>OW386551.1:13704200-14954200 GCA_936435175.1 Glyphotaelius pellucidus | reverse complement strand
ACAATGGCGAGTTTTTACGTCGTTGAATTAATTCATTATTAAACACTTAGAAACTTGTTCTTTCTTTTTTAATCTGCTGAAATTTTCATAAGGTTTATTGCAAAATGTAGTGCTTAAGAGAAACACCTCCATAAAATTTCGGTAAACTCAAAATACAATATTCCTAAAAAAAATTGTGATTGTAGGTAGGTACCTTTTGCCGAAATTCGTGGAATTATCGAGTAATAACTTATTGATCATTGTGACAATATTATTATTATTTAGTATCCATATTCTCAATACCAAGGCGATCTTAAAAAAAAATTCTGGATAAGACCTCAAAATTTGTCTTCGTAAATATTTTTTTAGCACCATTTACATCAATACATTTACATATACTTACGTATGTTAATATTAGTACCTGAATAAAAATGGCTTAAGCAAGAAAGATTGTATGGTGATTTTCTTCAGGTGAAATCCGGTAAGGCAAAATCTGACAAAGAACACAATTTTAATAAACTACACAGGTTAAATTTAACTTTTTTTTCTTAGCGACACAAAAAACATGTGAAGATACAAAATATTATGGCTTAGATAAGTATAACAAAGGAATTTATTAGTCATCTACACTAAGGGGTCTGGTGCTGAGGCGGATTAAAGTTATTTACTTCTTCGAAAATCGCAAATTCGCTTCGTGGCGTCATTTTAATTAAATGAAAACAAAGCACTTTGTATACAACATTTATTTAATCAAAATTATCTACACGTTTTGAAAACAATGTTTGTCCAGGTCTTGGCGGCCGATGCGTTTGCCCACTTGATATGTTGCGGGCAGGATCGAGAGAGACTGGTTGAGGGAGGTCGTTTAAATGTGGTCGTGTAGTATACAAATCACTTTGTATACAACACTTATTTAATCAAAATAATCTACATGTTTTGAAACCAATGGTTTATCCAGGTCTTGGCGGCCGATGCGTCTGTCCACTTGATATGTGGCGGGCAGGATCGAGAGAGACTGGTTGAGGGAGGTCGTTTATCCTCTCCAGTCGGGATATCTCGACCCATCGCATTGCACCGCGGTTGCAGGGATGAATTCGTACGTCCGTCACTCCTGGACACACTAACCCCCCAGATTCCTACCCACCCCTCATACCTACTTCCTTCCCAGAACTACCTCTCCTTCCTTTCCTAAAAAAACCTTCTACACAGCATCCCCTAAGATGACATAGGCCCTAAGGGAATTATTTTCCTCATGGCCTCCTGTATGGAGCTAATGTAAAAAAATGCGTTACGTCTTCTGTGTCGTTTTAGTGGCGTTTTTAGGGTTTTTCATGGACCTCTTTCAGAGTTAATACGTAACCATCAAGTCAAATACGTTTCTTGTCAAATACGTAACCATCAAAGTTTTATAATCTGCATAATATTCAATAATAGGTAAATGTTAGGCGGCATACTTTGATCGACGCAAGGCATAATATTCGCAACTGCAGAGAAAAGCAGAATTATGTTTGTTTGAAGCAAAAAAAAACATCGACCGGTGAGATTTGGTTTCGTGCACAGGTTCTGGATTTCGGAGATCAAAATGTCGTTTAAATTGTTCAACTGAAACAAAATAAGAAAAGCTTCAAATTCAAATCTCGGGCAAGGCCTGGTAGTAAAGCAAGTAGTAGATACATGATAATTGTGTTGTGAAACTGACTTATATTTGTATAAAAATGTTCAGTTCCTACCGGTATCTTTATCGTGTTATTTTACCGTGTTTCCCTTTTTAGAGGATGTTCAAATGGGTCACTAATAATGTTATGCATTCGATTAGAAAATGAACAATACCTGCTTAACAAAATATATTATTATCTACGAAATTTTTACTTCAAGGTTGTTTGTAATATTTCATATATCAAAAGAATTACTTAATTAAGTTTATGGTAGTTCTGGCCAGCATTTGTTTAAAATAGAAGCAAATTAAGACTATTATGAAAAGATTCCCACAAAAGAACTCAACACATAAATACGCCACAAGGTTCACAGAAAACTCAAAAGCAAACAAAACAATGTTCCAAAAAGGACCATATTACATGACCATTAAATCTTCCTCAAAACATTAAACAAATACAAGATGCACTCAAATTCAAATCATCAATAAAAACATTTCTTGTAAACAATTTTATTACACTCTTAATGAATACCTTAACTCTGTTTTTTATTTTTAGTTTTTTTTTCATATAATTTAACATGTTATTGTTTGGTTTTATAATATATGTATCATATAATATTTATATTTTTTGGTAAGCTGTAAGAAATAGATCTATAAGCTTCACCTTTTGTACTTGTATTTTTGTGCAATGAAAGGTTTTTGAATTTGAATTTTGATATATATTTTTATTTTACGCCCAGAGAGCTTTTACATAAATAAATTAAAGGCAATACAATTTTAACATGAGAATGAAATAAAATAAAACTACCATAGAAAAAAAGTACATTAATGAAATAAAAATACAAGCAATAAAATTAGATAAACACGGCCTCGCTGGTCGAGTAGTAAGGTTCTCGACTAGCGGTCCGAAGGTCGCGGGTTCAAATCCCGACTGGCGCAAAAATATTTTGATTTCTGTGTGATATTTCACATTAAAAATAATACATGGTATATTTGCGACACGTTCCAGAGTGGAAGATGCTCCCAGTATCCTGGTGTTAAACCATAGATTCGAAACGATTTGAAACGTTGCTTGAAATAGCTTTAGCCGTGAGTAGTAACCTGATTTGAATTGCCAGATATTTCCCCACTTTTCTCTTCCCCATCTCCTTCCCCTCCCTGTAACCTTCACCCTTTAAACATACCACAATTGGGGGTGCCTCACTGACTCCAGACCGGGACAGTTGGGATTCTCGTGAGGTAATCACAAAAAATATGGTCTTCCGTATTGCGTACGACAGAAAATGACACGCCTCATTCACGACGCAAGAGGTCACCGTTCGAGCTTGCTTTATGCTGCAGTTGGAACAGGGTTTGTGCTACAAAAATGATATATGACGATCACGACAAACTAATATCGAAGTCTGATTTATAAAAACGATCGACGCACATCGTTTGCCAGTGAAAAGATTTTATTAGGTACTTATAATCTATTCAAAATTACACCATTGAAAAAACTCTCAGAGGAATATTTTTGACTTCTTCATACAAAAAAGTAACAAAATGCTAGTACCCCGCTACGCATTAATTTTATGGATCGTATATTTTTATGTTTGGCATATTTCTAGATTATTTAATCGATTCCTTGTAAATTATGTGATTTAGCAGGGGTGCCTGGGTTCGTGGGGTGAGGTTTATATAGGTCTTGGCGGTGGATGCGTTTGCCGATCTGCTGCGTGGCGGGCCGGATCAGGAGAAACTGGTTGAGATAGACCTTTGACCTCTCCAGCCGGACTCTCCCGACCCATCGCATCGCCTTGCCCCGTAGTGGGAGCGATAGATTCGTGCGTCCGTCATTCCTGACACATTGACCCCCAGATTCCTACCCACCCCGCATACCGTTTTCCTTCCCAGAACTTCCTTTTCAAAAAGGCCCTCCACACAGCAACTCCGAAGATGACGTAGGCCCTATGGGAAGTTATTTTCCTCAGGGGCTTTTGTGTGAAGCTAATGTAAAAAAGATCATTTTTAATTATTAATAATAAGAAAATAATTTATACGTCGATCGAAAATTCTAAGGATATCTACGGTTAAAATCGTGTTTTATTGACCTTGTGCCAATTACTAACAGAGAATGTGTAAATACATGTTTTTAAAATGCAGTTAAATAAAATTGGAATAACTGACCATATGTTATTTGTGAAGTGAAATTCATAAAAAATAAACTCATAACTTCGCTTAGTTAAGAGTTTAAAACGTCAAACCGGTTTGGAACAAAAAAAATTTGAAGGTCTCTATTGTGTTGATAAAGAGAACGCATTCTCTCTGAAACAATCATTTACAGTGCACTGGCTTTCTACTAAATATGATGCATTTTAAAAGGATTTTAGAAGTTGTATCCGGTAGCAATTTAGAAAGTGAAACTATAGTAATATGTTTAATGCGAAGCGAGTAAATTATTACAATATGGAATAGAATGCAAACATGCATTATTTTGTTCAGGTTAAAGTAGATATCCAATGTGAAATCTCTATATCATTTATGATAAAGTTTAAGGGAAAGGGGTAAGATTTTGTTCAACTCGAGAATGTCTCGAGGTAGACATGGCACGACTAAGTTAATTCAAGTTGAAGTATATGAATAAGATAATAGTATTTTTGAGACTATGCATAAATGTCAACGAAGCAATGAATGTGTGCCAAGACAAAGTTATGAGGCAGTCAATCCTCTCTGCCTCCGGAGAACGGCGTGATGGTTAGTTATTTGGTTGCAACTTTGCTATTGCAACCCAAGACAAGCATTATTTTCTAACGTATCTTACATATGATCTGCTAATAACAAACTACTTTAGACCATCTTACAACCTTTTATTATCTACCACAATCACACATTATCTTCAGTAACTAATCACAATAAAAGGTTTAGGTGTCAAGTTTTCAGCAATTCTTTCAGTGCTTTTGATAAAACTGTTTTAAAATAAATTGAGTAATGATTTAGCATAACAAATATTTTCTACTCACTTGGATTCAGAGAATAGGCCAGTTTCTTTACGAAATTGGATAGCCTAACTGCCAGAATGATGACTGGAAATCCAACAAGTTGCACCGGAAGGGAAAATGAATCGTCTTGGGCGACTGCAGTTTGAGGAGCATCCATGACAAAAAACATCAACATTATCTGCAGCCCGATGGCAGAAAACACGGCGAAATTTGAAACTTTCATTTTCTATTAAAAATTGAAACACTGCACTAAAAGCTTTCAATGCTTAAACATTTAATAAACTCTCTCTTAGAAAACACTTCAATATCCAATGGAGTAGTTATTTTAGAGCAAGTTATTCACTTTCGTTAACAAATTTACATATTTTTAATCTAGTTATGTTCATTGAATTCAATATTTTCAAATACAGATATAATTAAATTTCAATTTTTTTATTCTAGTTGCTGTTTTTATATTATGTTTAAGAGGCTTAAAGCTTTTCAGGGAAAATATTGATAATCCCAGGGAATCAGAGAAATGAGAAGTATCCACACGCGAAGCTAATTCAAGAGTATCTGATCAGCACGCTGTTAAACGAAGTCCACCGGTCTGCAAGTTGTTCTCCTTGAATCAATTAAGACATTAAATGGAAACGCAAAATCTTTTCACTAGTAGAAACTGACTAACGTGTTAGAGTTTAATTTTCGATAACCAGAGGAATTGGAAATACCTTTGGTTTAAGTGCCTCTGTTACTTCATGGGCTCTGTAAACGTTGGTTAGGTGAAAGTAAAAACTTTACGTGCCGATGTTTTCGTCAGCACAGCGGTGGTTATCCAAAGACGTTCCGTTAAAATTGAAATTAAAGTTTTTGTGCAGCAAACAATATGTTCCTGTGATTTTCCACAACAACAAGAAAAACGTGCTTAAGTTCAGATAAAATTAAAAAAGCATCCGCTGAATGAGACTAATCAAATATTGATTAGTCTCATTCAGCGAATAAAATTTACTGCGCCAAACGAATCGTTTTACTACAAACCATTATTTAATGTGCCTTTTTTAACTTTTTGACATAACGGCATGCAGAGCTCAGGGCCAAAAAGGCCCCTTTCCCTTTCAACAGAGCTTATAATATACATATGGTTGTTGAAAAAATGGTTTAGTTTTGTTGTTTGTAATTTAATGTGTCCTTCGAGAATGTGTGAACACTGTGAACTATGTACCTAATGGTTTTATTCGAACCTTTTTTGTTGAAAACCTAAGAATCCCTTTTTGTAATGCATAAATAAGAAAAGTAAGTATCACTGACATTTCTTTTTTGCTTACACGATGTTGACTGCTCTTATATAAGTTGAATTTATTTACATAATATTAGCAGATATCCATACCGATGTTATTAGTTAAAAATTGGTCTTTATGGTTGGATACTGAGATAAAAAAAAAGATAAAATCAAAACTCAAATAGTTTTTCAAATTAGACTTCCAAAAGTTTTTTATTTAATTATTTTCAAAATATTAACAAAAGCCTTTGTCATATTTGGGGAGTGAATGAATGCGAAAGACGTTTTTAAAGCAAGGAAGGAGTTAAACTAAATTGGTTACGAAAACATTCATGTTATCATACAGGTAGAAGGAAACACAAAAGCCTCCATACGCAAAATGAAATGGATTCAATAACGATTGTTCTTCGGCGAACTTTGGATTAAAATGTGGGGCAAACACCTGAGAGGCAAGCATAACTCTGAATTATTTTTTGTTTATTTTAGCTCCACGATAAATAATTTCCCTCAGGGCCTACGGCGTCTTTGGGGATGCTGTGTGGAAGGTTTTTGTAAGGACAGGAAGGGGAAGAAATTTTGGGAAATCAGTGGATAGTTTTTATTCCAGGGGTGTCGAACGTACGAATCTATCCCTCTCACTGCGATGCAAGGCGATGGGTCAAGATAGTCCGTCTCAACCGTAGCCTGAGCTGATCAACAATTAATTGTGTTTTTCATGCCGGACTATGGAGGGTATAATAACATTAGCTTATGTGTCTACTGGAACTGATTATGTGGGAACTATTTCCGATTACTTTCTCGAACCCATTCCGTGCTGCTTTCTAGAAGATAGACTCTACAAACAGCTTATTATCAGCGAATAAAAATGTGTACGTTGAGCGCGTCTGTACTTATTTACACACAACAAAGCCAAATCGCAATTTCGCTTTTACATTAAAGACTGATCAGAGGGAAGTCCTTTTTAACTCAACCGTTTTGAATTTCTTCTGCCTGTAGTTTTCTGTGTGTGCGTTCCGTTTCCGGTTTCGAAAATCTGCTTCATCCACTTTATTATTCAAGGTAGCCGTCCTTTGACTAGTCAATCCATGGTCAAAGTTTGCCATCTAGATGGCAAACTTTGACCATGGTTTAGTAAAGATTATTTTTTCAAATGTGAAATCATCGTATTTAGTTGGACTTTCTTATTTGAATTTTTTCAATTTTATGGTACCCAAGGTTCGTAGAAAATGCGTTTAACAAGGTTGGCTCATCGAGGGGAAGAGCGGTGATTGACTAAAAATTCGTGACGTAGCTTGCAGTCCATGTTCCACTGGGAGATTTGAATTAATTGCTTTAACTTCAAGCTACGTCACGCTTCAAAATTTTGAAGCGGCCCGACGAGTTTTTTTTACGAGCTAACCTTGTTAAACGCATTTTCTACGAACATGATGATGATGCATATTAGAGTGAAAAATTAACCGTAATAAAAAACCTATTAATTCTGAAAAAGAATTTTCATTTAGGGTAACATTTCTTTATACAAATTATTATAATCATTACTTATTTTAAATTTAAAAAAAAAAGTTAAATAAAATAAATGGTTCATAATCAAGTACCTTATTTGTATATTATTTATAGGTTGAGTACCTAATTACAAATCTTATTATTTCAGAAGAAATTTCGGTTTTAATTTATTAAATAAGAGAAAATTAGAGACCAATTTTTGGACTAATATTATAAAATCCGGACATGTGCCTAGTTTGGTAGTCGAAAACCTTAAAACAAAGTTTTGTACTAAAAATTACCGATACAAGTATATATTTCAAAAGTATGGATTTTTCACAGCATTAATGGTGAATTAAGATGAAATTTTGTTAGAAATGCACGCCACTGCTTTCAGCGTACATTTTGTCAAATCGCTCTCAACAGTTTCCCAACATCCGACATATGAACGGTCAAGCATTTCAGAAGGTCGAGCCTCAATTATTTAGACCACTCCGAAACGAGCGTATTATTTCATCAAAAGTTCCATGACAAGTAACGCAATTTAACCACCTATGTAATATTATTTCATTCGATTTTAAACCTTTTGAGGAAGTCACTAACACAACGTTTTAAATCAGAATGCTATGAAAGTTAGGCGAATCAAGGTGCCTATATTTTCCATAATAAATTTTCAATGCTTCTTTAACGTTTTAACGATACAAAATAATAATAATCGTTAAATAAATATAATAAAGCCTTATTTATTCTGAGTTATGAAACCTGCGAGACTCCAAGTTCCAAGGTAACATGATTTCCATACATTTTGTAATGAAAAGTATTAAAAAATCGGCACACAATGACGATAAATTGCATAAATTTAAAATTTGTTGCTATTATGTGTTTGGTTGGTACCTACCTTCGCATGCTTACCTATTATACAGGATGTTACAGGGCGTACTTGACTTACTTTAACTAGTGATTCCTGACATTATTTGGAGTAAAAAATGTAAATGATATTTCGGTCTCCGGCGACTGTTTTTATTTTTTCTTTTACTTTTCATTATTTTTTCGTCTAAACCAAACAAAAAGAACTTTCTTCCATATGTTATCACTATAACTGTTATGTTGAAGTTGAAAAAGAAAACATCTAAAATGTCACCGGAGGCCAAGATTTCAAATACGTTTCTTACTCCTAGGAGGAAGAAATATATGACGTATGTAACACGTATGTACCACCACGTATGTTTTTAAATGTCTTGTACGATGTTTATTAGGAAGTATGTTATGCATTTTATTTAGATAAGAAATAAACATTTTCGCAATATATAACTTATACAAAGCCTGACACCACCTTTGTTAAGCTATTTCTAATATTTTTTGTTTGACAAAAATACTAAATCTTTGCTCTAAAGCAAAAAATACTGTTGAGCGGTAAACTCCAACGTTGTGAAATTGGCATAGCTTTCGTCTGATGTTTCTAGGTACATGCAATTATTGCAACCTAGCGACATCATTTCCATAATGAGCTGGGGAATTTACATTTGTCTGTCGAAAACGTGGACAAGAAATTGAATTGATTGTTTCATGATTCTCATTTGAGCGATAAGAAAAATGATTTCGAAATGTTCTGCCGATTAAACGTACGCACTAGCTACTTAAAATATCCCCACCCATTTTCATATTCTGATGTGAAATAGATCCCCTGCCGTGTGATTCTGTATCGTTTTTGGATACGGAATCGATTCCATACTTAATCGCCTTCAAATTCGTGTGATTGTCTATGGCTTGCAATTGCTTTTTCAATACTTTAGCAATACGAAACCTGCAGTACTTTTAGCAATACAAAGATTATATATAATCTTTAAAAATAAATACTACTGTATATGATAAAAGTCAACGAAGCGATATTAACGCATGATCTGGGGACATGACAAACATTCAACTTACCGGTAAACAGAGCATATATACAATTTGCATTATATTCAGGTAGATACGAATACTTACCTACCAATAAATAAAAATGAAAGTACCTATGCATGTTAGTGCGATCATCTCCAGAAAAGTTTCCACAAAAAAACTCTACACATAAATACGCTACAAGGTTTACAGAAAATTTATTAATACCAAAAGCAAACAAAACAATTTTCCAAAAAGGACCCTTTTACATGGCCATTAAAGTATATAACAACCTTCCACATGATATTAAACAAATACCAGATACACTCAGATTTAAGTCATCACTAAAAACATTCCTTCTGAACAGGTCTCATTACACATTAAGTGAATACCTCACATAGGTACAACTGTTTTTATATTTATGTTTATATAATAAATTAAAACAAACTCAATTTGTATTACACCACTTTTATATTTATATTTCATTTGTGTTCATTTCTGTATAACATGTTAGGTTAACTGGAAGAAATAGGATGTAGGTACCTATAAGTTATACCTTTTGCACTAAATGAAAATTTTGTACAATAAATGATTTTGATTTTGATTTTGATTTTATGAATTTTTTTATTTATTCTTCATGATATTTTACTTCTCCATTTAACCGGGCCTCTTCAAGACCCGAATTAATAAATCTCTTCCTACAGCCCATACCTTCTTTTGCATTATCTCCACACAGGAGGCCCTGAGGGTACAAATTCCTTTATCTTTATCTTTGGAGATGTCATGTGGAGGGTATTTTAAGGGAAAATAAGAAGAGAAAGATCTGAGAAGGCAAAAGGAATGAGAGGTGGGTAGGAATCTGATGTCAAAGTTTTCCTGCTGAAAGAGAGAGTCCTGCTGGAGAAGTCAAAATGTCCCTCAACCAGTCTCTCCCGATCCGGCCCGCCGCGCAGTAGATGGGCAACAGCATCCGCCGTCAGCATTTAGAATGTAGACAAACCTCACCCCTTGAACCCGAACCTGCTAAGTCACCAAACGTAGCGAATCACCTGGGGTGACCTATGACAAGGTGTTAGTTACCCAATAAATGGTTCCCGTGGTGGCGGTACCTACCCATTCCTCACAACGCTGCTTAACCAGGTGACGATATAGTTCCGTGTCCATACACTGTACAGACAGGAGCGTTCTTGTGAGGTGTCATATATTTTTTTTAAATGTTTTCAAAACAAAAAATTTCCTTTTCTAGTAGAAATTACATTTAATTCTAACAATTATGTTGAAAAAAACTTTTGAATCTGGACGCTGATTTAAGGTACCTATTTTAATATTGAAGAAATATTGTTAATAATTCACGACGTTCAATAATATGAATTAGAAAACAACCACCATTCAGAATTGAAATTGCTTTAGACGTATTTGGTGACCAGATCTGAATAGACAGGTACTTCCCCACCTTTCTCTTCCCCATCTCATTCTCCTCCCTACTACCTTCAGCCTCCTGGGATCCTATAGTCTCACTGGCTCCAGACGGGAGCAGCTGGATCTCTTGTGAGGCATTCATATAAAAAAAAGAACACATACGGAAACAAAAATTCTTACGTATTATTGTGTTAATTTAATAATCTACTCAGCATTAAATGGGTTGGTACGTTGGTGCCTACCAGCTGCGAGTATTGTTAAAACTATGTTAATCTTTCAATGATTAGTAGGTAGGTACCTACATTTTTTATAATTCCATTTTTATCGTCCTATTAAACATCTTCCCATTGCTTTGTTTTTTGCTTACAAAGGGGTGAAAGCTTATCAACAAATAATGGGCGAAGCCCGATACTAAGTCCCCTACAGGGCCTAGCAGAAAAACCTAAAGTGGCTGGTGCTTAAATGCTTAAATGCTAGTGTTTGTTTTTACCTACACTTTATTGATGACATGCTATTTTGTCTCGGTTCCTTCATATAGATCATAGATCCTCAACCTTATTTTGCCCACCGCCCACTTTAAGAATATTATTTTTTTCTAGCGCCCCCCAATTATTTTACTTGGGAGGGGGAGGGGCTGGGCTCAACTGTCACTTTTTGTCTTTTTTAGACCATATTTTTTTTACCTGTCCACGCCCTTACCGCGCCATCTCAACGCTCTCTAATTTTTTTTGGGTCTTCTACTGCCCCCCCTGAAAGTCTGAAACGCCCAAAAGGTGGCGTCATCGCCTACGTTGAGAACGTTTCCATGCCAACTGAGAATAAAGTCAACTCAACATCTACTCGAAAAGTCATTAAAAGCTATGAAAAAAATAATTTTAATTTAGCCGATAACCCTAACCTAAGGTAACCTCTTTAACCATTTTTTTATATAGTTATTTTTATCACTCTAAATGACTTATCTGAGATGGTTCTGAGTGGGTTTCATTCCGAGTTGTCCGGTCAACGATGAGAACCTATGACATATATTATTTACAAACGCAGCACGTCTCCACCTGACGTAACGATGCAGTAATGAAAGCATAACTCCATGACACAATACAACATACTTCACACTAGACGTACGTTGCGTAGACTTTTATAAACATCGGTGACGTAACGCGCGGTACGTCCTCACTTTCTTTTTACGATAATCAGCTGATTAGTATTCTCAACTTGAACGTGCCTGCCTTCAATCATTAATAGATACTGACTTCAAGACCCGGCAGCACCCGGGATTCGAATATAAATAAGTACCTACTTATATTTTATCTTTCAACTCGCTTCTTTTGAAAGATGTACAATCAGTAATAGCGTCGAAATCTGCGTTATTGGATTGTAAGATACTCTCAGTATTGATCTGGTGAAAGATTCACCATTCATAAACGCATTTCTAGAAATGTGACTAGTTCTGAATAGTCTGGTACCTCCCAATCTTCTTCGTCCCCACATTCTTCCTTTTTCCACTCTCATCGACCCCACAACATAACACAACGTTTTTAGGGATATCGTAGTCCCATTGGTTCCTGACATATGTGACTCTTGTACGGTGTTCATATAAAAAAGATTCTCATATCTGGATAGTAATTATCAAATACTAGCTAAATTGAAAGAGAAATTTGTCTCTCAGACCTCGGGTCTATTTTGTCCGAAGGTCAAAATATTAAAATTTAATATTTCTTAAGGCATCCGAAAACTAAAAACTGTTTTAGAAAGATGATGAAATAAGCTTTTAAATTTTATAATTCGAAATAAATATGTAATTTTTTTTATATTAAATTTTTAAATGCAAACATAAAAACTGTTTAAAAATGGCCCACATTGCGTTTTTTTAAACTAAAATTACTGATAACGATAACGAAAAAACACAAAAATTATAAACGTTATCGTCAACTCACTTTTTTGTCGTTTCATGTTGGATTAATTTATAAAAAAAATCCCAAACTTTCGTAATTTCTTTTTCAAATTGCGGTCGGAAATTTTGGATTCATATACGTGTACATTTTAATAATTCAGCGGTTAGCTTTTAGATTTAAATATAAAGCAATTTGTTTTCTCCTTCTGACACCAGATCATATTCAGAGGTGTTCCGAAAACCGAACAATTTAGCCTAAGGGCTTATATAAAATTATTTTTTTATTGCGTGTTTCCAAAAAATCAATCACGGTGACATGTCAGTAATAATGTCTGGTGATATCAGTTGAGTTTGAGTAACTTTATACTAATGTGCCCGCTCTCAGATGGTCTTAAATATGTAGTTTGTTTGCTACTCGAACCGGTTGCGGTTGTTGCAAAAGAAGTGGATGTGAAAACAGTGACAGACTTCTGAAACTCCAATTTGCAAGACCGAATCTTTACCGCTGTACAAATAATAAATTATATATTATTTTGTTTAATTTGCATTAATTGGTAGGTGTCAGATCTTTAGCGTATGGATTGTGACAAATCGATCGCTCTGGGAGTGGAAATACAGCCTGCAATACCGATCCCCTCTAAGCAGTTTGCTCAGGCTGAATGGCACTGGGGAATCTTTTTTAGACCTTTCCCTGGAGCCCAGGGCTCTGTTGGGGTGGATCTTCTATTTCCTATGTAAATAAAAAAATAGGTGCCTCTGTGGAATCTGGGAGGGTGGAGATGAATGATAAGGCCACCTCGGTGGAGTCTTCCTCGTGGGGCCTGCAAGGATCTAAGGAAGAGTGGAAAGGGCAACTGTGGCCATTTAGACACCCGGTAGACACTTCCCTCACGGGGCCTTCGGGTAACCAAGGGGGAGTGGAGAGAGTAACTGAGGCCACCTCGGTGGAATCTTCTCTTTCGGGGAACCAAGGAGTGGAGAAAGCAACTGAGGCTGCCTCGGTGGACTCTTCCCTCTTTGGGCCTTTGGGGAACCAAATGGGAGTGGAGAGAAGCGCTGAGGCCGTCTCCATTGACTCTTTCCGTATTGAGCCTTCAGGGAACCCAAAAAGAGGGAAAACCTTACCATTACAGGATCTTCCAGGGGATCCAAACACGTGAAAACAAGGACCATCACGGGAACTGGACGTGGACGTGAAGCGTTTCAAAAGAATAAGGTGAAATGGGAGATAGTATCGAACCACTGACAGCGCAATTTAAAACTTTTTTCTCCGATTGCTCGACATTTTTGGTGATCATTTTGAATATTTTCCGCCCAAATAAAAAAATAAAAAAATTATACCTCCGAATTTTAATATGGAGACATACAAACTGGTTATAGATCTATATAGCCAATGAATTCACCTATCTTCTATCTTGTCGATTATTACATATTTGTAGGATTAAAAAATATTATAAAATCGTAAACTTCTACTTAATTACTTACAAATAAGGGAAAATTTTCCAAAATTGGCAGCAAAGCAATCCGATGTATTTTAAATAGTGCCATATTATGGCAAAAAGCGCTTCGGTGGGTTATGTGCTCACGGTAACTATCCGTCTCCGCTTAATAAATAAAATAATTTCAGGTCAAATCGTCGACCCGGCGACGCAGTCTGAGTGATTAAAAACAGGTCATCCTTCTTAAAACTGTTGATTTTCACCACTCTCATCCTTCAAGCCTTCAAAAGACAATGCGACATATTCTTAAAAAAAAAACAAGCCAATTTGCATGCAAAAAATTCAGATGCTGATAAGGTTTTTAATAGATTAAGTTTATTTTATTTATCTACATTATATCCCCACGCGACAGAAGTGCTCGGAAAGTTATTATCTTTAGTACAAAAGTCATAATAAAATTTCTAGAAATTAAAGGGTTAATATAAAGTTAAAGGAAAGTTGAATTGACAATTTGAATAGACTGTCTTCAGCAATATATGTGTTCGTAATATTATCCTCAAAACAAGAAGATACTCCTACAAGAGGAGGTACAAGAAGAAAAAGTGATCTTTCATTTTCCTATAACCTGTTTTGGTGTTGCCAATAGAATAGATTAAATAATAACACAAAAAGTGCCTTGTGAGCGTTGCGTGATCCAATTAGAGGCCTAATTTCAGCCAAAATTTCCAAATAAAACTGTGTTTCACCCTGACTACGAAATACGAATGGGATGCGATATAGGTACAATTTCAGGCAAGTGAATAGATCGCATGCTAAAAAGTGTAAAACGGGTACTAAGTCAGTGGCATTTTTAATTTCATTTAAATTTCTACAGGCACTTATTAATGTTATATTCTTTATTCCATGGGTGTCGCCAATTAAAACGCGATCGTTTCAACCGCAATCGCAATCGATATTTATCTACTTTTAAATGTCAGAACTGTAAAAAACACACTAACTTCTGAATGCATGTTTTAATAATTAAGCATTAATGTGTTTTTTACGGTTCTGACATTTAACATTAGATACAAATTGATGACGAGACGATCGTTTAAAAGGTTTTCAATGGCAACACCCATACAATAAATAGTACCTAATTGGGTAACTAACAGCCCTTAACACTTACTAGGGAATGATAAAGAAAAAACAATTTATTAATTAATCTGCCAGCTTAAAATTAAGAAATTATATTTGGGAATAATAATAAAATTTTATTTGCAGCGGGAAGACCGCTTCACTTTTCAGTACACTAAACCTTACATTTATGCTTATACAACACTTTTTTCGTCCAACACTACACATTTCTTTTTCTTTATACTGCCTGCCCAACAACTTTCATAAAGTTTAAAATAAGAGAATAATAAAATAAAAAATTCACATATAAATTTTTCTAATTGGTCAATTGGTTCAAATGGCAAAACGAAAAATATTAAATTAATTAATTAATCAATATTAAAATTTATCTTAGATTGGGTACAGAGGAGAAAAACGCTATTCGAATTTTAATATTCGAACGGTTTTTCGGAAAGAGTGTTCGTAATTTTACCTTCTCATTATTTAAAAATGATTTTGTTTTCTATTTTAGTGAAATGTTCTTTTTTGATGTCGAAAAACAGGTTTGATACATGATGTATGCAAGCAAGGCATATTTGTACTTAAGATGAAGCTATACTTCAAATCCTATTTAGATACTATTTAGATTCATCTTTACGACAAATCGGTTTACAGTATGAACATCAAAAATATGCTACGGATAAATCGAAGCTTTACAAGCTTTTCTATGTATTGGAATTACAATAAAATTATTATTTACAAAAAATGTAAGCGTAAAACACAAAAAAAGGAAGTTTTTTCATGACTTAACTATGTAGAAACATTAGAAACAATTTTTTTAAAATACCCCTTAATGTCTAAGACTATTTTTGAGGTTTTGTATGTTCTAACTTTTTTCATTCTTATAAAATTATGCACAAAATAAATAAAAACCACTTTTTCGCTTCCTTGGCTAGTGAAAATACGACGCGCGATTTTAAATTTTGTATGGCGTGGGAATCGAAATATTTCTAGCGTTTATATTCCTCGTAATGTGTTCGGCTCAACTCTGGTAGCGATTCGTCGATGTGCCAGATTATCAACCAGTAAGTAATGAGTGTATTACCACTTTTACATAACGGATGACAACGACAACAAAGGAGGTGAAACGCTGCAAGAATAACTGATGAGAGTTGAAACTACGATTATGTGTTCCCAATTATTGAACTGTATGGAACATTAAGTAATTAATATGCAAATATTAATGTTATGTTATTGGGACAGACATTTAAGGCCTTACTAATAACCATTAAGGTTGGATAAATGGTCGTTTATCAGTTGTGTATAAATTAAAACACGTTTATTAATAGGGGGTAAGTTTTTAAAAATCTAAATTATGCTCCATGTTTGTAATTATTCATGTCTTAATCACAATAAAAAAAACAGTACGTATGTCATCAAAGACTTTAATTAATCTAAGTTTTGTAAGAACAGCTTATGGTTATGTTTAGCAACATTTGTTTCACGACACTGACATTCATTTGGTCAAAATCTAATCGATAGCCCGTTGATATTTTTACTTCCAATTTGTATGTCAACTGAAAAATTAAGTAACAACTAATAAATTATGAAAAATAATAATCCTATTTAACAAAAAAATGTTAGTTACATTCAAAATATATCTTCACATTTTGTCCCGAGTGGAATTTTTTATTCAGTATCGCCCCTATGACCTTCAATGTTGAGAAATGTACTAACATGTTCCAGTCAATCTAGTCATTCCCGTCAAGAGATGTAAAGATTTTAAACTTACATTTTACTGTAAACGAATAGCACAAGATGAAAGCTGATGCATTATTACTTGTAATGAACTTTTCCGAATCAGTTTTTTTTTCAGTTCGGTGTTGATAAATCGGCGTTTATTGAAATATGCTTTACACTATCATACAATAAAGAAACAACAATGTTAGTAGGTGTGTACCATTATTAATTTTCTGTATAATTTAATTGTACGCTATTACATTACCTTCCTCTCACTATCTGGTGTAACCTGTTTTGAGGTAGGTGACAGGAATGCACAATTTAAAATATTTCATTGCAATGTTAGCGATAGGTTAGAATCGACTCACTAGGCACAAGGACCATCGACCAACCTTTTCAATATCACACCATTCACAAATAAATTATGTAGCAAACTCACCAATTTCTCATCTTCATAGTTCAGCAAACAAATATACAAATGACATGGACATTTTTAATTTACCAATTTCTGTCTAAAACATACACAATTGTTTTAATGTCAACGTATTATTTTTGATAATTTCAGTTTATTGTTGTTATCAATTTTATTCAAACTTATTCAATTGTAAACCACTGTGATATAAAAAAATATTTTTCTTAACCTATTGTTTATTACTTACTACTAACCCTTACGTAAAAATATATTAACATTTTGTCCCAAATCGACGGCCCCGAAGAATATTGTCGGATGTACGATTTTCTAGTTTTGAAGCAGAGCTGTTCAAAATTCTGTTTCTGCATTTTTACTGCTTTTGATTTCAAGAAATATGGTGTTGTTTTGATATTTTGCAATTCATTAAAATTTTTGAAAATACGGACTTTTAAATCAACAAAATCAGCCAATCAATGTTCAAAAATCAGCCAACGAAAGAATGTTCAATTTTTAGCAGATCCGAGATTGTTCTTTCGGACCATCGAAATGTAAAAGAGCCATGAGCGTAAAGAAGAGTAAATAAATAAATTAAAGCAGGTAACGTTAAAATTATATAAGTTACCTATGTTAGTGTAGTGCGTAAAAGAAGAAAAATGGTATATTTAAGAAAAGATGGACAATATTATATAATGAAATAAAATAATATTACGCGAAAATGTAAGACAATACTATTAGCAATGCGTAAAGAATAACAAGTTCTATTTAATAAGGTCTTCAATTTTCTTGTGATCTTTTCTCATTAGTCATTCAGTGATGTTTTGAAGGAATGGTTTGTTGAAGGTTTACATTATTAGGTACATAGTTATTGCTATGGTTTGTATGGTGACCGGACAACTCAGAATGAAACCAACTCAGAACCGTCTCAGATAGGTCATTTAGAGTTTTAAAAAAATATTTTTAAAAAATTGGTTATATAGGTTATGTTAGGTTAGGGTTATCGGCTAATTTAAAATTCTTTTTTTCATAGCTTTTAATGAATTTTCAAGGAGGTGTTGAGTTGACTTTATTCTCAGTTGGCATGGAACCGGTTTGTACTGCGTGTAAGGGCATTTTACTGCAGTTTATTGCAGTTTATGGCAGTTTATTGCAGTGAGGAGCTGTATAATACGTTTTGTGATGTAGACTATATCTTCCAGTCTCATATTATAATACTAAACTTGTTACTCATGTTTGTGTAAAAAAAAAGTGTTAAAATTATGTTGGAAAAAAAAGAGTTTTTTTTAAGTACTCTGGTGATTTATTTAAGAAACTTTAGGTGCTACTTTGCCGCGAAGTGAAGAAATTGAAAATGTTATTGATTGAACAAGCAGGTGTCGCTTTAGCTTACCTTGACGCTAGAAGCAAACTTGAATCTAAAACTTACGTGGGTGGCTACAGATGGCGCTATTTTATATTTTACAATTATTTTAACAAGTCGAAAAATGAGAATTTTCCTGCGCAATATAATGTATGAAAATTCAAACATTTGCGCTATCTGTTGCGGCCCGTTTCATACAAACCTTAATTTTGGATTTGAGGTCAAAATACTCAACCAAACTGAAAAATTATTTTTTTAATCAAAAGGTTTATCAAATATCTAGTACGGATGAGAGCTAGTTTATTGATTTTTGCTTTAAATTATAATTCCATTAAAGATTTCGATGTGTCATGATTTTAGAGGCAACTTGGGCAATTATTTGTGAGTAAACGAAAAACATAATATTTTTTATGTATTTATCACAAAAATATGATGAAATATCAAATAAAAAATAAAAATAATAAAAGAATTCATTTTTAGGAGTGTAAATTTAAAAAAACAAATTAACTATTTACTTCGGAGCAAAAGTTTGTCGTTTAAATATTAAAATTATTACCCCCAAAAATGCACTCATACAATTTTTATTTTATTTTTAATCACATTTTTAAGATAAATATGTTTTTCATATACTCACAAATAATTGCCGAAATTGCATCTAAAATCATGAAACACTAAAATGTTAATGGCCTATATTTTATTATTTAAAGCAAAAATCAAAAAAGTAGCTCAAATCCATACTAGATATTTGATATACCTTTTGATTAAAAAAATATTTTTTTAGTTTGGTTTTGTATTTTGATCTCGAATCCAATATTAAGATTTATATGAAACGAGCCGACACTAATATTCTTTTAAACATTTTTAACATTTTAATAACTTAATGAGTAAAGCCTCAAATCGTAATATTAAATCCTTAATGACAATATTAGCGACTCTCAGAGTCGGTCAGAACAGAGCCTGGGTTCAATTCCCAAATGCGACCGACTCTTTTTCTGATTTTTCTCTTTGAAATTTTCGTTTGAGAGTCGCTAAAAGTTATTTTTTATCCACTTATATTATTAGTACATACCTACTTACAGTCCATTAATTTTTTTTTGTTTCACAGTGCATTAATTCGTTTAAAATAATATAAAGTGTAAATATTTACCAACTGCACGTTCCGGAGTGAAATATTCTCAGAATCAGAAATCATCACCATTCAGAATTAAAATGTTGTTTGATGCTTGAATTGACTCAAGCTGTTGGTGACCATATCTGAAAAGGAGTAGGTGGAACATGGAACAATATTCATGTTTTTAAGAAATATCGTTGTTAAAACCATAAGAATCAGTACGAATTCAAATTTTCAGTCCATTCGGATAAATAGAGCCTTAAGCCTCGAATACATTGAGCGAGTTTACAAGCTACTTAGCCGACGAATTCCTATCTGCTAGTAAACTCCACTCAGTGTAATCATATTAAAGCCTTGATTACATTGAGCGAGTTTACAAGCTACCAGCCGGCGGATTCACTGTCTGCTAGTAAACCCGCTCAGTGTAATCATACTTACTAGCTAACTAGCAGATTTTACACTGAACGAGTTTACTAGCAGATAGTGAATTTGCCGGCTAGTAGCTTGTAAACTCGCTCAATGTAATCGAGGCTTTAGGAAACGTCGTTTATTTCCAAACATATACCAAAAATAGAAAGGCGGGTATGGGTAGCGCTGTCCCGGGAATCACTTATTGGATAACCAATACATCTGCTATAGGTCACCCCAAGTGGTTCACTAAATTTGGTGTCTTAGCAGGGTTCATGGGGTGAGGTTTGTCCAAGTCTTGGCGGCGGATGCATCTGTGGCAGGCCGGATTGGATTGAAACTAGTTGTGAGAGACAAATTGGCCTCTCCAGCGGAAATCTCTCAAACCATACCCTTGCACCGCTGTGGGTAGGATGAATTTTGGTGGGCTTTGTTCTGCGTACTGCAAGGAATTTTAGAGACACCCGGGTTCTCAAAATTTTATTCAATTCCTTAGTAAGGAGTAGACTTGAAAGTGGGTCGGTAATTTGGAGTCCACACCAAGTAAAATATTCCCTCATGTTGGAGAGGGTTCGGAAGAAATTTCTAAGATTTCTATACATGAGGGAGTATGGCTATTATCCGTGGCTCTATCCTACTTTCTTTTGGGTGTGCTCGGAAGGAACCATCTACGGGTCAGAAGGGATGTACACATTGCTACGCATTTCTTCAGATTGATCCACGGATGGTTTGAAAACTCAGCTATCATGGAGAGCATTCATTTCTATGTTCCCGATGGGTATATTCGCCACCGACAACATAGAGTGTTCTATCTTCCGGCCTGCAGGACTAACTTGCCAATGGTCATGCCGGTTGGGAGAGCAATTTTACTGTTAAACAGAATTAATTCGGATATCGACATATTTAGCGTTAGTGAAGCTGCCTTTAAAAGGCAAGCTCTATTAATGCTTGTATAGTTTGTATCTACCGCTGTTAAAAATACATCCGTCACTCTTTTACACACTGACCTCCAGATTCCCACCCACCCCTTTCTTCCTTTCCTTTAAAATACCCTCCTCACAGCATCCCTTACGAAGACATTGGCCTTAATGGAAATTATTTTCCTTTGGGCCTCTTGTGTGGAGCTTTCGTAAAAAAACCCAAAAAATATGATGACTTTTCAACAAAGGTGGTATCTGCAGACCTTGGTAAAAATCCAATGATTCAGTTTTATTTGATTCTGTAGAGCCTGAGTCTTTTAAAATTCGACCTCAAGGCTCACTTTTGTCTGCAAATTTAAGTTTTAGGTTGATTTAGTCCTTTGAGGGTTTTTTTTTAATTGAAGCATCCTTATCATAAGAAATATCACATAGTACAAACACAGAAGTCCGACCCCAAGCTCATATTTGATACAACAAAAATAAGTTTTTTCGCCAGCTTTGCGGGATTTTTTCATACCACATTATTAGTTTTTTTCATACCATATTTTTCATATTATTAGTAGGTATTAGTAGGTAGGTATTTTTCATATTATTAGTAGGTATTAGTAGGTAGGTATTTTTCATATTATTAGTAGGTGCAAATCTAAAATGACGGGCAGTGTTGTGACTCTATCTTCGCTGCGTTTTAAGTGGGCGAGGTCCCCGTGAACGCGATTTCTATTCGAATTTAAAATTCAAATTCGAACCAATTCACATTTTGACATTTTTGAAGTTGTACGGTTTGTAGGATTTGGGCAAAATTAGAAAATAACTGTTATACATTGAAAATTTGGATGAATAAGAGACATAATTATTTTGTCTATTTGGTTCTTCACTGATGTGGATTTTATCCACGTGGACATTGGTCTCTTTGTCCAAATTGTTCAATTCTTAAACAATTTCATTGTGACATTTGAAAAATACTGGAAATATTGAATTTTTGTACTTTATCGATTTGGATCAAACCTATTTTTAGGTAGTTTTGAAAATATGCACGATTTTGTAAAACTTTTGAAATTTCGTCCATACGGACAAAATTCCACTTATAATGGATTTTGGGATCATGGGAAGACCATAAAAACAATTACAGTGTACGATTCACACGCAGTAGAAGTGAAACCTTCAGAAAACTAAAGTAGACAAGAGTAGGGAGGCTACTTTTTAATGTCGCTATTTTTCGTTTCATCGAGTTTCAAATCACAACGGTGCTAAAGAAGTTTTCGCAACAATAATGAATATTCAAAATTTCAGTTCATTTGTTCAAAGGTCAATCCCAAGGCTAATTGATTTTTTGAGAACGGTTGTTTTGTGATGAAATCATCTTTAGACGATCATTCTTTGTACCAACACTCTTTAAGGTGATTACTCGTTTGAGATGCTGAGTTTAAACACTAACTAAATTTATAGTAATAAACAATGCTCTTATGTACGGAATATTAAAATGGATATTATGTGCTGCAAGTTACTATCCCGGAAGGTGATGATGATTAAAGAAGACGACAGACAAAGCAGACACGCCCATTTATACTTCGGAATAATCATGCCATCACGAATATCTCTGTCGTACCATTAGACACGGGTTGATTATACATTTTATTAAATTGTTTTTGTGTTTAATTCGTAGAACTCTATTTAACCTTTGAAAAAAATCATTTTAAATTTTATTTAATAATTAATTATTATTAAGTTCTGTAAGTATTTTGGTTTTTATTTTATAATTGTGTCAGCTGTTTCGGCTTGCAAGGCCGTTTTAAAATGAAAATGGTCTCGTCAGTCGAAAAAAACTTAAATACTTGCAGAACTTAATAATAACATAATTAAATTCAGTTTTAAATATTTTTTTAAATATACGCTATTTTGTTCTTTACTACATCAAACGAAATGAACATCCTACAATTCTAGAAAACGCTTGTTGGTATATCTTTTTACAGTTTTAAAAGTTAAGGGGAATCTCGGTCGCCGAGAAATTTGAACAGTATCAAACCGTTGCTGCCACTGTCGCTCTTACTCCCCCGAATTCTGAGCGAAAGAGACGACTGCAACTCAGACTGATAATACTTAAATAAAATCATCAAAATTGAGATTTTGTATATTTTTTTTTTTTTTTAGTCCCAGTCCCAGTTGTGTCTTGTTTTCTTTCATATTTTCATTTAGATTTAAAAGTGTTATCTTCTTCTTCAATAAAATATTCTATGTCTATACGTCGTGCTTTTTTAAAAAAATACGTTGTCTAGTTTGTACGCTGAAAGTATGTTGATGGCGTTCAACCCTGGCAATATCAACGATTTAAAACGTACCGACCACTACCACTAGCGGTCGTTGTCTATATTAGATTTAAAAATATTTGCAGTAGTGTCAAAATCCAGAAAGGAAATTAGGGAGAATACGCTTGTACGCACAAATGCCGCCCGGTTTCTTCTTAAGAAGACAATTTGGTATTAAATATTTCTATTGCGATCTGTCCTCAGGAGTCAGGATATTGACCTTGTAATATTCGATCTTGTAAACAAAATTTTGCATTCAAGACAGTCATATTATGTTGTAATTTTTAGGAGCACTATAAACATTGTAACGATTTAACTACCAAATTCCATTGCATCCATGTGCTTGAATATTTTACACATTATTTTGATACATACTTTTCCTTTGGTCTTTACACTTTACTTTCTACCTAAATATGTCGAGAAAAAAATATATCATATTTACTTAGAATAGTGTGTGATCATCGAAGAAGAGGATAATTGTAATATTTATATCTAAACGAAACCTGAATTAGAACAAGAACCCAGATTTTCTGTCTTAAGGTGATACTTAAAAGAATGTATAATCTACTTCCGAGTTTAATTATTTTAGGGAATATCACCTCTAACAAGTTAATGCTTTAAAATATTAAGATGAATTAATTGTTTCGGCCCGTAAGTACGCAATAAGAATATGATAAATAGTTTTGTCCATAAACAAACTCAAATCTTTCAAGAAAGGCTAACAAACATAAAACTGTATTGGTGATTCATTCCAATTATTATTCCAACTATTTATTCACATTCATATTGCATATGTAAGAGGCGTAACTTGTATGATGATTGAGGCGTATTTCCGTAAAATAATTAAACTAACGCCAAAATGAAAAAGAAGATTATGAATTCTTTTAAGTATCACCTTAACAGGACAATGCCTCTAAGCCATTGTAACTTGATTTTTTATCATTTTTGTCAATCTCAGAATCAACCATAATTTAATAATCGATTAATGAAAAAATGCCAAAAATGTGGGAAAATAAGTAACTGCTTACTTACTAATTTTCCCGCACTTTTTGTATGATTTTGTATTGATGGGTAGGAATGACAAAACGTGTTATTTGTAGAAAATTTATTATTTTTATTTTATTTTTTATTTTATATTTATTAACGCCCTAGTGGGTTTTTACAAGAAAAGAAGCAAATATATAATAAACAATATTAATTACATGTATTACATAATCAATAAAACAGAATAAATATGAATGCAATCGACTCGTTAGGTAAAGAATATTACAACATAAAAAAGAAATGTAATGAAATAGTACAAGTTGTACTTACAAAAAAACTTATACAATTCAGCTTTAAATATTTATACATATTATTAATAATAAGACCTGACATAGAACAAAGTGTAAATAGAACCGCAACAATATTATAAAGTAAGTATACATTTTACTTGTGAGGTTTAGATGAGAAAATATTTTATGAGAAAAACAAAAAAATAATAAAAGTTAATTATTAACAGATAAAATCGAGATTAGTTGATTTTTGAAACATTCAAAACTTTCAACACTAAATATATCTATAGATTCGCAGTATTTATTCGCAAGGTTATGGATTCTTGGAATTGGTGAGTATATAGAGTAATTAGTGTTATAATTATATTTTATATATCTGCTCATGTACGTAATATTTGTTATTTAACGTTTTAATTTAATGTTATTTATTAATATACAGTATATACTCTCAGTATCACCCAAAATACCAACATTCATAACTAACATGGCTTGAATTAGCTTTAATAAGTCAGGTACGCCTTATACGTCATAACTTGTGTCTGGTAATGTTGTAGGTAGCTTGAAAACAAGCTTATGGGTCCGAGTTATTAACCGTGTTTGGTGACCAGTTCTTAATATCCGAATACTTTTCAATCTTTCTCTGCCCCAATTACTTCCCTTCCCATTCCCTTCCAGCCTCACAACATAACCCAATTGGGGTTGTCATAATCCCACTGGCTCCGGACACCTGGGATCCTCAGCACTTGGGACTCTTATCGCGGTTACCACTTCATATCCATTGGAATTTTGGAGTTCAATTTTTAGAGTTGTATATAAAATCCATCTTCTGGTCGTAGGAGTACCGCCTTCTAATAAATATGACTTTGGAAAGGAAAAAAAACATTGTGGTGCTCTGCTTTATAATACCCAATCAATTATTTAAAAACCGTTTTAAACATCTATCAAATAGCGAAACAATCTCGAAATAATACGTGTAGGGGATAAACAGTGCACATTATAGGACATAATTATGCTTATTCAAGGATTATTGCCTAGATATTATAATTTATGACATTACGTATTCAGCGTTGGTTGCAAAGCTAATAGTAATAAACTTCTTAATGATAGTTTGGGTTTGTATTGTCTACATGTGTGGTCTACCAGAGCAAAATAAAAAAAAACAAGTCCATGATAACAATCGCAATGTGACAAAATGTACCTTTGTATTTTTTTCGAAGGCATTTCAATGGTTAAGAAAATTGCATACGCATAATGTAATACGCAGATATACACGATACACACGGTGTCCAGAAATTCGTAGTACAAGCGAGAACCTGGTGAATCCACGTCAAGAACCCCAAAAAACTTATTTTTTTGGACTTCTTCGATCTCGATTTTTTTTAAACATTTTTTTGACAATTAGGGGTTAAAAAAAGCCAGAAGCAAGGACTATGCTTCGACCAATTTTAAAAGACAGCTAACATTAACCCTCTAGCGAAATTTTTTTTTTCAAATACGACGATAAAAATTTCAACTTATCGATTTACTCGAAAACGAAAGTTCAATTAATCAAAGTTATACCACGAAGTTGATCCCAAATGTGATGTAGATTCTCCAGATTCCCGCTTCTACCGCGATTTTCTAAACCCTGTGTATATGGAGATACAATTCTAAAATGGTCCATCTCCAAAAATATTTTATTTTAATTTTTGGTGAAATCTAGTTTCAAACCTCTGGAAATATCTTAGTTACAAAGATTTTCACCATTTCAGCATTTTCATTTGCACCTAGATGGTTGTGTTGTCGTGCTTAGAACGTTTTTATGAAAAGAAAAATATTTTGTATCTATTTATCTCAAAATCAAACTTTGAAGGAGGTGGTTCATTTTAGAAATATTCCCCCGTATTTGTTTTTCGTCGACTATCGAAATGGCATGTTATTAACTTTTATTTTTTATTTAGAAAGACAATCATTACCGGGTAACGAATAATCTGACAATATTTGAAAATCTCCTACTAGCATTGTTAAAACCGGAAGTTTTTTATTGTACAATGATAAACTTAGCCAGCCGAGGAATTGAACCAACGACGCGACGCGACACCTGGAAGGGAAACCAACGCAATTGTCAACTCAACCACCGTCCGGTCGAGGTTGTAGGTAGGTTTCTAACTAATCAAATCTCATCATGTAGGTATGTCAATCAAACACGTCTGTGCTTCTTTTAGGTTAAATTTATAATCATTAGAAGAGACATAGATATAATACGAATAAAAATATTTCGGGCTTATTCCAAAACCCGAAACTAAGAGAAAGTTATATGAGATCGACAAAAAATTATCGAATTTATTTACGTCTCAGAAGCTCAATTGGTCGAGTGTTAATCCCGGTAAAACTAAAGGATCTGGGTTCGAGCCGCAGTTACGACTGTTAAATTTTTATTATGCACGGTGTATTATTCTATTTTCACATTTTTATTAAAAGTTTTTAGTATCACTTTCAATGATAAAATTTTACAATGAGGTTCAAAAGTTTATAATCTAATATTAAAAAAACTTCCTTATTTGCTTTTGGTTGACAATACGTCCATCAATAGTGCCAAATTAAAAAAAAAAATTAGGTTAATTTTTTTCATAAATGAAATGCAATATTACAAGAAAGAAATACGTGTATCTGTTCGAATAACTTTTATTAAGGCGAAACCAGGCGGCGTTTTGTCCATACATTCTCTATTTTCTCTCTGGATTTTGAAACTAGTGTTCCGTATTCCCCTATTTTCTCTCTGGATTTCGACACTGGTGAAAATAGTTTTTATAGATATCGACCACCGCCTACCCTCCAAACATAAAATTGACTGGCTTGAACGCCGTCAACAGACGTTCAGTATACAAACTAGACAATGTATTTAAAAAAAAAACGTCTAGACATAGAATATTTTCTTCTAAGAAAAATAGGAAATACATAATCCTGATTTTGACGATTTCATTTAGAGTATTGTCAGCCTGAGGTGCAGTTGTCCCTTTCGCCCGGTATTCCGGAGGGGGGATGAACAACGACAGTGACAGTCACTGAGGTTTTTGTATTCCCTATTTTTCTCCTCCAAAACTGGACCGATTTTTTTCTAAAGAAAATATTCTGTGTCTAGATGTTTGGTAAAATACCTATTATTCAAATTTCTCGGCGACCGTGTTTCCTCTTAATTAAATACAAATAATCAACACGTAAGGTTTCAAATCATTATTTCAAAAATAATGTCCTTAAAACCCTTTTAAATTTGATATCAGGAATGAGCATTCAAAATTACGCACTAATGTCGCAGGAAATTGTTGTTCTACCATCGATAAAAGCGATAAAGGTACATTCTAGGAAAAATGATTACAGAAAACTAGCACAGCTCCAAGGTAAATGGCTATTAATACAGGTATTACTACATTTACCTACTTTTCATACTTCTAGAAGGTTGGTAGCCATTGATAGACTCGCCTGCATGCACAAAGCTATTAAATGCATGCGATTGCATTTATCTGCTTGTTGTCTACTGCACTCGTAGATCAAATTCTTTGTATTTCTAAAGAAGAATGGCTTAAAGTTTGTTCGATTTGAGATAGGATTTGAGATTTTCACTACCAAACGTACTTTCTCGTGATTTGTTTTTAGAGTATCGTGCCGTGTTGCGCTACGTCCTTCTTTGCAGCCATTTTTTTTACACATCTGCCCTGATGATGGACATTCTAACTTTGGCAACGCTTCTTAATGCCCCAAAAATAAATCACAATGTTTTGATCATTTTCGTGTCTAACCTCTAAGGATTTCAGCTCAAGCGATATTGTACGGATTTGACGATGATGTTGAATGTGGATAGTGTAGAAATGAGACCAAATGACACTAGCATAACATTCAAGACGAGGGCCAACCAAAGTTCGGTGAAGAGTTTTTAATGTATGCTTAGAGTTTAGACGTTTAGAGGAATTTATACCTACACAAGAAAATGAAGGAAATATAGGTTAAGAAGCACCCCATCATTTAGATCTGGTCACCCAACACGACGAAAATCATTGCAGGTAACTTAGCTCCCTATCATGGATGATTCTGGGAATATGAAAATACGTACTCAGCTCTGCTTTGATGCTAGATATGTTCTTTAGGACCATTTGCACGCCTTTACATACACTACATACATACATTACTACATCTAAATTTTTCATTAATTTGTGGTTCAACTATTAAAAGAAGGGTTTTACTTGTACAATATTTATTCCTTCTTCTGCGTTTTATCTGGTATAAATGATATTATTAAGATATAGATACATACTCCAACATGCGTGTACTCCAACATGCATGCAACTCACCTGCTCTGAATCTCTGCTGAGGTGAGAAGACTACAAATTTGCTGTGATTTATTAATACCTTTTATAAATGATCATTTAGCAATTAAAAATTGAAATTGTGTGCATTTCTTAAGATTATGATTGAAACTTCTTGCATTAGTAAACAAACTATCATTTTTATTTCGTCAAAGTACAATACATATAATCGTGGTATGAATTTTTTTAATGTTCATCATTATAATTATCAACCTTTTTTTTATTTACAAAAGACACAATTATGACATTAGTGCGATTTATAACATTAGGTAGGTATTTTAAGAACTAGTTTAATATTATCGTTATTTTTCCATAAGCTTAATATAAGCAATTAGAAATTTAATTTAAAAAAACTTATTTTAATGTCACTTTTGCGCTTTAATTAATATTATTTCGTGCTATATATTACTAAAGATTAGATAGAAGAAGCCAAGATTTAAAATCAGAAAATATATTATTTTACTACAAGTCGCATTAGAAGTGAGTACCTGCAAGTATTAATTGTTTTTGTGTTTAATTCGTATAACTCCATGTATTTTTTATTACTTTAAATCAATTTTAATAATGTTATTATTAAGTTATGCAAGTACTTTAGTTTTTTTTTTCATTATTGAAGGAGCTGTTTCGGCTTACAAGGCCATTTTCAATCTTTGGTTACACTACTTTGACACTCTTATTTACAAGAATCTGTTTACCTCCGCTCTATTTAATTTTTTAAAGTGCCTGAAATGAATTATTACTGGTTAAACCAATTTACTGTGAAAGTAATTGTGACAATAGATTCTCTATTTTGTGGGGTACTTTGAAATCTATTTTTCTTAATATTTTATTAGACTAAAAATATAAATTGGGCGGGGTTAAACGTGGTCTAAATTTTCATAGTTAAATGGCCTTGTTAGCCGAACCTGCTGTCACAAAAATAAAATAAAAAACTTGCAGAATTTAATGAACAAAAAATTAAATTCGATTAAAATAAAATTTAAAAAAAACTGCAAGTAAACTTCTATTTAAAATTAACTTGTTTATGTTTGCTGATTTTATTTAACAAGGTATTTCTTAGATTTAAGAAGATAATTTGCAAAATGCGTTTTAAATATTTTTATTATCCACTGAATTTAAAAATGATACTTAAACCTTTTCGAAATGCGTTTCACTCAAGTACAATGATTTATACACTTTCGAGAATATTGTCTTAATAATTTTGATAGTATATTAAAATATAATTATTAAATCAGTGAACGTTTTAGTTATTTAATTTATTTTTGTAAAGATATTTTAAAATTTTGTTCATTTGGTATGTACCTACTGATATCGCTGAAAACCAATTGAATTTTTTTTTTAATATTTGGGTAATTATTATTTATGCTTATATGACTAGGCAACTAATTAAGTATTTCTAACTTTTCAGTTCAAATTAAAATTGTATTTACGCTACATTGCACATAATTCGGCCTGCAATGATTAATATCTACATATTATTTTAAAACTAGACATTTAGAATAATATTATAGTTATAGTATAATACATCATGTTAAAATTAAAATCAAGGGTAAGGATTTTTCACAATTCATCAATTCTCTCATTCATTCACATAATTATAAACAACGGAATAATTTTTTTTTTTTTTTGTTATTGTTTTTGGGGTATTATGCCGTGTTTCGCTACCTCCTTCTTTAGCCAACGTTTCGGACAGCGTTACAGTGTCCATCATCAGGGCAGATGACCAGATGAGGTCATCTTCCCTGATGATGGACACTGTAACGCTGTCCGAAACGTTGGCTAAAGAAGGAGGTAGCGAAACACGGCATCACACCCCAAAAACAAAAACAAAAATACTTTTTGGCCGTGAAAACCTAAAAACATACCTAACGGAATAAATTGATCGACAATTGAAAAATCTCTATTGCAATCTCTGGTAATAATAATGTATAATAATAAAACTATTCGGATGTTTTTTACAGCGCCTTTTTTAGTTAAAAATCACCCCAAGGGTGCTGTGCAAATATTTATTCCAATAATGGATAAAACACTGTATTGATTACAGAAAACATTAATATTTTGTTTAATAAGATTTCAAATATAAGAAAGATAGACATGCGGTAAACCATTAACCTTTTTTATAACTATTAATATTTTTTGTTTTGCTATTAAGTTGCATATTTTAGGAAAGGAATCAAAATTTATTTTATATACTTTCAAAGTTATTGTTATGTGCAGCACATGGCAATAATATATGCAAATTCAAAATAGCGAACTTCTTTCCTGTGTGGATATTTTTTATAGTTTTCCTGTATGCTTTAAATTTAAATCATTTAGGTTTTTTTGTTTGGTTTGTTTTGAAGAGTAAAATTTTTTAGAATTTTACCAAAACAATGAAATCTTACAAGTTTAGCCTGACGCTAATGTAAAAATGGTGTTTCCCTCCATATATTTATATTATTTATTTACAAATTATATTCATAAGAACAAATAATATATTGGGGATTTCTATAAATAATTATAAATAACTCATTCCAATTTACTTTTCTAGTGTAATCATTTCAATATCTCGTCACGAAAATGACGTAATATATATATTTTTATAGTTAGATACGAATTAAAAAAGATATTATTTTATATCACAGTTCCTACGTAATATAATATATAAAAATCACATACATTCTGCCTAACAGACTAAATTAACGAAGAAAGAATGATATGCATAATTGAATCTTATACAATAGATTATTAACAAGATCATTTTTCTAAAATTTTGATGTAATTAAAATTTTAGAAAAATTCAAATCATATCCTCCGTTTGTAGGAATTCTGACAATTGTGTGATTCTTTTAATGCGTGACAGATACTAGATAATAGTTGATGAAGATGGAAAAACATTCTCTCAAAATTTATATTAGGTAGTTTCTTCAGTAGATCTCCCGACAGCTGAAAATCTTCCTAAATTATAATTTTTTGTGCATTATTTACCAATTCATGCCTAAAATCGACTTCAAAAATACCTTTATAGGTTGGTATGTAAATTAAACAAATTTATTTACAGCGTCGATTTTTGTACTTACACACTGGTAAATAAATATTTTTTTTAAATTAGCTCTACACAGATGTCATCTTAGGGGATGCTGTGTGAAGGGTCTTTTTAAGGAAGGGAAGAATAGGAAGTTCTGGGAAAGTCTTGAGGTTAGTGTGTATAGAAGTGGCGGACGTATGAATCCATCCTTCCAATTGCGATGCAAGGCAATGGATTAAGAGAGTCCGGCTGGAAAAGTCAAAAGGCCTCCGCCAACCAGACTCTCTCGATCCAGCCCGCTACGCAGCAGATGGGCACACGCATCCGCCGCCAAGACCTGGACAAACATCACCCCACAAACCCGGGAACCCCTGCTTAGTCACCAAACGTAGCGAACCACTTGGGTGACCTATGGCAGAGATGTTATCGGCAATCATTGTATAGCCTCCCAGTATGCAGTAATTTTATCCTTAACGCATTTGAATCAAAATATGTTTTATAATTTTGTTATTCGGCGGTATATCCTCTCTGCACACCACTTTGGGGACACTTAGTTACATATGTGTAAGTGGGTGGACCATATTTTCCCTAAATCGACTGTATATTATATATACCTATGTAAGTACACCGGGGGTCAAATGTCGGGAGATCAACTGTAATGGAACTGTTTATTTAGACCTAAGGCTTACAGTTGTTCAGTTCATGCGTTAATTAAAATAATGTCGGAATGAGTTCAATTTCTTCTCAACATCCTTAGTGCGAAGGTTTTTTAAAAATTATTCCGTGTCAGTTTTACAGAATACGGACACGATAATACTGTACATCATCAAATGTTAAACAAATGTCATCTTTAGGAATTTCCGCAAGGCTCCTTAAAAAGCCACCCCTTTATCCGTTTTTGCTCGGGTTGCATCCGGTAGGTTTCACCGCATGCGTACCTTCTTCAACATCTCCAGCACCTGAAGTCCCGGAAGTGGACACGTGGTGTAGAAATTGTGACATCCGGTTCCGTCCATTCCGGAAATGAGCTGTCCCATGTGCGCGGCAAAGTGATATTTTGACGTCACTTCCGCTATCGTCCCGAGAGATGTGTCGCTGAAATAGAAAACATGTAATTATATTACTTATTCATTTCATAGGGCAATATGTAAACGTGGTTAATATGTAGAAGGCGAGTATTATGATAAAGAAACGTTTTATAGCAATAATTTAATAACAAAATCGATTTTTTTTTTACAATAACATTATACTTATTTTATTTATTTATTATAAATACAAAGTAATACATTATTACAACAAGAAATAAAAAAATATACAGAAAAAAGAAAAGTCCCAATAAACTACTTTTAAGCAGTTTGTCGATGGGTACTTTGACTTTGAAGATATAAACTTATTTTACTTTGTTATGCAGTTACAATTTTTGTGTCAGTCTAATACAAATTATTTCTTTCGGCGAGCCAATTCTTCAACATAATATTTAATTTACCATTTGTACATTTTTTAATTTCGGCAGGTAACATATTTAAGCAATTAGGTATCATGTAGTCCAGCGTTCTTTGTCCGTATTTGCTTAAATGCTTAGGTACAATTAGTCCTTCATTTAACATAAAACGAGTATTGTAAGTGTGGTCCAGTTTATTAATGTATATAGAGCTATTCATATGCTGAAATATAATTTTATACCACAGAATTGCTCTTACTGGGAGAATTATGAGATTTTGGTAAAAGTACGGAACATTATGCCTTTTTTCGTATAAACTTTTATGAGCTAATAATTTAACTAATGAATTTTGAACTGATTGAACACGATTTACATTTATTGCAGGAAAGTCCCCAAGCTGTAATTTCATACCTGATAATAGATTCAGCTAATGATAAATATATTATTCGAAGTGTGCATATTGGAACATAAAATTTTAATTTATATAATCTGCCAACAACAGATCTGAGTCGTTCACAGACTTTATTTATTTGTAAATCCCATTTGAAATAGCATTCAATAATTACACTTAAATAAACATATTTTTTAACAACTTCAACATTTTCACATGTACACAAATCAGAGATACCAACGTGTAAGCAATCTGAGCTGTGTGTTTTTATTTCAGGTGTAATAATATTTGCCTTGGCATTGGGTGATCTAATATGTATCAATTTAGTTTTTTTTGCATTTATTAGTAAACCAGAGTCATGATACCATTTCAAAAGTTCAATATAATCTTTTTGTAAGAGTTCAATACATAATTGCAAATCACTGTGTGAAATTACCAATGCAGTATCATCCGCATATACAAAGTGTTTTACATGTTTAAAAATGTACTTATAATAAATGATACATAAATGATATATAAAATAGGGCCTAATATGGAACCTTGAGGAACGCCTGCCAAAATTCTTCTTTTTTTACTTAAGGTGTTTAATAGCTTTATTTTCATGCACCGGTTGTTCAAGTAATCTTCAAAGAGTTTTAGAAGTCTTCCTCTTATTCGTATGATTTCCAGTATTTGCAATAATTTTCTATGATTCATAGTGTCAAATGCCTTGGAGTAATCTATAAACAAAACTAATACATGCTTTTTACTATTTAATTCATTATTTATCAAGCTGGCAAAATTTTGAAGCAGCATTTCAGTGCCTTTTTTTGGAAGCCATATTGATTGGTATCAATAATAAAAAAATCTTCTAAATATTTTATTAATTTCAGCTGAATGTATTTTTCAAGAATTTTTTCAAGTGAAGGCAAAATACTAATTGGCCTATAATCACCCAGTAGAGTGTGATCACCTCCTTTATAAATAGGTCTGATAATGCTACATTTTAAGTCATCTGGAATTTTTGCTTCAAGTAAGACTCTATTTACAAAATGGGCTATAATTGGAGCTAAGATTATTATATGTTTTTTAATATCGCACATTCTGATATTATCAATTCCAGGAGAAGAGCTTTTAAGTTGCCTCACAATGCTTTCTATGTCAGCAATTTTGGCCCCTGGTAGGTACATGCTTTGAGGCATCTCCTCTGGTTCAAAAACAGTAGTCCTGTAATCACATTTGTGTAACATATTGCAGACACGGTCAGAGAAATAATTAAAATCATTAGTTACATTTTCTTTGGTCCGATCTTTCATCAAATATTTGGAGGCAATTTGGTCACAATCATTTTTACATTTATTTCCTAAAATTTTATTACACTCGTCCCGAGTCTTTTTTGAGTCTTGAAATAGATTTTTGAATTTGTCATTGTGGTATGAGGTTTTTAATTTGAGTAACAATTTATTTAAAACATTTCGATAACTTTTATATTCTTTTTCATATAATTTGTTTGTAGGAGTATTTTTCCAACGCTATAAATAATCTCGTTTTTTAATATTATATAGTGCATCAGTAGATATCCAATCATTTATTGCATACGGTCGGATTTTAGATTTTTTGCTTATTTTAATTGTGCTTTAACAAGTCGTCAAATTAACTTTTAATCTTTAAATAAATAACAGAACTTTCGGTTTCCTTTAGAAGTGATTTCCTATCATAATTACAAATACGTTTATCGATCAATTTTTGCGAAATTATTTGGACGTTATTAGAATCGTTAGAATTTTGGTTTTCATATAAAATTCGAATTTTGGTTTTCATATAAAATTCTTTATAACAAATTCGGATATAATGACTTCGCTTACAGTGAAATTCACTTATCATGACCCATTTGTAATAAATTATGTCCTAATTTCATGAAAAATTATGTCGCTTATAGCGACCGACATGATTCCAACACCTTCGGCAGTGTTCGGGAGAGTCTCTCGTCACGAGCTTAATATGCTCTTTTCTCACATCACGAGTCATATGCTGTGTTTCTCTCTATCAAAATTAAAACATACATTCATTTATAAAAACAGGAGGTTGTTTATTTTCTACAAAATGCTTTGTATGACGTCCGCTTAGTGTGACGTATTTGTCATTTCCCTTCGATGTCATTATAAACGGATTCCACTGTACATGTTTTTCGAATCATTTTTAATTAAGTACAAGTAAGTACTTCACGAGAGTTCCATTGCCCGAAGGCAGTGAAATTATGGTATCCCATTTTTGGAATGTTCGCTGAACTTGAGTTGAGCTAAGGAAATAAGAGGATTGGAAGGAACCTGTTAAATCAAATCTAAAGCTATTTTCAAGCCACGAGAAATCGATTTTGAAGGGCGGGGATACTCATAGACATATGAATATATGTCTATGGGGATACTTCAATCTTGAACAAGATGCAAATTAATAAAGTGCACAAATGTTTTTATTTATTTGTATTTATTTAAAATAAATTGAATTACCCGGTAATAATGGACACAAAGCCAGCGAGCTTACTGCTCTAGCAAGTAGTCAGCGAGATAGGTAAAAATTATACACAAACAAGCATTTTTTTCAAAAAATTTATTGGATGTGCAGAGGTACTCTAGAAATTCTGCCAGGAGAGACTGGGCCTGCAAGGTACAGAGGCCGCTGAAATAGCCCAGGAGGCCTGGAGGCGCCTTGTCGATGGGTCACCGACTCAAACAGGACAAGGGTAGGAAGACGAGGTAACATGTTTCATAATTAAAAAAAAAAAAATAATTAGCCATTATGTTATTTAATGATTCTTAATGATGGTTTGGAAAGGCCACATGATAAATGGCAAATGAGTCAATATAAAGCCAATTATTAAACATAATTAAAAAAAAAACTATCGCTTACGTTTAAGTCATCGGTTAGGTCTTGAAGAATGACTTCATGTTAAAAACGATAATTAATGTTTATTACGGTCCATCAAAGTAGTTTTTTATTCAAATTTATTTCATTAGATTTCTAGATGTAGGTTGTATTGGAAAGGTAATTATGTAATGCAATAAATAAATCTTAGTTTTATCATTTATTAAAATCATGACATGTGGATATGAATGAAAAGAATAACATTTACTTTTTTTGGTTATTTTGTTGTTTTTTTTTTAATGTAAAGACAAATCGGGTTCTCGGGTTACGAATATCCTGATGTTATTTTAATTTTTTCCACATTTATCATAATATGTATATAGTGAGAAAAGTTGCTTGTTCAATGATTAGAACTAAGTTAGAAAAAGATTTTTTTTTTCATTTATTTATTTATTATAATTTTTTTGATAAACAGAAACAAACAGTACATTAGTTACAATGGTGAAACAATTTACAATTATTAAGTACATTTCATGATGGGTACCTATGACATGTTTCTTTGTAGTGTCTATTAAGTAAATTACCGGGTGATGTGCGTGGTGGGTAGGTGTGTGTGTGTATGTGTGAGTATGTATGTATGTGTGAGTATGTATGTATGTATGTATGCGCATTGAACAATTTATATCATTGACATGATGCTTTTTTTAAATTTGGGCAGTGAATCGAAGAAAATGTCGATGTTAGAATTTAGACAGATAGTATTAAACGTATGAAGAGCACGATTGATTGGCGAATTAGCTGCTGCATTTGTCTTGTAATTGAGCGTGTGAAATAGTTCTGTATGGCGTGTACGTCTTACTGGTATATTAAAATTAACTAGGGAAAGAAGTTCAGTACAGTCAATGTTATTATTTAAAATTTTGTGTATGAATGTCAAATCAGCTATTGCTCGCCTTTGTTGCAAAGTTTGAAATGTGCAGTCAAAGTTATTGTTGAATTTGAGGGTTAGATACAAAGTAAATAATATGACAAAAAAAAAAAAATATTGTACAGAAAAAAGAAAAGTCCCAATAAACTACTTTTAAACAGTTTGTCGATGGGTACTTTTACTTTGAAAATATAAACTTATTTTACTTTGTTATGCAGTAAGAATTTTTGTGCTGTCTAGAACAAATTATTTCTTTCGGCGAGCCAATTCTTCAACATAATATTTGTTTTACCATTTGTACATTTTTTAATTTCGGCAGGTAACATATTGGCGCAATTAGGTATCATGTAGTCCAGCGTTCTTTGTCCATATTTGTTTAAATGCTTAGGTACAATTAGTCCTTCATTTAACGTAAAACGAGTATTGTAAGTGTGGTCCAGTTTATGCATATAGGGCTATTCAAATGCTGAAATATAATTTTATACCACATAATTGCTCTTACTGGGAGAATTTTGAGATTTTGGTAAAAGTACGGAACATTATGCCTCTGTTCATATAAAATTTTATGAGCTAATAATTTAACTGATGAATTTTGAACTGATTGAACACGATTTATATTTGTTTTGCAGGAACGTCCCCAAGCTGTAATTCCATACCTTATAATTGATTCATCCAATGATAAATAAATTATTCGAAGTGTGCATATTGGAACATAAAATTTTAATTTATATAATCTGCTAACAACAGATTGAATGAACAAATGCAACTGAATTCATTTAAGATTACATCGGTTAGGTCCAATGGCGGTTTCCATTACATAAAAAAAGATAATAACTTATTGTTAAGATTTATCATTAAAATTAAAATTTTACCACAATTTGAACGGCGCACTATTCGAATTCCGTGCTAAAAATCCACCGAGTCCGAAAAGAACCTCTTATGTGCGTTATGAATTCAGCGACTATGGGATCTTCTGTTCAAAAATATGTTGCCCAGCTACCCGGGTGCGCAGCGACTACGAAATTTTTTAATAACAAATTTGTACGAAAAAGAATTCTGTGAAAAACAGGTAATTTTGTTTTGTGATTATTGTGTTTTATGTTGAATGTCTTCTGATTTATTAAGATTATATATCACTATGTTTTAACTTTATTTTTCACTTTGTTTACTTCGTAATAAAAGTGAATAGAACAAAGTTTTGAATTTATTATGGCAATTATTTTAATTGGATTTCGATAGTAGTCAATTTTCTGCGGATAAGTGCCAACATCCTCATGAGTAGATATCTTCGCTTTGTTTTTCTTTACTTACATCTTTGTGTTTTGCGGATATCGCCTACTTCGTTCACCTAGGTTTTTCATGTGAATACCGCACAAGGGTTCCAACATCTCCCGACTATAGCCTCTGAGACCAAGGCATCCCCAATTGAGGCATGTTGAGGGGGGGATGAGATGGGAAAGAGGAACGTAGGGAAGTAGCTGACTCTTCAGCAATAGTCACCAAACACGGATAAAGCCATTTCAAGCAATTTAAATTCTGAATGTGGATCTTACACCAGGATGATCCTGAGAGGGTCTTCTACTCCGGAACGTGCAATATATTGTGTTATTTTTAATTGAAAAATTAATTAGAACCCGCGACTTTAGGATTGCTAGTCGAAAGGCTTACCTCTCGACCAAGGCCGTCACGGTAGGTGAAAATATTTTCATGTCACTATGATTATTTAAGGCGTTACGTAAATATATTTCCTTCTGTGTAACAGCGGCACGAACAGAAGAAAATAAATCACAAGTCAGAGAAAGTCTGCATTAAATGCGTAAGAATTTTATCTTCCGCGTTCTCGCGTAACATTTAATTTTATTTATAAGAATATTCAGATTCCAAGATATGAACACAGTATATCTTCTATGGCCATAGAATAAAGAATAACACAAGAAGCGCCACGCAGGTGTGTTTCATAATCCAATTATAGGCCCAATTTGAGCCTGTAGTTCCATATAAAACTGTACTTTCAAAATTCAAATGGGATGGAGATTACGATTTCATGCGAGTATAAGTGAGACAGAACGCTAGGGGTTGGCCAAAATGCAACATTTGTTTTTTGTTGTGTTATATTTTTTGTGCTGTGCCTATGGCATACAAATAAAGATATATTGACAGTTAAGTTCTCGATTTAATAAAACACTAGAAGTTTGTTTACGCATTATGCTAAACGCGCATGTAATTAACAATGTAAAAACCATTATCTCTAAATGTTATTCCAATCAAATGTAATTTTCCACGCCCATAAAATACCCAAACGCTTATAAATTCGTGGGTTAATTATAGTGATGTTGACAATGTTTTTATGCTGCGTTTCGCGGCGTTCGCTGTTGCTTCAATCCTTTCCCGTAATTCGTGGTTCGGCTCGCAGGTACGGCAGGCGCGTATATACGCATCCGTCCAGTAGCACCATTCAGCGTCATTTTGGCTCCATTACAAATCAGAACACTTTTGAAAAGTGATATAGGCGATAGGTTAATCTAATCGTTAAAAGTGATGAAAAATGAACATAAAAACCTAACCTAATTAAACAAGAATTTTATTTCAACGCTTTTTATAGGTGTTTGTCCCGTTTGTCCTGTTTGTCCTGTTTGTCCTATTTGTCCTGTTTGTCCTGTTTGTCCTGTTTGTCCTGTTTGTCCTGTTTGTCCTGTTTGTCCTGTTGGTCCTGTGTGTCCTGTTTGTCCGGTCGCCGTCGTGTTACCTCTTATTACTTCTCTCTTTTAGCTTAACATAATATACTACATTAAGGTGAAGCACTACGAAGCAATGCAAAATCTCAAAATAAGTTTGAAAATTTGATCGCTTAGAAATGTGTTAGATGCTTTAATCAAATACTGCGAATACAACACATTTTGGCCTTTGAAATAATCAAGTATTTTTGTTATTGTTTTATAAAGTCCTAAATTTACTACCTGCAAATCCTTTTTGGGTTATGGTTTTGTTGTATAAAGTGGAAGATTAAGTGCTTTAGAAAATGATTGTAAAACATTAAAATGTTTATGCATGAACTTCGAAAAATAAAATAAAACACCCTTTTTGGGGAGATTTTTAAATTGGTAAATCAAAAGAGGCGGCTGGTGTTAAGCGGGAATTTAAACCTTATGGCCATCTACATTAGGAGCGTTACTAACAATAACGCTCCTAATATATCTTAACTTGTATAATATTTGCAGTGGTGGTATTTTTCACCCGAAGTGCCCCCCGCATTGGTAATTCCACCTAAAAGGTAACCTACATCTATATGTATTTAATATTTCAAGTTCTGTAAAACAATCGGCCCATAATTAAATAACAACAGAACTTGATTACAACTTTCACATACTTGAATTTTATTTTTTAAATTTGATCAAATTCATCGAATTTTGAAAATAATTTTCAGGTTCTGTGAAAGTTGTATTCAAGTTCTGTTATTATTAAACAGGGCAACATAATAACAGAACTTGAATAAAACCTCAACAGAACCTGAATGTTATCTTTGAAAATAGATAAAATTAATCCAAATTACGTAGAAGATTTTAAGATTCTTTCAAAGTTCTATTCAAGTTCTGATATTATTTCAGTTCTGTGCACTAATCCGTACATAATGGCATAATAACAGAACTTGAAAATTAACTTATAAATTTTGATGATTTGTTCAAATTCTGTGAAACAGCCCGTCCTTAGTGTTGTCGAATAAGTAAGTGAACTGAATAAAAAGCAATAAAGTCGTGTAGGAATGCATAAAATTAATCCTTCTCTTGAGATAATGTTCCTTGTATTGTTGCACTCGACACGGAAATGAGTAATTTTCCTCTCTAGTTTAAACAGCTTTCCCTCAACATCATTTCACTCTCCCACTAATAGCTGCGAGTCCAAGAAACTGTTAGGTAATAAAGTAATCAGTGATCATAATCAACGTTAAAACGTAATGAAAATCTGGACAATCCAATGAAACAAGAGCGACTGAATTATCCCTTTCTTATCAACAATACAATCAACTCTTGTGACCGAGTGGTAATTCTTTGTACACGAACCTATATACTATATACATAATACGTATATTATTTATAGCCGTTATTTTTCTTTTTCTTTTACTAACTCTATTATCTCTATTTGTATGTTACCTATTTCACAAGAATTATTCCACCGGCTACTACTTCTTTTTAGCTTTTGTATAATGTTGATGTAAGTGCTTGCATACTGCTTACTAACCCCGTATACATGGACATTGGAGGGTTTAGAGTCGTTCATATAAATGTAGCTTCGTTCAATAAAAAAGTAGAGTCTCGACGTGTGCGGTGAAGGAGGAAACCATATGTTTCCTTTTAACGCCGTTGGGAAAGTGGTGGGATCCCCTTCAATATACATATATTACCCATATATAAACAAAAAACAATTTCTTTACATAATATGAACCTAGTTTGACTATTTTAATATGAATACTGAACAAGAGTTCCAACTGCTCCCGTCTAGACCCTTTGAAACTATAGCATCCACAATTGGGGTACGTCGTGAGGCTGAAGGTAGTGGGAAGGAAAGGAGATGGGAAGAGGAATGTGGGGAAGTACCTGGCTATTCAGATCTGGTCACTAAGCACCGCTAAAGCCATTTCAAGCAAAGTTTCAATTCTGGACGGTGGTCTTGCACCAGGGCGATATTCAGAGTGTATTTTGGAATGTGCCGCTAATACTATATATTAATGAATAAATAACACAAATTAATCAAGTAAAATTTATTTGCGCACGCCGGGTTTTGGACCCGTGACCTTCGGATTGCTAGTCGAGAGCCTTACCCCTCGACCACCGAGGCCCTCAAATAACATGGTGGCTGAGAATTGAGTAAATTTTTGAGAGACAAAGGAGAATCCACGTACGAGTTTTACCATCAATTAATAAATAACATCTCAACAAGTACAATGGCGGATGACCTCAGTATAGCAATCAGTGGCGGCCGGCTGTAAGGAGCAGAGGAGCGGTGCACTCCCAAAATTTCTGCTAATATAAAAATCCCCGAGCGCCAATAAAACATACTAAATTTCCGACACGACTCATCACAGTTGACAATATAAACTTCAGTTACAATGCATACATAATAGGTGTCTATATAACTGCGCGCGTAACAAAGCAGATCGTTGTGTGCCTATATTCAGAGCGGTGGTTCGTTTTTCAAATCGATCACATAATTGACGAGAATCCTTCCACAATCCTCTAATGAGCCCAAACCGTGGGTAGGTTAAATGCTTTGCAAATTTTAGTAAGCCGTGGACGGCGTTCAAAACATTTCCACCACATCGAAAGGAACGGTTCGTTCTGTAGCATGTTAAACGGGACGCGTTTGTGTCATATTATTATCGAGATCGTGTCTTTAATTTAACATCTACTCTTTTTCATTTAATGTTTCGCTTAACATCGTCCAACGACAGGACAACAACATATGACAGACATGTTATGACAGTATGTATAGGTATATTTCATTCGAGTTTCGGAAGTTTCGGATGCGTCGGGAAGACTTTCGGATGTGCGACAAACTGAACATTTTTTTAAACTCGATTTTCGTAGCAATCTACATACAATTTTCTTGATAAATTTAAATTAAGGAATGAACTGTTGATTGAATTTGAATTTACAAATGCTGATGGGACAATGTTTATTTAACTCTTACATTATGGAATATGTTTTTTAAAGTGTTGTTAAAAATTGTCTTCACAATCCCTGTGACTTTGGTTTGGATGGATTTTTCAACTTTAAAAAGAATTTAATCTTTCTGAAGAAATACAATTAATTCAGACTTAATGCATTACGACCTAATCTATAAATAGATAGGATTTTTTGATAATTAAATTTATTTAAATTAGAGTAGGTATAAGGTAGGTAGGTGTCTAAGATTTTTAGCGCACCACCCATTTTTATGAACACCAGCCGCCACTGATAGCAATGGTAAAAAAACACCGGGTTCGAGACGTCCGTTGAAATGGCTTCAACCATGTTTTCTGACCTATCAGATATCCACATACTTTTCCTCCCCACTCTCATCAGGCTCACAACTTTCCCAATAAGGGATGCGAACGACCCACTGGCTCCGAATAATTGGGAATTGGCGATGCTCATATAAAAATCAAAACAAAAAGGCTTATTAGGTAACTACCCACAAACTGGTTATTATTTACATTTTTTCCCACTAATTTTATTTTCCGGTAGATTTCGCTAAAGATTTGAAATGAATTTCCGAATGATAATATGATACTTTAAAGTCCTAGTAGGAGTGTTTAAAGTCATGATTCAGTACTTTAATAATGTCAAAGTCAGGTTTTTTTACAATCACTAAACATTTTGATTAAATTTGATATTAATCAAACCCGTTCTTTGTAGAACACGATTAGCGTGTGTATTTTATACAATGCTGTTTTAACAAAAACTTAGTGAAATTGATGACGGTCTTTCAGAAATAACGATTACTATTCCTTAATTCTTGTAAATAAAAAAACAAAACAAAGTGCTGCGGAGCGAGTTTTCAAGTATCTTTAATCTTTATTGTAATTCTGAATTACGAAGTTGTTGTGTTGGAATGGTCACCTCTTAGATTAGTGGAAACAAAGAGAGATAATATTTCAAAGACCCAATCATGTCTGATTACATATAAAAGGGATCGAAATGAAAATCAGGTCTCTTTCAACGGAAGCAATATTCCTAACAGGCCTTCCATGACTTTTGGTATAACTCTAAGTGACCAGCTCAGGTACTGAGCCCGAACGAAGTTAGCCTCTCCGGAGCTGGACGTACTCTATAGGGCCGCAGATACTTTAATAGTTCACAACTGTTAACTCTGTACAAATCGCAAGTGCGCCCCACGATTGAATTTGGCAGCCACTTCTGGTCTGGAGCCCCCACATACCTAAAAAAACCCTGTGCAGAAATGGGCGGTCCGTTTGATAGATTATCCTGTCTTGACAAATGGATCGCAATATTTAGAGCACAGCCGTCGGGTTGGAATGCTGTCCTTGTTTTTTCGGTGTCTCAATGGTAGATGCTCCGAGGAACAACCGCCATTGATTCCTTTCGGCATCGGTGCACAGTCGCGAAACACGCCAAGCGCGCGCCCAACATTTGTATACAGTTGACATAAGTCAGTTAAGAACGGGTCATTTCTACGACTCGTTCTTGAGTTCGGCTGTGGCCCGGCCTTGTGTTTCCTCCCTCCCAAAACACGAAAAACAATCACAAAAAGACCCTCCAGACAGCATCCCCAAAGATGATGTAGGGAAATTATGGTTACTGTAAAAAAATGGCATAGCAGAGCGCCGACTGCACCAAGCTACGACCAAACTGCACGGACCATCAAAGCTACGGAAACAATGAAAGTTGTACGTTTTTCGGTGGTTTGATGAGTAGATAGAAACAAATGATGGTTGCGGCTGTACATAGGGGCAATTTGCAGTAGATAGTATTATTGAACTATGTTCGCGACACTTTTCCACGATGTTCGGGGTACTAATAAAGATTCATGGGCCATGGCCCATCTATTTTTTTCTATTATCTATAGATTACCCCATCTCATTTGTATATGTCCTCTTCAACAACCGAGGATGACATTGGGTGATGATTAGCCGCGAGGCTCGCCCTGCATAATCATAATAAATTGGTAGATACTGAGAAGAAATGAAAGTGAGCCAGTCAAGGTATTCAAGGAACAGAAAAATATAATGCAAAGAGATACAGATACGATACATTGAAAGTATCATAATATCAAGGACGTGCAGATCAGTTCAACGCACCTACAAACTGGATAAATGAACATGCGCGGAAGTGGCTAAGGAGTGATTGGAAATCGTGATAAATTAATATCTACAATATAAATATATACGGTTCGCATATAAGGGCAAAGTCGTGCTTAAAATTTTAACAAAAAAGGATTTTGCTCAATTATTATTTGCTAAATTGATTACCTGACAACTTTTTTTGCCGCCTACCTAATATATCTTTCAAGTTACAATAAAATTCGAGGTACTGTCCCCCCTTTGGATCCCTTGCAGGAAACTACACGCAAGACTTTAATATTTAACTCAGGTACGCCTCATACGTCATTACACATGTCTGGCCGTGTTGTAGGTAGCTTGAAAACAAGCTAATGAGTCCAAGTAGTTTTAATCTGATTTGAAGTTGAATAGTTACTCGTATTTACAAGGGGACTTTTATCAGGCAGATTTTTTTATTTATTTTTTTTTAAATTTAAGCGACTGTAAAAAATAATAGTATTTACAAAATATAATGGTGGAATTAAGTACAGATATTGTATTTCTTAGTCCTCCTTAGTAGGGAGTCCTGTGCTGAGGGGGGCTAAAGTTATTAATTATATTCATTTACTTCTATGTTGTTTTTATTGTCTTCATTAGGGTTTTTTAATTGACATCTTTCAGCCACATTTTTATGGAGAAGTAGTTTAACGATCTAACAGAACTTATCATTACGAAATAGATGAGAGCATATCATGTTTGCTCCCGTACCATCCATGCACCTAAATGTATATCTTAAACTAATCCTTCGCCTTACAGTCCTATCACAAAGAAACCAGTCTGAAGATGGCTTTAACAGGCTGAAATCGGTTACGGTTAAAAATAAATAAAGTGGAAATAAGTTTTATTATATTATTACAAGAAATCTGTTTGATGTTCTTTTTCTTCTATTCCTGAATTTCATCGGAATCGAAACTTAAAAAACAATGTTATTGACGGCTCTTAAAATAATAAATTGGTAGGATTAGCCAGACCGCAAAAAAAAGAAGGTACGCAAACGCCCTTACTGCCATTGGCAGAAAGGGTGTGATTTTTTGGTAGTTCACTAACATTTATTGGTGGCTTGCCACGCCAAACTTACCTCCGGCTCCGCGTTTTATTCCGGACGAAGTAAGGGAACAGACTTTTGTTTTTGGTCGAAAGCATTCATTGCTTCACCTCCTCTACCAGACACAATAATATGGGATCTTATGCTTGTAGAATATTGTACTTGTATCTCTCCAAGAATAAGATGAATATGTAAGTGATATTTTGGTATATTTGATATCCTCTTTATCAAGAGAACACAAACGTAGAAGTTGTCCGTACCTGATGAGTTTCAGTAGAGAAGTCTCGCTATCTGACAGCTTCCGTTTGGCTGCACCGGCACTCAGCTCACAAATCAGCTTCGGAAGGCAGGCATTCTTAATGGTGGTTATGACCTCTGACCTGCTCTGGCCACCTATAACAAGAATAATTTGCTTCCATTAGCAACAATCAAAAGTAAATATATATTATGTCGATGTATATTAGTTCTAACTAATTTTATTATCAAACAGGATAAAACAGCACAACAGCATTATTAATACAATCAGTCTAACTGATTTCCATTACAAAATTGCAACAGAAAAATAAAATAACTATGAAACAAGCATTATGTAATAATCTACAATGTAAATGTATTCAATGAGTGTTTATGAACAATAGAGAGGCAATGTAGTTACTGTGCAACGTTTACATTGTGTAATTAGACTATAAAAAGGCAATACAAGAAATCAAAGTCATGGGGAGGTTTTGCGCAGAATGCGTTTTCGGTATCCATAGTTACTTATCAATTTTAAAAACGACACTTTAGATCCTCATCAGGTGTCGCTTGTACCTTAGCAAACAGGGTTGTGTGACGTTATGATGAATAAAGGAGCTAAGGTTAAATGTTACCTAAACGTCAAGAGAAGAAATGTCTTGTACTTTATTTTTACGTGAATACCGCACCGTGAAGTGTCCCAACTGCTGAGTGAGACTACGCCATCCCCAATTGGGATAAGTTGTGAGGCTGAAGGTAAGTGGGAGGGAAATGAGATTAGCAACAGGAAGGTGAGAAAGTATCTGGCTATCAGATCTAGTCACCAAATACGGCTAAAGCCATTTCAAGCAACTGAGTGATGGTTTATACCAGGGTAATACTAAGAGGATCTTCCACTCTGGAACGTGACGCAAACATACCACATATTATTTTAAGTGATCAAATAAAATTTAATTGCGCACCCCGGAATTTGAACCCGCGGTCTCCGGATGCCTAGTCGAGAGCCTTGCCCTCGACTACGGAGGCCTCATCGGTGTAAAATACCTTACATCGATGTATGGACCCAGACATTTTGATGTAGAAATTCTTATGTCGGAATGTTTGTAGTTTATTTGTTTGGAATCCTTCTTACCAAACGCATGCAACGATTACCCAGGGGTCCTAAGCCATAGTGTTATGCGAAATATTATTTTTTCGTTTGAGATGGTTGCCGTTTTGAAAGCGTCAAAATTGAGAAATTCTTGCAAAAAACGTTAGATTGATTGCAATAATAATATTCAGGAACAAGAATCTCTTTGTTAGAATTATATATGAAGATTGCAAGTATCTCTAAGCCAAACGAAAGTGAATGGCAGTGCCATTAATATGCAGCGAATGCCTCATGGCTAACTTGAAGCCTTAAATGAATTAATACCAGATTATATCCATTTCTACGTTTTGCAAACAAAAACAAGAAGAAATATTTAAATTTATGGCAAGACCGTAAAAAGTATGCTATGGACTTGTGAGTAACTACCTACGCGATTTGATTAAAACTGAATCCGTATGTTTTTTCTTTTATGAAAAATTAAGTATATTTTACTTGTCTGGTTGATAACCGGACTTATTTAATCACATAATCTAAGTGAGCGATCAAACATTGAAAATATTTCCCACGTGTTCCGTTTTGCATTTGAGCAAACACTGCCAATTAAAATGAACAAAGCCGTTAATATATTAATAATGGGTTATTTGAATTCAGAAGCATGGTTCCTATTCATCATCTTACCGTTTGAAAAATTAAAACACCTTAAGAGGCATGTACCTGTATGAAAACTTCCTTACAGGTTTTTCCCCACCAGCGCACGTCCAGTTGAAGTACGAAACAATGTTAACTATCAGGATATGCTTTGTACAATTAATTATTTTTCCAAGGTTGAGTAGATAGCCTGTCAATGCTGCATATGTTTTTATTAACATTACAAACTGGTGGTACGACTTATCGACGCAGAGCAATGTTTGTACTGAACGTTTTTTTATTCTTTCTTTTTTTTTACAATAGCTCCACTCAGGAGGCTCTGTGTGGAGGTAATGTAAAAAAATCTGATCGATGTATATTAATGTATCCTAAGGAATGGTAAGCCGATTCGGTGTGGTGCGAACTGCTGAACATAACTCAAAATAACGAAATTCATACTTCTAGTGGCTGCTCTGCATTCACCTGCATTGGTGGCTTCTTTGGAAGGGAAAGAGAAATGAAGGCCAGATGGGCTGACCACCTGAAGAGAAGGGTGAGAGTCACAAAGAATCGGTAAAACAACAGTTGGCGTTTGAGTTGGGACCATGTTCAAAGTAGGATGCCAGAAGAGCGATTCTATGTCTTTTGTGGGATCGAGATCTAATCTCGGATCAGATTTGTGTGATTTTCTACCCGTCGCGCGTCGCTTTTTTACTAAATTACTTTTCCGTGCATATTACCACACCATACAACTTAAAACATAAATTAAATGAATAAATAATTACGCATACTTGCAGTAATTCGTGTTTAAAACGACAGCCATAGAAAATCACACAAATCTGACAGGAGATCTCGTCCGAGATCAGATCTCGATCCCAAAAGATATAAAATCTCTCTGCAGAAGCTTTATGGCAAAAATAAGAACGATTATTTGAACGAATTTAAAAAAATTGCTTCATGAAAAATATAAGCGTGGAGTACCTACCTTCCAAAAACCGTATTATTTCAGTAGAAATATAAAAACGCACATAAAAAATCAACTAAAAATATTTGACGAAGATTATCCGTGATAATTTCCTGTGATTAAGTTTTTTCTTTTTTATAAAATTATACACAAAATAAACAAAAACCACTTTTCCCCAAAATTCGATGGTACTAGATTGTATTTGCCAAGCATTTTTATGTATTTTATTTAGATTCGTGGTGATTTAAGGCACACTAAGAATATACATATTTTTGGCTTGTGTATTTCTTAGCACCATCGCGGATTTCAGTACAGCCTCTGATAACGCATTTCGCATACTAAAAACAAGGAAAAACAGCATAGTTAATAATATCATGGGAATTTCATACACAGTTACATCCTCTGGCAGGAGTCAACAAACCCTTGGTGGGGATTTCACATGTTGTATTTTACGCAGTTTGCATATTTAACAAGTAATGCAAATTCAGTCAACTAACCTCATCCAACATGGTTAAAATATTCATCTCGTCGAGTAATAAATGCATGTAAGTAGCACGCAGCAGCGTATCCTTCGAATTTAGTTTTTTTCTGTAATTTATTAAATAAAGAAACAAGCTGCTCCAAATGGGACATGACGTGAGGTTGAAGTAGGAGAAGCTGGTTGACTGTGAGAAGAACTGGTTATTCGCGGCTATAACTAGTATGGTAGACGGGTATGGGTTGGCGCCCCGGGAACCATTTATTGGATAACCCCAAGTGGTTCGTTCCAAGGGGTGCCCGGGTTCACGGGGTGAGGTTAGTTTGGGTCTCGGCAGCACATGCGTTTGCTGAGACAGGCTGTTTGAGGGTGACCTTTTATCTCTCCAGCCGAACTCTCTCGATCCATCGGCTCGTACCACAGTGAGAGGGATGGATTCATACGTCTGCCGCTCCTGGACACATTGACCTCCAGATTCCAACCACCCCTCATACCTTTTTCCGTCTCAAAACTTCCTCTCATTCATTTCCTTAAAAAGATCCTCCACACAGCATCCCCAAAGATATGAAGTTAATGTAAAAAAGTCCCATTGAGAGATCGTACATGATGTCATCGTTTTAGTATCTTCCATCTTTTTCATTTAAAACAAGACGTGTGAGATGGAATAGGATGCACGTGGATGACGTCCGTGCGAGCTCTCCTTGAACTAGTTTATTGCATTTTCCAACAAAGTTTCGATTCTGAATGGTGGTATTTCACCTGGACGATACTGGGAGTATCTACTATTCTAGAACATGCCGCAAATATCCTATATTTATAAAATATACGTATTTTACAATCTGTATGAGAGATAACACAAAATATTTGTTTTTAAAAAATATATTTTTGAACTCCACGATTTGAACCTACGGTCTCAGAATTCGTAGTCGAGGATCTTCACCGATCGGCAACCATTAAAAACTGGAGTTACAAGTAATTTCATTATGAAATGCATAATTTCAATTTGTGAGACGTGTTTGGGTACCGCCGCCCCGGGAATCGTTTTTTGGATAACCAAAACCTCTGCAATAGATCATTCCAAGTGGTGACTTAGCAGGGGTGAGGTTTTTACGAATATTGGCGGTGGATGCATCTGCCCCCCATCTGCGTGGCATGCCGCGCCGGATTGTGAGAGACTGGTTGCCCTTTTAACCTATCTAGCAAGACACTCTCGGAACATCGCCTTACACCGCGATGGGAGGATGAATCACAAGTCCGCCGCTCCTGGAGACACCGACCCTTAAATTCCTACCCACTCATACCAGGAAGAACTTCATCTCCTTCCTTTCGTAGAAAAAAATAACTGCTATGAGCACATGGAATTCGCTTATAATAAAACACTTAAAATAAAAGATGGCAGATAACAGGAAAATTTCTCAACAAGATATTTTTTGCTAACGAAAAAAAAATCCAGCATAGAAAAACTATCTCGAAAAGATTAAGTGTGGCCAATACCATTTCATGTCAGTTTAATATTCATAAATAATTATATATTCTTACTCGTATTAATCGTGTATCTGCTTAGACAAAGATTATTCCTTAGTTATCTCTGGGAGTCTTTTACCTATTCGTGCCTTTAGCATTCAAGGTGTTCTAGTTTTTTTTTTATTTATATGTAGCCAACAGCTAATCAGCATATTTTATGAATTAGCGTTTTGCACAACTGGCATTCGTATAACATTATGTAAAAATGGGTAAGACCTATTACCACGCGTTGATGTTTTTTTCAGCCTTACGCCACCAAACGGAACTGCCGGAATAAGAAGCTAGAAGAATGTGTGGCTGTGCGAAGGAATTTATAATATTATTCTTTCAACACTCTTACAAAAATGTTCAGAAAAGCCAAATTTATTTAAAAAAATCAGTCTCTGTAAAAACAAATAGACATCTATTTTCAATTTTCAGATCTCTTAGGCCAGCTAGTTACCAATTTCAGAGAGCTTTTTTTTGTTTTTTTTTTTTTAATTTGAAAACCGCACAAGAGTACCAATTGCCACCGTCTTTAGTCATTGAGACTATGGCACCCCAATCGGGGTATGTTGTGAGGTTGAAGGTAGTGGGAAGGGGAAGGAGATGGGGAAGAGGAAGGTGGGAAATACCTGGCTATTCAGATCTGGTCACCAAACACGGCTAAAGCCATTTAAAGCAACGTTTCAATTCTGAATGGTGGTGTTACACCATGGCGGTAGAGCTGCATGTGTGTGCGCGTGTGTGTGCGTGGATGCCACCAAGTGTTGGTATAATGCATTGTCATCGACAACAAATCTATTTGCCGAGTTTCAGATTGATCGGTTGTCGAAAAGTGGGTTAATTTCCACTTCCAAGATTTGTATTCATTCATCGAAATTCATGAAAAATGGTGGTAAATTGTTCCCAAAGGTTGTGTGTTGTAATAAATCCTCTATCTCCAAATCGAACTAATTGTAGAAAAGTACATCTCAAAAAGGTATAGCATAAATTGGTAGACTAACTTACACCCATTTAGGTACAGATAAATATGACAGAAAGGGATAGGCTCCAATTAGCGCAGCGGTAAAGCACTGCCCCGGCAAGGCTAAGGTCCTGGGTTCAATTGCTAGATGTGACCGTATCTTTTTCTGATTTTTCTGTTTCAAACTTTGGATTGGGTGTCGCTAATATTGTTCTTCATCAATTTAATATAACAATTTGAAGTTATACTCATTAAATAAAAATAATAATTTGTTTCTTCAAAATAGGCATATTTACTTTGGGGTGTCATCATTAATTTTATGAAAAACAAATACCTTTTTATAACACCACTTGTGGTGTTATACAAAGGTATTTGTTTTTCATAAAATAATAATTTGTTTTCTTCAAACTTCGCAAATTCACTGTGTGGCGTCATTATTAATTTAAAATAACTTTGTGTACACCACTATTTAATTGACAATATCAACATGTTTCGAAAACTATGTTTTAAAAATGAAAAATGAAAAATAAAACTATGTTGAAAACATGTTGATATTGTTATTTCGATAGTGGTGTACACAAAGTTATTTGTTTTCATTTCATTAAAATAATAATTTGTACTCATCTTGGACTAGCAGAAAAGTCAATAGAGGTCGCATGTAAATAAAATTGATAAATTTATCCAAGACACTATCTAGGTAGCACTTAGTTCGAGACGAATCTTACAATCATACATAAATATAGCAGCCAATAAAAATATTCATTAAGAAAATGAAGATAATGTAGGTAATTCTTAGCATGGTACATTTAAATAAGACCGAAAGGGATAGGGTCCCTTAGCTCAGTGGTGTAGTTTTTCGCTAATATTGTCTTCATTAATTAAAAAAATAAAATGTAGAGATATTATTAAATCTAACTAATTTACAAGGTACATATGTTACATGTATATCATGCGGGCCATTAATATGCAATACTAGTATATTAAAAAAATTGAGATATGGGTAGAGTTTGATTATGAAACAACTGTTACTCAAAGCCTAAAAATAAACACAAAAAGTGTAAAAAATGTTTTCAGTATGCAAGAAATACTACAATAATATAACTAACTAACTAACTAACTAACCATCACGCCGTTTCCCCGCAGGGGTAGGCAGAGAGGACAGACCGCCAAACAACTCGATCTTGGCACACACTCCTTGCTTCGTTCACATTCATACATCGTCTCATACATGCTCTTCTATTATTCTGACTCTTGACATCGCCCGACTCAAGTATCTGATACAATACAATAATATTGTTGTTTAAATCGTGACTGGTGATGCAGCGATCAGAAAGGTAATATAAATCCTCAAGGATACCGGAACTGAACAAGTTCTAGACAAAAACTGACCCGACTCCACATTATATTGAGTGCACTGACTCGACACGTGGCAATCACGGTGGAAGGCGTTACCTTGCCTTGAGAAACTCGTGGAACAGAATTGTTACCTTCGTCGGTCTCACCGTGATTAATTCCTCACATTGTAAATCATTGAACTTCTTTTGAACAAGTTATGCATCAACATCAACAAACTGAACACCAAACCATGGTTAGAAGACATTTATTGGGCAGTTTGCCATAATAAACCGAGTAGAAGGACAGTCTATAAGATTTACTACTTTTAAAATTATTATACAAAATGGATTTTATTGCGCCACCATTGATAGAGTATTTCAATTATATCGGATATAATATTTTTTATGCCTAGCAAGACGCATGCAAATGCCGTTTCTCGTTTCTGCACGCTGGTGCTGTAGCCATTATACATACGACTGGCAGCGATGGTTGTGAAATGGAAACATTTTTGTCTACAAATTTATAAATATATTGAGGATTTGTCTTATTCAAAGCCATCTATAGGTACCTACAAGACACCACATATTATTTGTATGTGCTGAATATGAATCAATCATTTCATTATTTGGTTCAACAAGTAGGTTACCTACCTAATACACTAAAGGCGGAAAATAGTATTTTTTTAATCATTGCAAAATAAGAAAGTGAAAAAAACTAAATAAACTACGGTGACATAATTGGTATCGATAAAATTGATTCTTCACCTTCAACAAAACAGAAGATATTTTTAATGAAATGAAGACAATATAGGCGAAACTAAAAACCTAAAAATCTGAAAACAGAAAAATCAGAAAAAAGATATTGGCACCTCTGGGATATTTGAGGTTTTACTCATAAAGTTAAAATAAAAATAAAATAATACAAACATTATTTATTCTTTCAGTGTGTAATCTAGAATCTAGAGTCTGCCTAGATAAGTTCTGTGTTTTTATACTTTTATTAACGGTACCCAATTAAACATAGAAAATCGTCAACCTGTTTTTTGAATTACGTACAAATTTTTGAACATTTTTGGTCTTTGCTGAGAATATTTTAGATAAAATTTATCGTTGTTGAAGTTAATACCTTGTTTTGTTTTCATTAGGAATAGCATTTTAATTTCATATTGTTCAATTCAGTGTTCACACGAAACAGCATTTTTTTGAATTTTTCATACTATTTGTTTGTAATCAAGTTTGAGAAAAGCATGGCATACCCACAACCAAAAACGTAGGGCCAAAAATGGCATTCAAAATAACATGTCAAGACGATTAGCTAAAAAAAAATATTGAAGTATACTGTTTCATTAAAAAAATCAACAACAAAAAACTCCTATCTTATCTTTTGTTATGTTATAGTATTAATTTATTATTTTATTTTTTCAATTTAGGTAAATTTTGAAGAATCACAACATGAAAAAAAAAAAAATATATATTTAGCTGAAAGCCGTTCTCAAGAATGATAACATATCATTTGATTTTACACAAGATAAAATTAAAAGCAGGTTATCGTTAATGTAAGCACGTGTTTTTATTTTTTTAACTATAATTTAGTGTGAATCAATTCAAGTCTGAAACCTGTGCTAAATTATTTTACCACGGCCATGAATTTGATAATTTATAGTAAATCTTTTATTCATAGTGTTTTAATTTTCGTTATATTCTAATCTCCACGTGCTGGTCATTGAAGTATGTTAATGCATGGTATAATAAAACAGTAATATTAATCATGTATCGTACACTTATATGTATATACAATGTTCAATATTACGTATCCAATGTTAATCGACACGTGTTATGTTTTTATTATTCGTCTTTATTAATTAAATTTCACTGATGATGTGCTGTGCTTGTCTCATTAGGAACTAGTGTGCTGAGAGCAAATTTTCAGCTACAACATCAACAATGTCCTATTTTTCAATCAGCACTCCAGCTCACTGCAAAGTCCCGGATCGCCACTGATAACTACCTACATAAGGTAAAATTAAACTAAGGGGGTATTTCACCATCCTCCTCATAGATTTTTCATACGGTAGCGTACATTTTAGATTATTTATACCGGATTTATTTATTTAAAAAGTCTGAGTTTACTATTAAAATTTTAAAAATTTAAATTTTAATCATTTAGCACTTAAACCTATGAATAATGGCTACATGTAGGATAAGTTAGGCTATTTTTTTTACCACTTGCGAGTATGTATTAGTTTATTTATTAAAATTCGTTATGTGCATGGATAAGCTATGAGGAGGGTGGTGAAATACCCCCTAAGTATATTAAATTAATACTTATTATTGACTTCATAAAACAATGTTACTTAATTGCAATATACTTCATAAATTAACGCAAATAATTAGCTGCACATCTAATACAAGAATGACCTAGTGAGATGGGCAGCTTATGTTTTTGTGTAATACTTTATTGACGTGATCACGTCTTATAAATCGATGAACGCCGGCTGCACTCACGAAAAAGCATGACTCATTGTCACGTTCCGCCTGAGCCGAGCGTGCAAGCGAGAGCGCGGAACAACGCACATCTATCTCTCTTCCACTCCATCGTTATTATATGACGTTATCACGTAAAATTATCGTCCGTTAACCGACTTTACAGACAACCAATTTTTTTTTTAAATAAATAAATAGCTATGATAAAAGAAAAATAACGAAGAAATAAAAATAACGGGTAGGGGGCATGAATGTCCAACCCTTTGGAATCCATGTATCACAATAGGTAAGAACCAATGAATAAATACAAATACATTTTCTTGGGTCTTGAATACGATACTACTTGTGAGCATGGGAAAATAATAATTCCACTTCTTAGTTATTTAATAAAAGAAAATAGGGCAACTCACAGCACGTTCGTTTACTTGACCTTGTTTTTTGTAAAACTATTTTACCAATGTTGTAGAATTTTCGATAGGTGTGGTTGTAAGTCTCCGTGAGTTTCAAGGTGCTGGAAACGATTTTTTCTTCTTTTATTTAGGTGTCATCCTTGAAACTAGTTACCCACAAATGAACGTGCTTTTCTCAAAATGTTGAGCTTAAGGTGATGTTTGAAAATTAGATCGCTTAGAAATATTTTAGATACTTCAATTAAATATACTGCGAGTAAAATACGTATTTGCCTTTAGAATAGTAAAGTATTTTTTAAATTTGTCTTTTTATAAGCCCAGAAAAAATAAAATACCAGGCCTATAAAAACTGCTTCAAAGTTCAATGTATGATGTGAAAAATTGAATTTTTGTGAATGATTTATTATGGTTATTTATTTAAGATGGTGCTAATAAGTGATCTTATGGTGCTAATAAATTATTTTATGGCGCTAGTAAGTTATTTTATGGTGCCAATAAGTTATTTTATGGTGCTAATAAGTAGAAATGGTAACCGAGCTACTCGGAATCGTGGAACTTCAACTCCTTCTTTGAAAAGTCATTAAAAGGAATGAAAATAAAAATAAGAAAACATTGTTTAATAGGTCACGTTAGCTAAGTTATGACTATTTTTCAAATTTTTTTTATAACTTTTAATGACTTTTCAAGGGGGGTGTTGAAATTGCGTGATTCTGAGTTGTCCATTACCTCGAAAGTCTTATTAAAAGTGTACGTAGGTCATAGATAGAGCAAGGTCTAGCATTAGCACAATGGGCCTATGGCCTAAGTGCTCACGGGAACATATACTTGTAAACCGTCTCCGCCTTTTATAAAAAAAAAAAGGTCTAGCATGGAAGATCGATAAAATCCTATATCAATACGATATTGACCAAATCCGTCATCCATAGTCAGTTATCAATATTTGCGAGCTTGGTTAACGATTGTTAACAGATATTCCGACCGAAGATTGATAAATTTTAGCGCGGCTTCCACAGAAGCAGATAAGTTTCGGTTAACTGTCAATATTTACATACTTTTGAATAATATCGTTCATTATGCAACTGGATTATTTAATAAACGGATTGAATTAACGAAGCTCTTAGAATTGAAAGAAGTCGTACACGCAACCTATAAACTTAAATAATACATCTAACGCCCTCTGTTCGTGGAGAAACTGAAAAAAAAAACAGTTGGCAACTCAATCGTCATCCACGGGAAAGGAACTTGCGAATTTCATTGGCGGTCCGTACTCAGGCAACTTGTTAAAGATCAATTGTCAAGGGCGACGCGACGAAGCGACTCGCAGTGCCAGTCGCCGCGGCCGGAGAGTTTTATTTGCCAGGTTGACAAATTGTCATGTTAGCGCCTCACGACCTGTTAAGTTCTCAAGTAATTTGCGATATGTCAGAGCAGGAAAATATTAATTTTGTTCAGGAGGTCGATAAATTATCATTTTATATTAAAGTTGATATATTTGTTAAACAAGCTGATATAAATACTGAAATGGTAAAGATAAGTTGCGCCGTGAAATGAGTTGCCAACCAGTTTCTCCACGAGCAATGGAGAGCAATCAATGCAAGACGCAATCAATTTATGATGTTCGATCTTTGAGAAACGAAAATGAAAAGTAATTGTAAAATGGTTGAAATATGACTAAATACCTCAATAATTAATTAACTCCCGTTTAGTATCAAAAAGTAAATTCGGACTGCCAATACATATTTAGCTTATTATTTCAATTCAACATTGCCAATTGATTAATATTTTATGTAACTGATAGTCGTTTGCTAGCTGTTATCGATTGCTTATTCATTCCCTGCCAGTATCAGTTCAGTCGTCAATAGTGAAACCTTGCTCGTTACATGACATGCAAGCACTACTTACATTAAATATATTGAAAATTTACAAACCGCCGTAATAAAAAAAATTGTCACAACTAAGATTTACCAACAGAGACATAACTTAAAACTACTGTATGGCTCAGAGAGCCTACTTACAATAAACTGGTTCACTACTATTATGGATAATTTAGAGGAAAGCCCTTACAAACACCTACTTGTACACAAACATACCACAAGATTTAGAGAAGGAAAGGGCCTAAAAACTCCTCGAATATTAAATAAATATGGAAGCCGTACTCTTGAATATCTAATACCAGTGATTTTCAATAAAATCAATAAAAACATAAAATTTGGAAAAAATGAGAGACTAAGTCCTAAAATGATAAAACTATGGTTAATGAACGAAAACTCCATGTATCTTTGAATATCTGAATATAGCTGCCTACATATCTTTTATTAGATAGGTTTATTGAAATATCTTATATATTTATAGTTGTAAGTTAATTTATCTAATACTACTATGTGATCTATTCTATTGATTCCTTAAAACTATAAATGTATTTACAAATATTTTCTTAGATATTATATTAAGAATGTTTAAATTGTTAGAACCTGCAGACAAGCTGCCATATGACAGCTTTATGGGTCTACTCTAATTCCTGTACAAAATATTCTCTGTAATTTTAATAAATAAAAAAATAAAAAAATATCGATATAAAATCCTGCTTGACCCCATTGTGATAAATAGTAGGAAAGTTGCAGGGCGTTGATGTGGGTTAGCAAATAAGGAACAACACTGAACACTATGACCAAAAAAGGCATTTCATTCAAAACCTTGTCGTGCGAAAAAAGCGTGCAAATTTATGGTCGTTATACATCATTCATACATCAATACTGAAAACAGTTGAATTATATAATGCAACAAGATTACTTATTTCTTCCGCGTTCCGTTCTAACCGGCATTATTATGGTAATACTTGAAGAGAAAGTATCCAATTGAGCCCGACTACCTTACGTAATTGTGGCCAAAAACCAGGCGGTTATGAAGACGTAATACTTTTTTATAATTTCGGAATGGTTACAGGGGAAATGCCGTGGACCAAAAACTTAAGACAGGTTTATAATGCTCACGAAAAGAGGTCATGCCGTATGATTTGAGATTTTCACGGCCAAAAGTATTATCGTGATTTGTTTTTGGGTATTTATACTGCGGGCAGCTTTTGATTCGGCTTCGCCCAGCTAGTGTTTGTGACCACTTTATAAATCCAATAGGAAGTGGTTCCAAAAATAGCCTGTTCCTCGGATCCACTGTCTTCCAGTGATAGTCACCGGGACAAAGTAACCGAGATAGGCAATGACGTCACATGTAATTTATAGCCGCTTGATACAACTGAGTATTACCGTCAATCTTTCCATATTCGGAGGGTTACTGCTAGTTCACTAAATTGTAGTATTTATACTTGCCAGAGGCACGTCCACACCAACCTGCCGACATCTTGTGACGATTTTTTTTTATTTAAAACTGAATTACAACGGTAGCTTTGTTTGAAATTCCACGTACACGGATGTTATTTGTGGCGCGACGCGTACGGCGTGGCATCAAAAAGAAGAAGATGGAGAGATATGTAATTACGAATGTTGGAAAGAGCACGCTAATATTTAAAATGATAAAATTGAAGCGAAAATTGTGAAAATGTTTAAAACACGACTCGTTTACAAAGAGCAAAAATTCTTGCATATAATCCTCCACATTATATATAATAATATTCTACCCACTCTTGTCTACTTTAGTTTTCTGAAGTTTCACTTCTACCGCGTGTGAATTAGGTACACACTGATTTTTTCATACATATAACTTTTAAAATAAGTGAAATGAACACGTTTGTAATCATTTTCGCTTATATTATTTAATACTTTGCGATTTTTTTTCTGTCGAGAGAATTTCATATGAGGAGCCATCCATAAATTACGTCACACGAATTTCATGATTTTTTGACCCCCCCCCCCCCCCGTCCTGTCACATTTCATCACATTTGTGAGACCCCCTCCCCCTAGTGTGACGTCACATATTTTGCAATTTTACATCTAAAAATAATCACTACACTAGTTCAAAATTTATTTTTTATTTTTATTAAACATTTTTAAGTTTATCTTTTACATTTAAGTTTTGCGTTTTGATAATTTAGATTTTTACATGTGACATCACAGATCTGATGACCCCATCATACCCCTTGTCACACAATGTCACACTTCTCTACTCCCCTCCCCCCTCTTAAGGAGTGACGTAATTTATGGATGGCTCCTAATTTGTGTTTCGGCGTGTGGAACGTCTAGAATTTGAAGATATCTAACATTCCCCAATTATAACGAAAACTGGCAATTATATGAAATTTCCTCGGTGGAAAAAATCGCATGGTGTGCTCCGAAAATTATTATAAACACATTTTTTCTGTTATTTTACTCGTCACATGTATGAAAAAATTCACAGTGTTTCTTTAAATGCTATTTTAGACAATCCCTACAAGATTTTTGCTCTACTTACTAGTCGTGTTTTATTTCAATTATCCCTTTAATTTTACCGTTTTAATATTAGCGCGTTCTCTGTAACATTCGTTCTTACATATCTCTCCATCTTCTTCTTCTTTTTGAGCAGGTGAATTCCTCTATCCTCAAAAAAAGATTCTGTCAATTATGCATTAAAGTGGGTCATTTAACAAAAAATGTTATTTTTAAATTCTAAGAGCGATAAAAGGGTGCCAAATAATGGGTTCAAAACGACGTGTTTAAAATTTTAAAAATTTCTGATACGATCTTCTTCCTCCGGATTCACTTCAAAGTTTTGAAAATTTCAAGTGTATGTAAAAGTAACTATGAATCAAATGAAGACATTATGAGCGAAACTCAATCGAAAATCTGGAAACAGAAAAATCAGAAAAAAGATATTGGTACCTCTGGGACTCGAACCCAGGACCTCCCTACTTTCCGGGTTGGGCGCTCTTATCCACTGAGCTAAGGTGTCGATATCCAATTCGGTCACTTTTAACTGTACCATACTTCGACTAAGAACCACCCATATTATCTTCATTTTTCTTAACGTATATTTTTATTGGCTGCCATCTTTATGAATGATTGCAAGATTCAACTCGAACTAAATGCAATCTAGATGGTGTCTGGATAAATTATTATCCATTTTATTTAATGTGCGACATCTATTGACTCTTCTGCAAGTCTGGGATGAATATTAAAATGAAGATAATATGGGTGGTTCTTAGTCGAAGTATGGTACAGTTAAAAGTGACCGAATTGGATATCGACACCTTAGCTCAGTGGATAAGAGCGCCCAACCCGGAAAGTAGGGAGGTCCTGGGTTCGAGTCCCAGAGGTACCAATATCTTTTTCTGATTTTTCTGTTTCCAGATTTTCGATTGAGTTTCGCTCATAATGTCTTCATTTAATTAAATATTACAGTTTGAGGTTTTACTCATAAAGTTAAAATAATAAATAATAATAACTATGAATCCTTTAAATCAATTTTTTGTAATCTTCAATAGCAAATGAAGTATATTTTTGCAAAATCATTTACGAATTGTGGCAAGTTTGAGTCTCGCAAAATAATGCCGAAATTTGAAAGGAAGAAGGAATTTTCTGGTATTTGAATACACTGCCTTGAGATAATTTGAATTATATTCTTAAATTTTTTTAAATAAGTAAATCAGAATATCCCCTATTTTTCGTGTTTTATTGAAAATAAGTAATTTTTTAAAGTGGGGTTTTTCTTTATTATGTTAAATTTCCAAGTCAATCCCGAGGAAGATGATATCCAAATATTATTTAAAAATTATGTGATTTTATATCTCCATATAACACCCTTTTATCACTATTAGACAAATCAAAACAAGAATTGTTTCCCGTACCTTCGTGACCCACCCAATTGTGCATCATAACACAATCAAGGTTTTCGCTCAAATTATCGGTTGTGAAAACAATTGTTAATTGGCAGTATTGGCACCAATTAAAATTAACGCCAAGTGAAAAAAAAACTTGTCTATTTTGCTAAAATGCAATATTGACCATGACAATTACGTGCGGCAACGACAAAGCAAATGCTTTTAAAACTCAAGATCTTTTTTAAATTGATTTAGCGAATGCAATTTAATGAATAACCTGCCAGATTTAAAAGAAGAAACTGAATATAAATATAATATGCATTTGCAAATATTATTTCAGCGTTAATTAATTTGTTTTAGATTCTTGTAAGGTGAGGTTATTTATTAAAAATAAGGCGTGGGTGGTTCCTAACCAAAAATTAAGAAGCCTTATTAGCACTTTTTTGCGCAAAACGCATAGATCATGGTCAGACCAAGCGGGTACTCCGATGCAGCTCTGAGGTCACGACCCTAAATGGGGTTACGAGTTAGTTTTACAACCCTAAAGGGGTTGCCAAAAAAGTCAGGAAGATTTCGTGGTAATTGAAATTTTTTTTAAGTTGTTTTCACCAACAAGTAATTACTTCTAATTAGAAGACGGTTAGATAATAATTAATCCATTCAAAGTAAATTCATACCCCAAAGAAAAGGACCAGCTGATGGACTTAACACCTGATGAAAATCTTCGAGTTACTTATAAAAGCATAGCTCTTTCCAAGTTATTGATCGTGACTGATAAAGAAAATTCATTGCTGTTAAGAAAATCCCTATGAAGTTACTACCATTTTAATCTGCAATCTGTAATATACCTGCGTGAGATTTTATTATTAAGTCTATAAGTCGCTTCACACAACATGAAGTCGAATTTCAGAGTGTCCATTTCTATTACATCACCAAAGATCAATATTTAATTAAATGAAGACATTATTCGCTCATAATGTCTTCATTTAATTAAATATTACAGTTTGAGGTTTTACTCATAAAGTTAAAATAATAAATAATAAAGATCAATATATTTACTAAAAGCGTGCATTCACAAGGCTTACACTAATTTTGTACCTAATTTAGTTTATTGTGAAAAGTATTAAATTAATTGCTCTTTAACGGTTACAAAAATACATAAATTTTTAAGATAATTATGTTTATTATCTTAAAAAATTGTGTATGAAATATTGAACAACCTGATTTGTGTACCCAAATTTGGCGATTTTTTTTCTGTGATCGCTCAGCTTTCGATTTTGGGGTCGCAGCTTTAGGTACACAGTGGATCGCTGCTCCAAATTATATGTTCTAGAGACAGACCGAGGAAAAGCTAATATCAGAGCAGGTTAGGAAGGCCCGGAGACTCGAAAAGAACAGCTAAAAACATGATAAATGAAGAGCACTTGCGGAATAGTCCAATTACCACCTTGAGACTTAGCGCCCTTTATTGCGTGATTACTCTATCCGCACTGTCACTACCACTCTGTCATATCGCTTGGGGTATTGATACCGCAAATATGCATACAACCTACTAGGATACATATTATTACATTAATTATAATAGGAAGATTAAATGAAGTTCAGGACGGCCGCCAATCTACAAAGATACGATCATCACGCTGATTTCATAATCATGTTCCGCGTCGAAGTAAGGAAGTAAAAAGATCTTGGTGTGAGATGCTATGTTAATTATGCGTAAGTTAAAAATGATGATTCTGCAATGAATCATTTGAATTCCGCGTACTTAAACTCGTGTGGTGAAAGTACTGAATCATTAGTCTTGACTTTACCACCTCCAAATGTAACGTTTTTATTTTAAGATCTTTATTTTTCTTTATGTTTACTTCCTTCAACAAAACAGTTGCGCAATCTTCGGTAATGTAGTAAAAGCGGGTAAAATTGTACACTTCGTTGGCTACAGAAATCGTTAAGATCATAACAAAACGTGTTCGCATTATATCTGTCTGTAACTCCATAGCAAAATTAGAAATAATTTGTTTAATGAATAATAAAATATCAGCTCAGACTCAGCTTCGCCCGAGAATCGACAGTCTCACAGAACAATCGAATAATATGGCAAAAAACGCCGACTTATTGTAACACAGGATACTGGAAATTTCATAGCTCTAGCTCATGTCTGCAGATATGTAGTTCATGTCTGTAGACACAAACACTACTACCGGACTAGATTCCCGGGACCTCTAGTTCATGTCTGCAGACACAAACACTACTACCGGACTAGATTCCCGGGACCCTCTTGAACTCAGGGTCTCTGTCACTTTGTGTTGTGACTTCCCTTCAAAAGGTAAGCGTTGCAAAAAGGTGAGGTAAGGTTGCACGAATATAATTTGGTATTATTTATCAACTCTTCACCCCATTTTGTTAGAACAGAAAAAGACTAGGCTCACTCTGCGCGTGTGCATTGGTTTTCAATTCCTGTTCTAGTTGTGTAATATTGAGATTTACCGTATTCTTAAATTGTTCAGTAACGATTGTTAGTTTCTGGCCTTTCACCAATTCGTTTTGTGGGAAAAATAAATAAAAGTCCCGCGTTATCTAATATTTCTTCTGAATTCAAAACTTCAATGAGCAATGAAATGATTCGTGCATCAGAATCTTCCGCCAAGTCTATACAGTGAAAATGGTGCCCATTGAGTAAAATGCGAACGACCTCTCAATTTTTCGAGAAACTAAGTCGACGTATGTCATCTATGTGTTTTTGTTTATTGATTATTGAAATAACATGAAAAAAATTCTCAAAAAAGACACAGAAAAAGACAAATTATTTTAAAAACATGTTTTTCACTATTTGTCTATTGGATCCGTTTTTTTACCGCGAAAATCTTGGCTGCACGTTGCGGAGCTGTATTTTCCATTTTATACGAATACACTTTGCAATGCCTTAGGTACCAATGTTCAATTTATTTTATTGGTTTTAATATTCCTTCACCTTCAATTTGAAGAGATCCGAGTGTTCCTTTGTATGCACTTAAAAAACTTACATAAAAAACCTATTAAAAATATTGCATTGTCCTTTCAAAAGTCGAAAATAAACGATTCTGGCTATGTCTGGCGTATTATCTCATTGCTTTTACATTTTTTTTCTTTCAGGCCTGCATTATTATTTATTGCTTCCGTATTTTTTGTTTGATGTTTAACCGACGATACGTATATGGTCTTTCGTTATTTGTTATTGTAATAACAATTACTCAAATCGAAGAAAGTGTGAAGAATAGCTTTGATAATTATTTCTGAGGCAATGATTGGCATTGCCTGATTCATTGATCGCAAAAAGTTGCTTTGAACCAAAGAAACTAAATAATATCATTGTTATGCAACCAAAAGCCAAGCTTAAAATTTGCCATGAACACGATTAACTGTTTATCTTCCTGCAAATGATTGATGATTTTCAGACACATACACCAAGTAATGAATATTGTAATAGTATCTACGTATACAATTGCATATTTTTTGTCAGACCCGGCGAAGTCAGCATCGTAAAATTGAACGAACGTTGATTTAATAGTGGTGATACAGCAAAATAGACGATTTAAAAACTAATCACAATATTTTAAAACACAAGATTCTGGATAAATGCGGGAGACAGGAATGTGGATGAAATAAATGTGGGAGATAAGACTTGGAGATAGAAGTGTGAGAGACAGGAATATGGGAGACAAGAATGTAGAAAACAGGAATAAAGAAAACAAAAGGGTAGAAAATTTGGAATATAGAGGATATGGACATAAAATACAGTATAGCAGCAACTGGAATGAGGAAGCCTAGAATTAGAAGTCATGAATGAAGTAGACAGAAATGAAGAAGACATGATTAGAGAATAAAGGAGTATAGAAGACGGGATGGTATGAGAAAATGATGTGAAACGTGTTTGGTTTCATTTTAACAAAATGATTCACTCATCCGTTGCTAACCAACACGGTGAATGTTTATGCTATGAACCAAAATAATTGTTGATCACATAAGTTTCGTTGGCCTCAATCTCTTGTTTTTTTACATCGAATCTGGTTTTCTTTTGCCAAATTTGGCCGACTTATCTCATTCATGTTATTATATGTAACGTACCAAAGCAAAAATCGATTAATCGGTTATCAACCCATTTTATGAAATTTATTTAAGGCATTTTTTTCCTTAATTCATCGTCATATTTAAAACGGCAATCCAACGAAACCAAAAATTGTATTTTAAAATACTTAGTATGCACAAACCGGTTTTAGGGAACTTAAATAATTATCCATTTAAATACTCAATATATTCTGGAAGGATAGCTTAGTGGAAATGACATTGCTATCTAAAAAATGTTGCTTTGACCTAGAAATTTCATACAGATAAATCTGTTTAAATTTGGTGACAAGTTTATGCTGCTTTAGACAAACAGATTGTTTTTTTTTTTTTTTTTACAGTTGATACCGCACAAGAGTTCCAACTGCTCCCGTCTGGAGCCAGTGAGACTATGGCATCCCCAATTGGGGTATGTTGTGAGGCTGAAGGTAGTGGGGAGGGGAAGGAGATAGGGAAGAGGAAGGTGGGGAAGTACCTGGCTATTCAGATCTGGTCACTAAACACGGCTAAAGCCATTTCAAGCAACGTTTCAATTCTGAATGGTGGTCTTACACCAGGGCGATACTGATAGTATCTTCCACTCTGGAACGTGCCGCAAATATACTATATATTATTTTAAATGAATAAATTGTGAAATAACACAAATTAATCAAATAAAATTTATTTGCGCACGCCGGGTTCAAACCCGCGACCTTCGGATTGTGAGTCGAGAGTCTTGCCTCGGGACCACGGAGGCCGCCAAATTGTTGATTTGTTTGCCGCCGTTTGATTTATGGATAAAATTAGGTTGGTTCTAGAGGATATTGGAAACTGTTTAGATTGACTGGTGAAATGATAACGTTGACTCATTTGATCATGTGACCAGTTAGTGGTTAAATTCGTCTGGTTTCCATGGAGGCATCCGTCCTAGCTACACATCATACACGTCCTGCATCACATTGCCCAAGCATCATGTTTCATTATGATGATAATATTGTTAATTTAATGAAAACAAATAACTTTGTGTACACCACTATGTAATTAACATTATCGACATGTTTCAGAAACTATCTTTTCTTCGTCAGGATAATAAATTATTATAAAAATGACCAAAGACAAACAAGTATAGACGAATTAGTACAAAATATTAGAAAGGGGTGGTGAATAATTACTTAAATATCATAAAAACAATTATATAAAATTAAATATAAAAATCATTTTAGGATGTGTAAAAATTACATTTACATATAAAAAAATCTTTTAAAACATAACAGGAAGTCTAAATAACAAAATTAATATAAGTATTTTTACGAAAATAAATTTAAAAGATGGCTTTAAAAAAAAACGTTTGGTTATTTATAATATTTAATTTACTGTTTACACTTTTCCTAATTTCTAAAATTTCTAAATTATCTAATTGTCCTTGTTTGTCTTTTGGCATTTTTATATTAATTTATTATCCTGACGAAGAAAACATAGTGTTTGAAACATGTCGATAATGTTGTGGTGTACACAAAGTTATTTGTTTTCATTAAATTAATAACCACGCCACAAAGTGGATTTGCGAAGTTTGAAGAAATAATATTGTTAGCTTATTCGTAACCCGGTAAAGTTGGTCTTTCTTTAAATAAAATCAAACGTAATAACATAATTCCAATGAATCATTTTTAATGTTTTGATTTTGCGAAACTCAAAAAAATATCCAGGTCACTCCCATAACGTAATAGTTGCGAATGTGATCAGCTCAGTCAGGTAGGGACAGCATCAACTCAATTTTACAACTTTCACTTTCGCCCCACGTGGTACCGAAATGAACAACTCCTTCCGGTTACAAGCCAAAGTTGTATAACACCATTAAATGTTGCTGTGTTCGACATTGTTCTGTGCCTTACAGAACTCAACTGAACACACATACAAAATATGCACATATAATTATGTATGAAGGCATTCTCATAATGCAGCATCGGCCTGACACACTTACCAGTCTCTCTTACATCACGGAATAAATCTTCCGGTTGATGTTACATAAAGATAATTTGGTAGGTTTAATGTGGTGATGCAAATTGACAGCGTTTGGTAATGTTGTGTTATTTATTTCTATAAACTTTATAGGCCAAAAGGGATCCACGTTTTCGATGGTGAGATTTTCAGCGAGTTGCTGTTTGATTGTGATAACGTTGTATACCTATTAGCAAAAAATTTGAGCACGTGGTGAAGTAGTAAATAAGTTTAACGTACACCTGGAATTTCAGAATACTGAAAGCATTCAAGAATGACAAACTTTTTCACGCTATTTTGCAGACTGCCAAACATAACTAATTTACTAGATTTTAGTCCTGGGCTTCATCCGAGGGTCTGTCTGAAGTCTTTACTCGAGGATTTACTCTGCGAACTCTGATTTCAATGACACGGTCACACCTCGAGCCCGTTGCTCTTCCGTTTTCTCTTCGCTACATGTGTACATTATTGCGAAAAAAATCTTTCATGGCACGTAAGAATCTCATCATAATTTATGACCTCGATACGACAACGATTTTAAATCGGTGTCCATTTGTCTTGGGTTAGTAGTTAGTATTGTTGATTAACTTTGTGGATTCTTTTTTATTAAACTAAAATAAATCTCTTTTTATACACCACTTACTTAATCAAAATCATCAACATGTTTCGTAACCGGTTCCTTCTTAAGGATAAAATTAAAATTAAACAAAAATGACAAAAGACTAACAAGTTTAGACAAACATACCTTTAACTAATTAATCACCAGTCTTTTTAATGTTTTTTTTGTGTCTACTTACTTGTCTTTTGTCATTTTTGTTAATTTAATTTTTTTCCTGACAAAGGAATCATTGGTTTCAAAACATGTTGAAAATTTTGATTAAGTAAGAGGTGCATACAAAGTGATTGTTTTCATTTAAAATGATCAATTATTCATTAAAATTTTCCATTAAAAATCACAGTAGGTGTCCACTGGTATTGTTCCATCAATCATCCATTAGAATTTTTCCATTTAGCCCAATTACAATTTTTCCGAATTGAACTGGTTTTGAAGTTGTTCTAGCTCAATTATAATAATATGTGTGTGACCCACGTGGTGCACGTGAACAATGGAATTTAGAAAAAAGTAACACTCTTCTGAACTAGTTCGATAACTCATTTTTTTATTGAATTATTATTAATATTTTAGGGTACAGGTCACAGATCTTCTGAAGATGCCTAAATTTGGATGAAACCAGCACAATAAAGAAATTAAGATTAGTTTCATACAAATCTTAATTCTGGATTTGAGATCAGACTACCCAACCAGAATGAAAAATTATTTTTGTAATCAAAAGATGTAACATGTATCTAGTACGGAAGTGAGCTACTTTATTTATTTTTGCTTTAAATTACAAGATATCGGCCATTAAAGATTTTAGTGTTTCATGATTTGAGAGGCAACTTGGGCAATTATTTGTGAGTAATTAAATTATTGTTTATTTTACAAATACAAAGAAAAATAAAATGAACAATAAAACATTGTTAAAAATGCATTTTTGGGGTTTTAATTTTAATGTATAAAACGACAAACTTTTGTTCCGCCGTAAATAGGTAATTTGTCTTTTAAATTTACAACCATAAAAATGATTTTTTTCTGAATTGTTTTTTTTTTTTAATTTTATTTTTATAACATTTATAGAAAAAATATTTTTTATTGTTTTTCATTTAGGTACTCACAAATAATTGCCCTAAAATTATCTCTAAAATTATGAAACACAAATCTTTAATGGCCTATATCTTACAATTTAAAGCTAAAATAAATAATGTATTAAATAAATAGGGTATTTTGATCTCATATCCTAATTTAAGATTTGTATAATTTTTGCCGAAAAGGGCCGCGCAAACGTTCCACTTAATGCATAGAACCATTTAATAACAACAATGAAATAATTCTACCATGAAACAACAGATTGAAAAACCAATAAAGGTTAAAGATTTTCTACTTCAAAAGCAAAGTTTCCCAAGAACACTATTCACGAAGATCGTGATCTTCCTATTAACCAATGTTTTTTTCAGCATAAAAACAATCGATTTAACTAACTAACAATCACGCCGTTCGTACACAAGGGTAGGTAGACAGGACGGACCACCAAACAACTCGGTCCTGGCACACACTCATTGCCTCATTCGCATTCATACATCGTGCATAATCTTCAGTTATATTGACTATTGATGTGGCCCTACTTAAGTATTTGATTCAGTTGATCGCGCCATGTCTTCCTTGGGCTTTCCCGACGTCTTCTACCATTCACATTAGCGTCATATATTCTCCTTACACTCCTTCCTTCATGCATTAACTCTACATGCCAAACCTTCTAAGTGTTCCTTTCCTAATCTTACGCATTACGCTTACATCGGCCTTGCCACCTTTGCGAATCTCCACGATATCTCACACGACCATACATGGTTTTACCACACACATGCCTAAGGGTTTTCATTTCTACAACATTCATTTAAAAGTTCAATTATCGAACTAAAGAAATTCTTCTTTTTAATATTATGATTTCAGCTTTAAAAAGGCTATTGAAAAAACAGTGCGTCATTTGAACGATGTGCTTGTGTACTCAGAAATAATTACTGATTATTTATTAATTACATTAATTAAATACATAAGGCATGGATTTTCCTGCAAGCAAATAATTAGAGTCGGTATCCCTCATTTTTAACTCGTAAATAATAATATATCTCCATTACATAGTCGTGTGAAATTTGTAAAAAGCCTGTGATTATTTCACCCATTCATTATGCTTCTGACTGGGAACTCAGAGAATTATGTTGTAAAACAGACTTTGAATTGTATAAAGGCAGCATTATGGCTCATTACAGCACACTTAATTTGTTTAAGACAATGGTACAGTAGCTTAGCGAACGACCGACTAACTGAGCAAACCATGCCAGGACTTCTAATGTAGGAACAATAAATTAATACTAAATTATCTGCGATTGTTATTAATATCCATATTTTCCAGAAAGGACCAGGAGGAGTCTGTTATAATTAAGTAATCAGACATTTTTGGAAAATTTGCTTTGTGGAAGTTATAAGATGACTTGACATTTTTAAGATAAGTATTGTTAACAAAAGGAATAATTATATCCAGAAGAGGATGGTAAGGTCTACAGGGAATAGTTTTTCTAAAGATTTACATACGATAGCAGTGGGCTCACTGCAAAAAAGTAAATCAAGAATGCGACTATTTATATTATTGTCAGTGTTTAGTTGTTGAATTGATAAACAATTTGGCATTCCCAGAATCTCTCTTTCACTAAGATTAGCAGCTGACATATTAACACCAGATAATTCAGGGTCATCATGGTTTCAAGATATATTTGGCAAGTTATAGTATTTTTAGAATAGTTCTTTTGACATCCATCAAAAGGATAGTGAAATGCAGTCTATTTAAGTCACTGATACTTGTCAATCGCAATTTGTTCGTAGTTGTAAAAAAAACATAAACCACAATTTATCAGCTTTAAGGTCACACTGTCAGAAATTTAAGTGTCTCAATATTTTTATCCACCGATGGCCTTAGATTGATTACTATAATAATCGTATCGAAAAAAAATATATATTCGAACTCTCAATGCTAACATTAATTTGTCAGGATTATGATAGCAGGTTGTGCTGATTTACGTATGATAATGTAATATATATTATTATGTTTGTTTATATACAATAAATATTTTATTTAATAATAAAACATGCATTGCACACGAGCAACCGTGGCATTTTGAAGTTTAAGCAAGAGGAAAAAATATAATTGTCAAACACTCGATTTCTCGATAAAGCTAAGTAAATAAATCAATATTATATGTCTGCAGGTTCTTGATAAATTCCTTAGTTCGAGGTAGTTTTTTTTTACGTTATTCTGAATTTTATTTACAATAATCAATTATTAATAAAATGCATTATTACACAGTGCTTGTATTTTACTTTGAACTGAAAATAAATTGCTTGTTGCATACCAATTTAATAAAAAAAAAAATAGAGTGCAGTTCAGAGCGAAACTTCACCAAAACAATCTCAACCGAAATAAGCTTTGAAAAGTGAGATCATAAACCAAGCGGCTAATAGGCGCAGTTTGACGCTTCGTAGGTGCTGTAATGCGTCATTTCCGTTTCACACGAATTTCAAATAACAACGGGGCTAAAGAAGTTACACTTCAAAATATCATAATATTATTAAGAGGGACGTATGCGCGGCCTATTTCGGCCAGTTTCATACAAATCTTAGTTTGGATTTGAGATCAAAATACCCAACCAAACTGAAAAATTATTTTTGTAATCAAAAGGTTTATTGAATATCTAGGACCGATGAGAGCTACTTTATTTATTTTTTTTTATCTAAATTATAAGATATAGGCCTTTAAAGATTTTAGTGTTTCGTGATTTTAGAAGCAACTTGGGCAATTATTTGTGAGTAAATGAAAAAAAAAAAATAATTTTACTAAAATTATCGTATAAATATAAAGAAATATAAAATAAAAACAAAAACTTAATAAAAAAATCATTTTGTTAAGTTTAAATTTAAAATACAAATTACTTATTTACGACAGAACAAAAATTTGCCCTTTATACATTAAAATTACTACCCGAAAAATTGCATTTTTAACAATTTTTTGTTTTATTTTCATTGTTTGTAAAATAAGCATAGCAAAATAATTTTTTAATGTTTTTCGTTTACTCACAAATAATTGCCCAAGTTGCCTCTAAAATCATGAAATACTAAAATCTTTAATGGCCTATTAAGTAGCTCACTTTAGATCTTTGTTATACCTTTGGTTACAAAAATAATTTTTCAGTTTGGTTAGTTAAGTATTTTGATCTCAAATTCAAATTTAAGATTTGTATGAAACTGGTCGAAATGGGCCGCGCAAACGTTCCTCTTAAATCTTACAGAAAAGATAAACCAATCGGCTTTCAAAATGAAATCAATTATTTCATAATTTACCAATCTATAAGAATAATAAGGAACGTTCGTCAGAATGAATTCGTAATAATGTTCAGATGAGTGATATAATTGTTATGATATTTTAAAAGAGAAAATCTACGTTTCTGAATGAATGCTTTATTAAAATCATTAAAGACCCTGGCATCTGAAACTTGAGGCGGATTTTTTGGTTGCGCATTTTTATGCTAACGTAATTTAGGTACGTAAAAAATAACACAGGAGTCTCACCGTTTGTTCAATATTCAATTTTAAAAAAGTAGTGTTCAAATTAACTGGTACGATGTTTGAAAATTATTGAAAATTATAAAACTGCACTCATCGTTGGCTTTGCTCAAGAGTTTTTATTATACACTTAACCTCTTAAATGCCACGGGAGGAAACTCGAAAATTTCGCGATGTTTTGACCTTGACGTAATATTTTGCGGATTTATTTTATGCTATCGTATATAATATTTACCGAAACACGTTCCCTGAACAATAAACTATGCTTACAAATAATATTACTTGCGTTTATTTGACAAATTGATAGTTTTATCGATCTTTTCATGACATGCGACGCTCAAAGTTTGACAGCTCAAATCGCGGCAGAAACGTCATTTCGAAAGTCATAGATATGTGCAAAGATGATTATTTGAGAGGCTAGGTGTGCTCCTTATATCTGTTACGTCAAGAACAAGAATGCCCCAAGCGATTCTGACCTTGTCCTTCATACATTTTCTTTATACATAAGGTTTAAAATCGCATCTCAAAATTATTTTTTTTATGGCGCGTCCTGGGCGCGCAATCGGCAAACCGGTTTGCCGATTGGCACTAATTTTATTTAACTAATGAATCCGATAAAAGTAACTGCTAATATCCTCAACAAATTGATGGTAATTGTCGATAGACTACAAAAAGATTATTCACCTTGGGTGACATTACTTGTGAATTTTTCGAATTTATATTATTGAATTATTACTTATCGGTGACTCCTGCATCTCCGTTATTAATGGTAATTGGCGTCAGAGATGCACCGCACTAATGTGTAAATTTAATTACCGAAAAATGCTTAGTGGAAGTGACTCGTCAATTTTTAAGTCAACACATTTGTGTGACCTTAATGGGAATAATTAATCAGTCAAAGGCAACGATTGGTGCCCAATTTAATTAAATATTTGACTTATTTAAAAACTTATTTTATGCTCACGCTTTTTTGTAAACTATTTCACGCATACATTAATTGTTCAAAAAAAATATAATCAGTGACTTGATAATATTACTTTTATATTAATTTATATGTTGTAAAAAGCGAAATACGTTTTTAAATATTTTTTTTGATTTTACATTGAACTAGTTACGATGATGTTAGATACCAGCAGGTAGATAAATACAATAAAATAATTAATATGTATATTTCTACAATAATTGTAAAATAACTTTTGGCACCATTTTCATTAAATTACTTTGTTTTAAACATAATTTAAATTTAATCCATATACGAATGTTATTCAAAAGGAAAGTGACCAAAACTACAAACGTCTCTAAATATTATGGAGAAAAATTCTAGAACAGTGGTTCTTAACCTTGTTGGAGGTACTGACCCTCAGCAGTTTCATACGCATTCACCGAACCCTTCTTCATATGAGTGAGGTCAAGACACACCCCCGAATCATATGAGTCGGGGATGTGTCTTGACACATGTGTCTTGTGGGTTCGATCGAACTCAGGTAAAAAACCACTGTTCTAGAATAAGTAATCACTAAACTTTATAATGGAGTCCACTATTATTAAAAACTTTAACTATTTCAGCTCAGCGGGCAAAATTTGTTACTTCTCCTGCTCTTGAGAGAATTAATTATTCATGTGGCAGGGCATCGTAAAAAGGGGATTTTTATGTTTGTATGCTTATTGTCTATCCGTATGAATTTGTTTTTCTTACCGTTTTCTGTAAAAAGATATATAATATCCCTCATTTATCCCTGATACGATAGAAAAATTAAATCTTTATTGTGTATTAACAGTTTTCCGCTTGATTAATGAATACAATCACAAGTATCAACTGCGGCGAACCAGTATGGAAAAATATTAAAATGTTTTCCATAAATTTGATAAATTTTAGATAATATTATGACAGCCATTACGCAATCAAAAATAGAAATCAGCGGACCATAAAATGATTTCTTCAGTTTTTATTTAATAATTAAAAGTAATTAATTTTCACTGCGCCGTTTCAATGAAAAAAATCTGTTTTTCCTATCTTTCCCTTTCTATTAAATCTCGCAAGTATTAAAAAAATGCGATTTCAAAATTGAAAAATATTTAGAATGCTAAATAATAAAAACATTTCCATCTAAATACTTATTTTGTCCAACACACCATACATACATACACACCAAGGAAAATACTTATTTAATAACCTACCAATAGAAGTCAGAAGTTTTAATGACAAAGTACAATTGTTGAACTCTATCAAAAATTATTTTAGAGAAATCATCAACAGGAAGACTTCTTCCCCTATTTCCACATGAATGTCACATTAAAAATTATACTTGTTTTTCTTCTTACTGAAAACATGGATGTTTGTCTTTTAGTTAAAGGGTCTTGATTGCGATGTGATTCCATTAACTGTACCCATATATCGTCACCTTAGTTGGATAAGGTTCTAAACACGCCTTACCACGCCTTACCACGCCTATGGCACGCAAGGACTATGACACCTAAGCACATGTTCTTAGGTATCAAAGTCCTTTCCGTTGTAAGATGCAGTTAGAACCTTATCCAAATGAGGTGACGATATGTGAAACACGTGATTGTATTAATTGTACATATATGAAATGTAAACTCTTCTCCATCCACAAGCAAATGCTTTTAATGGAACATCAGTAATCTATAATATGTATCATTTTTAAGATAAATAAATAAATAGGAGGCGGAATGCGGCGGCAAAACGAAAATTCCAGAACCGATAATTATTAAAGGCAGAACAATTAAACTATCGTTATTTGACCAGTCTAATTTGTTTTATGGGGCCAACAGACTTTAAAAGATCATTTAGTTTTGGCCTATTTCAACATATCGCTCGCCATACATTCCCAACGTTTTTGCCTCCGCATTCCACCTCCTATAATAAATAAAAAATAAAAATATGGAACTTTTGCAATCTTGCAACATTTTAAAACAATAATATATAGTTTAATTTATCTGCAGTGTATAACCCTTGATATTGCCTATTTTTTTTAAAAACATCAGATTCTGTTATTTGGATAATAATGGCCGTGCAAAAACACAACGAACGCCTGTTTTCTGCCAACGTTAAACACAATAGGAATTTTATGCACTGAAGATCATTGGCCTCAAGTTTTCATGGCTAAATTTCTGCGGATATTGTGTTTTGTCGGCTATAGCCTTCGGTGGAACCGTGGTAAACTATTAGCAATTATCCTTTGTACCGGCGACTTTATCCCTTCGATTCGACAAGCATAACATCGTTTTGCACATTATTTATAAAAAAAGCGTAGCGTTTAAATTATTATCGGAATTATCTTTGTAAGTTGCGTGACGCCTAGTTATTTTGTTAAATTTAGTTGGCTGAAATCATGTGATCTGATATTATCAAAATAACAGAAGTATCGTCGTCTCTACTCAACTTGTGCCGAATCAAAAATAATATCTAAATACATTGCGAATCGACATCAAGAAATGTTAAATTAGACAAAATACATACTTATGCGATTTATTCTCAATTTATGTGCGGAATTTGATAAACAAGTGGATGATATTGAAGATATTTGATCAAAATATTATATGCACAAAATGTTTTCTGCAAGTCACTGACCGTAAATTTAAAACTCTAATGGGTTTATTCTATTTATTTGATGAAGGGGATGGTGAAGTAGAAAAGATTGTCTAAGCCTCGATGACATTGAGCGAGCTTACAAGCTACTAGCTGGGAAATTCACTACGTTAGTAAACTCGCTCAGTATAATCATTTTTTTTTACATGAGCTCCACACAGGAGGCCCTGAGGAAAATAATTTCCCTCAGGGCCTATGTCATCTTTGGGGATGCTGTGTGGAGGGTTTTCTAAAGGAAAGGAAGGGGAGGAGAGTTCTGGGAAGGAAAAGGGTTTAAGGGGTGGGTAGGAATCTGGGGTTCAGTGTGTCCTGGTCATCCGTCTCCAAGATCTAGACAAACCTCACCCCATGAACCCGGGCACCCCTGCTAAATCACCATCATCATCATTTTACTAGCTAACTAGCAGATTGTGGACAATCTACGAAAAAAGTAGAAAGGTGGTCAACGTTACTCGCTAACGTTTGCCTTAAGATGGCGGCCCGCCAACAGCTGATTTCGTCTGTCAGAATTAGTTCGCACGGGAGCCGTTATTCTCACTACTGGCTAGCGTGTGGCGCTAGCTGCAAACTCAAGTTTTCTACAAAATGTCGACAGAATTGCTTGGCGCGGGAATCGTTATTTTAGCTGCTACCGTCGCTACTGAGCGAGTAGACAGTTTTGTGTGTCATCATGACAGTCTCACTTGCCGATTCACCCGCTTTTAAACTTACCGACTAGTAGCTTATAAACTCGCTTAATGTAATAATTGGGGCTTAACGTATGAACATATCTTGGATAGTCCTTATTTAATCAATCGGTCTCTGGGCCTAGGTGGAAGGAAAAGCTTTCTAACGAAGTTTCTGCTGGGAACTAGATGCATTTTTTATTGAAAGCAAGGATCAAGTAAAAGGAAATCATTGAAATTTTGAAATGAACCAAATATGGCTGAATAAAAACTATTTTTGAGGCATTTTAGGACCGAGACCGAGACGGAAGAGGAGACGCTGAACTCCAAGTTTTCTGTAATATTGATTATAATATTAAAACTTCTAATAAGAAAAATACAATAACACAGTCGTAAATCCAAAATACTACCTCAGTATGGGTTTATCATCCTTGGGTGACTTCGTCACGGTACTCCTCAAATGTATAACTTACGTAGAGCTTGTTTCGTGACTTCAATAAAAACAAAACAATTACATGATGATTAGTCACAATTCAAAGTTCGAAGCCAAAACGTGTTAAGTTGGGTATATATATATAAATTGGAATGTTTTTTGATATTTTGAATTGTTACATTTTATTGATATTAAAATACTGAGGAAAATTAAAAAATATATATATATATATTTTTTTACATTAACTCCACACAGGAGGCCTTGAGGAAAATAATTCCCCTCGGGGCCTATGTCATCTGGGATGCTGTGTGGAGGGTCTTTTTGAGGAGAAGAAGGAATGAACATTGGTCTTGAAGAGACCCATGTTGTAGGAAGGAGGAAACACAGATGCCGGCAAATCGTTCCATAGCCGAGCTGTTGAACTCAAGAACGAGTCGAAAAGACGACCCGTTCTCATGTGACAAATGTCAACTGTGTACATATGTTGGGCGCGCGTTTGGCGTGTCTCCCGACTATGCACCGGTGCTGAAGGGATCAATGACGCTAGTTCCTCATAGCATCTTCTGAAATACCGGTAGAAAATGGATAGCATTCCCACCCGACGCATGTGCTCTAAAGATTGCAACCCGTTTATTATATTATATTTGGTAGAAAACAGTCACTTTGTGGGTTGACATAATATTAATTGAAATAAACAATAACTTTGTTTGTAACCACGATATATTAATTTAATCTTTTTAATACCGACCGGTTTCGCTTAACACAAGCATCTTCAGGGTAAAAAATTAAATTCAAATTTATACCCTGAAGATGCTTGTGTTAAGCGAAACCGGTCAGTATAATTTTTTTTTAAATAAATAGAGGGTGTCCGGGGGTAAAGTGCATTAACTTCAGGCGGTGATTCTACATCATGGTAGGAGTAAAAAAGTTTAATAACTTTTTCTGAAATTCCAACTTTTTTTTCCATACAAAAAGACATACCTACTAAAAATCCTTAGTGTAAGGTAAAACATACCCGATAAAGTTGCTGTTAGCTTGCCGGACACGATTGTTGCAAGGTTGTATGGTTGCGATTGGCCCGTATCGTAACACTGGCCGCACACGCCGAACTAATTTTACCTTTTTGCGCAAAAAGGTAAAATTGCAAATAATCAAGGTAAAATTGCAAGTAATCGAGGTGCAAATAATCCAAAATAGAGTCCTACGTAACATTTCTGGCTTGCCTTGGGATACACATGTTAAAGATATTTACCGTCACGCACTTGTATTACCATTTAAGATTGTTCCTAGCTTTGAGATAACAAACACCATCTTAAATATTATTCAGTGCAACACCCACACAAATATAAAACTGAACTATAACAACGACGTTCACCAATATAATACACGACAACACAACAAACTACATATATCAAAAATACACTCAACAAAGTTCGGACTGAAATCATTAGAATACATTGCGTACACTAACTATAGCAAATTGCCTGAAGAATTAAGACAGGTAACAAATCTCGAAACGATATATTGAAATCCTATTTTTTCAAATGTTATTTGGAAAACGAGTCATAGTAGGTACAGACTCTGTTCATGGGCGCAGTTTAAATCTTTTTTTAAACCTTATCATGTATTTTTTAATGTAAAAATCTTGTATTAGGTCTGTGTATTTTTGAGCATGTACCTTTTATTGTATTTTTCCTGATTTGTTTTTTATGCATTTCTATAGTCCATCATGGAGGATACTTTATTTTAGCTTTGTGACATAAATCAAATGAGTGGTTATAAAATTATTCATAAAATCTTATAAGACATGTTTTCTGTGAAATATTTGTAAAGTGATTCTTCGTATGTTTGTGTCTGTATGTTGCTTCTGTAAAATGTTCTGTAAAATTTTTCTTCATTTATTGTGTCTGCATATTGGGTTGGGTTGGGTTTATCTTTTCAAATGTACCAATTGGCGATCCCTTAATGAGTTTTGATAACTCATGGGAATGCAACTTCGTTGTATGTTTTATTTAAATAAAAAATAAAAATAATAAAAAAGTACGCTTAAAAGTTGGGATTTCGAAAAAAATTATTTATCTTTTTTACTTATACTATCGTGTAGAATCACCTCCCGAAGTTAATGCACTTTACCCCCGGACACCCTGTATATTGTGGTAACAAAGTTATTGTTTTATTTCAATTAATAGTAATTAAGATAGTTTATTTGAATGTGAAATCTTCAGGACTGAATTACATATATTGATAGATGCGTTAATTTCTTATGAGCATCAATCGTTGCCTAAATCTTATACATATAGTCCAATGAATAAATGAGATGACAACTAAAATAAATTGTAGCAGAAAAACTGACGTAAGCAATTCTTTTAATGATGATGCAAACTTATATAAATATAAGTTTGCATCATCATTAATATATATAAATAATGATACTGAGATTATTTCACTCGCGATATCATGTACCGGTCGAATTGGAACCGATATGAATAGGACACGTGTAAGCTTTTTAGCAATATTATTTTATGAGCATCGTATACATTTCTTGTTCCTCTTCTGTCAATGACAGTAAGGCTGGGCGCATACATCCGATTTTGCTTTCCGGTTGTCTGATCAGACAATCGGATCGGATTCGAAAATCGGATAGGTAATACGACCGGGGCCACGCCCTTTGGACGGCTGGATTGGACGGCCGGCGTGGAAGGGCGTAGCCTATTTTTATAACCGATCAGGTTTTCGATCAGGAATCTGATGTGTGCGGGCTTTTATAAGAAATGTATGGTGCGAAGGCTTTCAGGTTGTCTGATCAGACAATCGAATCAAACAATCGGTTGGAAAAATCGGATGTATGCGCCCAGCCTAAGTAGGCATAAATAAGACCAAAGGGCAGTTCCTGGCCGGTGAAAACGTAAACCGATGCACAAATACATTCAATGCCTTTAAATGTTTAAATGCAACAATAACAGGTCTGAGTATACGAAACACTCGCTTGTACCTTGGTTACATGAAGTTACTAATAGATATGCAGATGTGGCAGATCTATTTAACTGCACGGAAGGTGGGTACAAGAGTGCTATACTATCAAATCTTTTCAATCAATATTAATTTTATTGGTACTATAGATTTTTGTATGTAATTGCAACTCTGGTGTCATTTCTCATTCAAACGCCACAATTATCTGTTATACTCTTTTTTACTATTTCTAATATGTTTCCTATGATTTAGTGACATGTGTGCTTATGGTATATTTATAACATTGATATTAAATAAATAAATAAATTAAAATAAATTAAATAAATTTACTTCTTCAAACTTCGCAAATGCACTTTGTGGCGTCATTATTGATTTGATGAAAACGAATAACTTTGTATTTACCACTACGAGTATGTAATTAACATTATCGACATTATACTTAAATAAATAAATTTTAGTGTTTTTAATTCTTCCAACTCTCACTGCGTTATCTACATCTTCAAGACCTTCAAGAGATTGGCGAGAGACCATTAACTAACGTTTAGTGACTAGATCTGTATTGTCATTTACTCATTTTTTCTAAAATTCTAAGGGTTCCACGATTCCACTGGCTGCGAGTAGTCAATGTTCTAATAATTTTTTTCATGTGATCATTGCTGGTACAAATAAATTAATAATATTATGTTGACTAACCGAACAGGTTGAGATTTTTAAAATCCAGGTCAGCATCCAGATCCAGCTCGGTCTTGTCCTCCCTGAAGGCCGGAGGACCTCTTCTGACCTGACTCTCACCAGTATCATCGGAGAAGAAGGGTTGCGACGCATTGCCGGCATTGTTGAAGGACTGGTACATCTGAGAGATGAGGGTCGAGTAGTCGCAGACCAGCACCAGGAATAGACCGATCAGGATAACGGTACGAACTATACCACCAGACTCCATCTTGAGGATATTTTAATAATGCACTATTCAGAATTCAGAATCAATTCTAAAGGGTATACAGTCAATCAAATTCTAATTCAATTCTGTAGCAGATACACCACGAATCGAATGACTCAAATTGTTGACATTGAAAACTAACTTTTTATGTAGATTTTTTATCATCAGCACTCAAGAACCCTGAAATGATTCAATATTTTTTTTTTTTTCCTTTTAAACTAGTGCACGCTACCTACCTGTACCAACTACCAACCGATTGAGGTCTCGTTTGTTTTTTATTATTTAAATTTTGTTTTTACGCGTGTTATTGGAATTATGTAATGTTCCGATTTGCATGCACAATAACTCGCTTCAACAATTTTTACGTTTTATATTTAGAACGAGTTGGAAAATGTATGATTTCGTCATGAAAACAGGTTGGAATTTTCTGCCTCAATTGATTGCATAAACTCGATTTAATTTCATTGACCTAGAAAATACAGCAAAATATGCGCTGCGAAATGATTTCACGAAGATCTAAAATACATGTACAATGTCGATCTTCTTCAGATGCCTTATCCCATCGGAGGTTTGTTAACATTAATGCACAATACATAAATTACATATTCTAAATATCATTTTGTACTAAATAACATTCCATTAATAACAAACTAAGATAATTTAAATATTTCGTAAATACAAACACATTTTTAAATTATAACTAGTTTTTTGCTTTACCGTAGCAGGCGCACAATTAAAATAGTTTAGCATATCTTCAACCTAAAATTCCGTTGCAAAACAATACGCAATAACAAATAGTTGATAAATATTACGGTCATATTTCAGGCTTAAAAGGTACGTAGGTAAGGTTAGAAGTGCGACAAGAAATTGCAGAAACAAATTATTTTATAGTGTTAACAACAAAAATTGTGTTCATAGTGTGAATTATTGTGACGTTCGGATGATAAATATTATTAATTTGTATTTCTGTATTATGAAAACACAGTAATTATTACTGGTCTGCAATTTATTTCTTATGATTTTACGACATCGGTAAAATCGTCGTTAAAAAAAGGAAAAAACAAAAATAGAACACATTCGAATATAGGTTTCTTTCGTGTGATAAGACGCACCGATTCGTTCGTTGATTCGCCGATAGTACGCGCACATGCGCCCGACGCGACACTCTCACGTTAACGGGCTGAACTGACTGCCGGTGGCCGGTCTGTTGATTTCCTGATGCGTTGATCTGCCAGCGCTGGTGCCACCTCCACGGCCCATATTACGTAGTTGAGGCTTTTTCCAACAGCTGTTTTGCAGTTGGTACTCGTTGCGTCACTTGCTTATTTGTGGCTTGTTTATTTTTCAGAAGCAACGAACGATTTGTCAGTAAATGGATTACTTTTTCTTGGCTGTTGTGCTGCAAATGTCGGATGGCTCAGAAGTTCAGGACATGAGGTCTGATGATCCAGACCTTACAACACAACACAGATAGAAAAGTTTCATTTATTTTCTTAGCTAATGTAACCTAACATAAATAATAAGGTTACATTGTTAAATGTGGTTGAGGCATAAGACACAGTGGATAAGACAAATTAACAATTTTTTTTATTTAAAAAATTCGTTAATTTAAAAGAAAAATAAATCAAAAATTCAAATGCCTGTTAAAATTTTATCCTTTTAAAACTATTTTGATATTCGTTTTTTTAATACCTATTTGATAATTTGCAATAGATTTTATTTGTTTTAAATATTATATCATTTGTTTTTAATTTCGATTTCTTATTTTTTTGAAGTTTTGTAAGTTAATAAAACTGAACGTAAAAATTTTTTTTTTTCCAACAGGTATTTTAAAATATTTTATTGTGATTTAAACCTAATCAAAATTGTGTAGTGGAAATCTAGTAGGGGAAAAGGAAAAAAAATATTGGAGAGTAGCTGGGATGAAATTAAGTTTGAAGGGAAAACCGAAACAGGTAAAAATTTGCAAAAAAAATGTGATTTGGACATGATATAAGGAAAAGTGGTGTTGACTCAGGCTCTCGCTGAGATTCTGTGCATTGCAATATAATTCTCAGATTAAACCCACTAGTATTTATCAAACTCCTACCATTACACTTCGTGGAGAACAATTATGTAGCTGCTTTATTGTTATATTCTTTCCTCCTTTTTTCTCTTCCTCTGCTGGTTATGTATTATATTTGACACTACTATGTTTTATATTTCATTTTGATTATCACTATTATTTCTGTTATTTCTACAAGCATTTCCATCTAGTAACAAATAAACATTGATTACTCATGCTGTGAACATTTCTAATTGGAGTGTTAATATCTATATACATCCCAACGGCATTTCTATTATTGTAATAATTGTGAACAGTGTAAATTCAAACAATTAATAAATAAATTAATTGATACGGTGTACCGAAACCTACAAATATAATGAACTAAATGAACAACAAAACTTTTGAAATCTGGCGATGTAACAGCGAACGAAGTTCTCATTTTTACTGCTATTTGGGCGAAAAAAAATTATTGTTCACATAATTATAAATAGAATAAAAATGAGAAAGGAAGTGCCTTGTGGGTGTGTTCGTAATCCAATTATATTTCCATGCAAAACTGTGTTTCATCATGATCACGAAATTCAAATGAGATGGCGATGTTTTCAGGCAAGTGTAAGAGAGACAGATCGCGTGCTGTATGGTCTAGAACCAAAAGGCACTAAGTCAGTGGCACATTTGTTTCCATTCAAATTTGTATGTACTAACGTTAATTATTTTACGCCTTCAGAAATACTATCTTTCATTCCAGGATATTGGATGGACGGTATTGGAGAACCCGGCGTTTCATCCTAGCCAATATGCAATTCAAGTTCTGCTAGAAAACCGGATACCCTTGCAAAACGGATATCACTTCCTGCTTACTGGCAGTCCCCACTATTACCTGTCGCCACCAGTCAATTTGTCAATAAATCTCAAGAAATTACGGAAACACTTTCACAATTCGTATCAATATTATTATACGTTTGTGGTTTACTTTTAAAGAACTGTTGTAAGACGTGTTAATTTACGTGCCCTTCGAATGGTCATAAAACTAACGCCGTTTTGAAAATAATATTTATATGTTAAGCTACAAATCTAACGCTTTTTTAAGAATTGTCGTAGTATTTTAAATTCATTGCAAAACGAGTTAAAATAACTTATAACCTCAATCTCTATTCCACATCACAGCATAACCCAAAAATAATGGGTATTACAGCAATTATGTTGAACTATAACACTCTGTTAAATGATATGAATATGCTCAAATTGTCAGACAGAAGAATTTTCACTGACTTGGTATTTTTATATAAAATTCTAAATGAGTTGATAATCCGGTATTGCTTGAACTGATAAGCTTCCGGATACCACAACGTAATACCAGAAGTCAGGATTTATCTCAGTGCAGAAATTCTGGGACTAACTACCGTATGTATTCCTCTTTGCCCAGAATACTAATGGAGGGAAATAATTATACTAAGTCAGTGGACATCCTCAATTTATCTTTAAGCAAATATAAAATGTTGTAACTGAAGCAATTCAATTATGTACAATAAATACTGTATATTTCTTATTATTCATGTGTAAAAGCCTTCAAAAAGGTCGTTAAAAATAAATAAATAACGAAATAATATTATGTTACTTTTTTTACATTAGCTCCACACAGGAGGCCCTGAGGAAAATAGCTCCTCTCAGGGCCTATGTCATCTTTGGGGATGCTGTTTGGGGATGGTCTTTTTAGGAAAAGAAGGACTTTTTAGGAATCTGAGGGTCAGTGTGTCCAAGAGTGACGGACGTATGAATCCAACCCTCCCATTGCGGTGAAGAGAAGACAAAGGGGCTCCTTCGAAAATTCTCTACCGATCCGGCCCGCCATGCAGTTGGTCCGCCAAGACCCGGACAAACCTCACCCACGAACCCGGGCACCCCTGCAATGTCACTAAACTTATCGAACCACTTGGGGTGAACTATGGCAGAGGTATTGTATATCCAATAAATAGTTTCCGAGGCGGCGGTACCCATACCCGCCTCTCAAACTTCTTCATAAAATATTTACAAATCACATATAAATATAATCAACCGTAAAATATTGGGATGTTACCACATTGTATTAACCAACTTTAAAAATTCTTACTATTATTATATTAAGTGTTCTCTAGACTTTATGTCCGGGTTAAATCTTCCCCACAGGAAAAACTTAACCCTTCCACACACTTTTCCACAAATGATCATCTAGTCAATCCACGCTATGCAATTGCACTGTATAAGTATAATAAATACAAAACAATTCAAGAACAACGTGTCAACCTACCAGAGATCAAATGGGAAAATAATTCACCGACTCCAGATATTTTCATATCAGAGGGTTCGGCTCGATAGAACTCCTAACTGGACCGATAAATCCTACTGATCCCTCAATATAAATATTTAAAAAATCTTTCGTAATCCTACGTGCATTTAATATGACTGACTTTTGGATTTTTATATAAAGATTCTTTGACAAATCTAATAAGCCTAAATTTTGAATGAGAGAGCTAGGTATAATGCCAGTAGTCGAAATAATGAAAATAAATAAAAATAGTAAACAAACAAATAAAGAAATAACATATTATGAAAATTATTTGGTGTTCAACAAAGTCAATGAAAAATATTTCGAGAATGTTCGAGTACAACAATTTGAAGGTTTATTTTGTAAGAAAATAATAATTAAACCAAATAACACTAGAACTGACCCGCTAAATAACGTTATTTTCTAAATTTAATGACGATGTCCTCGAAACGGTTAAAATATCTGCATTCCTAATACTTACTTGCACAAACTAAACAGATTAAAGAATTCACGGGTTTTAAAATGATATTGAAACATCATAATTAATGATTAAACATACTGGTTTTATCAAATTAGACACTCGTCCCCTCGGGGTCAGGGTTATCGTCAAACGTTTGCATCGACTAAGATAACAACGATCATTATGTTTGTTGACTGAGGACTGTAAAATGAATTATCTCTATAAATTATTTTGTTGAACAGTCTAAACATCAGAACAGAACGAGCGGAATTAAAAAATTTAATAATTTCTTAATCGTGAAGTCTATTTTCATAGATTTGATGTTATTTTTAACTTGTCAACAACGATGTTGTTGCCGACGTGTGCAGCCAGCTTTTTCGAAATTATGCTCGAATTTTTGGCGAAAAACATCAGGAATTAAGTCTGTCAATTAAGAGTAGAAAATATTAAAAATGGAACTACAAAATTTATAGGCTGGCAACACCATTTTAATTGTCGAATATTTTTTTAAAGCCCAATGACACTGAATTTATAAAATACTGTAAAATCATTTTTTTGTTCTTAAAGAAAAAAAAATTAATTCGAAGAAGCACGTTGTTAAGGAACATACTTAATGACAGAAATTTGATTAAATGTTGTTTTACAAAGTGATTTGCTTTAATTTAATTTAACATAAATTTAAATTTAACAGTAGGTAGAAAGGAAGAATCACTAATGGTGAGTTTAGTTACACTACTTTTAGATCTAAACGAGTTAAATTATTCAGATCTAAAATTAGAGACATTATCTAAAGCCCGGACAACGCAAGTACTAAATAAATGTGAGCAATTTATTTAAACTGTGCTCTACATTTTATTACAATATTGTTATTCTTCATTATGTTAACACAAAATTGCAAAGGTTTAATATACCTATATGCAATTCTAATTTTGATCAGTGGATATCTATATTGCAATGAAAAAATTGTTTTTTCACTTTTATGCCTTTTTAATATTTTACAAAAATATAGGTTACACAGCATTACATTTTCACCATGAGTTATATTTTTATATATGTTTTCTATTCTTATTTGACAAACTGTACCCCAATCAAGAAGCTTTTTTTTATTTTGTCTAATACGGTTCAAATTATCAGATTTTAAAATTAAGTGGATATTTTAATAACATGTTTATCAGTACCCTTTTGGGTCAAGTTTTAGGTAGAATTTAATACATTTATGAACTTTGGTATTTTTGTTGATGTAATAATTGTGTAACTTCATTAATTTTGGAAGCAATTATTTACTGGATTTTTAAAATCAAGTTTTTCTCCAAATCGACTTCGCAACGTATGCGTTTTGTTTGTGAAAAAAAGGTACCCGTTAGTCATTACTCAATACAAATGCCTCATCAATTTAGATTCTACAGAAACTGCCTTCTAATGATCGGATACTCAATCAGTGAAAAAAACTTATTAGGTAACGTACCTGTCAACAGTGCCTTCCGATAAATTGTTGCTATATATAAGATATTTTTTGAATCTATGACATCATAATTATATATATAGGTAACGAATTCTTACGTCGTTTCTCCGCAGATGTATGCACACTTAGCCAGACTTAGGCAGATGTATGCACACTTAGTCACAGACTAAGTGTGCATATATCTGTGTGCATACATCGTATTATAAAATCTTCGCAAAATCGAAATTGAAGTTGAGTATGCAGTTATATGTAAAAGTATACCCTCTATCTGGTACAATACTAAGATTACTCGTAAGCATCTCCAAATCAATTATAATGCAGAAAAACTTCCAGTGAATTAAGCAAAGTGTTGACGTTTTCTGGGTTACTAGTGGGATATTTCAAAATGTCATACTAATATACCGAACCGTTATGTCTCCCGGTATTATTTTAAAGCATATTTAAATGTGAAACACAGACACGTGTAAATAATATTGAGCATTTGAATATTGCTTTCCTCAATATCTCAAAACTTAGTTTTTATCTGACTAATCAACTGGACGATCGATATGATAGAACATCACAACTTTTTCATTAACGTACTTCGTATTTCACCCGCTACATATCGTCTCATACATTTTTTGACTTTTAACAAGACTCGACTCAAGTAATTGGTTCATTCGATCGTGCCATATCTTCCTTGGGCTTCCCCGACTTCTTTTTCTACATACCTTCTAGTGAGAGCATCGAATAATCTCATTGCACTCCTCTGACCTTCAATATCTTTGATAGGTGCCTTAATTACGCTTACGTCAGACTAACAACACACTCTTCGGAATTCCCTGTGTTAGGGAGACAGTTTTGCAACACATGAGCCTTAGAGATCTCGCTTCTGAAGTCTTCAGTCTACTTACTGTCTTCCTTCCTCTGCCGGATCAATGCTTCTCTGCTGTACGCAAGGAATGGTATCAGAACTGTTGCGCATATCCAGCTTCATTTGACAGTGTTTTATTGGCGATTACTGAATTCAACCGTAAATTTAAATAAAATTTCTAGAAACCATGTAACAAGCAACAAAAACTAGATACTAAATATTAGATTACGAATTTTAATAATTTCTAATGAATAATGTATTATTTTGTACGTTTCATTGCAATTAAAATCCAATCAAAGTTCTGACGTAAATATTATGCTAGTATTCTTAAAAAATATTCGTTCTTCCTACTTCGTTTAAGTATAGCAACAAGAATAATAATAAAAATCTTATTTTTTAATATTTTTACTTCCCTATTCGTCGCTCTTCTACTTTGTATATTTTGCAGGTGAAACTTGTAATATCCGGCTGATTGGTACATTAATTCATTATTATAGGAAGTATTTTTGGATTAGATTTGCAAGAGATTAAAAATATTTTGGATAACCTTTTAATACAAGACAAGGTTTGCTCAAGAATTACAGTTCTAATTAAAAAAAATCAGGAAAAACATATATTTACAAAAAAATTGTAGATATTTTAGGTACATATCCCCACTATTTTTTGACATAGTCCCCTTTACGATCGACTTTTACGATGCACTTGGTGAGCCGTGCCACTAGGTCCTTGATTCCCTTATCGTAGAACTCCGTCGCCAAAATTTCTATCACCTCTCCCTTCGCGTCCTAGTCGGACTCCAAAGGTTTTCCGGCCAAATGTGCTACAGATGAATAAAAAGATGCAAATCATGTCATTGATTGCCTTTTTGATTCCAAGGTAAGGTGGTGAACCTGTTTCAACCCAAGAAAGTTTCGCCTTGGTGGGAAAAACGGTTAGAACAGACCCGAGCGCATTCCTTACGATTTTGCTCTTCAGCATTTTGGAAATCCAACGATCACGCAATTTGCATAAGCCATTTTTCCCTCTATATCGTTTGTGTGATAGACATACTGACGTCGGGAATCAAAATTGAGAGCTTACGAACTTCAACAGGGCGGAATCCCTCTTAATTAAAAAAACGAATAATTGAGTGCACCTCGCAGGCGGCGTGATTCGACAGCAAAGCGTTCATCTCAAACGGACGCAACGATTTAGAGGAGATTCTGAGCAGTGCTGCCATATTTTGAGAAATAATGTCCGCCTCGCCAAAAACGAGGAAAGGTTTTTAATTCTTGGACAACCCTCGAACTTACATAGTTTGATTTTAACCGTCGAAAAATTAGGTTGATTAAATCAATAATATAAAGTCATTACAAAGTGTTAATAATTTTTTAATGTTATTTATAATTTTAACATGATTAATTTTTTAATGTTTTAATGGTTTTCCTGTATTTAATTATTATGAAGACTCATCTGACTTACTCCAAAAAACTCTTCTCGTTTAGCCTTGAGTTGCCCATTTCTGGGTACGGACCTCGTTCATGTCATTACAATGTTTCCGGTTTTGTCCTGGAAGTTGTTTTTATTTCAGAATGTTAGATACTCTTATTACCGTCACTCTAAATCGAAACGTTCTTTGGAATGGTTTTAGCCGTGTTTAGTAACTTGATTTATAAAACCAGGCTCTTCCCTACGTCGCCCTTCCATATCTCCTTTCTTTTCCCACTCCCTTCAACTTCATACATACCTCTTTATGGAGATGCCATAGATCCACTGACTCCGGATAGTTGAGACGTTTGTGCAGTATATACATATATTCACCTAAAAATGTTCTACTCTTAAAACACGCCAGGTATTTTTTTCTTATTTTTTATGTGAATGCCACACAAGGGTCCCAACTGCTCTCAACCGTCTGAAGTCAGGGAGACTATGGCATTCCTATTTGGGAAACGTTGCGAGTCTGAAGGTAGTGGTAAGGAGAAGGAGGGGAAGAAGAAGATATGGGATAGGGGAAGATGGGGAAACCCCTAGGTAGTTATATCTGATCAACAAAGGTTAAAGCTATTTCGATCCTTAATGATGGTTTTTCGCCAGGATGATACTGAGAGTATCTTTCACTCTGCAATGTGCCCCAAATGTATTATTTTAAATTAATAAATTGTCAAATTACACTTTGGTCGAAGGAGATAACACAAAATAATCAAAAAAAATTTACTTCCCACGCCGGAATTTGATCTTGCGACCTCCGGATTTGTAGCCATCCGTAGCATCTATTTTAATAATGACAATAAAAATGTTCAATTCCACTTTATTATATTTTTTAAAACCAACCGATTTCGGTTCGACTTGAACCTTCCCCAGGGTGAATAAAAACATATTTTTATTCACCCTGAGGAAGGTTCAGGTCATACCGAAACCGGTTGGTTTTAAAAAATATAATAAGTTGGAATTAAACAAATTTATTTTATTGGCATTATTAAAATAATGTAGGTGTAAAAATGTGAAAAAATCATCTATTTTCTGTCACTTCATCTCTTATATAGTGACCTTTCTGATGACCTTTGCTTTATAGTCTTCAATAAAGCAAGCTCTTTAGAGACAGGCATCTATCCATTGATTGTCAAAGTGCCTAGATATAAAGTATGAACATAATTAATGTAGGAAATATCTTACGGACAAATAGAACAGGAAGTAGTTCTTCTGAATGTGGTAGCAGTGCGAATACCTGTTTTATAACAATTTCATAATTTCACATATTATTTACCCGTAATTTATTTCCAGATGACTATGTTGATGCCTTCTCATTAAATGAAACTTAATTGGTCGTTAGTGTCATTAGTATTACATACTATTTCATATATGTTTTGTATCTGTGCGATGCACTGCTTTCGGGTGACCCGTCACGTATGGAAGATTTTTTATGAGAAATCGTTTGGAATTTGGAATCGAGGGGATTTTAAATATTACAATTATAGATACATATTGTACCTCTCTCATTCTTTTCTCTCTTGAAGACGATTTATTTTGTTTTTTTTTCGAGATAAGTGAATAATTTCCTCCACTAGTACCGATCTACATCATTCAAAACGTAAAGCTGGGTTGTCACCAGTTATAATAATTTGCCATTAGGTAACTTTCCCGCTTTGGGTGTTAATATAAAATCTACAATATGTAGTATAATCCATGGACAGCCAGACCCGCAAATGTGTCCATTCTGGAATAGATAGGTACTTTCAACTATCTGCCTACAACGTATCATAAGATACTTTGGAACATTGCTCGCCAAACTGAGGACTCCATCAAGGAGATACTCATAGTCAATGGCAAAGTGGAAGGAAGAAGAAGCAGAAGAAGGTTACTAATTGTTGTGTTCTCACAATCAGTATCTCCAACACATCTTGGAAGGAGATTTCTCTTAGGGAAGAAATAGAATTATTTTTAATACTTCTTGTTAATTGATCTGTTCCCGCTGTCTTTTGTGGGAAACGCTTACCTCGGCCCTCGGCCCTCTGGCGAACTAACTGAGAACCAATCCTGCCGCCATCTTGCGGACTTTCAGGAAAGCTCTTATGAGAATGCCATCTATGTGAGAAGCTCGGAAGCTTTTAGATATCACACTAATGCGATGGATTGACTAAGTACGAGTATCACCGGCATCCGGTTCGTAGTGTCCGCGGCTCTCCATGCAGCGCAGGACCGCGAGGAGTGAAGGATCCTTGTCCATCATGGAAATTGGAGTGGGGCTCACGATCCTCAACAATGAGGAGTTGACTTGAGAAAAAGATATATACACATAATACGTACGTATGTAAATAGCCTAACCTAAAAGTCGAGCATTTCATCAAAAAATTACCATTAGCAGAGATTTGATGAATCGAATTGTCTGATTCTTATGCTTAGTGAAAATGAACACAAATATGTATATGATACGTGCCTCGATAAAATACGCTTGTGTAAATAGAATTACGAATTTTTTCGCGTAATTTTCACGGTAAGACTTGTTGGTAACGTACGGGTTACGTGTCGTCCAGGTCTAGACAAACGGTTGCTTTCGAAAAATTACATAAACCTTGTGCTTTATCATCCATCTAATAAACAATTCGCATATCAGTGCCAAAACACAAATTAACGAATTTCTAAAAGAGCACGTTTATATCAGTAATTAGCCTTGCATGATATTTAAAAATATGTAGTTTTTTGTAAGCCGCGTTTTTGAAATAACAAATAGTTTCGTATGCGAATTCACGCGGCTTTAAAATATGTATACACATTTTTAAACAAATTGAAATGATAGTAAAACGTTATTGAGGTGTTACATTTCACCCAATGACCTTTGAATATGAGTTCAAACCAAGTTCTTAGGTAACAAATATGAAGTTCATTCAACTATTTACTTAAAATTACAAGATTTAACACAACACTAATCGAGTAGATATCTGCTTCAAAATGTTTCTAGTTGGCTCGGGATTTAATTAAAACGACTTGGCACCTCTTAGTGTCCGTATCTTGATCTTCTTCGGTGGCCTCTGTCAACGCCGTAATTTTAATTTCATGACATTTGGTATTTAACGAAAAAATAACAATACCTTAGTACAACAGCAACAATGTATTGTTCAACCGTGCATCTGATGTTATCACATGCGTTAAACATATTGCTTCCAAAGATAAAGTGTATTCGTGAAGTTTCAAAACAGGTCACCGGAAAATTACAATTTAAGGCAAAGTGCTTCCGGATATCCTTGAACAAACAGCACTAATTTTAGCTCATGTTTCTACTCTCCTACTTATTAGACATTTCACGTCAATTGCATCAAGAGCAATGGAGATATAAAATATCCATGTAACTGCCCAAAAGCAATACAATAGCAAGGGTTTTGTAAAATACCTTTTTTTCAAATTTCACGGTTCCCGCATTCCTCTTAAAGGCGTTCCTAAAAAAACGGAGAATAGGAACTTCATTGGGGACCTCAATTTTTGTTATATAATGATGTAATTTTGATTCAAATTGTTCCTTAAATTACCACAATGATCGGTCGTTATTAATACCCTAGCGGCTGTACTGTTGAAATTTAAAAATCCAACTCTGACGCCGCGCCATATGAAACCATCGGTGAATATGAAGTTTGTGATTTAAGCTACTTTCGTAATAGAACGCAAATTAAAGCAATTAGCTAAAAATGCCAAAATATGGCGATACTTATGTTAACATCAGTAAGCATGAGGAACGTCGGCTGGCAGGCGTAAGTACTCTCCGATTTGAATTTTCATTAATCTCTCCAGTCTGGATACGGATGTTAGTTTGTGACTAAGCCACTGTCGTGTCGCTCGCCGTCCGCAGGGCCTAGCAACCTGCGGAGCGGGTTTTTAACTGCAAGTTGTTATTATTCCACTTGATTCCATTGGAGATAACTCCCTGTTTCCACATATAGGAATAAAAGAGTTAGTCCCTATCCCTCAATAAATTACGATTCCAATTAAAATTTTGTCCAAAACTCCGATCTATCTTATTCAAACTCAAAGCGTAAATCTGGGTTGTGACCAGTTATATCTAATAATTTGCCATTAAGTGACTTTCCCATTTTCAGAACTAATATAAAATCAATAATGTGTAGGTATGTTAATAATATATAGGATGTCAAGGGACGTATTTGACTTGAGTTTTATTTGAGTGATTCCTGACATTATTTGGAGCAAAAAATGCAAATGAAATTTCGGTTTCCTGTTTCTCCTCCGTCGGAGGACGGACAGCATATATATATATACATACATACCTTCTATTCATCTATTATTATGACTCTTGACATGGCCCCGACTCATGTATCTGATTCATTCGATCGTGCCATGTGTTTCTCGGGGGTCCCTGACTTCTTCTACCATGTGCGTCGTGTATTCTCCTTACACTCCTTTTTTAGTCCCTTTCTTAATCTTACTTAGCATGCTTACATCAGCCTTGCGTTCTTTGCGGATCTCCATATTTCTTACATAACCATACATGGTTTTACCACGAATACTCCCCAGGGATCACATTTTTACAGCATTCAGGCTACTTTTGTCCTTCCCTTGGCAGTTCAGTTCCATGCATCACTGCCATACATTGCGGATTGCTGGCTTCGCTTCATTGACTTTCAATTTAATCCCAAATTTATTTATTACGTCTGAAATTGAATGTTATAAAAAGTAAAACAATTTTAGTAAACAAAATATTGAGTATGTTATAAAAAAATAATACAATATGTTTAAAAATACACTTTAAGATTTTTAATTCGTGTTGTTCAAAAATTGATTTTCTTCTAATAGCTGAAGGACGTTGTAATTCTTGAAAGGACGTGAAGGCATGTTGTTTTACAGGGTGTTTCTAAAGTAACTAAAGTACCAACATTATTTACAAAATAGAGATATTAATAACGGATCAAGTATGTTTGGCAATGTAATTCTTGAAAGAGATGTGAAGGTATGTCCTTTCACATGGTGTTTCTAAAGTAACTAGTACGTACATTATTTTAAAAATTGAGATAACGGATCAAGCATGTTTAGCAATGTATGTAATATGCCATTTTTAATAAATTTTGAAAATCGACATGAAAAATATGTACCCACTCTTGGCTTCGTATTATTTCAGCTAGATAAAGCACGATTTCTATTGATGGTGGTTACTTGAAAAGTACATAAGATTATTCAATATGAGTCATAAATTTCTTTGATTTAGAACAGATTTGGGGGGTGTGTATTGGTTTCGCGGCCCGGGTACCATTTTTTAGAAAACCCACACCCCCTGCCGTACGACTCCCCAAATGGTTTGCTACGTTTGGTGACTTAACAGGTGTGTCTGGATTCATGGGATGAGGTTCGTCTAAGTCTTCGCAGTGGATACGTTTTTCCACTGCATGGTGGGCCGGATCGGAAGAGGGAGACCTCCAGCCACACTCTCTCGATCGCCTTGCACCGCAGCGGGAGGGATGGATTCATACCTCCGACACATTGAACTCAGTATTTCGTATAAAATATATAGGTCGTTCTGATTTTGGAAACACCCAGTAAAAATAATATAATCTATCGAGCGTCAGCACTGTTGCAGAAAATAAATAGTTTTATTTTACATTATTCGATTGTATACAGGCTTGCAATTATATCAATTACCGGAGAACAATTTAAATCATGGTTATGCACAAACGATTATTAAATCAATTATTCTAAATTGGTTTCTCAGTTAGGTGAATTACATAGGTGTAAATAATACGTGCAATGAAAACTGTTGATTTCCCTAAAATGAAATAGTTAAAAAAATTAAAATTAAAAAATGTATTTAAAAAACACAATTAGAAAAAAAAAATAAATAAAAAAAAAAAATAATAAAAAAACGCATTTAGCGTAAGCCCATGAAATTTTACAACGTTTCTTAAATCTCTTGGTACAATAATAAAATATATTCAACTATATTACCCACGCACAGGCTGCGCCTTAGTGGGTTCCCATTATTCTTATTATTTTATAATATTGTATGCATCAAATGTAAATTTTGGGAAAAATAAAAGAAAAAAAAAAAAAAACTTAACTTTACTTCACTCGAACTTTATTGTCTCTTTTTTTATTTTATTTTTTTACATACTTATTGTCCTATGCTTACATATTTTAAAATTATTTTATTGAAATTATAAGGCAAAGTTACTAAATAATAAAATGTTATATAACTTGTAAGTGAGAAATGATTTAGCGATTTTGAGATTTTAACGGAAAAATATTTTATTTTTGGGGTGTTAAGCCGTGTTGCGCTAGTTCCTTCTTTAGCCAAAATTTCGGACAGCGTTACAGTGTCCATCATCAGTGCACATGTGAAACGAATGTGGCTAAAAAAGGAGGTGGCACAGCACGACATGACACCCTAAAAATAAATGAAATTTTTTTCTTTGTGTTAGTAAGTAAGTATTTGTAAATGTAAATTGTAAATATCTTGTTAAGTCATATTATAGAAGTTTTATTTAAATTATAGTTAATACAGGTTAACTGTATAAATGAAGTTGTAAAGCGCCCGTGAGGTGATTTTCTAACGAAAACGACATTATAGAAATGTTATTAAATTTTATTTTATAATTATTTAATTTTATTTTATTTCAATGAGTAAAACCTCAAATTGTAATATTTAATCACTGAAAACGTGACCGTGTCTTTTTCTGATTTTTCCTATTCAAATCTTCTATGATATTTTTAATTATTATTAACATTCTTATTTTACCCATTTAATTAATCGGTTAGTAGAGAAGTATTCTCGGATCTAACACCCCAATAACGTATTCACTAATACTTAGAAAATAATACATGAAAAATATTATAATAGGTAATAGTTACAAAAATTTACAGTATCTGAAATAATAGAATTATTAGACAATAAACGACATGTTGGTGTACGTTGTTGGAGAATTGGTATTTATGCATTGTTATTTTAATCTGTCGGTTGTGTACATTCATAAACTAAATAAATTAATAATCAATTAAACGTTTCCGATAGCCGTATATTGGGTGTATTTCCCAAAAATTCATGAATTTCCCATTATCCCTTAATCACTTCATAACGATCACTCGTTCATTGATAACTAGGAGGCGGAATGCGGAGGCAAAACGAATATTCCAGAGCCGCTAATTACACAATATTGAATACAAAACATTTAAACTATCGTTATTTGACCAGACAAATTTTTTTATGGAGCCAACAGACTTAGCTATAAAAGATCATTTGGTTTTTGCCTATTTCAGCATATCGCTCGCCATAATTCTCAACGTTTTTTTCTCCGCCAGCCGCCTACTATTGATAACCCATTATGTACACTTCTGTCTCTTTCTCTGTTGCTATGTTAGATTTTAATTTTTAATTTCGTGCTATCTCACTGTTCTTTTATTGTATGTCATGTCTTGTCTCATTCTGTATGTACATATATGCGAACGCAATGTATATTTTATAATATAAATTTTAATTTTTAATTTCATGCTATCTTACTGTTCTTTTATTTAGTTTATTGTCTTGTCTCATTCTGTATGTACATATATGCGCACGCAATGTATATTTTTATGTACACATCTGTCTCTTTCTCCGTTGCCATGGTAGATTTTATTTTTTAATTTCTTGCTATCTTGTTTGAATTCCTCAATCCATAACAAGTCAAAAATGTTGCTTGTGCAGTAGTGGAGGACTTAGCTAGCAGGAGATTGACTGAGGGTGAACCCGACGTTTTAGAACGCTCGACTAACCGATCGAATTATTGAGTGTTTGTACTCGGATCTAATTTTCAAAGCCTACTCCAAGATCCGTGTTAACTGTTGACCTTCAAATTGCTTGAATAATAATATTAATTCTAGGTCATACATAATAACTGGTTAGAATGCTAATTATTCAATTGCCTTTGTTGTTCATTATAGAATGTTCTAATATATTATCAAAGTAGGAAATCCAGTTTTCCGGAAATAAATTACATATATTTTATTCATCCAAAACTTTTATTGCAACATTCGGCTGTTTATTTTAACAAAGTAATTATAACTAACCCTCACTGGGGTTATTTACCTCTATTATTTATTTAATTATATCCTTTAAATAAGCTTAGAATTTCTTATTATCTCATCATATTTGGAATGGATACCGCCGCCCCGGGAACCTTTTATTGAACAACCAACACCTCTGCCATAGGTCACCCCAAATGGTTCTCTACGCTTGATGACTTAGAAGGGGTGCCTGGGTTTTTTAAGTGAGGTTAGTCTGGTGGTGGATAACCTGGATACACTGAAACACAGATTCCTCCCCACCCTTCATACCTTTTTCCTTCGCAGAACTTCCTCTCCTTCTTTTCGCTAAAAAGACCCTCGACACTGCTTCCCCACAGATGACATAGGCCCCTAGGGAAATTGTTTTCCTCGTTGTGGAGCTATTGTAAAAAAATTGATTTAATTATATACATTTCAACAATAACTTTTCCAACAAAATATCGAGTAAAAAATAGATATTTTGACGGCCGGCATGGTTGAGGGGTAAGGCTCTTGACTCACAATCCGAAGGTCGCGGGATCAAATCCCAACGTGGGCAAATAAATTTTATTTGATTAATTTGTGTTATTTCACAATTAATTAATTTAAAGTAATATACAGTATATTACTAAGTGCCCTTGAGGTGATTTTTCACAAAAAAGCGCTCTACAAATTGTCCATTTATTATTATTATTATTAATTGCGGCACGTTCCAGAGCGGAAGATACTCTCTGTATCGCCCTGGTGTAAGACCACCATTCAGAATTGAAACGTTGTTTGAAATGGCTTTAGCCGTGTTTGGTGACCAGATGTGAAAATCTACGTACTTCCCCACTTTTCTCTTCCCCATCTCCTTCCTCTCCCCACTACCTTCATCCTCATAACATACCCCAATTGAGGATGCCATAGTCTCACTCTCCAGACGGGAGCAGCTGGGACACTTGTGAGGTATTCACATAAAAAATAAAAAAAATCTTGCAATAATCTTAAGCCTCGATTATACAGAGCGAGTTTAGAAGCTAATAGCTGGTAAGTTTAAAAGCGGGTGAATCGGCTAGTGAGATTGTTATGATGACACACAAAACTGTCTACTCGCTCAATAGCGACAGCAGCAGCTAAAATAAGGTCTCTCGCGTGAACACATTCCGTCGAAATTTTGTAAAATACTTTAGCTCGCTGCTAGCGCCACACGTTAGCCAATAACGGCGTCCGCCCGAACTAATTCTGACGGACAAAATCAGCTGGTGGTGGGCCATCATTTGTAGGCAAACACCAGCGAGTAGCGAGTAAAGTTGACCACCTTTCAACTTTTTTCATAGATTGTCCACAATCTGCTAGATAGCAAGTAATACAATGACACTGAGCGAGTTTACTAACAGATAGTGAATTTCCTAAATAGTAGCTTGTAAACTCGCTCTATGTCATCGAGGCTTTAACCGCGATGGAATCGAAATCGTATCGTTAGTTTGTAGAATGTTGGAAGGTTGAACAGAATTGGGAACGGAAAAAATATGTAGGAAAGAAACGTTAGAAAGTCCTCTACAAAAAAAGTTTGCATTATAAGTTACACAAAAAAATTAGTATAATACCACAGCCTAAAGCGCAGAACTTCGTTGATTTTATTTACGCCAAATGTCCTCGAATCAAAACGTCACGCAAGAGTGATTTCTCGTCCATCATTTATTATTAGTATTCAAGGTACACATAGGTTCTTGCTTTCACTAGACACAAACGTACCAAGTAGATAGGCAGGGCAAAGTAAACTGATTCAAATTAGCTTTCTTTTCGATTAATAAACGCGTAGGAACACTGTTAAACTGTTTTACTGCTTTTTCTTGTTTAAAAAGTCGATCTAACCTACAAAGCGTTTAGATTTTCACAACAATAATATTTTTTTCTGTTTTCGTGTTGATCGTGTTGATGTTGACGTTATATAGCTGTCAATAAACCTTCAGACCTTTTTTAACGATTACTGACACTAAAGTAAACAGACGTAATAGTTACACCTGTTAGTTACTTATTTGAAAAACAATCTTGTTTACTCTCTTATTTGGCGAACGAAGTTAAAAATGATGTCGATTCAAAGTTACCTTTTCCGGAAAAAAATGTTATGAGTTTTATTTATTATGATATTTTTAATTATGCAATTAAATTGGTTTAACAGTTAAGTTAGATCTAAACGCCCTGAAGTTATCCTGCCTCGATTCGAAATTCATCACCGAAACGTTGGTAAGTGTGTGACTTCATCTTAATTTGATTTCCTCGGTTTCACTAAAAAATCAAAAAGAAGTTCCATTTTTACTAGTAAGTACAAAAAATAAAAATAAAATACAAAAATTATTTTGAAAAATACTGCCATTTAAGTTTAACTAGATTCACAAATTATCTAATCGTTAATGTTAGTTACGCATTTTATCATGTTCTCAATAATACAAGGACTTTCCTTCATTTTTTTTTTTTTTTTTTAATTTAAGTTTTTTAGGAAACATACCTTTGTAAATAAAGTAATTATTTATTAAATAGTGTATATAATATAAATCAGTTAAGTTCCATTCATAGTATTTTGTTATGGTTACTGAATGTTATTAAACAAATATACTAGGTATATGGTGTGAGTAAGTTGTAAAAAATATTTAAAAGAAGATAATTATCAATACAGACATAATAGTTTCAAGTAGTTGTTTAAAGTTATAATAGTACACATTGTTAAGTAAAAAGTTATTAAAAAGAAGAAAATAATCAACACAGACATAATAGTTTCAAGTAGTTGTTTAAAGTTATGATAGTACACATTGTTAAGTAAAAAGTTATTAAAAAGAAGAAAATAATCAACACAGACATAATAGTTTCAAGTAGTTGTTTAAAGTTATAATAGTACACATTGTTAAGTAAAAAGTTATCAAAAAGAAGAAAATAATCAATACAGACATAATAGTTTCAAGTAGTTGTTTAAAGTTATAATAGTACACATTGTTAAGTAAAAAGTTATTAAAAAGAAGATTATAATCAATTCAGACATAATAGTTTCGAGTACTTGTTTAAAGTTATAAAAGTACACATTGTTAAGTAAAACGTTATTAAAAAGAAGATTATAATCAATACAGACATAATAGTTTCAAGTAGTCATTTTAAAGTTATAATAGTTCACAATAGTAAAAAGTTATTAAAAAGAAAATAACAAACAAGGAATAATAGTTTTGATTTAAGTACATTGTCAGATTAGTTTGATTTTAAACGAAAATGTCAAAATCTCTTAGGGTATTATAAAATTTGTAGATACGCTCGAGCAATGAGTTTTGTGCTTAATTCGATTTAAAATGTTGTGTATATGAAATAATAAGATATTCGATCTGGTATTGCGCTCAGGGCAACGTTCAGGATAATATTAGTTAACTTGAAGAACTAAATAAAAACCAACGGAAAAGCGCTAGTCGGCAGATATATTTTTCAATTTGGTAGGTGGTTACAGGTACCGTCGCCTTTGGAACCATTTATGGGATAACCAACATCCCTGCCATAGGTCACCCCATATAGTTCGCCACGTATGGTGACTTAGCAGGGGTGCCCAGGTTCATATGGTGAGGTTTATCTAGCTCTTGGAATGCTTTGCCAACCTACTTCGTGGCTAGATCGGGACCGGGATCTAGGGTCGGGAGAGACTTGTTGAGGGAGACCTAATCTAGTCTCTCCAGCCGCACTCTCTTAACTCATCGCCTTACAACGCAAAGGAAAGGATGGATTCACACATCCGTCGCTCATGGACACTTTGACCCCAGATTCCTACCTCTCGTACATTTTTCCATCCCAGAACTTCCTCTCCTTCTTTTCTCTTAAAATACCCTCATTACAGCATCCCCAAAGATGACATGGGCATTGAGGGATATTTTTCTCAGGACCTCCTGTGTGTAGTTAATGTAAGAAAATATATATTGTGAGATCGCCTTTGCATTAGTCCGAATAAACTAAAAAGCGTTTACGTAATATAATAACAAGACAAATTCAAGAGTGAAAGGATTAACCAGTAAACAAATAATGGTTTAACATTTTTAATGGTTTATTTTATAACTTGGACAAATGGACAGGAGGCGTTTTTCAAATGAACCATTCAAATATTTAATATTAAACTTGCAGCACCCCGGAAATAATTAGTTTACATAAGCCGTTATAGAACTGGGTGAAAGGACAGAGCTTATTTATGATTCCTGATAGTTGTGGCCATTATTTAAGGCGTATTTTCACGATAATGTGAACGGACTCTCTTAAAAGATGCCAATTTATTAATAGTATTTATGTAATGCATGATACCATGTTACATGATACCAAAATTGTATAACAACCTGCGAACGGAATGCATATTATATTTACCAATACCCATGATACGGGCCGCAGTGTTTGTTTATATCGGCGTCTTTATCTGTCGCGAGTAATTACGCTAAAGGGAAAGCGAGACGACAATCATTGAATGATAACGAGTGAAAGTGTTCAGTCCGTCCAAATTTAGGTTGAATTGGACGATCTTGGAATATATATTAACTAATTATTATTGTGTTACGAATAATAAATTAAAACGCCTCTAATAATTAAATGTTTCATTTTAAAATAGTTGCGACAAAATTCGTTTTTTTTACGATGAATTATTACTACTACAATAGAAACTTAATTTTTTTTCAATTAATTTTCGGATTGCTGGGATTTTATTTTTTACTAAGCGGTTGGATGTGCATAAGTGAATAAATGTTGCTTGAAATGGCTTTAGACGTATTCGACGACTAGATTTGAGTAACCAGGCACTACAAAAAGGTTCACGCGTTACCTGTATCTGAGGGAATATACATACTACCCATTCCTGTATCCATCGTTGTTCTTAACACGAATGCTCGATCTTAATACATATGAAGCCCGCCGAAAAATATTTTTTGTATTTTAACACTTTTTTAAGCTAATCTCCGGCATTATATTGAATCCGCCCGTGTTGAAGGAGATTAACTTATATGTCCCTAACGCGTACACTCGTGGGAAATCTCACGCACTTTTTCATGCTCCGAAAGCGAGAACTCCTTTCTATCAAAATGCGCCATTAAACAGAGCAATACAACTACTTAATGAATCTGTATTGAGCATCGACATCTTCAATGTCACCTACAGAGAGTTCAGTAACTATCTTCAGACATACGTCACAAGATAGTGAAACTGCCCCCGTTCACTTTTTTCTTTAAATTTTGTAATCTTCTGGTGTATAACTGTTTTATGGAGAACCTGAAAAATAAATAAATAAATTTTCCACCATTCTCTTCTCTATCTCCTTCCCCTCTCCAATCTCTTCAGCCTCATAACCTAACCTAATCGGAGATGTCACAGTCCAACTAGCTCTGGACAATTGGGACTTCTGTGCGGTATTGGTTGTTAAAAAACCTTTATTTATATTGTTTCTTTACTAGGTAGTATTTTTTTATTTTGTTTGTTGGCTCGCCAACAGAATACATCACATATAATTATTACATTAATTACAAATTGAACGTGGTTACAGTTACAATTCCAATTAAAGGTGAGCACACTATTCATCTCAACATACTTAATATGTTTACACAATAATAAATTACCTATTTTACATGTACGTGATTCAAACAAGAAGGGTCAAATATTAGAAAATAATACATACAAACTTACGTGTACATGTACACACATGCATATGCGTACGAGTGCAAACTCCACACACACACATTCATACATACATACAAACTCATGCATGTACGTACATACATGCACATACATGCACATAAATACACATTTATACACATATTATAGCTCTAAGTGAGGAGATCATCAGGGATATGTAAGTACAAGTTCCTTTTCAAGGTAAAAATTGAATTTGAAAAACACCCAAGTCTTGGGTGTTTTTCAAATCACTTTTCACTTTAAGTCTTCATGTTTGCAATATTTATTGTATAATCGAGTCATTCTTGAGGTTGGTTTGAAAATAGGTATTGTTACTACGGTAAGCACCAAGCCAAAATTATTATTTTATTAACATATTATTTTACATAATCAACAGATTTGCTGTGTAAAATTTTGGACATAATTATATTCTTTCCAAATGTAAGCCGGTGCTTGTGTTTAGGAAAGAAGTGCTCGTTATTAATATAATAAAAAAAAACTGTACTTAGAGTAATAACAAAATATAAAAAGAAAATTTTTAACGAAATTGCTTGAACAGATGAACAATTTTTATGCTATGGAGATATGAATAACAAATTTACAAATTATGAAAGCGAGTAAATAATATGCATCATTTAACATAACGGATACCACGTTTTCGAAATTTATTGTCTTTTCAGGTACCCATGCTAGTAATTTTGTTGACCATTTTCAACATTTGACATGTGCCACGATGTTGATGGAATTCCAACGGTCATTTGTCAATAGTTTTATGTGCTTAATATAATCGTTAATTTAGGCTGCCTTTGTCTTGCTCCTAATTCAATCAATAGTGTATCTATTTTTGTCACAGTCAGTGTTCTCGCGAAGAACGAACAATGCAAAGAACAGTCCATAACGGTCAAAGTATGTATAGATACCTACCGAGTAGGAGTGGCGAGCACTTATTTTTAATTACTATTTTTCAGTACTAAAATTAATAAAATAATATATACATTATTTACGAGTTACAAATTACTTATAATATGCTTTGTAACTAACTTGGAATTTGTGAGAATTATCTCCGCCGTTTCACTTTAAATGCATTAGATAATATGCTCTAATAATATAGGTGAAGAGGTATATTTTTAAATGGACAATCAATTTATGGTATTTATTTATGTATATCAAACTAAATCGACATAATTTTCAATAATGTTTGGTAACATTTTCAGAAAAAAATCATTGATAAAACGGAGTGGGTACAACATCTGCCTGTATATAATATAAATAATGTGGATTTTAAAGAAGCAACAGGTTCATTGGTGTTATAGCTTTTATAGCTTGTTCTTATTGATTGTCGAAACAGAAGATGCATTCTGTTAGCCATGCTTTGTTGTAATATATTCTCTAGTTGATAGTAAGATAAATAAAATATGTGTAGATTAAATAAATATTACATTCGGAAATTCTAAATATGTTACGTTCGGATGAGCATTGAAAACTTATTAATAATTCCATTTTGCTCAATAAACAATAATAACAACAAATGTGTATACGTAACATAAATCTTTTCGCTTGTGTATATGTAACATTCTAAAATCCAATAATGCATAATTATTATTTTAAAATTTATTTATATCAACTGTGGTTTGATAAAACCCATCAAGCCGCAAAATGAAAAATTTACAGAAGACAGTAAATAGGAATATTTACAAATTGTAAAACGATTTTAAAATCTTGAAGTTTATAAGAAAGCGGTTTTAGGTTTTTCAATGTTTTGATGTAAAATATTGTAATTCTATTTATAATTATTATGAAAGATTTGAGGGTTGAGTAATTTCATATAGTTTTTTTACAAAATAACCTAAAAAAATTGTTTTCCTAATTTCGTTTCAAAAATGGCATATTTCGGTAAAAATATTTTACCACGTTGAAGTTTGAAGACAATTCTGCATTGAATTGAACTGTAAGTGAAAAGGACATTCTCAAAAAATGTGGCGTTCTTAAAATAGTTGTCGACGTAATGACCAGCATCGTTGAACTCCGAGCAGTTGAACGGGGTTTGATTCTTTTTTTTAAATTTTCATACCTATTACATAAAATTCAATAGCTTATATTATTCACTCTCGTAAGGACATTTGAATAATTATTTCGTACTGTCTCTTGATAATAATAATATCGTGAAACTTTCAATGCCCTATTCAAAATACTTTACATAAAATAACTGTCAAATTACTCCAATACCGTGACGAATACAAATGACATATTTTAAGTCTAATTGCTGGGATTTTATTTTTTATCAAGCGTTTGGACATGTGCAAGTGATTATATATCTAAACGCATATGAATGGTTTACTTACACGCTTACTAAAAATGGTTACATCAGGTAAATTAAGCTGTAGCGTGGTTTATCTTATGACATAAAGTTTCACTGAATAGCTATGTTTTCACCTTACCTATTTAGTTTAATTTTACGGCCAAAATAAGAATAAAAATTAATCAGATAGCTTATAAGAAACGACTGGCATTTGTAAACATTTTTTTAAAATTAATAGGTACACATATTAACATTTAAATACGTTTGTCACGATATTTTTTTAGAGAGAAAGCACGGTTTTTATCGATAATATTTTGATTGGCTTAACGTGGAAAAAAACTATTCGCTAATTTAGTAAATTGCTCAGCCTTTGCATTCAATTCAATTGGAATTCATTTTTAAAGAGGGATCAAATGCCTTTAATTAATGAGAACCCAGGAAGTAATAACTAAAAAGTTGGTTCTTAGACTACTTAGGTGTCTTTAATATTATGAACATTAAGTAGGTTGGGTATGTTTTTAGGTTTTCACGGCCAAAAAGTATTTTTGTTATTGTTTTTGGGGTGTTATGCCGTGTTTCGCTACCTCCTTCTTTAGCCAACGTTTCGGACAGCGTTACAGTGTCCATCATCATCAGGGCAGATGAGCTCATCTCTCTCGATGAGCTCAGCAGTGCTCATCTGCCCTGATGATGGACACTGTAATGCTGTCCGAAACGTTGGCTAAAGAAGGAGGTAGCGAAACACGGCATAACACCCCAAAAACAATAACAAAAATTAAGTAGGTTGTTTGAAATGTATTATACTTAATGGGTCATGTGGTACGTAGTGCGTCGATGGCTACATTTTTTTTTTTAAATTCCTTAAATAAAAAAAATATATTAGTTAAACAATGCTATCACCTATCACCCTTTTAATGAATTAAAAAAATCTCAAAAAACTTTTTTTTAAGGATTTTAGGCGTTTGAAAAAATCGAAGTAAATTACCCACCTTAGCAAGAAAAAATGGCAGAATGCTTGGTGGGTATAGTATAATAAGCAATTTGCATATTTTTTTAGTTACCTACATTGATGCACATAATATTTAAGACAAGGAACAAATGGCGATTATACGAAAAATTGTAACTTAAAACAATTACATTTTACATTTTGTTATTTTCCCTACTCGCTACGCTAGCTTGGGTCGTATTGTAGCAAGTAACCTGTTATATCACCTCACCAGTTTGGATTTATGCCAGGTAGAAGTACTCTTTCCAACTTAATTATTTATGAAAATTTTATAAACAATGCTTTTACAGAAAAAAAACAAGTGGACACTGTTTATACTGATTTCAGTAAAGCATTTGATACAGTTTCCCATGAAATCTTAATTTGGAAATTAGGAAAGCTTGGTATACGCGGCAATATATTAGCCTGGTTTAAAAGCTATCTCACTGGAAGACAACAAATAGTTAGAATTAAATCCTCCCTGTCAGAAAAAATTAATGCAACAAGTGGAGTTCCACAGGGTTCACACCTTGGCCCAATCTTATTTATCTTGTTTATAAATGATCTTACAAAAATATTTCATGATGTATCTATCTTACTTTTTGCTGATGACCTTGGTGTATGGAAAATAGACTTTATTTAAATATCTCAAAATGTCAAATTGTTAGATTTTCTAGAATAAAAAATCCAGTGATATTTAATTACAACATTGATAACAATGCTCTTCAGACATTAATGCAAATTAAAGACTTGGGCATCACTTTTCAATCAAATCTTTCATTTGTTAACCACATAACAGAAATCTGTAATAAGGGCTTAAAAATGCTGGGGTTTATAACTAGGCTAACTAGAAACTTTAACAATATAAAGTGTATTAAAATGTTATATTTTGCTTATGTTAGAAGCCAACTTGAGTACAATTCTCCTGTCTGGAATCCTCATTATAATATGCACGTACAAGCTGTTGAAAGAATACAAAACAAATTCTTACGTTTTCTAAATTTTAAAATGGGTATTTCAGCAAATATGTTAAACTACAACACACTTTTAAACGATATGAATATGCTTAAATTGTCAGACAGAAGAATTTTCACTGACTTGGTATTTTTATATAAAATTCTAAATGATTTAGTTGATAGTCCGGTATTACTTGAATCGATAAGCTTCCGAATTCCACTTCGTAATACTAGAAGTCAGGATTTATTTCAGTGCAGAAATTCTGGGACTAACTACCATATGTATTCCTCTTTGCCCAGAATACTAATGGAGGGAAACAATTATACCAAGTCAGTGGACATCTTCAATTTATCTTTAATAAATTTAAAATATTGTTATTGAGGCAGTTCAGTTATGTACAATAAAATGTTTTTTCTATGCTATACATGTAAAAGCCCCAAAAAAGGGCGTTTATTTATAAATAAATAAATAAATAAATAAAGTAGTCTACGACTTCATTTTATACATAGTATGATAAAAATAAAATGATAAAAATGAACAATAGAATAAATTAAATTAATATGATATCATCAACTATTATCATATTATTATATCGTGACAAACAACAAATAAGTATGTACATATAAAATCTTATCCGTTCATCAATGGTGAGCAGATTGAATGATGTAATCAAACGGTCTTTTCTTGCAAAAAAGCGCAGAAAGTCCGGTCAAGTAGGAACCACCTCTTCAACCGCAAACAGGAAGAGATTTGATCGAGTACGTCCAACATAAAGGCAGAGGAACAATCACCGCCCATCATGGATGCACTCAGGTCTGTGGCACGTAATACCAGCGCTTGTAAAATGGACTTGACGATTGAATGGATGTGAAAGCCTATAATTGCACTTCTTCAAAAACCATCGGTCAATCAGTACTGTTACCTCACAACAGTCAATTCTTTAAAAAAGGATAGAATTTAATATGGCTTGGTCTAATGCTCCTACCGCTGAGGGCCCTGATCTCTCTTTCTGTTTTAATACGTCGTTTATTAAAAGGAGGGATAGATTAGTGCAGGGCTACCAGTTGTATAATGTTACCTGCCCACTACCTTCGGACCACAACGTTAATTTACGTCTGATCTTGTTTAACAATCTCAGAAACGAATTGAGTTTTAATGGTTTTACGTGAAAGTTTTATAAGACATTGCAAGAAGAGTTTTTTAACATAACGTGGGACAAATAAATGTTGTCATGTATAACTGGCGTGTTGTTTTGTACATGTCAAATAGATTGAAGTATGGTATCGAAAAAATACAGGTGTTATGTATCTACGTTGTAGAACTCGAGATTATACATAGTTTAATCAATATTAATTTGATGAAAGGTTTTCGGAGCTAATCTTTATATCAGTGGGTATTAAGGTATTGGTATGTGGGGTGGGAGAGGGGCTTACTTTGCCTACTGGAGATGTGTGTAAAATAAACGCGTAGAGTAATGGAAATAAACTTTTTTCTATTCAGATACGTTTTTAGATTTCTTCTATTCAGTTTACAGTGCTTACATTCCATCTATTTATATATAGACAGAGTCTCTGTGGCGGAAGGCGTGGATTCCATTTATATAAAAAATCTCCAGATTTATACGCATATTGTCATTGATATTATTTATATAATTAAAAATAAATAATCCAAAATGCATAAGCCCCGAGCCGAATAGCATTTTCGCTCAGCCTTTGTATTATTATTGTGCAGTTCAAATATTTATATGGTGGCTCCCCATTTAAATTATAAAATATTTCACAGGAATGGTTTCGTAACTTTCACTTACTGTTAAATGATATTCCTGTCAACTTATTCGAAACCCCTTAATACTATCGTTAGCTTTACACTTGCGCCATCTTGTCTGTCTATTTAATATATTTTAATAATTGCGACATCTTGTCTCTATTTCCTATTTCATAAACTTTATTTTATTTTTAAGCTCATATTTTACAATTAGTAGACTGACAGTTCAAACAACATTGGCGTCACACATAAAACTAGACAGACGATTGTAATTTGACAATGTAGTTTTAAAAAAAGATCATAGGCGATGAAATCATTCTAGTCTCTATCTAATAAGGAATGCGCGATTCCAAAAGAACAGTGCAACTATGCGATGCTAATAACTTATGAGTCTTCTAAATTTGTTTTCTCTCTTTGTATTATTAGGACACTTCTCCTGTCATTCTCTATTAAATATTTCCTCCTTTACCTCATTTTTAATATCAATAATTAGGTGAATCACATTCTGGGAAATTTGTCAGTATCAAATTTGCGGTATTTGCTACTATAGCAAATTTGCAAATAATCTGATTACTCAAAGTAAACAATAGGTAGCTAAACTCGTCGGTTTTTAATCTAAAATTCATAGAATAAACCAAATATTGCATTCCCTCCTAATTCAAATGTGTATTGTTTATAAAATGGTGTTACGAATCGAGGTGGAAAAACAACAATTATACATTATATTCCCTTCAGGGAGAAGGGCTGTCATATAGTTTGACGTTTGCCGCCCCAATTTCGCGCGCATTCCAGTTTTCGCGCCAATAAACACGTGACAGACGTGAACGCAACTTGACAAATGAAAATGTCACTCAATCCTGCGAGAGTCGGTGTTGGTTGACAAAGGAGCAGGTTAATAATATATATTATATTGCATAAATTTACTTTTTTTAATACATTTTATTAACTTATTCTTTTTTAAATCATGGACCAATATCAGTAAAAATCGTAATATTATAATCCGTTGATAAAGTTTGTAAGATGTAATTCCGATAATTCAAAACTACAGGGATTCGAACAGTTTTTGGTATTCGCAACAAGCATATTATCCTAGAAATAAAAAAAATATGCGTAATATTACAACATGTCTTATGCATCATGCACACGAAACAAAAAAAAACACATAAAACACGAAACAAAAATAAATTATTTTGTGCATTATGAACCCTCATGAATACTTTTCAAAGGAGGTTTTTTTGAAAATATAGCGATAATATTTTTTTTTGAAAAAGTGAAATTTGAATACCTATTTAAATTACTCAACTTTTTCCGCCTGGAATTTTTGATGAAATAAATTATTTTAAGGTCGCTGCTATTTCAACCATGTTCTATGGAAATATTCAATTTTTTAAATTGGTAAATAAAATAAATACATTGAACGAGTGTGTAAAACTCGCACTCACCGGGTAGACAAGTAGTAAAACTCGCACTCACCGGGTAGACAAGTAGTAAAACTCGCACTCACCGGGTAGACAAGTAGTAAAACTCGCACTCACCGGGTAGACAAGTAGTAAAACTCGCACTCACCGGGTAGACAAGTAGTAAAACTCGCACTCACCGGGTAGACAAGTAGTAAAACTCGCACTCACCGGGTAGACAAGTAATAAAACTCGCACTCACCGGGTAGACAAGTAGTAAAACTCGCACTCACCGGGTAGACAAGTAGTAAAACTCGCACTCACCGGGTAGACAAGTAGTAAAAATCTACGTAGATGGTTTTAAGTGCACTATTTTCCTCCGCCACTGATGATGTGTCAACTATTTTTGATTAAATTCCAGTGGCAACTATCGACCATGCAACCAACCAAATGCAGTCATTGAAACATACCGCCTTTCCCGTGTCGGTTTCCACCAGTAACTTCAATCACTGTAATTATTTGTTATTTGATTCACCCTAATCGTATAAATTCTTCACCCTCGCACTTGTAACATATTAATTTCTTTCCCTTCTCAGAGTGATCTTTTGTGTTGAATACACAGATGTGCATTTTTAAACAACCCTGCTAATCCAGCTAAATGTTTTAGATTTTCAATCGGGAGTCTCGTTCACCGAGTAAACAATTGTTTTTTATCATTGAAAAAGAAGATAACACTTTTAAATCTAAATGAAAATATGAAAGAAAACAAGACACAGAAAAACAGAAAAAGACAATGGCGAGTGTTGCGACCATTGTCTTTTTCTGTTTTTCTGTGTCTTGTTTTCTTTCATATTTTCATTTAGATTTAAAAGTGTTATCTTCTTCTTCAATGATATATTACGTTGATGGGAATAACCTTCAAAAGTTATAAAAAAGAGAGTTTTTCTCGTAAAAAAAAATTAAACAATTGTTTGTTTATTTTATATTTAAATACTGTGAAGACTGGGTTTTTAGGTGTTGATTGTTAAAATTGACTGGTGTTGCACAAATGGTTTCGCAACTGTCAAGAATGAATATAAATCAGGTTTTGGGGTGGATAACCCTTTCAGTATCGGCTAGTTTTAAGACCATCAATTAAAATGTGAGCATCATAATTTTATATATAGACCTCTTAAAGACCTGAAGAAATCCTCCACACCCTTTAAAAGATATGAACAAACAAATAAAGCGAATTTATTAATATTCTGAAGTATTTCTGATGAACTATGATAAAATTAAGTATCATGTTCAAGCAATTCCCTAAACTCAAAAAGTAATAATTTAAATTAGTTCATAAATAAAATCCGCGAGTAAAATTCAGGTCCCACCGAGATTTGAACTCGGATCGCTGGATTCAGAGTCCAGAGTGCTAACCATTACACCATGGGACCTTGACAGGGGTTACTTCGACTGAAGGCTTCTCAAGCTCCTGAACTTTCAGGGGGAGGCTTTCGCGCAGACGTCACGTGGGCACGCATGCGCAAATGTCGCTGAAAATTACACCTGTCACATTAAATTTTCCCTCACTAGAGAACAAAAAACTAACAGGTTTCATAGTCTAACCTACCCCTATAAATTTCAACACAATTGTCCCACAATATCACTTCTCTTTCTTCTCCAATAAACACAAACTGGCCCTTGTGTTTGACGATCAGATTGCTTCATTTGAACTTGTAATACGATAACGTAAAGAAATATAAAAAAGCTTCTTTTACCGATTCACAAAAGGTACCTATATTATTATGTGACGTGGGTGGTACTTTTTGTTTAGGTTGTAAGAATTGTTTATTACTGCTGAAAATCGATTGTTTAGTTTGTTTTGTTCAGAGTTAAAGTGCCAAAAGAAATTTCAAACAAGATTCTTGACGTTGTCGTAAGCTGTTCTGTCAACCCGTGGATTACAGTTCTGGGGTTACCTTAAAAATTATTTTTTAAATTCCTGTAACTTGTTTTCATATCGTGGAGTAATTACTACAACTAGGTAACTCTAAAATTAGCGTTGTTGGGAAATTTAATCACAAGATCAATCGGATAAATCGGTTGTTATATATTTATACTGATAAGTATTGTTCAATAGTAGATTGTTGTGTCGGGAACCTTATACTTATATTTCTACAATATTTTTTTTTATGTTCACAATGAGTAAAACCTCAAATTGTAATATGTTTCGACAACATTGTCTTCATTAATAAAAAAAATATATATATTTATTTACAAAAATGGTAGTACGGTCAGTATAAACATTTCAACTAACCAAAATTCGCACAGAGCTGAAATTTGGTAGAGACTTTAGGTACACCATTACAAATAAAATATCAAAAGTCCTCATCGATTCCGTGACTGCTAAAAAAGTTATTCGGAGTCAAAGGTCAACATTTTCAGTTTATTGTATTTTCTCGTAAACGGTAAGTTATATAAAAAATAGGTGAAACAAAAATTGAAGATCATTAAATATCTACAAAAATTGTCTTTATACTTTTTTGTTGCATACGAAATGCAACGAAAGCAACTTAAGCAATTCCATAAATTTTAGTGCTACAACCAGTTAAGTCTAGTTGCCCAGTTGAAAAGTGAGAAAACACTTGTGGTAATTAAAGTTACATAATTATAGAATTAAACGGTACCGTTTTTTGGGAGATACCCACAAAATCAAATTCAAATAACTTGATGATTCTAAAGCATTATGATTTATTTGTTTTTAGCATTCATAGCCGAGGAAATAGTTATGTTTTTATTGTAAAAATCAAAAACGCTGATTTCTAAGTTACCTAGTTGTAATAATTACCCCAAGATAGTATATCTCCGTGAAAAACTATTTTTAATTGAATATTGTGAACTGGGACGGGCAGACTACATTAAAGGGGGAAATAGGTGTATAGGACGGCGTATTTTTAGTGATTTTCACGATTTTTTTAACCCAAAAGGAATATATATTTTGTATTTATACTTCGAGATCATTTTCAAGAGTATATTCTAAAATTTTCAAATATTTTCCTGAAAAAATTACGTAGAAATCAGCTGCCGCGCATCGTAAGTCGCCATCCAGCTGGGCAATTTGTGTAACTCCCGGAGGTCACAATTTTCATTTGAAATCAATTTTTCAAGAAAATTTACTTTTTTGTACGTGTTTCTTCTATTTGAACCTCACTTCTCAACCTTTTTTTTGAGGAATGTGAAAATGTGATTTTTTACCATTATTTTGGACGTTTTTTTGCAATAAAAAAATAGTTTAAAATAAAGACACTGTTTAGAATTGAGGTTCAAATAGAGCGCATTTATATAAAGAAACTATGTGCTGAGTTCAGTAACGATTGATCAAAACTGTAGGAGCTAGAGGTTACACAAATTCCAAAAAAATAGTCGTGTGAAAAACGCATTTGAAAATAAGAGTGGCAGTAAAATAGTAGTAGTTCGACCGAGGGACACTCACTCAAACGCTCAACTCAAACTCACTCAAACTCACTGTAACTTTTAAACGGTCTTAATTTTGGTTTGAAATTTTCGGAATGTATTTTTTGAATAGTTTTACTATCGATTTATGAAAGAATTTTTTAAAGTTTCTACACATATTTCCCCCCAAAGATGATTCCACTATGGAACAAGCGCAAATAATGTATTTTTAATAATAATTTATGATTATTAAGGTAAGTAGGTACCTACACGTGAAAACCTTTAAAAAAAAATTTCATTTGCGTCTTGTTTTATCCTACATATTTCATATAAATACCTACTTAATATTGTGTGTCATTATAATTCGGTCGAATTCGCATAGCTGTGTAGGTAAACTCGCTTTCAAACTTATTTTTTTATTAACAAAGATTCAACTTTAAAAAAATATTTAATTGATCACAAAATCTGGTGAACCGTTGTCAATTTTTTATTACTAGAATATTAAAAATTATCAATTCACACAAATTCCAGGGCATGATTAAAATATTATTATATTTCACAGCTGTAGTAACTTTTATTTTTTATATCGTATACAGATTGATCGGTTAAATAAATTATTTCCATTCAAATAATATCCGGTCATAAATCTAAACTTCCTACAATATTTTATGGCTAACGTGAAACATTTAATGGGCTAGCAGTTAAAAATTATTATTTGAACTGAAGAGATCTGGATTTGCAATGCAAAATTCGTACGGGGTATCATTGTTTTCTGTCACGGTAATAAATTCGATACTCTTTTTTACGATTATAATGCGATTTTACGATTAAAATGCTATCCCTTTTACATTCACAATAAAATTTATAATAAATTATTTCGATACTGCTTTTGAACCCATTTTTCATTACTCTAAATTCAAAATGGAATTTAACTTTTTCTTGGGCAAAAATAACATTTTGTTGTATTTTATTTACGATTTTCCATTCTACCAGTATTTTTATATTATATCTACTAGCTTTTACCCGCGGCTTCGCTCGCATGGGGATATTACTGTAGTGCTTGCACTTATCAATTATCCCTCCTCCCCTCCTCCCTTCCCTCCCTCCCACCATCCCCTCCCCACCCTCCCCCTCTCACTCCCCCTCCCCCTTCCGGCATTCCATACATTAATTCTTGGTACTTTAAGTTTTCAAACAGCTCGCGTTCCACCTAAATTTCATAAAAAAGAATTATTTAAAAAAAAGAATTATGCAATTCGGTGCAGTCGTTCGGAATACAAACATTTCGGAGATTCATTTTTATTTATGTAGATGGATATTACGACGCCTGAAATATCAACATCGTTTCTACGGCAACAATTTATTTTCTGTAGTTAGCAATAACTCGCTTTTGTTTGCGACAGAAAACGTATAATAAATATAATATACTAATATTTATACTTCCATAACGCCAGAGCTTACCATTATGTATAGCTTATATTACTCGCATATAATGTAGCTTTCTATTGGTGAAAGAATTTTTAAAATCGGTTTACTGATTTATGCGTGAAAGCGTAACAAACACACACACACACACACACACACACAGTTTTGCATTTATAATATTAGTATTGATTTTATTAATATACAAAATCTATGATAAAACACTTTTGAGTATCACTGTGTTTGAGGTGATACTCAAAAGAAATCATAATCTTCCCTTTCATAAATGGCGCGGGTTTAATTATTTTAGGGAAAAACGCTTTTTACAAGTTATGCTTTAAAACATTAAGATAAATTAATTATTTTCGCCCGTACAAACGCAATATGAATATGAATAAATAGGTTTGTCCATAAATAAATTCAAATCTTTCAAGAAAGGCTAACAAATACAATGTTGGATTGAATCACCGATACAATATGGCATTTATTAGCCTTTCTAAAAAAAATGAGTTTGTTTATGAGCAAATCTATTTAGTCATATTCATATTGCGTATGAACAGTAGCAAAAATTAATTCATCTTAATATTTTAATGTATTACCTGTAAAAAGAGTTTTAACCAAAAATAATTAAACTCCCATCATCTATGAAAGAGAAGATTATACATTTTTTAAGTATCTACATTGTACAATGTACAAATCACCTACTTAAGTTAATAAAATAACAAATTAATTAAATTTAATACATTCAAAATTACTGAAAACCCCAATTAGGTTTTTTACTTGTATGTACGATAAAATAAACAAAAATAATTTTTCTAGTTCTAGTTCTAGGCTGTGAATACGAATTGTGTCAACAAAGGTTTTTTACATTTTTTAGTAGGAGATCTAAAAAGCGGGGATTTTTTTGGGGAAATATCATACCCACTAGTAAATTCGGTACCATTTCAACTCAGAATCAAGTTAACTCAACACCTTTTAAAAAGTCATTAGAAACAACGAAAAAAAATTGAAAAATATCCCACCTATCCAACCTAACGTAACCATATTTTTTCATGGTGCGGTGTTGGTGTTGAGTTGATTTCATTCTGAATTGTCCGGTCACAAGTAAATTCGACTCTATGTACCTACCGTACTTGTTGAACCAATTTTGAAACTTATGTGAAACGTTAGATATCGATTGTTTTTATTATTTTTGAAAATTACGTAATACTAGCGGGTACCCGGCGTGCGTTGCAATGCCAATCAACGAAATAAATTGTTTCTCCCTGCATGTCTTTTCCCATGCGTCCTTGTTCCCCTCCCGCGTTTCCTTCCTCTCCTGCGTTCCCCTTCCACCTTCCCCACCTTCCCCTCCCTGTCATCCTTCCCACCTCCTTCGTTACCAACCTTCTCCTGCCTATCCTCTCTGCCGCTTAAGTATTTGAAATACTCAAATTTTCAAACCATGCGCGCACCACCTGTAGTAATTTTTTTATACGTTTTTTTTTATGCAACGCCAGAGCTTACCATTATATATATAGCCAATCAATCGAAAAAACGGTATGGCAGCGCATAAAATACGAACAAACAAATATCGATTTTGATGTATGAGATTGTGTGTATTTAACAAGAGAAGTGAAAAAATGTCATCCACGCTAGGAGTTCACTTGAATTGTGGTGGACATTTTACAAGGGTAACTTAGTTAATTTTTCTGAGAGTAATGTTGAGGCAATTTATATTTTTACAGCATCAAATCTTATAAAACCCCCCACGGTTTGAGTAAGATTTAAAAATGAGGTGACAACAAAGAGAGTGCTAAATTGGTGTTATCTCCTTCGTACAAAGTTATCGCAAATCCATACATCTAAGTTAATCTCACGTTACAAGGGAAATATCTTATTTTATGGTAATAGCAAAAAATGCTTAGCGGAATGAAAACAGCTTTATCGTCACCATTTTAAGATTTCATGACTATTTTATGTTTGCTTGTATGACGAAACAAATAACTCAATCCACTTGGAATATCCAATCACTATAAACAACGCTCTAAATAAAACGCCTATAATAAAATATCCCAACCCCTAGAAGAGATATTTGGTAAAAGAGGGGATTGGGAGGTTTGCTCTTCCTGCGTTTATGTTTTCCGCTTTAAACTTAGCCTAGAATAATAACATAATCTCATAAAAGGGATGATATTAAATTGCCATAATTTCCGGTACACTGAGATGCGTTTTATGGGAGAATAAACAATAAGAAATGTAGGGTCCGTTGTCTGTATGGGTTATAGGTAGGTGGTAGCTGGGCACCACTTCTCTACGCGATTTATAAACAATTACAAACAAATTAATCATTATAAAAATTACCTTCCATATATCTACAAGAACTATTCGATCCAAAATAATTTTAAATTGCAACAACAATTTCAGGACAAAGTCATTTAGATACTCGCTTATAACTAGATTGCATGCACTTGGCAATGCATTCTCAGAAGTAGTAAATGTGTTCAACTTCACGGAATATAATTATAAGAAGGCTATAATAACACACCTCAATCACAATAATCAATGTTAGGCATGTTAATATTCATCTGCATGGTTTCTGTATCATATTTTACTACAGATTCTAAACTAATTAATTCAGATATCTTAACCATCAGACAGAGGAGTCATAGCTGATAAATGTACTATTTTATTAAAAAAATATACATATATAATTCATAAATATCATTAAATCTCCTTCTGACAGCCCTAAAATAACAGAGCTAATCTGCTAACTATGCCTGCCCAATAATTTCAAGCAAATTTAACTTTTAAGGTGTATACTAAATACGATTTGCAAATAAATGTGAATGTATGAATAGGTATACTTGACTTTGCTCGATTCTTCGATTCTACTTGCTAACATTTTTATTTGGCGTAAATATTATAATGTTTTGTTATTTTAACATGTTCTATTCTATTCCCTAAAATTTCACTTTTTTGTTGTAACACATATTTGTATCTCATACCTATTTACTAGCCTTTATTACACATACGTCATATTATTGTTTTATGTCTGGTCTTATATAAACCTAGTTTGTATATTATTTAAATATTGTTTAACCATTTTATTTTCGTAATTATTAAAATACTGATAGGTACCATCCCGTGTACCACTGTATCATGTAACACGAACGTAAAAGCCATTTTATGGCGTTTAAATAAATAAATAATTATGCTTTTATACCTTTATGAATCACTTTGATTTATCTATCCACGAAGAAACCTTGCTAGTGAACCATTTATCACTATGCTCGTAAAACCGTGAATTTTGTTGACCCCTAGCGGCAAAAGCTGAAACCTTCAATATGGATTGAAATGGAAAAGGCATTATCGGAAAATAATATTATTATGTATACGAAGAAAGAAAAAATACACATTGTACTAGATCACAAAAAAAAATAGTAGTTAGGTATCTATGAATTAAAATAAAAGTATGTTGAATAAAATTGTAGTCGAAATAATAACATTATTAAAGAAACAATACGTAAAAAAAAATATGCAGATATTTTTATTGTCGGCACTAACCTTTGTGCCAAATACTTACAAATGATAATAATATCTTGAATATGGCTGTGAAAATAATAAAAAAAACGTCACTTTTTACTGTTGACATAGCAAGTAACTATATACCATATTTATCGTCGCACCGTCATGGGACTCCGTGGCGCAACGGTAGCGCGTCTGACTCCAGATCAGAAGGTTGCGTGTTCAAATCACGTCGGGGTCAATACATTTTTTTTTAAATTTTTATTTATGATAAATTTTCATGTTTCACATAATACATAATTCAATAATTATTCTTTCTTGTATAAATTAATTACAAACGTAAATATTTTTTTTAGATAACAAATAAAATTAACGTGATATGTTTTTAGGGTATTATACACCTTCTATAGCCAACGTTTCGGACAGTGTTGCAATGTCCATCATCAGGGTAGTTGTGTTATGTAATAAATAACAATGACATGTTGATAATAAAGTTATCATTTAACATATTTGGCTATCATTATTATTAGCGATAAAAGAAAAATAAGTTACATATTATGATAATCGATTTTAAACATTCGAAAATTTATTAAGTCTTTGCAATAAAAAAAATGTCACTTTCGCAAGAATTTTCTTTTCTGAGATCGATCAACAATTTTGAAACATGCTGTATGCAAGCAATATGATATTTTTTAAATATTGGGGTAAACAAAGTTGGTTACTTTCATTTAACGAGTTTTTATTATTATGCGAGAAACTTATTTTAAAATTTTCCTCACTAACCTAGAAGATGGAACTAAAATGAGATACAAAGATTTTTTAGGTTATTTTTTATATGCGGTTGTTTTATTTTATAAGAACAAATATATTATATATATTTTTCCAAATCGAATAAAGCAATTATTTCGTATTGCAAATAAAAATGCGAACAAAATAAGCGTTCTAAGTGAGAGGTTTTCGATTCAGTAGTGTTAGAAATGATCCGAAACCACCCTTAGGTTTTATGCGACGGTAAATCACCCAATATTATATGGACCTCTTAAAATATGACAGTCACTACCAGAGATCTTTATGACTGCTTACTCTACCTACTCGCTTTTCATCCCCGGAATCCAACCGAGGGATGAACTATTATTTGAGGTTAGGCTGTAAGGGGATGATTTTCCTTGATCCACTAAACGTGACATGTATCTGCTCTTATCTACCTAATATAAGGACTAAAACTTACAAAATTGTGAAATAAGCAAGGAGTATGTGCCAAGACAGCGTCACATCATTTGGATAGGGTTCTAACTGGCATTTTTTTCAAAAATGACCTTTGAATGCCAAAGCGTTTCTTTTGTTCATTTCTATACCCAAAATAATTTTCAGAACCATCTGTGTTGTATTTTCGTAGATATATGTATGACAAAGTTCTAACATCCAGCATTTTCAATAATAATTCATTTTACAAGGTTCTACTCAGACTTACACTTACACTAGATTACACTCTCTATTTTGTTTGTATCTGACAGCTGATCTTAAATACGAGGCGCATTATAATTCGTTAGTTCATTTGGATAGGGTTCTAACTACGCCTTACCGTTTTCTAGGGTTTCTAAGTTTCCAAAGACGAATTTTCGTAATCTATTTTACAATTTTAGTTTAAGTATTTTATTTAATGAAAAATATTTAAATAGGATGTGGCCCCAGCTTGGAAGTGCATCAGGGAAATGTAAAGAGAACCTTGTGCAATGAATTATTATGCCCTAGTTGGTTGCACAGGGTTGTATGCAAGTTTAGTTATGTTCTAAAAGGGTAAATGTACGTCCTATTTAAATACTTTCCTTTAAAATATGTTCAATTAAAATACTTAATTCAAGATTCAACCTCAAAATCGGAAATTGGTAAAAAGATAATGAGAAATTGTCTTTGCAAACTTTGACACCTCATATCCAGAACAAGGTGAAGTGAGGATAGGATACCCTATCCAAATGAAGTGATTACAGGGTGGTGTGGCGGTTCATTCTTTCTGCCTATCCCCACGGTAAATCACGTGATTGTTTGTGAATTTAACCCGATGAATGAGATTACTTGGATTATGTTCGGGAACATTATGCCCTTATTTGTTGGAACTAATTTGCATTAACATACCTGCCAGACAAACTCGTAGCAATGATATTTTTAAATGCAACAATAAAATCAATACTAATTACTCTATTTACTCACCAATTCCAAGAATCCATAACCTAGCGAATAAATACTGCGAATTTATAGATATATTTAGTGTTGACAGTTTTGAATGTTTCAAAAGTCAATTAATCTCGATTTTATCTGCTAATAATTAACTTTTATTATTTTTTTGTTCTTTTCATAAAATCTTTTCTCATCCAAACTTTACCAGTAAAATATATACTTATTTTATTATTTTTTTTTTCTGTTCTATTTGTAGTAATAAACAGGTATTATTGTTTGTTTATACCCTAATACTAACTAGCTCTTATTCATTACACTTTGTTTTATTTCAGGTCTTATTATTAATAATATTTATAAATATTTTAAGCTGAATTGTATTAGTTTTTTGTAAGTACATCTCGTACTTTTCCATTTCATATCTTTTAATTTATGTTCAAAACCTCATTATTTCAATCTCTCTTATTGTATAACGTTATACTTTTTACCTACCATCTTTACTTCTATGTACCATGTGTAAAATCTATTTATGATATCTTTGTTATTTAAACACACTAGTATGCACCAAATCATAAAAATGTAATTTTGTATGTAAAAGCCCATAATGGCGTTAATGTTTAATAAAAAAAATTAAAAAACTCCAATAAAGATTGAGGTTCTTCGAGATTAGAAGTTGCTTTGTTTACGTTATCGTAGGGTTTACAATGAATATTTTACTGGACCAAACGTCTGTGCTATAGGAGGCTCTAAGTTATTTTGGAGCTGGGTACCCAACACTGTGGGAACCCAGAGGTCTGTCATATACCATCGGCTATTCCGTTCGTGCATTAGACACGAACGGCGACAGACGATTCTCTTCTAAGGTACTATTTAACTGTGGAGACATCTGTGGAGACACTTAAAAACTATATATGACTATCTTTACTAACGACATCTGTTGAAGGATGTTTAAACTACGTGTATAATAATCCTAAATACTACAGTTAATAGGTTAGTTAGTCAAATGTGTTTAGCTCGGATTTGGATATCCCGTGTTGGTATTTCATAAGATTTATTTATCTATTATTGATTAGTAGATTAATCCGCGGTTGGGTGGTTGCGATCCTTGAATGCGAATCCAGAAGTCGCGGGCTTAAGGCGCCGCTTCTCGGCTAAAAAAGAAGATGGAGAGATATTTAATTACGGATGTTAGACATAGCGCGCTAATATCTTAAGTGATAAAACGCAGCGAAAATGGCGAAAAAGCTTAATAAAACATGACTCGTTTAAAATAGAGCAAAAATCTCGTGGAACGTATCTTAAGTATCATTAAGAAACATTGTGAATTTTTTCACAAATATAACTTGCAAATAATAGAAATAGACTTGTTTTAAATAATTTTCAGAGCATACTTTGCGATTTTTTTCTATCGAGGGAATTTCATATAATTTGCGTTTCGGCGTGGAACGTATCTAGATAATATCTTCAAAAATAACATATATATTTTTTTAAGAGCTTAAAAACCTTACATGTTTAAGGGAGATATGTAAGAAATCGGTCGAATTCGGATAACGGCGGCTTAAAAATCCGGCTACATTAATGCTAAAGTAAAATTTTATTTTTTTAGTTTCTTATTTAATTATTTAGTTTCTTATTTATACAATAAATTTATTCCTTTAAAATAATACATGTCGTAGGAGATACATTTGCGGCACGTTCCAGAGTGGTTGATACTTTCAGCATCGCCCTGGTGAATGACCACCATTCAGAATCGAAACCCCAATGAGTAATGCCGTATAAATAGTCTCACTGGCTCCAAACGGTTGAGAGCAGTTGTGACTCTTATGCGGTAATCACAAAGAAGGTATTCGCAGCGATTGTTGGTGCGATTACAGTACTCGCATAGATGCATTGCTTGCATACAGCGTGTTTCAAACTTGTTGTTCGACTACAAAAATGAAAATGAAATCGAAAGTTATTTTCGAATAATATAATTGAAAGTTATTTTTTAACTGAGAAACTTCTAATGATACCTATTTTAATTATTGTCATTGTTGTCACCTCATTATCCCATTTTTGCTAAAAATAATTAGCTGGCGTAAGCAAGTTGAAAGCTGTTTCTCAGTGAAACTTTCGAGGATATTACAGTCAGAAATGTATGTATATATATTATATATACTCTCAATACTAAGTATATGTTATTGGAATAAACTCTAAACTGTAACAGAAACATGAATCAATCTTCACACAATCTATACCTTCACAAAAAAATATATATATTAATGCACAGTTTTCGAAAACTCACTTTTTTTTCGTCATTTAGGCAAAAGACGACCTTGCCGCCCCTTAAGTTTTACCCGTTTCGAGGTTCAGTTTCGCTCGAAACACAGGGCTTTTTTTTTCAGTGCAGGCCTCCCACGCCAAAATGACCTCTCCGCTCTTCGAGTTTGACCGACCTCAGAGACCACTATCGCAAGACAGGAAACTCACACGAAATTCTTATTTTAGAAACGCCAAAAGTCAACGGAAAAAACTGATACAAAATCAGCGGCGATAACTGGAACCTCCGGCTGAATCTCTCATCGACGAAGAAATCGGCCTGGTTATATTTCCCGCCGACAGGTTCGCATTTGCAAAAAAGATAAGAAATCTTAATCACTATTTCCTTTACGCGAAACGAATTTGCTAGAAATTTATTCTTTTATTTTAATGGCGATGCTGCTAAAAAATGACATTTTATAGGTACGACACGCGGTACGAGATATCGTCGAAAAAGCGCGTTCTGGTGGAGATGTTTTTTAATAAATAGGAGGAATAGAAATTAAGGAAGCTTTTAAAATCGACAAATATGTCGGTCACCATTCAAAATGTTACACAATAGCGCGCGGAAAAATGATATTTTCTGACGTTTCGCAAAACTCGCATTTTTCTCGAGGGTGCATAATTTATCTGGCCAGTAGAACACCTAATTTTCTTACAAATAAATTCAGGTTGGGTAAATTTTCTCACACCTGGTAACACTGGATTCTGAAATTTTACAAATGGCGGAAGGCAACACTCTCCGCCAACTAAAGATTTCAATCCAGAGACATCTAGCGGTGCGGAATATAAGTACGGATCGTTCACACAAAACAAAATCAAATGTCTGTCGAACACGCCTGTAGTTCTATTTCAATCCGTTCAAATCGGCAGGTTCGTCTGTATCGAAAGAAATTTGCTCAATTCACGAAAAAAGATCTCCGTATCGAGTGTTGCTAGACGCTCGGTTTTGGAATGCCCATTTTAGGAAAGTAGTTTTTTAATTTATGTACGGGTTCACAGTGTCAGAATATTGTACGTCTGCGAATGACGAACTAAGTAGGTACCTGATAGATGGGCTCCGATGCATTAGGATTCGTATTATTTATAAATATAAATACTTTGCGAACTCTTTTTCATTGAAATGATTATTTGATAAAAAATTCTGAATATACATTTTAATGGCGTGTTTTTTTTTACGTATGTGCAGGTGTACCAACTGAGAATCTGAGTAGGTAGGTACCTGCACATAACAACTCGGAATCATCAAATGGGTATTGCATATGTTTTTTCTTTTGGAAATTTGTAATGAAATTATTTGAAGTTGAAAGGATAATTTCTTTTGTAATTATTTTTTGGGCTGTTATGCCGTGTTGCGCTACCTTCGTCTTTAGCCTAGATATTTAAGGGATTTATTTTTTTTAAATATTATAGTAACATAACGCTTTTTTTGTATTTAGCTTATTTATGATAATTATTCAACGTTAGAGGCGGGCATTGGCACTGCCGCCCCGGGAACCATTCGTTGGATGAGCAACACCTCATAAAAATGGGTATACAATAATTTTGAAAATTATATTTTTAAAGGGCCGTTTTTGTGAAAAATGACAAAAAGGTGAGGTACAATATTGAAAATCTACCAGGAGCACATAACACGCAAGAGTAAAATTTAACAGAGAATACATTTATTTACTGGACAACTTAGACCTCACTTTTCAAGTATTAGTTGAGATTGTTTTGGAAAAGTTTCACTTCTACCGCGTGTAAACTGCACTCGAATTTTTTTTGACAACGTACGTAGGTACCTACTCGGATAGTTTATATTCTGAACATTTCTAAAAAAATGAGTAAATTTAAATAAAGATGGTCCAATTTTTTTTTGCGAAATGGTGTAGGTACCTTTTGAATACTGTACGGGAACTAATCGTTCGTACATTTTACATTAAATTTCAATGTGAAAACCGCACAAGAGTCCCAATTACTGCCGTCCGGAGTCAGTGCGACTACGGCGTCCCCAGTTGGGTTTAGTTTTAGTTTCTGAAAAATTCTGAATAATACATTTTTATAGCGCCGTTTTTTGAAAAACTACAGTAAGCTGCACTCGAATTTTTTTTGACAACGTCCTACTCGGATACTATTTATTCTGAACATTTCTAATAAAATGAGTAAATTTAAATAAAGATGGTCCAATTTTTTTTTGCCAAATGGTGTGGGTACCTTTTGAATACTGTACGGGTTCATACATTTTAAATTAAATTTCAATGTGAATACCGCACAAGAGTCTCAACTACTGCCGTCTGGAGTCAGTGAGACTACGGCATCCCCAGTTGGGTTTAGTTTAAGTCTCTAAAATTTCTGAATAATACATTTTTATAGCGCCGTTTTTTGAAAAATTACTTTCAGTTCAAAAATTTCCGAGATCCAACAATTTTTTTTTTCCAAAATTAAAAAATTTCCAGAATCCAATATACTGCCGTCTGGAGTCAGTGAGACTACGGTATCCCCAGTTGGGTTTAGTTTGTCTCTAAAATTTCTGATTAATACATTTTTATAGCGCCGTTTTTAGAAAAATTACTTTCAGTTCAAAAATTTCCAAGACAAAAAATTTTTTATTTCCAAAATTAAAAAAATATCCAAAACTTAAAAATTTTTTTTTTCAAAATTCAATAATTTCCAAAATCCAAATTTTTTTTTTCCAAAATTAAAAAATTTCCAAAACTCAAAAAATTTTTTTTTGAAAATTCAAAAATTTACAAAATCCAAAAATTTTTTTTTTGAAAATTAAAAAATTTCCAAAGTCCAAAATTTTTTTTTCAAAATCCAAATTTATTTTTTTTTAATTACACCCTACAGTACCCGAGATGGATATCAAATTACGCGTCTCGACCTACACAAACCGAAGGGCTGACTGAAAAAATTGAACGATAAACTCCGAAGACCCTTTTAGGCTCTATTGGTTTTTTTAATTTAAATTAAATGAAATACTGAACGCCCTGAGTCGGGCGGCTGGATTGGTTCAGTACTGAATTGAGCGGTAAGCTCCTGGGACGTTTTAAAAGTGTCGGCGACCAAAGTGGCACAATGGTAGGGGTCTTTGCAACAGTAAATTATACGTTACGGGTAACAAATTACAAACATCGTTTTTTTCTTTACCTATTTTATTTAACACACACTCTTCGCTTCATCCGCGTTCACACGTCAAATCGCGTAGTGTTTAACCCCTTGGTTGCCTCTGCAACAGGCAAAGCTAGTTAATATATTAATGCACAGTTTTCGAAAAACTCACTTTTTTCGTAATTTAGGCAAAAGACGACCTTGCCGCCCCTTAAGTTTTACCGGTTTCGAGGTTCAGTTTCGCTCGAAAAACAGGGCTTTTTTTTTCAGTCAGGGCCTCCCACGCCAAAATGACCTCTCCGCTCTTCGAGTTTGACCGACCTCAGAGACCACTATCGCAAGACAGGAAACTCACACGAAATTCTTATTTTAGAAACGCCAAAAGTCAACGGAAAAAACTGATACAAAATCAGCGGCGATAACTGGAACCTCCGGCTGAATCTCTCATCGACGAAGAAATCGGCCTGGTTATATTTCCCGCCGACAGGTTCGCATTTGCAAAAAAGATAAGAAATCTTAATCACTATTTCCTTTACGCGAAACGAATTTGCTAGAAATTTATTCTTTTATTTTAATGGCGATGCTGCTAAAAAATGACATTTTATAGGTACGACACGCGGTACGAGATATCGTCGAAAAAGCGCGTTCTGGTGGAGATGTTTTTTTAATAAATAGGAGGAATAGAAATTAAGGAAGCTTTTAAAATCGACAAATATGTCGGTCACCATTCAAAATGTTACACGATAGCGCGCGGAAAAATGATATTTTCTGACGTTTCGCAAAACTCGCATTTTTCTCGAGGGTGCATAATTTGTCTGGCCAGTAGAACACCTAATTTTCTTACAAATAAATTCAGGTTGGGTAAATTTTCTCACACCTGAGAACACTGGATTCTGAAATTTTACAAATGGCGGAACCGCCAACTAAAGTTTCAATCGGGCCAGGACAGCGTTGTTTGTATGGAAAACGTTAAAAACAACTCGATTTTCAGGCCGTGCTCGAGGTGGTGAACACATTATTTCGTATCGGTCTTGCCAGCGATGAAAATATAATTGCAGACTATTGTACGTCTGCGAATGACGAACTAAGTAGGTACCCGATAGATGGGCTCCGATGCATTAGGATTCGTATTATTTATAAATATAAATACTTTGCGAACTCTTTTTCATTGAAATGATTATTTGATAAAAAATTCTGAATATACATTTTAATGGCGTGTTTTTTTTTACGTATGTGCAGGTGTACCAACTGAGAATCTGAGTAGGTAGGTACCTGCACATAACAACTCGGAATCATATGCAATTCCCATATGTTTTTTCTTTTGGAAATTTGTATTGAAATTATTTGAAGTTGAAAGTATAATTTCTTTTGTAATAATTTTTTGGGCTGTTATGCCGTGTTGCGCTACCTTCGTCTTTATACTAGATATTTAAGGGATTTATTTTTTTTAAATACTATAGTTACATAACGCTTTTTTTGTATTTAGCTTATTTATGATAATTATTCAACGTTAGAGGCGGGCATTGGTACTGTCGCCCCGGGAACCATTTGTTGGATGAGCAACACCTCATAAAAATGGGTATACAAAAATTTGAAAATTATATTTTTATAGGGCCGTTTTTGTGACCTCACTTTTCAAGTATTAGTTGAGATTGTTTTGGAAAAGTTTCACTTCTACCGCGTGTAAACTGCACTCGAATTTTTTTTGACAACGTACGTAGGTACCTACTCGGGCACTATATATTCTGAACATTTCTAATAAAATGAGTAAATTTAAATAAAGATGGTCCAATTTTTTTTTGCGAAATGGTGTAGGTACCTTTTGAATACTGTACGGGAACTAATCGTTCGTACATTTTACATTAAATTTCAATGTGAAAACCGCACAAGAGTCCCAATTACTGCCGTCCGGAGTCAGTGCGTCTACGGCGTCCCCAGTTGGGTTTAGTTTTAGTTTCTGAAAAATTCTGAATAATAAATTTTTATAGCGCCGTTTTTTGAAAAACTACAGTAAGCTGCACTCGAATTTTTTTTTGACAACGTCCTTCTCGGATACTATTTATTCTGAACATTTCTAATAAAATGAGTAAATTTAAATAAAGATGGTCCAATTTTTTTTGCCAAATGGTGTAGGTACCTTTTGAATACTGTACGGGTTCATACACTTTAAATTAAATATCAATGTGAATACCGCCCAAGAGTCCCAATTACTGCCGTCCGGAGTCAGTGCGACTACGGCGTCCCCAGTTGGGTTTAGTTTTAGTTTCTGAAAAATTCTGAACAATACATTTTTATAGGGCTGTTTTTTGAAAAACTACAGTAAGCTGCACTCGATTTTTTTTTTGACAACGTCCTTCTCGGATACTATTTATTCTGAACATTTCTAATAAAATGAGTAAATTTAAATAAAGATGGTCCAATTTATTTTTGCCAAATGATGTAGGTACCTTTTGAATACTGTACGGGTTCATTAAATTAAATTAAATTTCAATGTGAATACCGCACAAGAGTCCCAACTACTGCCGTCTGGAGTCAGTGAGACTACGGCACCCCAGTTGGGTTTAGTTTAAGTCTCTAAAATTTCTGAATAATACATTTTTATAGCGCCGTTTTTTGAAAAATTACTTTCAGTTATAAGTTCAAAAATTTCCGAGATCCAACAATTTTTTTTTTCCAAAATTAAAAAATTTCCAGAAACCAAAAAATTTTTTTTTCATAATTAAAAAATTTCCAGAAACCGAAATTTTTTTTTTTCAAAATTCAAAAATTTCCGGAAACCAAAAAATTTTTTTTTCAAAATTAAAAAATTTCCAGAATCCGAATTTTTTTTTTCCAAATTTAAAAAATTTCCAGAAACCAAAAAATTTATTTTTCAAATTAAAAAATTTTCCAGAAACCGATAATTTTTTTTTTCAAAATTCAAAAATTTCCGGAAACCAAAAATTTTTTTTTTCAAAATTAAAAAATTTCCAGAATCCGAAATTTTTTTTTTCCAAATTTAAAAAATTTTCAAAATCCAATTTTTTTTTTTTAAATTACACCTTACAGTACCCGAGATGGGTATCAAATTACGCGTCTCGATCTTAACAATCCGAAAGGCTGAGTGAAAAAAATAAACTCCTAGGACCATTGTTCGAGATAAAGCTCTAATGTTTTTTTCTAATTTAAATTAAATGAAAAACCGAACGCCCTGAGTCGGGCGATAGGATTGGTTCAGTACTGAATTGAGCGGTAAGCTCCTGGGCCGTTTTAAAAGTGTCGACGACCAAAGTGGCACTGTGGTAAGAGTCTTTTCAACAGTAAACTATACGTTTCGGATAACAAATTACGCGTATCGATCTGCACAACCCAAATGGCGCAGTGAAAACTTGAGCAGGAAGCTACTTGGCCTGCTTTTGCGAGAAAAGGCCCGTACCGAACGCCTTGAACCGGGTGACCGAAGCGGCCAGAGAGCAGGCATACGCAATTGGGCTGTCAACTATCTGTGCCCTTTGTAGACGGACACCCCTCGCTTTATCCACATTCAAATAACGTTTTTTTCTCTACCTATTTTATTTAACACACACTCTTCGCTTCATCCGCGTTCACACGTCATATCGTGTAGTGTTTAACCCCTTGGTTGCCTCTGCAACAGGCAAAGCTAGTAAATAATATTATTTGTTTGTCTACTACACGACATATTTAAAACTAAATTAAAAACAAGATATGTTTTTAAAAATCAACCCATAAAAGCAAAGTATTTTTAGTATAATCTTAATTAGTACCTGTTTTAAATTTGCGGGCCATCCCTTGGACTGGCTAGAAGCCAAATACGGAGAAATTGAAGTACCTTCATGTGTGGTTTCAAAGTGCTTTCTAAACGAAGTATTGAATTCCGTAAATCTAATCCACTATAGAAATACGCTTGTGCGTACTTAAGTGCAACTAAAAGTTGATAGAATGCATTGTCAGCGACAACGAATCTATTTGCCGAGTTTCAGCTCGATCTGATGTTGGCAAGTAGGTTAATTTCCACTTCAAGATTTGCATTAATTCATTCATTTATGAAAACAAAATCGATATTCAAATAGATATATTTAAAAGAAATCAGTTGAACTAATATCATTAAGAATAACATTACACACGGTGTCCGGAAACTCATAGTATAAACGGGAAACTAATGAATCTGCATCACATTTAGAGCCGATTTTGTGGCGTAACTTTTTTTGGTTCGAACTTTCGTTTTCGAGTAAATCTAGTTCGAAGATAGAATTTTTAGCTCAAGTATTAGTTCAAATTTTAGCTAGGGGGTTGAAAGTCTTTTAAAATGTGGCAAAGCGTATCACACGACTGAAATAATTTTTTAACCTTCTAGTTGCCGAAAAAAAGAAAAAAATAATAATCGACATGCAAAGATAAAATAGAAGTTTCTTTTTGTGTTCTCTATGTCCACCATTTTCAAAATCCACCAGTTTCCCGCCTTTACAGCGAGTTTTCGGACACCGTATATAATAAGCCGTACGCGCAACACAAATTGTTTGAGAAACTTATTTAGACTTTTTTTTCCTTTCAGAACAAAAGAAAATAAAAGACAAGACGAGAAAGGTAAGTGGGTAGAATCTCAGTTCCTACGCAAGTAGTAACCGGTAAGACGGAGCAACTAATTTTAGCATATTTTTATGACCTATAAACATGCATCCAGGTTTTATGTCCCAGGATCCATGAATGCATCGGATTCATCCAATTGCGAAAGATTAGTTTGATTTTAAAAGGGGGCTCCACTTTTATGATATTATTTAAATTTCGAATTTTAACGGCGCTCCGTCGCGCGTCTCCCGCCATATTGGAAATGGAAGCTTAATTTGGCGCCTTAAATAAAGTCGTAAAAACAGGATACAGTCGTGATGGCTTCCGTTTACAGCAGGGACTTGTTATACAATAAATATTATTTATTTATTTACTTCTATACTCGTACATACAATTTACAGGTAGATAGACGATGCGTTCAAGTAATACAAAAATATTTCTAATAAAAAACGTTACTTTGATCGTGTGCTAATATTATTAATTACAAAATTAAAAAAATAGAATTGGTATTTTGTTTATTGATATTTCCAGATATTCTAGCTAGAGGAACTGACTGGAGAACATTCGTCAACAAACGTGTTGTTCTATTGTAACTCCGCATTTAAATTTTTGTTCCGGTGTTTTATTCTTATGTAACGAAGACTTTGAAATGCAGTACTTTTACTAGAGTTCAAATTATGTTACAAAATTTAAACATGATGATAAGTTAAGATAAAGCCGTGCGAAATAATGCAAAATCATACAAAATTAGGTGTTTTTGTTTTGAATTTTTTTTGATCGCTTAAAAGTATTAATTAAATTAAATACTGCGAGTAGAACACATCGTGGCTTTAGATAATATCGATAATTTTTTTATAAGCCTAGAAAATAATAAAGTATTAGATCTATAAAAAACACTTTCAAATGCAAATTCTCCTACTTATAAACCCCTTTTTTAATATAGTTTTATTGTGTAATGTGACAAATTTAGATTTTTTTTATAATAATCGCTAAAATAAATAAAGTAGCTCACATCCGTACTAGATATTTGATATAACTTTGATTACAAAAATAATTTTTCAATTTGGTTGGGTATTTTGAAAAAATCCAAATTTAAGATTTGTATGAAACTGGCCGAAATGGGCCGCGCATACGTTCCTCTTAACAACATATGATACAATAATAACTTAACAATGATTTACAGGTTTAAAAATAATAATATGCTCGCTAATTATCTGGAGCATATTAACAAGTATTCTGTGTGATTTAAGGAATAGAAATGAAATACTAAAAAAATATTGCAAACACGATTACAAATACGCCAAAGTGTATTTATTACAAGACCATCTATTTGAAAGAAGTCAAAATCACACAATTCATTACAAATATATAGAGCGGTGAAGACCTCCCAATAAATACCGACCAATTCAAAATATGTGAAAATATCTTGAATGTATCTAAATAAAGAATCAAAAATAGAAGAAATATGTTGATAGTGGGAAAAGCTTTTCTAGTTGGACGGGAACCGGAATAAGTTTGAAAAACTTTTGGCCCACAATTTTTGCATAATAAATCGCACATCAACAGGACTTTTGGTGATGTTCGACGTTAATAACAAAGCACATAATAAAAAATAAATCTACATGCAGTGTTTGAAAAAATACTCTTAGACAAAAATAAAAATATTCAAAGCATTTTTGCACACACTAGACCCAATATTTATAAAGCAGATGGCGATGCTGCGGAAAGCGCATCGTCATAAGCAGATAATAAAATGCATAATGCATCATAATTTCGGCACATTAATGCATCGCAAAATTGACGGCCCTGCCTAGTGTAAAAAATATATGTACCCACGTAACAGATAACCTACATAAATTTCTTTAGTGGTTACCTGTACCTACATGACGATCCCCCGACAGTTCGCCCGAGCATATATTTACAATTTTTATTTTTTATTTATTCGTTACTTCGATGGTCACATAATTTGTGAATTTTTTGACAACCATGCTAGGCACGTGCCCGTGTTATAATAAACAATATGCAGTCGGTTGAGAAAAAATACGGTATACCTACTATACAAAATATAACTGAGTATCCCTGAAGAGGTGTGCAGAGTGGATGCACCGCCGAATAACAAACGAATAATGCATATTTTACTCAAATGATATCATCACCAAGGATAAAACTACTTGTCGGTAAACTGTATATATCAGCGTTAAAAGTTAAAAAAATCGATACTGTAAAAAGATTCGATCATACCCATACCGACTTTTTATTAAAGGTATTTTTATAGTCGATTCAGGTTTGAAATTGGTAAATAATGCACGAAAATTTTATTTTTATAATAATTACAATTTGGGGAGCCAACTATCAGGGGATCAACTGATCAAGGTAAACCTACATGACATATTTAATTTTTTGCAGAATTTTTTAGAATTTTTTTTATGAAACCTTTAATTTCTAATTAAACAATTTATTTAATGTTGTTGGAATATTTTAATGAAATATGTTGTAAATTGTATATATTGTATGTAACTGTCATAATAATTATCATTAAAATCATTTGGAGCCGGATGTTGAGAAATATGATAAAACATATAGGTATTTTGTTATTTGTGAAAAATCTGTGATTTTTAGCGGTGTAACAATTTGAATAAGTAGGCAACACATAAATAAAGCAGAAAATATAAATTATGAATTGTAATGCTACAGTAAAAATGCATTACTACAAATAAATAAGGCCAACCTTCTATTACTCGTCACGAATCACTTTGCAAAAAGCGCCTATCATTCCGGGCTCTATGACTTGCAGGTTACGTCAGTAGCTACCCCTATTCCCTACAATTCCCCAGTATTCCCTAATCCCGCCCTCTTATAATTAATTAATTTCGTCTCCTTCGCAATTTATTCTGCGGAGAATTGACTTACGAAGAAGTTTAGTCCCGTTCCTAATTTAAATAGATCTCGTAGACCACGTGATTGATGGACGAACGCAAGGTCCTCATACCATGACGATTTAATTAGAATTCGTGGGGTCTTATTAATGTGAATTATTAAATGTTTTATGGTACACGTTATCATAAATTAATGCAATTTTTCTGATCAATTAGCTGAGTGGACGAAGACGTCTGGCATCCACCAAATCGTCTTGGGTGCAATTATTGCTGTGCCAGCTAAGTCCTCCATTTTTGCATAAGCAATAATAACGCTTTCCCGCTAATAATAACGATTCCTAGCAGGAGTTTTTCAAATATTGTCGGATTATTCGTGTTCCAGTAATGTTTGCTTTACTTTTGAAAAAGTTTCTTCCAAGATATACTTCTTAGTCACGGATAATAATTTTCCTCGGAGCCTCCTGTATGGTAGTAAAAAAATGCTTACTCTACAATACTTCGCACAATTGATTTATTTGACGTTAAAGTTAATTTTTCACTTTTAAAACAATTAGTTGTATTTTGAGTTTATCCTATTATTATTGAAACACTTTTTGATACAGTATCTACGTGTTTATTGAAGCTAATTTAATGAAGTCAAAAGTCGTGCCCAAGTCTTTGATTGAGTTTTGCTCAATAATGCAATGTTAATATTGTAATACGTACATATACAAAAAAAAATTCTTGTTCTTTGTGAATGAAATTACAACACATTTATCTTCGTTGTAATAAAAATCATTATTTTTATTTTTATTTGAAAACCATCTGTTAGAATAATTTATAATGTATGATAAAATATGTGTGAATTATTTAACCAATAATAGGTTTTCACTGACGTATATTAATTAATAAGTGAATATAAAGAGGAAGAGTTACTTTAGCCTATGTGGAAGGGATAGTGGGAGGGAGAGGAAAGGGATGGATCTGTTCTGTGAAATTAATTTCTAACTAATTTCTTGTATTAGGTACATCCTTTCCATATATACGTACTCTTCCACCTCCGAAGACATATTACATTGGTATACCTACAATATCCGATTTGCAAAACCCAAATATTTCGGAAGGTAGAGTGGAGTAGAGAATTGAAGATTATTACCTACGCACCATCCGGTTTGCAGTATTGTGATTAACTTTGCTCTGTGAACACGTGTGCATAGAGCTGCGCGCAAACGTATCACGGCTTTCATACTACTTTCAAAATTTCAACGTATCGGATTAGGGGCCATCCATAAATAACGTCACATGAATTTCATGATTTTTTGCCCCCCCCCCCCCCCCCCCCCCCCCCCCCCCCCCCTCGTCCCTGTCACACATCGTCACATTTGTGAGACCCCCTCCTCCCTAGTGTGACATCACATATTTTGCAATTTTACATCCAAAAAATTTTAAGCGTTTTAATGATTTAGATTTTTACATGTGACGTCACAGAGCTGATGACCCCCCCATACCCCTTGTCACACAATGTCACACTTCTCTACTCCCCCCCCCCCTTAAGGTGTTACGTAATTTATGGATGGACCCTTAGCGTTGGCTTTATTGATAAAATACAATGAAAGAAACTTTTGGACAAAGCTTGGTAATTTTAGCAACATAACCATGGCAAGGGAATTAATTGATTTCACGAAGTTTAACTACAACAAAATAAAAAAAAATAACTTTTTATCCTTTCTCGCACAAGTTGAATGGTATGATAAAAATTTCGATAAACAAAATATATTTATTTATTCTATATTATATTTAAAGAATATTATTTTTATTGAAATAATTGTGAAATAACACAAATTATTAAAATAAAATTGACATACGCACGCCGGGATTTGAACTCGCGATCTCCGGATTCGTAGTCTTTTCCTTCAACCATGGAGGCAACATAAATGTACCTACCTACGTATTTTTTATTTATTTTTGTTTTTTTTTATTCAGTGTTTTGATGGCTACATAATTAGGGGTTTATTATTTTGGTAGGTAAGAAGTAGCTGTACACAGAATGTCCGGGGGTAAAGTGCATTATCTTCGGGAGGTGATTCTACATGAAAGTATAAGTAAAAAGATAAATAAATTTTTTCGACATTCCAACTTTTAGGGGTACTTTTTTAGTAAAAAGATAAAATTAGTCCGGCGTGTGCGGTCAGCATTATTATTCTCCGCATAATGATACGGGCCAATCTCAACCAATAAAGTTGTCACAATCGCGCCCGGCAAGCTAGCGAGGATTTTTAGTACGTATGTGTTTATATATGGAAAAAAAAGGATTTCGGAAAAAGTTATTAATCTTTTTTACTCCTACCATAATGTAGAATCACCTCTCGAAGTTAAAGCACTTTACCCCCGGACACCTTGTTTTTGATGGTAAGTAATAAACACCTACCTACATTACAATTATTAGATAATGTGGGCTTCGCTATTTTATTACAAATATGTGCCCAATTTATTTTCGGAATAAATAAATAAAGCAAAAAAAAAAAATTTCTATCTCAAATCTGTTAAGAAAAATATTACATGCATATTTATAGGTCGCTAACAACCGCACGGAGCGTTCCCCGTCTCTCGTAACGAGAAATGCGTGATTGCTGCAGATTGGTGGGATATTGGAAGCGATCCTGTTCCGAAGATCAGGCAGAGGAATAATAATAATTCGGCTGGCGGTTTTGCCTACAAATGATCCGATTTGCAAAGATCCTGCATGCAGTCCTGCAAGTAGTTTTGCAAATCGGATGGTGAGTAGGGTATTTAAGATATATCTTTAAATACCTACCTTATTCTATTAGTACACCAAAACGTTTATTTAATAATCCACTGTAATGCCACTAATGCACTAGATTAGATCTACACAGAGTTTGAGTCAAAGAACATGAAAAGGGGATAAACACAGAGTAAAAGAACATTACAGGAGCTCAATTTTAATTACCAGGACACGTGACAGATCAACGCTTCCCGGTGTGAACACGTGATCAGCAGATGTTTTGAATGATCATTTACTTTAACAATAAAGAGAGATTAAATTGATTTCAAGAAACGATCAGTAGAGATAACATTTAAAAAAATTATATACTCAACATATTTCTATCACAAGCTTTAAAATTCTATTAAACTGTTAAAATAATGTTGTTTCTTCCGACTTGCTCAATGAACAAATATTTATAAAACTCAGATGAAGCCGGGTACCTAGTTGCTAATAGAAAATAATGGATAGATTATAATAATTGTGGGATAATAAAGTCGTTAACTTGAGTACAGTAGTATATAAATAAAGAGAGACGACAAAAGACAATGTTTTATATAAAGTAGTGCTTAGGCACTCAATAATTCTCTTTCTGTACTCAGAACCCCATCAGTTCGAACCTTAACAAAAAATATTTATTTAACTTTATCAATTACATTACACCCTATGTTATCTTGCAAGGTCGTTATATCATCGTGTTCAATAAACTAATTATTACTGAATGGTTATTATAAATTATACACAAACAATCTAAATAATGGTAATATTAAGGAAACCCTTTTTTGATGTCCCGCAGTCCAGTTTTCTAAGCTTTGAACTTAACCGCTCATCAGAAATATAATCAATCATTGAAATTTTTGTTAATAAAATTCTTCTTCTTCGTGTGCCCTATCAGGTCCCCAGCGTTGGCGATCACTCTGATACATGTATCTCTATCTAACGCTGCCCGGAATAGCTCCTCCATACTTCTAATACCGGTTCACTCGCGTAAATTTCGCAGCCAAGACATTTGTCTCCTACCAAGCACTCGGCGACCCATCTTGCCTTTTAATATTAATTGGAGCAAGTGAAACTTCTCCCCTCGAAGTATGTGACACAGATATGAAATTTTCCTGACTCTTACCAATGTAAGCAGTTATCTATCTGCTCTAGCCCGCCTGAGAATTTCTGAGTTGCTGATCATTTCGGTCCTTGGGACTTTGAGCATTCTCCGGTGAAGCCACATTTCAAAAGCCTCTAACCTGTTCATGATATTTACTTTCAAAATCCGTGTCTCACGTCCATACACCAAGACCGATCACCAACATTTTAATATTCTCTGCCTTAGTTTTAAATTGATATTGTCATTGCATAAGAGGGGTTTCATTTTACTGAATGCAGTTCTTGCTGCTTCAATTCTGCACTTAACCTCTACATCTGGGTCAAGAGTCTCCGTGAGAATGCTGCCGAGGTATCTAAATCTTTCCACATTTTCGACATTGCAACCATTTGACTGTATCACTGATCCAGATTTTCCGAAACTACCAGATATCAGTTTCTAATTGAGTCATGTGGGTAAGTATCTAAAATGCAAAAAATATGAGATTTAAAATGTTACAACATAAACCGTTCATGTGGTTGATAGTTCCTATCAAACTTTTTCAAAGCATCCCATACCAAGTTCCTTCACTTAAGTACCTACTTCCTTTATCCGATCGTGATCCACTTAAATAAACTACAAAATAAACCAAACAATTTATAAAAATTGAACAAAACAAATCCATAGATAAAGCCGAGTTCTCACAACCCAAAAAGCTTCTGCCCTACACCCGTCACGTGACCCCAGCGTGAGGGGTTGATTGAATTCTCCACAGGTGGTGTAAATAAACAGCCATTCTATCGTCGTGCAGTCCCATTCAAGGAATCATTAGCCGTGAGGGATGACGTGATTCAACATTAATTATATTATTTACGCTGTAGGAACGTCGATTTATTGACTATTTATGGGAACCGTCTGAAAAATTAAAAGAATAGAAGTTTTTTTTATTTACTTTAAACCTCAATATTTTTTATGGAAAATAAAACCGATGTCTACTTTTTTTTTTGAAATATTCCATAGTTTACGGTCTAACATGCACACGCTTTTTGTAATAATGTTTTCTTAAGTATTGATTTTGGAGATAATGTTTTCAATTATTATTTTTTTTTTATTGCGTGCATTCTATATTGGCACATAAGCCCTGCTACCTTACCTTACTCGAATAAAAATATAAATAATACAAATGAATGTTATTAAAATCAAGTTCCTGTCAAGAATCGCTGCTCCGCGCTCGAACTTAGATCTACGAGTTACGTTTGTGGGGTAATGGAAAATTTGTGTTTAATATGAAGTTGACATACCTTTCACTTACATCAGACGAAAGAGGGCACAAAACGTAGTGAAATGACAATATTATCTACTAATAATAAGAAAACTATCTTGTTTCCTCATACTTTTTGTTTTTTTTTTACGTCGAAGTCTTTTAGATTTGCCATTTTAATGATTTTTTTTAGGAAAAACAGCAATGCTGAGAAATTCTTTAAAAAGTTAAACATCTCTCAATACAAAACCAAATTGAAAATCGCTTGGTCTCCGGATATTTAAGAAATATATACATACCTACGAATAATAAATAATACATAAATCATCACAACAGAGACTATTACCATCAAATATACTAATTTCGAATGTCTGTGATGTTTTTTTTTTATTTTTATTTTTATATGAATACCGCACAAGAGTCCCAACTGCTCCCGTCTGGAGCCAGTGAGATTGGGGTATGTTGTGAGGCTGAAGGTAGTGGGGAGGGGAAGGAGATGTGGAAGAGGAAGGTGGGAAGTACCTGGCTATTCAGATCTGGCTAAAGCCATTTTTTTCACATGAGCTCCACACAGGAGGCCCTGAGGAAAATAATTTCCTTCAGGGCCCACGTCATCTTTGGGGATGCTGTGTGGAGGTTTTTTTAAAGGAAATGAAGGAAAAAGGAGTTCTGGGAAGAAAAAGGGTTTAAGGGGTGGGTAGGAATCTGTGGTTCATTGTGTCCTGGTCATCCGCCTCCAAGACCTAGACAAACCTCACCCCATGAACCCGGGAACCCCTGCTAAACACCAAACATAGCGAACCACTTGGGGTGACCTATGGCAGAAGTGTTTCAAGCAACGTTTCTATTCTGAATGGTGGTCTTACACCAGGGCGATACTGAATGTATCTTCCACTCTGGAACGTGCCGCAAATATACTATATATTATTTTAAATGAATAAATTGTGAAATGACACAAATTAATCAAATAAAATTTATTTGCTACGCCGGGATTTGATCTCCACGCCGTTATTTCAAATTTGCTTTGAATTGAAGTATCATTTTCACAATTGAAACTGAGAGGGTGAAGAAAAATTCACACAAAAGTAGTTACAGTGCCTCTCTACAACATAATATTTTAACTGAAAAATATTTTAATTAAGGTTTTCAAAATTGGAATTATAATATCCTGTGTTTTATCACGGGTTTGGGGTAGTTATATATAATATTGTAATGGTGCTATGATTGGCATGCGTACATCATTGATAGCCGGCCAAGCTATACTGAGCACTGTAAACTAAGATCGGATTATCCAAGCAATGGCAATGGGAAGTACCTTCAATCAATCCACGGGATAATCACATGAATGGATTATCACGCCAGGCAAGTGCCTAACAGGCATACGTCACTTGCTTGTCACGCGATGACAGGTGGACCGTACCTATACCTGTACACCTATTTGTACCAACCCACTACACATTGTACTTTGTAAATTAGATACCTACCTCGGTTCTTGATTAGATACATAATATTATTACGGTACCTACTTTCGGAACTGAGGAGAATATCAATTTGGCAGGGATACGCTACTCGTCTGATACGGTGACCGGACAACTCGGAATGAAACCAACTCGGAACCATCTCAGATAAGCTATTTAGAGTGATAAAAAAATATATTTAAAAAATTGGTTAAATGGGTTGTTAGGTTAGGGTTATCGGCTAATTTAAAATGTTTTTTTTCATAGCTTTTAATGACTTTTCAAGGAGGTGTTGAGGTGACTTTATTCTCAGTTTGCATGGAATCGTCTGATACAGTTCAGCAATGCTTAACTTCCAAATACCCTCAAAGCCTCGAAGTAAACTATCAATAAAATACAAGCTAATTCTAATTGTTTAATCATTACAAATTTATTACATATTGACCATAATTTTGTAATGAATAAACAATGAGAATCATATGCTCCACTCTTGTATCCATTGTAATTTTCATAATAACTTCGAAATTAAAATTATTATTAATTATTTATTTCTATATATTACAGTATTTACCTATAGATCAATTTCGAAAACATTTTTACATAATATATTTTGTAATTTTATTATGTTGGGTGTAAGGTAGGTTTGTGAAGGTGAAACTGTGGATAGGTATTGTATGTTTCGTGAACACCTCACTAGGAGAACCTGTGCTGAGGTGTTTACGTGTTTATTTATGTTCATGTATGACAAGTATTTATGTGTTGTAATAGAAAGTTTTATATGTATTTTTTTTTTTCAAATTGTATTTTTTTTTTTCAAATATGTATTTAGTTAATATAATGACCATTCCTACTCAAATGTAAACATGTATCCCTTCAAAAAGCAATTAAAAAATCCCATGTATCATAAATATAATAACAATTTGACAATAAAATTAGGTCATTAATAATTCATATTACTTGTAAGGTTTTTCCATGAACAATGTTGAAGTGAGCTTCAAACCCAAGGTAATTAGCCCACCTGAATTACCAAAATATTTAGAAATTCGACAGTCTAAAACGACTTAGTAACAAATGTAATTAATATAATTGATTAAAATCCTTTAGACCACCCCGCTTCCCCTCCCTCATATGTTGTGTATATAAACCGTAGACTAAGAATAATTTGTACCAGTCTGAAGATGGCTCTAGCGAGCTGAATCCGGTTACGGTTAATAAACTTAAAGTGGAAAAAAGTTTTATATTTGTTTTTAATTTAATATATGAATGTTAATAATTTAATGTTAATAATTGAATGTTGATAATTGAAAGTTAATAATTTAATGTTAATAATTGAATATTTTTTTTACATTAACTCCACACAGGAGGCCCCGAGGAAAATCATTTCCCTCAAAGCCTATGTCATCTTTGAAGATGCTGTGTGGAGGGTGTTTTTGAGGAGAGGAAGGAGCGAACATGGATCTTGAAGAGACCCATTTTGTAGGAGGGAGGAAACACAGAGGCCGGCAAATCGTTCCACAGCCGAGCAGTTGAACGAGTCGTAGAAACGTTCCGTTCTCATGTGACTAATGTCAACCGTGTACATGCGTTGGGCGCGTGTTTGGCGTGATTCCTGAGTAAGTACCGGTACCGAGGGGATCAATGACGCTAGTTCCTCGGAGCATCTTCCATTATAATACCGGTAGAACAAGGACAGCATTCCCACCTGACGCCTGTGCTCTTATGATTGCAATTGTTGATAATTGAATGCTAATAATTGAATGTTAATAATTGAATGTACAAAATTGAATGTTAATAATTTAATGTTCAACATTAAAAAATATATAGATATTTCGGGATTGCATAGATGAAGATGAAAATAACATTACGGGCTAAAGATAGTCGATGGAATATGGTAGTCGTAAAAGGAATTCAGTTTTTATGGTAAAGAGAAAGCTCTTTGTTTGAGAATGTATGTATACATCGTCATACAAACAGATTTTCTGCTTCACAGTAAATGATCTTCCTGTAGTAAAAATGAGTTTAAATGCTTACTTCTTACTGACAATTGCTTAAATTGTTGGTGCTCTCTGGAAAAAAAATTAGTCGAAGATAATATTGTTAATTCTAAAATATGAGATTGACAATTATGACGGTTTGATGGAAGGTGGCAATGGCTGAATTGGTAAAAGCACACGTCCTAGTTAGGCGAGAGGTTCTGGGTTCCAGTCCCAGTTGCAACCATTATCTTTTTTCTGTGTCTTGTTCTCCTTTATAGTTTCGTATAGATTATTAAAGCTGGTTCACATTACGCTATCAAATATAAAAGATCGTAGCACGCCAAATAACGCTCTCCATACAATCCCTTCAGACCGTTCACACCTAAGCGTTTTTAAGCGCAGATCAATCATAGACAATACACATCTCAGACGTAATCGCTCCAGACGCGATATCCCAGAAGATAACTCTCCCCTTCTCCGACTAAAAAAGGAGAGGGGGTCATTGTAATTACGGAGCTGCCTAGACCCGTGGATGACAGATGTCAAGTTGACAGATTTCAGTACAAAAAATATGCGTTCCGTTGCCGCTCCCTAATTCGACTGACCCCCTCTCCTACCACAGGAAGAAATATTTGATAGCCTCGTGTGAAAGGACAAAAGATAAGCGCTCGCGAATCAACAGATATCTGCTCGCAGATTTATAGCGTAATGTGAACTAAGCATTAATGTTATCTTCTTCTTCAATGATATATTACATTGATGGGAATAACCTTCAAAAGTTATAAAGAGAGAGTTGTTCTAATAAAAAGTTGTTATAGAAAACTCTAACTAAAATGACTTTATGCATGTTTTGTGATTATATCTGAACAGCTAACATATTTAATCATTCTCTAACTTATCGCCTAATCCCCCTCCAATACTTTTTACTCCATAAAAATCCCAATATAAGGGTGTCAGAGTTGTAATTTTCATACATTACATACATTTCATACGTTTCTAGGTTAAAAAACTTAACTCGATAAAAAGCACAGAAAGTGAAAATAAGCCCGGTTTTAAAGATACTCAGAAGAATGGCTCTCTTTTTTACTAACATGGCTTAGCTAGGTCAATTGCCATCGAGCCCTTTTAAATATTTTTTTTAAATTATTACATTAATTTTTGTATTGAAAGTCCATTGATTGATCCAGATAACTGACTCTGTATTGATATAGCCCTGAATTGTGGGTAGGTGGATAGATAGGTAACCACCGTTCTGCTCGAGGCGTCGGCGTCGCGTCGCCGTCGCGGTGTCCCTTGTCTATGGGGTAGGTAGTTAGGTAGCTACTATGTGAGGCGTCGTTGCGGTAATTACGCATTTCCCCCGATTGCTTATCGATCACGTCAGGCCGACACTATTATCCTGACACTAGCCCTATGTTTCGTACAATGCAGGTAGGTACTTGAATCTTTATCTTACAACCTGACATATACATAGCTAAACGGTTTATTCTCGTTTGCATAAAAGATAAGTTTTTCGAGCTTTTACTCGCATAAAAGTTAATTAAATAATCTTCTTTTGACTTTATGTCCAGATTAAATCTTCTCCACAGGAAAAACTAAACCCTTCCACACACTTTTCCACAAATGATCATCTAGTCAATCCACGCTATGAAATTGCACTGTATAAGTGTAATAAATACAAAACAATACAAGAACACTATGTCAACCTACCAGAGACCAAATAGGAAAATAATTCACCGACTCCAAATATTTTCATATCAGAGGAATCGGCTCGGTAGAAATCCTAACTGGACCGATAAATCCTACTGATCCCTCATCATAAAAATTTAAAAAATCTTTCGTAATTCTACATGTATTTAAAATGACTGATTTTTTCATTTTTATATGTAAATTCTTTGACAAATCTAATAAGTCTAAATTTTGAATGAGAGATCTAGGTATAATGCCAGTAGCCGAAATAACAAATGGTAATATTTTTGTAGTCTGAGAATGCCAAATTCTTTTAATCTCATTTCCCAAATCTGTATATTGTCTAATTTTTTCAGAAACAGATATTTGAGTGTTACAATATTTGATAATATTATATTTGATATATAATATTATCAAATATTGTAATACTGAATCTGTTTCTGAAAAAATTAGACAATATATACAGATTTAGGAAATGAGATTAAAAGAAAAATATTTGTATTATTAGATGTATTTTGATTATCAGCACACACCTTTCCTCGTAATTAAATATAATTATTCTCACAGGCGAATGCATTAAAAAAAGCATCTGCTCAATAATAACTTAGATAATGCAGTCATATTAAAAAAAACATTAAATTTGAAATCATTTTGATTCCATTGACTCATGTTGATACTTTAAAAAGTTCGTGTAAATTTAAAAGTTCTATCCACTAATTTGCGTGACAGCTATACAAATTGTATTCAAACAACAAGTAATAATGCCTTTATAAACACATAGGATGCGCAAGGTAATTGAGCTTTATTGCTTTTAAAATACTCCAAAGGCGTGAATGACATTTTAAACAGGTGTTTAGAGTGGGTTTCAATGACAATTCATTCGTTTTTTATAACCCTCTCTTTGAAGTAAGTTAATTGGTTAACTTAATAGTGAGGTAGAATATATTGATGAATTGGACATGTGATTGATGCGCAGAATGCAATTCGACTCTTTTCCGGCTTGATTTAATGTGTTTTTCAAAGCTTTTTTCAAAAACATGTAAGAATTTATGTTCTTGCTTTGTTCTTGGGGACACGTCCTGCGTTTTAACATGCGTATTACTGCATAACATAGTGCCAAACGTCTGCGCTCATTGTGTGCATCATGTGTAAACATAACTCGACTTAAAAGTTTTCAATAAATAATTAAACCGATGAACCTTGTAAAAATAGTTACTTTTTGTCTTTCTGTAGTTAGATTTTATTTTAATTGGATACGTTTTTTGATTTTCACGGCCAAAAGTATTTTCGTTATTTGTTTTTGGGATGTTATGTCGTGTTGGGCTACCTCCTTCTTTAGCCAACGTTTCGGACAGCGTTACAGTGTCCATCATCAGGGCACACAATTACACATCTGCCCTGATGATGGACACTGTAAAGTTGTTCGAAACGTTGGCTAAAGAAGGAGGTAGCGCAACACGGCATAACACCCCAAAAACAAAAAACGAAATTTTATTTTAATTATATAAAAATCAAGGAATGGTTTCAATGCTCAAATTAAACGTAACAAGTGTTCCTTTGCTGAATAGTAAGTATTACGAATTTAGTATTACAAAATAATTTTCACCTGTGAAATGTGCATCTCTGGTGCAACGAGAGGAAAGCCTTTTCCCATTTCCCCATCCGGTTCCATGGTGTAATGGTTAGCACTCTGGACTCTGAATCCAGCGATCCGAGTTCAAATCTCGGTGGGACCTGAATTTTTGCCAGTTCGCCTTTTATTTTGAACCTAACACGATTCATTCAATGCACACTTAAATTTTCTTTCGAAAAATATCAATCTATTGCAAGAAAAATCTCGTCAAAAGCTAATTTTCATCTGATTGTTGGTGGGGTGGATAAAATCAATATTGCATCTGCGCACCATATTATCTGCTACCACATAAAACTCTCTTTTTCTGCGTCTATGCAAAGGGGGAGTTACACCCACAGAGGTATCTAGCTATCGTAGGCAATGATATGTTTGAAATTATGAGATAGTTTAGATTAAAATACATTTGAAGTGATAGTTAAGGTCCTTTGCTGAGACTCCCCGTGAGAGAAATGTTTGCTGTGGATAAAAATATTTTTACATTTTGAAATGGGTTTACCTCGAACATTGTTGTTTTTTGTGCACGGACACACATTAAAAGGAAAAAAAATCTGGATCATAGATTTATATCCCAAGAACGCAAAATTCTGCACAAACTGATTAAAAACAGAATCAAATTAATAGTAGACATTAGACACGGAACCCAAGAAAAAAATCCTCACTTATTTTTTGTTTTATTCTGTTGTTTGTTTTAATGCCAATATGGATAACATTGCACCGCATTCCCATGCAACGTAACTGGGTTATTATATTTATAATATATTAATAATAATATTTGGATGATTTGCATAACGCCCTTTTTGTGAAGAATCACTTCAAGAGCGCCGTACAAACTTATAATATATTTCTACTACTACAAACTAGACAAACAATTATACCAACTTATGGTTAAAAATTGCATCCACCGGTTCATCGATCATTGATACGAAAATACATTTACAATGATTTGACCAATGAACGCAATGCTGCTAAAAATGTTTTATTCATACAGGTCCATACTTACCTGGGAGGACACTTGAGATTAACACTGTTTATTGTTTAATTAAAGAAATCGAGGTACAGCTCGCACGCAGAGGACACAATTGTGAACACATTTTATTTAATCCTGATATACATTTCAACAAAAATTTATAAGATATTCTTTAATGAGCGTATTTTGGAAAACAAAAGAATTTTTTTATGATGGGCTGGATACAAGGATATTATTATTGTTCTTTTTTTTCAACAATGTTTTTTTTTACGTGAGCTCCACGCAGGAGGCCCTGAGGAAAATAATTTCCCTCATGTCGTCTTTGGGGATGCTGTGTGGAGGGTTTATATTAAGGAAAAGAAAGGGGAGGAGAGTTCTGGGAAGAACCTCACCCCATGAACCCGGGCACCTCTGCTAAATCACCAAATGTAGCGAACCACTCGGGGTGACCTATGGCAGAGGTGTTGGTTATCCAATAAAGGTAATGGTTTTATGTAAAGGTTTTAAGGGCATAAATGAATGAATAATAAAAACAAACAGCTTTTTAAAATATACTCCACGATTTTAATTTAAATGGATTGGAAATAAATATTAGTGGAAATTCAATACAATAAACACCTATCAGCAATATGTATAATATACACGATTATTTATAGTATACAATAAAACGAAGATCATCAGAGAATGCTTAAAAGCATTTTGATACCTACCTCTCGAAATTCGTTCTGTGAATAAAAAAATACTTCCTCCCTTGCAATATTGCCCAATGTAATTTTTTACAAACTTTGTCTGACGTTTGATTTTATTCATTCATCAATATTAGCTACGCCCAATTTCAATCAATCATAATCGACCCTTATATTTTTAAATTGAATAATTACTTTCAGCTTCTTTCCATCGTCTGATGGGAATTAAATGATCCGTTACGTATTAGTGAATTAATTCCGATGATACATCTCCCGGGGTTTGGCGGGGAGCCAATGGAGGGAATATAACAACACGAGATTGTGTGGTATCAAAATACATAACTATAACTTTGTTGACGACTATTTCTATTATTGAAAGAGTCAAACTGCATTTTGAAATCAATAAATATAGCGTTATAAACCAGTGGTTTCATCAAACAACAAAATGGCTCTGTTTAAAATGAAATTATTTATTAACTAACGTCCTTTTTCGGGGCTTTTACATATGAATAGTAAGAAATATACACTATTGTATATAACTGAACTGCATCACTAACAATATTTTGTATTTGTTTAAATCCTGGAATAAAGACATTATTTACCTTTCGGGTATCTGGGGTTTTGCTACCAAAAAATTGATATCGGAGGTGCAAATAATCCAAAATAGAGCCCTACGTAACATTTTTGGCTTGCCTTGGGATACACATGTTAAAGATATTTACCGTCACGCACTTGTATTACCATTTAAGATTGTTCCTAGCTTTGAGATAACAAACACCATCTTAAATATTATTCAGTGCAACACACACACAAATATAAAACTGAACTATAACAACGACGTTCACCAATATAATACACGACAACACAACAAACTACATATATCAAAAATACACTCAACAAAGTTCGGACTGAAATCATTAGAATACATTGCGTACACTAACTATAACAAATTGCCTGAAGAATTAAGACAGGTATATGCCTCTAACAAATCTCGAAACGATATATTGAAATCCTATTTGGAAAACGAGTCATAAGTAGGTACAAACTCTGTTCATGGGCGCAGTTTATATCTTTTTTTAAATCTTATCATGTATTTTTTTTATGTAAACATCTTGTATTAGGTCTGTGTATTTTTGAGCATGTACCTTTTATTGTATTTTTCGTTTTTTATGCATTTCTATAGTCCATCATGGAGGATACTTTAATTTAACTTTGTGACACCAACAGTACATAAATCAAATGAGTGGTTATAATATTATTCATAAAATCTTAAAATCTTAAGACATGTTTCTGTGAAATATGTTTGTGTCTGTATGTTTGCTTCTGTAAAATGTTTTGTAAAATTTTTCTTCATTTATTGTGTCTGCATATTGGGTTGAGTTGGGTTTATCTTTTCAAATGTACCAATTGGCGATCCCTTAATGAGTTTTGATAACTCATGGGAATGCAACTTCGTTGTATGTTTTATTTAAAAAAAAAAATTATTATCATTATTACTATTATTAAAGATAAATTAGAGATGTCCACTAACATGATAAAATTGTTTCCCTTCATTAGTATTCTGGACAAAGAGGAATATATATGGTAGTTAGTCTCAGAATTTCTCACTGAAATAAATCCTGACTTCTGGTATTACTTAGTGGATTCGGAAGCTTATCAATTCAAGAAATATCGGACTGTTAATTAAATCATTTAGAATTTTATATACTAAGGACGGGTTGTTTCAAAAAAATTGATGAGTTCATCAAATATTTGAAGTTAATTTTCAGGTTCTGTGTAAGTTCTTTTCGAGTTCTGTTTTTTTATCATCATAGGCCAGCTGCTTCACAAAACTGAAATCATCACAGAACTTGAATAGAACTTACACAGAACGTGAAAATTAACGTCAAATATTTGACGAATTCGTCAAATTTTTTGAAACAACCCATCCTAAGTCATTGAAAATTCTTCTGCCTGACAATTTGAGCATGTTTCAATGATTTTGTATGATTTTGTAGTTGCTGTTTTGGCAAAATAAATTAACCGTTCTAATTTCAAAATAGATAGATAACCTCTCGCAGTAAAATGTAGTTTTAAGCCTCGATTATATTGAGCAAGTTTTGCAAGCTACAAACCGGTGAATTCACTATCTGCTAGTAAACTCGCTCAGTGCAATCATATAAACTAGCTAACTAGCAGATTTTACACTGAACAAGTTTATTCGCAGATAGTGAATTCACCAGCCAGCAGCTTGTAAACTCGCTCAATGTAATCGAGGCTTTAGAACAGTTTTATTTTTAAATTTTATATTCAAAAGCAATTTTTTTTTCATAAGTAAGTTTTGCGGAACGCTGCTGAGCCCTTTGAAGGAATAATCCAACCAAGATAAAATGACAAAAAATATTTATATTTATGAAGAAAAAATATTCATACTAAAAATTTAAAAAATATAGTCTAAACAACGCATAAAAAACCTGTCCGTAAAAAAACTCATTGTTAAACTTACAATCTAAAGAATTTGATAGCTTTTACAATAAACACATATTGAAAAATCATACATCACCTTTATTGAGTTTAACCGATCAAGCTACCCTTCTCAATTTATTCCTTTAAAAATAATCATTTGTCAATTTAGTCCATCAGTCGCTGACGATCTGATCGCATGTTTGCGTTTTCTTGTATTAAATGTTAAGTGCGTTGCATTTTTTCCAATTTATTTTGTGGTTAAGGAGATCTCGCAGTTGGTGTTTCCCGCATTTACCGCTAGGGCGGGTATGTATTGAACATTGTATTAGAAGTAGTAATACCCTTTTAATTTAGACAGTTTTCTGTAAAGGTTACGAGGGGTCAAATATTGATGGTAATTACTAATACAATAACAGAAACAACACTTAATTATTCATCAGTAGGTATACGAATGACGAATCATACCTACTTTTTTGTTCCAAGGGTAGGTATATTAACTGCTATTCTTTGCATTTCTTGAGCATCAACTGAGTACCAATTTCTAGACATTTTGTTTTGAAGTGTTTTATTTCACATACACAGTAACAAATGTACATCTATACTATATATAATATTATAAAGAGGAAAGATTTGATTGTTTGTTTGTTTTTTACGCTTTCACGCCTAAACCACTCGACCGATTTTTAAAATGCTTTCACCAATAGAAAGCTACATTATCGTCGAGTAACATAGGCATATAATGGGAAGTTCTGGCGTTATGAAATTTGTATAAATGAAAATGGGTGTTTTTCATATATTTTTGTAGGAGGGAGGAAAGGTAGGGGGAAGGTGGGGTTGGTGGAGAGAGAGAGACGAGGGTGGGGGAAGGCGAGGAAGGTGGAAGGGAACGGGGGCGCACGGGAAAGGATAAGAAGGGAGAGTCAATTTATTTCTTTTAATGGCATTGCAACGCATGCAGGGTACCAGCTATATTTCAATAACTTTGTGGACACTGTCTAATGTTGTCCTGAGCAAAGCCGGGTATCCAGCTAGTGTGAAATAAAACTCTTCAAAACAAAATATTAATTGCTTTCTTTCAAGAGCAATTAAACAGTTTATGAAAAAGAATTTTTCAATGATTTTTAGAAACTTTTAATTGAGAATAAAGGAATGTTTTCATGCTAGAGCCATCCATAGTTTACAGTAATAGTAGAGAAAACATTTTCAAGTCACATTTTAAATTTACTAATAAAGGCATAGAAGGCAGGAAGAAAAATAATGTAAGATACCGCTCTATGAAGAGTTTAATTATTTTGGCCATTTGGGCGAATGACAAAATTTCCTATAAAAATTTTACAAATGTATCTCTTCACAATAATAAATTGAAATTAAAATAAAGTAATAAAATTAAAATAAATTAATCGAAAATGAAACACAAATTGAGCACGCATATATTTCCAACCAGAAGCAGAAATGGTTTCACAATCCCACTGAGTTCTACCACAATCTCCGCTAAAACGCACTTGCACCAAAAATATAGGTAAAACAATATATCCCCCGATTTTTATATAACCGATTTTTCATCCATATCGAAATAATAACCAGTTGGCTTATTGACCTAGGAAGAAAGGAGTCCGAGAACATATTTAAAAATAGTAATTTGAACAAGTCGTCAAATAATAACAAAGTTCATTTTCAAGTTATTTGATAGATCTATTCAAGTTCTATTATTATTTCATTATGGGTCAGTGGTTTCCCAGAACTGAACAAATAACAGAAGTTGAATAGGGCTTTCACAGAACTCGCAAATGAACTTCGAAATTTGATGAATTGTTCAAATTCTATGAAACAACTGGCCCTTAATTTTCTATATTCAATTAATAAATTAAATGCAAGAAAAATGTCGGAACCCACTGATAGTTACAACATTAAATAAAAAATTAAAAATAATGCAACAAGTCATTACTCAAAAGTTATGGTAATCAGCATATTTTTATTTGTTTTTATCGTATTATTACAATAATAAATAATAAGATGGCGTAAGAAGAAACAATCAAATATAAGTCTTGTTAGGAAAATATCAACATGGTAAAATATAAAGGCAACTTCAACAGCAAAATTTACAGAAATTTTAATATTTTCCAAATTCCAATGCAACTTAATTGTCAATTTAAATAAATTAAAAATATAATTTTATAAATTTTTTCACGTATAAAAAGTCTAATAATAAGTTCGAAACAGGCTGTGTGCAAGCAATGCATCTGTGTGAGTTCTTTCCAGGGTAAGGGATTTCTACACTCGATGCTTCTTTTTTGACTAAAATTGATAATAAAACACAAGAATTAAATACTAAAGGATCCTCCATGTAGGTACTAAAATTCTAAATTTATCTTAAGCTCGTCAAAGAATTGCTCGAAATTTCTTAGTTTAAGTCGCCAGTAATAAAGACATTAATTACCAGTCCAGCATTACTTTAATATTCCCGCTAATCTCCGCGCAAATCATATTTTTAATTGCGCCGAACATATTATTAGCAAGGAGGATAAATGAATATTATTCTATTTGAAAGTGCACTTCTCGATGGCTATCTTCGCCATTTTCCCCGCATCGTAAATTACGCGCGTGTCATTCGGGTGCGGGAACAAAGGCAATTAGTTCCAGTTCTATTTCAGCATCCTGACCGACCACGTGCGAGAAGGATTGCTGGAAGGATGCCAGCATTATAAAATACCTAAGGACTAGAAATAATACTTACTCTGATGTTGACTCTTGGGTCCTTATACCGAACATCGTTGTACAACAAGCTAAACTTAGTGATACTATGGACAGAAACCAGGACAAGCGTGATACGCCCGGGGCATATGTCACTGGTGCGATATAGAGACCAAAATTCTACATAAAAGAAGAACGAAAATTGATTGCTTTGAAATATCTTTTCACTACAACTCCTCGGTCCTATATACTCGGTCACAACATGCAATTATGAAAATACAAGACGCGCTTGCTACGTTCATACAAATCAAATAAAAAAAGTAGCACCGATTATGAAAAGGATAGCCATTCAAAGTACATATTGTGTAAGATGAAAAAAAATAATGAAATAGCTGTACGAACGGCCCTCTAGAGTAGTCTAGAGGGCCGTTCGTACAGTATCTCCACTGGACTCGGTTCAGTAGAACAGCGCTGTCTCAGTAACATATCTTCATGTATTAATTCATCCTAGATATTTTGTAGCTTTATTATTGAACTGCTTTTATTATTATTGTGAATTGATCTTTTTAATAAATATTCCTTCTTCACAACAAAACACTGTGTCTTTACTTGGACTAAAAAACTCTTTAATCTGGAAAGAGTGTGTAGGACGGCCTGGAGGCTAACATACTTTAGGTATATCATAGACATATGTCTATGAGGTATATCAAGGTCTTAAAATCCTCCGATTCGTGAAACCTCTCGGGTCCCCGTACCTTTTGTACCCTCCATGGAGTGGCCAACATCTAAGATCTATCTACATTAGAGCCATATATGTCTTCTAGCTCGAACTATGACAATTACGATGATTTTTCCCGATGCTTATCTCCGTCACCGACAGCTTTAATTGTTTTATCTCCCGCCTTGCAGAACTAACTTGCTAGTCGAGAGAGCTCTAGATAGCTATCTTGCTGTTAAATAGAATCACATCGAATATCGATATTTTTAGCATCAATGAAGCACAATTTAGACGGCAAGCTTTGTTGCTGTTAGTCTGATTGTGCTTCATTGATGTTTAAATTGCTTAAATCTGCTTCATCTAATCTGAATATTTTCTCAAAAAATTAAGCATAGATTATGAGGTATGGTTATAATGAAGTGTTTATAGATATTACGTACACACGTACATTTAATTCTTTTATGATATTAAATATTTGTAACTTAAATTTTTAGTTTTTAAATCCATCTTATAATTTTGTATGTGCAGTGTTTTTTGTTCCTTTCATTTTTTTCATCGCGTGAGAGATTGCTGAAATTTTTTATTGTCTGGTATTTATGATTCGTTTGTCCAAAGCTTGTGCTTACTGTCGGAGTTTTTATGTTTTTGTACGCTTGTCTAACTGGTATATTAATGTCAGTTTGTGTTTGTTGACATTTTGACATGAAAAATGTACTTTAGTAATGTTTTTATGTATATCTAGAACGTCAAAATTACATAGCTAACTTTTAACGCGGGGTTGAGAATGGATAGAAGTATTGCATGATGCAATCGTGAGCAATTCAACACTGTTTTGAACAGGACTCGCTCGTAAATTTAATATTTTAGTTTCGGGATACTGTGCTACTCCGTGTATTTATTTAAAGGTATTTTGGTTTAAGATAATGAGTTGAAATGATCAATAGAATCGTGGCTTAGCAAACTGAGGGTTTCTAAAATACAGTGCATACTATCATAATAAGATCGAACATTTTTAAGGCTTTTGAAGCAACGAAGACAAATGATTAAAGCAAATACGTAGGGAGTAGGTACAGATTTTTTTTTATATGAAACAATATTTATTTGCTATATCATAATTCATATCCTGTGAAAAATCTCGGTTCGTTAGACTCCGGTCGTTCGGCGTAAGAGCGTTTGAGATCTAATTGGAATATTTGGAGGATGAAAAAAATTGACCAGTTTTTCCACTTCGTTTCTCATCGAAATAATATGTCAATGAGAATCAGTTCCAATTTTAAAAATGACAATTAAATAATTTTCTATTTAAACATTATATTATAAATAGGTACATATCAACTCTATCGGTTTCTGAATTTTCCAAATATACCCTTCTTATTTTGAAAGTGAAGCTTTAGAGGTTGCCGAGAAATTTTAATTAAGTACAGGTATTTTACCAAACAATATCTGTCACTGTCGCTCTACTGTGTCGTAATACTGAGCGAAGGGGACAACTGCACCTCAGGCTTATAATACCTAAATAAAATCATCGTATTCGGGCCTTCAAGGGTATTCTAGGCCATCATTTAAAATTACCAGAGAAAGGAAGAGTGAATTTAAATATTAATTTTATTTAAATGTGCAAATTTCAGAATTATATGGAAGATCGGTTTCGAGTTCATACTTAGAAGAGATGAGATGTTGAATGGAGGGGAGGCAATTTTAGATAACGCTTGATGGAAGATAGGATATCGAAATAGTAAACTATGTTCTATCCAAAGATATTGAAATTTTGTATTTCAATGTCTTTGGATCTATTTAATGCAGTTTTATTCCTCAGCAAAAATTAATAATATTTGTTTTTATCTTGATTTAAATTCGCCATTCAACCTTGTTCTTTATTCCTTCAATAATCTAACATCGCCATTTTTCTGAATAACCGACCACATTTAAAAACAGCAAGTCAATGATATATATTTTTCAATGTGCAATGTGCATACATTTATGCATTGCATATAAACAAATTTGAATCGATTCAGAATAAAATCATAAAATATATTTCTTATAAATCGCACAATCGATTTAATAATTATCTTGATGCAACAATATTTTTGAAAATTGATACATTGAGTGTACGTAGACAATTCTCAGACGCAATGTTGCTATATAAAATTGTAAACAACATTACTGACTGTCCTGAGTTAACAGAATTGATTTCAAAGTACCTACACGGCACACGCGTTCATGTAATATTTTTAACGAAAAACATTGTAATACAAATTCAAATAAAAATGCTTGCCTTATGAGACTGTATTCAACGTATAATGGCATTCTCTCTGAAATTGATATCTTCAATTGTACCGAAAATAAATGTAAAAAATCTATTTAAATGTATTAATATGTACAAAACTGCATAAATTTAATGGAATGATTTATATTATACTTACTTACGACTTAAATAATAATTATTATAATACCTCCTGCTGTATTGATGTAATTTCTTTTAGTTATTGTAAGATTACTGTTCATTTTATAGATACATAATATAATATTACAATGAGGAAATCTGTAATTGGTTTTTCAGATAGGTATATTTAACATGTACGAATTAATCAAGCTGTAAACTGTTGATTTCCCTAAAATGAAATAAATAAATACAGGGCTGGCCCTGTGCAGGCGCAATTGGAGCAATTCGGTCCGGACGCCGACTTGCCAATGCGCCAAGTCAAGAAGCTAAAGCGCTGAAAACACCTAACACTTAGGTACTATCAGCGAGTTCTTATACAGCGCCCTTTAGGTTTTTTCTAGCGATTGGCTCAGGCCGGCACTAAGCGCATACAACATATCGTTTCACATCTACACCCATTTCACCACTTCTCACATCTTCAAACACACTCACACATACACACACTTTGCACTACACGTGTCACCCGGTAATTACTGAATATATCTATCACGAATAAGAAATTACAATGAAATATAATATTATCGTTACCTATGAAATAACTGGTGACCGGATAACTCATACAACACAACTTAACACTTTATTTGAAAGGTCATTAAAAGTGTTTAAAATAAAATAAAAAAATGGTTATAAAGGTTATGTTAGTTTAGGTTATGAGCAATTTTTTTTTCATAAATTATGACTTATCAAAGGGTTGTTGAAATGCCACGTTGTTAAACTGTCGTAGAACCGAAATATTTAATGTATGTAATATTGTGCCACTCCCATTGTAACCCGTATGCTTTGTTTCTGTAATTTAAATAAAATAAAATATATTTAAAATTAAATTAAAATAAACTTTCTGACACTGAGCTTAAGTTACAAAATTTGCACCTTATTTTTATTCTTGATTTTAAGACCAATGCTACTGTTTTCAGCTTGAATCTAAATAAATCAAATTGATACGGAATATTCATGTACGCATTTATGATTCTAACAGACATACCTTTATAGACAACTTTTTTTAAGCCTGTGTTTGGTTTTATTCCCAGTTCTAGTCATCAGCCACCACTCACAACAGAAGCGATTACGGGATCGAATCCCCGGGGCGTCGTACATTTCAGATGACGTCGGAGGAGGGCGAACTTGAATTCGAAATTACCATGCAATCATATCATAAACGTCAAATATGTCGGATGGAAATTGCAGCAACTCAGCGCAGACCCTATCAGTTTCGTGATGAAATTATTGATACGATCTTCGTATAAAAAATATACAATGGAGATTCAAGTTTTCACCCTGTAAGAAACTTTTTTTTTACATTATGAAACGAAAATAAATATTCAGATAAAGATGTAATTTATTGTAATATTTATTGTTATAGTACCTACCTATAGGACCTGTATGAGTTCTAAAATGAGAGACTGATGGAGAAAAATGAGGGTAAAAAATACGAAATACGAAAATCTTTCTTAAAGGTGCTGCAGTGTCAACTTTAGTTTCGCATAGAAAATTTCTCGTAATATTGAAATTTCTCTTAACGCAATGCTTTCTTCAGAAATTTGTGATGAAATTTGCTTAACTTTTCTGTCTGCACATTGATTTGTTTATTTATTAAGCACATCTATATAATTGGGGTTCATACATATTTTTACATGTGCCTAATTCATTAGAGATGTCCTGTGTAGAAACAGACTAGTTTAGAAGTATTTTATATTAACACTAGGCGCATTTTTCAGTAAGAATTTTGAAAAGTAGGTATGTTTTTTTGATATGTTGGAAGCAAAAATATTTGACAGAATTAAATCTGGTTGGTTTTGGCATTGGTAGAAATGAGAAAACAATGTTGAGACTAGATCAAAGCCAACTAATGTCGCGGTCATGTTAAAATAAAATGTCTTATTTGACACACCTTTATCACGAGCGACGCGTCGCCGAGCTAAAAAGCGAAGCATTCTGTTTCCGATTGCCGTCGACTCAACTGCTCGCGAATTGCTCCTGTGTTCGCTTCCCACCTTCTGAGAAATAATCTCTTATACAAATGTAAATTATGTGGTTGAATATTGTTTAATAAACCTTTAGTCCAAAGTTTTGCTCATTCGATTTACTATTGCAATTATACATATCCTCAGATCAGTAATAAATAAATTTTAAATAAGGCGGTTTTTAAACTGTCGTTTTCTAGAAAAAAGCCTTCGATTGCTCTAGGCCTCCAAAAGTGAATATTAATAAAAGAAAACATTGAGAAATCCAGAATGAACCATGTCAAAAAACAATGAATAAATAAAGAAAATAAAATGAGAAAAATTTTGTGACTAAAAAATCTGACCGTTCTTTGCTTAAATTTCTGATTCATAAAATCTCTTAGTTTGTTCTCAAAATTAAATGGAATAGCAAATGCGATGTCAGGTAGTGCAAGAATGATAGAAAACGCAATGATGATTGGCTCCATCTAATAATCAAAAGATGCTACCTCAGTAGCGCCTTTCCATTAAAATCACATACATGTTTTTCAGTGCTATTGGTAACTTGCAAAAAATGATAACATTTTCGTTAGTTTTTTTCTCTATTTTCCCAATGAATTTCGGGTCTTACTCGGGGGAGCTTTGAAAGCTTCGTTTTAAAATTGGAACGATTCTCTCGCGTATTATTCGGTAGGAAATTGCGCCGATAGATGTCGTTATCATCGCGGGGGTCGAAATAATTGCGTAATAATCCTACCTATAATCGTAAATATTGATGAACTATTGTATTTTCATCACTTTTTATTACTCAATAATATACCTAACTGGGTATGAAAAAATATCAGATCCGTAGATAAATAAAAAACGATGTATCTGAAAACGAACAGCGAAAAAGAATGAATTTCAGTTAACTACTAGTCTAGGGCTGGGCGCATACATTCGATTTTGCTTTCCGGTTGTCTGATCAGACATTCGGATCGGATTAACACCGCACACGTCCGATTCGAAGATCGGATGGATAATACGACCGGGGCCACGCCCTTTGGACAACCGGATTGGACGGCCGGCGTGGAAGAGCGTAGCCTATTTTTATTGCGAATCGGATGTGTAAGGGCTTTCATAAGAAATGTATGGCGCGAAGGCCTTCAGGTTGTCTGATCGGACAATCGGATCAGACAATCGAATCAGACAATCGGATAGAAAAATCGGATGTATGCGCCCAGCCTAAATGGCTGGGTTAGTTAGTTGGGTAGATACCTACTTTCTTTCTACTAAGTAGGTACCTACGGTATACATTTACTGTATAGGCAAAACGAAGTGTAACGATCAGACTTTATTTTTCGTGCTGAAACGAACAAACCACCGAAATCGTCCTCCATTTACTGAAATGCATATTATTTGCTTAAATAAATCCAATGAAGAGATAAACGTCGGAAGTATTATGGGCGTGTCCATGTACCTGAAGTAAGCTATTTTTTCCTAACTTTTGGTGAAAATGATAATACGTATCAAATATCGAAATTCTTTCTTGAACACATAAAAGAATTTCATTGTTTCATTCTTATTGGAAATTTAATTTAAAACAAAATAAATGTTATTATTAAGTTGTGCAAGCATTTCAGTTTTATTTTATTCAGTTTGAAAATGTCCTTGTTATCCGAAACAGCTGTCACAATATCAAAAAACTAAAATACTTGTCGAATAATAAAATTATTAAATTTTATAAAAAAGTGTTTTTAATTAAATTGAGTTCTACGAATTAAACACAAAAACAATTAATAATAAGGTCTTACTGGTGTTTCAGTTTTTTGTAAAATTGGTAGGTACCTAAAGACCACTTTTCTTGGGATTATCGGTGGATATTGTTATATATCTGTATTATTCAGTAAATATATCTCTTATTATTAAATACATATTGGATACATGGGTTGTTTTTCTTTTTAACCTACATAACTTTTACCACTCTGTCACATTTCCACTACTCTGTCACATTTTGTTTTTACTATAAATGAATTCTCAGAGGGGAAAATGTAGCAAGGGGGGAAGGAGGCCTAAAATGCCTGTTGGGGGCGACAAACACGAGCTGCGTGTATACCTATTTCGAATGACAACCTACGTGACAGAATTAACGTACGACATAAAAGTTGTTGGAGACAAGTTTTTAAGATTTTTAAAAATATTCTATTGAAAATCATTAAAAATAATAATCGCTGTTACTTGATAGGTTATACCTTTTGGAGTTTAAAAATAGTTTTATATTTTATGTTGTCATATCATTTTTTGTAACATTATAGAATATACGCAAGTCGAGGTGGCAGAAGACAACTGTGATTGGTATGAAATACACTTCCATCACGAGGAGTTACAACTCTGTAACGTTATTTTTACTACAAAAATATAAACACATATTTTTTTAAAACGCACACAGCCGTTACGTCTTTAGTCCAGTAGATTTTAAAGTAATTAAAAAATAATAATTTTGTTAATTCTGTTGAATTTTTCTCCATTAACTGGTGGAAACAACTTTATGTATGTTAAAAAGAAGAACGACCCACATACATTACACATACCTACACATTATTAGATACATAAATAACATAAACTAACTCTCATAGTTTCAGCTAGAAAATATGCAAAGATGATAGATCCAATCTGAAACACAGTGCGTGTGATAAAAAGGGGATAATTTAGACAACTTTAAAAGAAATCTTCAATCCATTATAATACCCACCAGTATAACACCTACTGTATACAGAATAGATATTATCACCTCATTCGCGCAAAAGTAAAAATTTGAATACACCCTGTTTACTGATGATTTATTCATGCTTTTTTATTATTTCCCCACCCATTACCTATGCGGCTTTCCTTTATTGCTATGGGATATTGATTTGAATATCCATACATTTATTAGCGACTAATTTCAGACAGGCAATACAATGTGTGTCACTTTAACATATTGGGTGACGATACCCTTCAATTTTGCGTGTGATTGATCGATTGTTATTATTCAAATTATTTTTATTGGTTCTTTATCAATGCGTTGAAATGTGTCGAGGTGTGTTGGATTGCTACGGGGGTTATTGCTAAGAAAACAAAGACTGTTTTGAGCCGAAATCGTTAGTAGTTAATGTTTTTTATGAGATTGGTACTGTGCAAGAGTCCTTACCATTCACAACTGTTCGGAGATGGTGGGATTGTGATATATCCCCAATTTGGGATAACAGGCTAAAAAGAGTGGGGAAAAAAGGAGAGGTAGTGAATTATGGGAAAATGCCTGGTTCTTCGACGGAATAACAATTAACAATTTTACACACACACACACACACACACCCTATTGATCTCAATTTAAAATTGAGATGTGGGTCCTGAACAACGTCATAAAATAAAATAATATTTGGGGGGGGTGCGTGGGCCAAAAAAGTTTGGGAACCACTGCTCTATTTTCTATTATAATTTTTCCCATTTTCAGCTCGTTTATATACTAAATCTATATGTTTACACTAGACTTCATACAAAATAACTATACTCCATTGATCACCATGAAACAGGCAGCTGCCTAGCTATGGTGATTTAATATACCTACTTTTTGTAATTGTCTTAATTAAATATCATGTATTTTATAAATAAATAAAAATAAAATAGCCATTTCAAGCAACTTTTCAATTCTAACTGGTGATTTTTACCAGAATTTTCACCACTCTGATATACGAATAATGAATGATTGTTTTTGGTAGACTGCGAGATGAGATACTGAATTTAAAAAATATCTGTAGTGTGGGCCGAAGTCAAAACTATGAATAGACGGTTTATACTTTACGGACATCTTCGTCTTCACCACCCTTCCTCCATTATCTACATTCAACATTTATCAATTCCATTGGTAATTGCCACAGTATCCCACTAACTTGAGTCTGAATTGTGCGATAAATTGTATGGGTTATTATACTCAGATGACTTATTAAAATATAATCCTGTATGTCACTATTGTTACCACTACACACCAACCTAAAAATTGTTTGTCAAATATTTTAACTTTATTGTAAAATGTACCCTAATAATACCTATAAAATATTTTTAAAATAGTCTGTCTCGACAAAGGATCTCCTAGTGAGACAGGCAAGGACAAAAAAATATATGTAAAAAAATTATATAGATGTACATTATAAATAAATAAATATTACTTGGACGGCAAAAAAATAAATTCTTTTAAATACCATGTAATTTCTGTATTATGTTCAATATATTTTTATTCATCCCTGATGAAGATTCAGGTTGAACTGAAACCGGTTGGATAAAGAAATAAAAAGAATAGAAACAAATTTATATTATTGTGTTTACTATAACAAAAAAAAATCTTGGGATAATCATAAAAGACTAATTAAATTAATTCAAACTTTACGTCGATCGGGTAATCGCAAAAAATTATATTTTTAAATAGAATTCCAAAATAATCTGGAATCAATAACATTGAGTTGAATTTTGGGATAATAAAATTTCGTGATTCATATTTCCTAGTCCGTTATTAAAAAAAATCATAATGTCAGTTACAGCTTGGTATGGTTTACTAACACCGAATTTACATTTGTTACAAACCATAAAAGATAAACGTCATCCATCAACAAACGCCTGCATAGATTTATGGAATAATAAATCCTGATAATTTATCTTAATTGATCGAAAGAGTTTTTTCCATAAAATTATTGAGGGCTAAGTGTTCGATCATTAAAAAAATAACTAAGCATTCACAAAGAGTCATTTCCGTCAATAAAAAACAACGCATAAAAGAATTACCGCACAGATAGCATGCAAAACAGTGCGGCTTTTATGATAATTTTTAATCTGTTTTTTTATTCGCAGTTAAATTGAGGAGACGCTTAAAATATCTCACATTTTTTTTAAGTACCTAACCCTTTTGGTATTCTTTTTACCTTTTTAATGAAACCATAAACTAATATTTATTCTTCTTGGGGTGGATCCCCTATAATAACAATCATTATCGTCTCGGGCAACACTGGCGCTGCGGAGGGAGCGCGAAAACTCTCTTCGAAATTTGAATTTATAATTTTTAGTAATAGTTTAGTTTAATATTCAGCTATTAAGTTACGAAAACCGTTTTGTGGTAATTTTTAAGAGTCTTTTATACGTAGGAGCATCAATAAAAGTCAGATCAGATTTATGGTAAAAATGAATTTTAAATTTTTTTGTAACTTTCGGTTCTCTGTTACACAATGATGCCAAGTTTCTTTTTTTTAAAAAAAGGTTTCTTGTTTTTTATTTCTTTCTAGGGCAACACTGGTGAGTTACAAAACTCATTTTAGGACGGAAGGTACAATTTTACAGACATTTTGATTTCAAAAACATAAGTTTCACGTACAGTATAAAACTAAAAATAAAAGACAGGTTAAGTAGATCAAACAAGAAACGAAAACACGTAAAGAAAAAAAATCAAAGTGTGCAATTCACACGCGGTTTAAGTGAAACCTCCAGAAAACAAGAGTGGGGAGAATGCGAAGTACTTTTTTTTTCAATGTGAAGGATGATTGGTCGTCGAATTACCTCTTTTCGGAGTCGCTAGATGTCGTTTTTTTTGTACCACTGGACCAAGGAAGAATTGCGTTGGACCCTGAATTTTTCGTATTATAATGGAACCGAGCACCCATGAAATAAATAAATACTTTATTGCTATCTTATTCTCTCGCAGGCTAAATCCTATAGATGTATATATAGATGTGTTCGTCTCTTTTTAGGGTCGCTGGTTCCCGTTTCATAACGGTGCTAAAGCTATAAAAATATAAATTATTACAAGTAAAGGGAAAATAATAGGAGAGATACAGAGATAAGACAGAACTAAAGATGACTAGAAAATGACATATTTTCATTTTTAATTGTACTAAAAAAATATTGTTTTACAGCATTACTTTGAATGTTTTTGTACATATCTGGAAGCTTCAGAGATTTTATCCCATATTTTGTAGGGTTTGTTTGAGGAACGCGGATTTAATAAATTGTTATTTCGAGTATTGCGGTTGTGGCTATTTTGATTATAAAGTGGCTTGATGTTAGTGAGTAGATTGTTGAGTAATTTGTACGACGGTGCTTGTGATTTCATGTTTAGGAAGGCTTGTGATTAGAAGGATAAAGGAAACTGAATAGATGTCCCTGACACGAAAGTCCCATGGAATTCCATAGATAAATAGTTAACGTAGGTACATAACATAAAAATGAAGTAGAAATCCATAATTTTCATAAACGTTCCTGCTTAGTGGTCATTTTTTGTTTGAAATTATTATTAAATTATGTGGAATTATTGAGAAACTATTTGAAATGTCACCTGAAACGATTACATGACTCCGATCAAAGCGTATTTATTTATCCATCAAATATGCATTCCGTTGAATTGAAATGATAGGTAATGTACCTACCACCATCACGCGATGAAAGCTAGTAAGAAACAAGGGGAAATTCAATCATTTCATAGATACACAACACGAATAATGCCTCGTTCAGACTTGGAGTAAAATGACGTGACCCTGAGTCTTTGTACGCTGTTTTCTGAAAGCCCACTGTCAATTTTCAGGTCGAATTAGGCTGAATTAACTTCATAATTTGTCTATATTTTTAGTGCACTATCATAATTACAGGCGGTCCGTTTGATAGATTCTCCTAATTTAACTAACGGATTGCAATCTTTAGAGCACAGGCGCCAGGTGGGAATGCTGTCCTTGTTCTACCGGTATTACAATGAAAGATGCTCCGAGGAACTAGCGTCATTGATCCCCTCGGCACCGGTGCATAGTCGGGAAACACGCCAAACGCGCGCTCAACATTTTTACACGGTTGACATTAGTCACATGAGAACGGGTCGTTTCTACGACTCGTTCTTGAGTTCAACAGCTCGGCTGTGGAACGATTTGCCGGCCTCTGTGTTTCCTCCTTCCTACAATATGGGTCTCTTCAAGACCCATGTTCACTCCTTCCTCTCCTCAAAAACACCCTCCACACAGCATCCTCAAAGATGACATAGGCCCTGAGGGAAATTATTTTTTCCTCAGGGCCTCCTGTGTGGAGTTAATGTAAAAAAAAAATAATAATAATAATTAAATTAGCGCCTTCTACGAACGAATAGTTTATGGATAATTTTCACTATTACTCGTTCATGTGTGGGGCAAATTTAAATATTTCAGGGAAAGAAGTTATGCTTCAAGACATTTGTTTGCGGTCATGCGTGTGTAATATGAATAAATAGTTTTGCAATACAAACTCAATTCTTCCAAAAGTGGCATAAAAATACAATATTGTGTCATTGAGCCAATACAATATTGTATTTGTTTGCCTTTCTCGAAAGAATTGAGTTGTATGCCGACAAAACTCTTTATTCATATTGCGACGAGCGCAAAAAAAACGACCGTCGGTTCTGCTAAAAATTTAAAAACGTTGTTGGCTTATTTTTTTCATTTAAATTTTGAAACAAATGAAATGAAATGCAAAATATAAACACAACACCAAATTTCTTGAACTCAAAAATAGTAGAAATGCAAAAACGAAACTTTAAACGCTAAACGCTCTTAAAAGTCCGTATCTTCGGAATTTCGAAAGAAATGAAATGAAATGCAAAATATAAACACAACACCAAATTCTTGATCTCATAAATAGTAGAAATGCAAAAACGAAACTTTTAACGCTCTACAAAATCGCACAACGGACATAGTTCTTCGGGACCGTCGAAATAATTCATCTTTATATTCTAAAGCATAACTAGTAAAAAAAGATCCTAAAATAATTAAATTGGCGCCATCTGTGAACGTGTAGATTATAAGGATGTTCCGTGTACTTGAAATATCAGTTTATCTAGAATGTTTGGTGAAATTGTGTTTTACAACCCGTTAACCACCATTAAAAATTAATTTCTTGTGCGTTGTGGGTATCACGCACAGACATTATAAAGTAGTGTTCAGTTCTGTGAACAGTAGACTTCGCGTGATATTGACTATTCCGACTTTACAGCTGGCACCGCGCATACGCTCTGGCGGAATAAAAGGGTACTATTAAACACGGCTACCATCTTGACAGGATTGACCGGACACGGAACCCAAACAAACGAAATGCAAAGTGGTCGAGTCAAAACAGGATTTTGCTACGCCAAGTCATCTAAATTTCGATTTCAAACTGAGCCATATGTAACTTTTATAATTTCCTAAAATGTAATGCTACCTAAGACCTAAGATTCGTTTACTATTTGGTTAAACCGATGTTTCATTATATTCTAAACTACACGAGAAATTTTTACCACTTACAGTTTCTCTATTTTCTGATTGCCAACGATTTCTTTATCCATAGTAATTTATTGACGTATAATAAATAAACTTAATTCAACATATAAAGTTATTTTCACTTGTTATTTCTTATTAGGAATGTGATATCAATTAATTGGAGTAGTAATTTGAGACTTACGAGGGAGGAGCAATGCTTGTAAATTTAATTGAATAATTCTGTCCTAAACGACTGGAGCAGACTTACCGTACCGTTATTATTTCAGTAGATATGTTTCATCAAGCGTCGAGCTTATGCTAAACAGTCTTCATGAAAATGGAATAATATCTTTCATCATAATGATATTATTTATATTTGTTGTTTTTGGGACCACTTTGAAGGGTCCTTTGAGCGGCGAATAATCCGGCGGAAAGCCCTTCTAGTGACAAATGATGCGTTTTCCTACTTAGCAAGAAAAACATGCTATGTCCTAGGGGCTCATTGCAATATTAGAGATTCTCAATTGAATAATATTTTTTATTTTACTCTTTGAGCGAAGCCTCGGCAAGGCTGAGGTCATGGGTTCAATTAGATTTGACCGAATCTTTTTCTAATTGTTTTTGTTTCACATTTATGTTCAATGATTAAGATAAATTTAATGCAATTGAGGTTTTACTTAATAAGTTATTCCACTACCAAGATGTGTAATATTATTGAAAAAAGTCAATATATATATATTTATTGATATATTTATTTTAGACTGTAAGTAAATTCGGGTAGAATCTTGCAATCACGTTTTAAGACAGCAACCAATATTATTTTATTTATTTATTTTTTCATTTTTTATTAGGTTTGTCAACAGTGATTCATATCAAAGCCCTCATAAATACAATTACATTGAACACGGTTGATACTATCACTAATTAAAGATAAACACAACAAACATCGATAACAAAATAGGGTATAATACGCTTCACAATACTAAGAAAGCATTCTGTTGAGTATATTTTACCCAACAAGATACCGTCTCAATACTGTGAGCGTAGAAAACAATATACATGGACACATACACATACGTATGCGTATACGTGTACACACATACACAAATACATATACACACATACATACATACATATATACACACATAAACATACATACACTTACATATACATCACATTCAAACACAGACACATACCATATATTACATAACAAAAATATGTTTTTACAACAAGTTTATAGAACAATAAGTTTATAGAACAACATAATAGGGAGCTTTAAATCTTGTTAATATGGGTTAAGATAATTAAAGTTATGTTGGTAGTTCTTGATAGGGTCGAAATGTTGGTAGTCTGAAGTCGTTAGGGTCGAATTAGCTCAGTGGTTAGAGCAAAGCCCCGGCAAGGTTGAGGTCTTGGGCTCAATTCCTAGATGCGATCCAAACTTTTTCTGAATTTTCTGTTTAGAATTTTTCGTGAGAGAATAGTTAATATTTTCTTCAATGATTAAACATTACAATTTAGGTTATACTCAATAGGTTATTCCACTATTCAAATATTGCATAAAAATTGATGGAAGCAGTAACAATATTTTAAGAATGTTCTTCAAAATCTACTTATGAATATTGATGTACTAATATTATTCGTAACCCGACAAAGATTGTCACTCTTAAAATAAATAGATAAAATATTTGAATGCTGTAAGCAAGAAGTTACGCAATTTGTTTTAATTATAAAACAAAAAAATAGTTCACAGTTTCATTGATTCATAAATCACAGAACATTTTGCACAAAAAACCCGTGTGAAAAAACCACCCTTTAAATTTTCAAACTTTGAACGCTCGGACATAAAAAAGAAAACAATGGACTCAAAACATATCGAGTCATTAAGGACATTGTGTAATTACGATTGGGGCGTATTCTGTTATTTGATCCCCTCAGTAGTTCTGGTGGTGGGTTGGTATTAGATATTGGGTACTTAGAATACCCCCTCCCGCCCAAATAATCAAAAACCCATTTGACTGCGTTGATTCACACATGATGCGCTCGAATGGAAGAAAACCCATTTTATTAAATGATGGCTGTTGAATATTAACGGGGTGTATGGAAAATGACCACATTAAAAAAAATATTTTTGTAAATTATTATTCAACGTCCTCTTTTAGTTTCATAACAAAAAGGAACACACGAACAGCCTCCATAGATGCTAACAGCGGAGCCTCGCTTTTATATCTACCTGAAAATTTTCAAAAATGTATAAGCGGTACAAGGAAAGACAAAATAATAAGGGCGGACAAAATTATGACATTAAGTGATGGGAGAAGGTTATTATTTAAGTATTTTGTAAAAATAATTGTTAATTATTTATGAGGAATGTTATTATAGAAGGCTATAATAACATACCTCATAAATAAATACGAAAGTGATCTTTAAATTATTCTTCGGCACGGGTTCTATTTTACAATTTGTTTAACAGCTCCTTGATTGTTGTTCCAATGAATTATTGTTCATATCACATGTTTGTAAAAGCCCGTATGGGTGTATAACAATTTGGGAGGCGGGAATGGGTACCGCCGCCCTGGAACCATTTATTGGATAACCAACACCTCTGCCACAGGAAACCCCAAATGGTTCGCTACGTTTGATTACTTAGCAGGGGTGTCAGGGTTCGTGGGGTGAGGTTTGTCTGGATCTGGCGGCGGATGACCTGGACATACTGAACCCTACGTTCCTTCCCACCCCTCTTACATTTTTCCTTACAGAACTTCCCATCCTTCCTTCCTTTCCTTAAAAAGTCCCTCCACACAGATTCATCAAAGATTACATAGGCCCTGAGGGAACGTAACGTAACGCAGGGAACGTAAAAAAAAATAACATAAATAAAAATAAATAAAATATAATTTGACATAGTATTTACCTACCTAACGTAGATCTAAAAAAACGTCTCGAAATTCAAACAGAATCAAAGGCCAACCAAGGTGCCTAAATAACAGTAATTATTCTGAATAAAGCTATTAATTTGAAAATAAATTTTGAATTTTAATACAATAATATAAAATAATAAATTTAGCTATTTGCTATGGCTTTTGAATTGACTATTGACTATTAACACTTTTTTTAATGTTTTCTAAAACTTCAAATATTTTCAAATATGAATCCATTACACAGAATAATTATTCACAACTCCTAAGGTGCTCTTTTAATTGGTATTAAAATAAGTCGTTTCCATATAAAAAAAAAAGTTTTTCAACAATATAATTAATAAGGAATTGTTCAATAAATTAATTTACAGACACCGATTTGTTTAAAGTATCATACGTATCCTTAAACGATTTGATATTAACTATCAATTAAAATTAAATTTCTCCAAGTTTCGGAAATTTTTAACCGCCCTGTACCTAATTCTTTTTGTAGGCATCAATACAGAAAACATATTCCCGACTTGTTCACGGGTATGTAAACATTTTAAAACATCTCGCTTTGTTCCGGTTTAAAACGGGTTCCGTGTTCCATTTTCGAATGTCCCCCGCTCTATATTTATTTAAACAGGGGCGCGTGCCGTACCCTCCATTACCAATAATATAAGTCAAAATTAAATTTAAGAACAAAAAATGTTTGTTGATTTTAAAGTTAAAGATAAAATAAAAATCTAATAATAATTGGATAATTTTTAGAACGCCGTTTTGTAAAAAACACCTCAAGGGCGCTGTATAATTTATTATGAGTTTCTAGGCTGTATCTATTTTTTTTGTTGCAGTGCTTCAAGAAGCTCTGCAGCGAATGATTGCTGACTGCACAGTCAACCGCACAACATCATAATTGAAAAATTTACAATGAAAGGATTACGTACTAATTTAGTGTTAGTAATTATATTATTTATTTTGAATTTTAATATTATTTGCTCTAATTTGAATTTTGATTTAAGCAATCAGATAACTAACATTGTTATTTCTTTTTTTAGACAATGGTTATAATAAAATATATCTAAATACTACATTATACACCTCGTTGGAGTTCTAAAGAAATTACCAATATTGCCTTGTAGAAGTCCATCATTCGGCATCGAAACGTTACTTGAAATGACATTATCAGTGTTTGGTGACTAGATCTGTACAGCCGGGTAACTCTGTTCTGTAACTCCATCTATACATCTGTATACCCTACCTTCCTTATTCCTCTTTTCCTTCTCCTCTCTCGCTTCTATCAGCCTCACAACATTAACGCCAAAAAGGTGGATGCCAGATGCATTGGCTCCGGGCAATCGAAACAAAAAAAAAGAAATGAAAAAGTTTTACCAAAAACATGTGAAAGTTGAAGTTTCCGTACGAATTAAAATTTTTATGTATAATCTTGTCTAATTTATACATAAATTGCATACTTAAATAGATTTGTGAATGTCATTCTATCGCGCTAATTAGCGCCATTTTATTTATTTTCTAAGACATTTGGAAGGTTTGTTTCGATCAACTGTCAAGTTTTTAAGCTTGTCTGCTGTTTTTTTGTTGTTATATCTATAATATTTTTAATACTCTTGTGCAGGATGTAACATCAAGTACTCGAGGGAATTTGACCAGCGATTCCAGAGCATATTTGGAGTGAAAGACGTGAATGTCATTTTGCTGTCCGATGATATATTTTTCAATTAAAAACTATCAAAAAAATCAAACGATAAAAGGTATCAAACGTCGCGGTAGTACCACGTCTGTTACCGTGCTGATGGAACGGGACGGAGCAAGTATCACGTGACCCGCTAGGCTGTACCCAACTACTTTGTTGCGACGTGTGATGGAATTTTTTTTTTAATTAAAAAAAATCATTGAACAGTAAAATGACATCTACATACTCAAAATATGCTTAAAATCCTTTGGGTAGGTGCTCTTGCAACAGTGTACATTATTTTAAATAAAAAAAATATTTTTTAATCTTACAGCATTCTAGACCTTTTTCAATCTCAATTTACATAATTACGCATTTGAATTTAGAATTTCAATTTTTCGGAAGCGCACGCGCGTAATAATGCGCTCTAGCGGCGGAAATAGGAAGCGTGTTTTGACTTCTGGAGGGCTCCATTAGGGTTGTTTATGGGCTTGTAATCGGTAGTTTTTTTTTCACATTTCAATTGCTACACTTTAAATGTGAAATGAATGATGTATTTTTAAAATGGATTCATGGGAACAAGCTGAACTCATTCACCAGAAATGAAATTGAGTATGGTGTGCCCTTAAAATGTTTTGGGTGGTGTGAATTCGATGTTTATTTATAATTGGTGAATGGATTCTGAACCCTATTTTTCTTATCTGAACCGATTAATTAAACATTGGAGTTATTTAGGAATAAGAATGGTTAGCACTTAAAGGTAACTGTACATTTATTCATTTATAAATTATTAAATCAAGTAATGCAAAAGGCCTTTTTAGAAATATTATTGTACTTGTTTAGCTGGTTTCCAAGAGTTTCCAAAAACGGTTTGTACGTATTTAAATTTTCAGGAAAAAATCGTACATTATTAGTAACTACAGATGCTAACTCTTGAGTTAACATCTGCCTTAATGGCGGAGACCGCAAGTCTGTCCGATACTTTGGCCCGAAAAAGAGGATTGGCCATCAATGCTCTTCAAATTCAATCCTTTCTTATCTTAACCTACCTTTGATATCATAAAAAAATTATAAGCTTTTCATTTTATAAGGTGGGTTTAAGAGGAACGTATGTGCGGCCCATTTCGGCCCGTTTCATACAAATTTTACTTCTTGATTTGATATCAAAATACCCAACCAAACTGAGAAATTATTTTTAAAATCAAAAGGTATATGAAATATCTAGTGGGGATGTGAGCTACTTTTATAATTATGAGATATAGGTCATTAAAGATGTTAATGTTACATGATTTGGGCAATTATTTGTGAAGAAATTAAAAACAATAAAAAAATATTTTACTGTATTTATCATAAAAATATGATGAAATATAAAATAAAAAATAAAATTACCTATTTACGGCGGAACAACAATTTGTCGTTTATATGTTTAAATTGCTACCCAAAAAATGCATGTTTTATGGTGTTTTATTTTTTTTTCTATTTTTCATTTTATTTTTAAAATAAATATAGTATAAAAATATTTTTATAGTTTTTCATTTACTCACAAATAATTGCCCAAATTGCCCCTAAAATCATGAAACATTAAAATCTTTAATGACCTTTATCTTATAATTTAAAGCAAAAATAAATAAAGTAGCTTACATCCGTACTAGATATTTAATATACCTTTTTGATTACAAAAATAATTTTTCAGTTTGGTTGGGTATTTTGATCTCAAATCCAGAATTAAGATTTGTATGAAACGGGCCGAAAAGGGCCGCACAAACGTTTCACTTAAGAACCCACACGACCATACTACAATAAAAAAAAACTTCTATTACTAGTAGTTCTGTGAACAGTTTATTAGAAATAGAATATCCTCTTATTTAATTAATCAAAACCAAAAATTTCCTCACTTCAAGGATTTATACAATTTTTTCAGAGAAGAAATCTAACAAATACAATATTGTATCAGTGATTCAATCAAATTTTGTATTTTTTATCCCTTCTTGAAAGATTTTAGTTTGTTTAAATAAAACTATTAATCCATGTTCGTAACGCGTATATACGGGCGCAAACAATTAATTCATCATGAGATTTTAAGGCATAACTTGTAAAAAGCGTTTTTTCCTAAAATAATTATACTCGCTCCATTTGTAATTATTCTTTAAAGTATCACCACGCATGGTGGTCGAAGAATCCACACATTATGTAACCATCAAAGCAATGAATAAAGAAAAAAAGATACCTCTCATGTATTACGCAGCACGAAAGTCTTTTATCGTGATTCCTACTTCCATCAAATAATTACATATTCTCGGCATTTTATTTAAAAACTGTTGAATTCTAAATAATGAATCATAAAGGCGGGTATACCTATTTACTATTTACCTACAAGTAGTATTCGTCACATTTCCCGGTAAACTTACGCACTGTGTCAACTTTCCCGCATTTCCAAAGTGCTCTTGAAGTTCACATAAAGCTGCGAGGGAACAGAACACTGGGCTGGGGATTCATCAAGAAAGCTACCCTTCACCTCCACCCCCAACCACTGCCCCTGTCTCCCTTGTGCACCCACTCCTCACAACTTACAAGTGACAAGGGCGGATTCTCCCCTAGCAATTCAACGCTTTTATGAATATACCTAAAGATTAATTTTCTGCCAACCTCTTGACCTGAATGTCACAATCCCACAATTTTATTCAAGAATGGTATTATTTAAAGATTTCAAATTTTATCGTGCACATTTGATGCAACTAACAAAATTTAAGTACCATTACGCAGATGACACAAATTTCCGTTAATTTTCAAACAATCTTTATAAGAAGGAGGACATGCATCTACTTGTCTCTCTCGGTGGCATTTAACCCGTTAACAGGAGACTTCCTTTACCGTCATGCTCTGAACGGTGTTAGAAAGAGAAAACTCCAAGCTCTATATTCAAATCTATAATTTAATTTTAGAAAAAATTCAATGTTTACCTCTATTAAAACCAAAGTTTCCGATAGCAATGTGAGAAAAATGTATAAATTTTTTATGAAACGACAAAAACGTGAGGTGATAATGACGTTTATAATATGTGCTTAATAAAATATCTGTGTGTGTTTTTTTTTCGTTATCGGTAATTTTAGGTGGAATAAGGTTAGCCATATTTTAAACTTTTTTATGCTGTATTAAGAATTTGTTATTTCAAAAATTATTTTTTTTCTAACAATGACATTTGTAAGCGTATTTTATCATTTTTCACAAACAGTTTTTAGTTTTCGGATATGTTCAGGAATATTCCATTTATTTGAATTTCATTGCAAAGCGGAAATATTTTATCTGCTGACAAAATAAGCCCGATTTCTGATTTAATTCATCTATCAAAATTAATCAACGCAGTAATTGCACAGCAACATATTTGTTACTTTTAAAATGTTGATATTTTTCTAATATTTGACAAACCTGTGAATGTGAATGAGAATTTTCATGATTTGAAATTTTGGTCTGTATTAATTCAAAACTCATATAAATTTTTTAAAAAGTCTAGAAGTCTGTTCATGAACAGTGTCCATTTAAAAAAAAAAGATTTTTCTTTATTTAGTTCGTCGTTTGACCGCCTGTTGAATTTTTTTCAAATCACCGTGTCTAACGACGCTTTTAACGTTTATCATAGAAAATAACTCATGGGTATTTTATTAAATTCAAAGTAGTAATTGGTAGTTTGTTTGTAACCTCACGTTTTATCTTCTTTAAACAGTAAAAAAATATAATATAAATTATAATAAATTCCAGAAAAAAAAACAAAAAAATTACATTTATATTGTTAAAAACATGGAATTCTTGTTAAAAATTCGTGTCGTGGCAGTCAATTAAAATATATATATGTCAGAAATAGCTTAACGTGTCACTCTGCAAAAATAAAACGTCGCCAGCCCTTTTGCAGCCAGTTAAAGACATTTTTTGTTATTTATACGAAAGAATAATCGCAGTATTTTTTCAATGTGCAACTAAAATATCGTTTAACGCTCGGGAAGTGGTTTTTATTAGTAAGGCTGCTAATCTCTACAGCTTTACTTTAGCATTACTTATCAAATATTATCCTGATACTAACTTCAGAATGCTGGGAGATAATAATGCTTTGAACAAACCATAATGTAATATAATTATAATACTTTTATTCATGCGAAAAAAAAGTTGTATTTTGATTGCACAGGTGCTACCATACATATATATCCCCCGCGTGACCTACATATCCAACATTCCGTGATGCACCAGGGGTGGGGTGCACTACATCTGAAGAGATGCAGTTACCATGGCAACCAGATGTCACCCCTGGATATTATTATCCCCACGGCCCGGTTATAATTAATACCACCTTATGTACACACCCTGCGGGACTAGGTACCTATTTCACGCGTATATAATAACAGATATATACCTAACGCAGCATATACCTGAGATACTGGGAATCTGTAATCCGACTATTGATATTGGATACATCCTCAGGAAGGGTAAATGGCGTCAATCATCAAATTTAGAAATTTTTTTAAAATTAACTTTTATATAAATAATTAGGGAAATAAAAAAGCTATTTCAAACACATTTATAACATATAAGAAAATATTTATATGTATATTTTTATGGATATAAAAGATACCTAGCTTACGAAATCATTCAAAATAAACAAGGCTTACCACATAAGTACCAGTTATTTTAAACCTTTTTTTAACTAACTAAGTAACCATTTAATACGCCGTTTCAAAACCATTTAAGTTTTTTTGTTGTAATAAATGACTTGTGTGTTTTCATGCGATCTGAAAAATATTATACTTCTAATTTATGGAGAGTAGATATACCAAAATCAAAAGATTTTTTTTTCAAATAGGTCATACGTCATTCGTCAAATCATTTTAGATATATTCCCGCACCGACCTGCATCAAACTTATTTTTATTATTTTACAGATGCCACAAACGAAATATACAGGTAGGAATTATTTGTGACAAGGGGGAGTTTGCCAAAGAAAAAGAAACTTCAGGAAATGTATTCAACTTGAAAAGCTCAATGTAAGTTGTGGAAAATAGATGAAAAGCAGAGGTGGATTTATTTTAATCTTAAAATGATTATTTTTACTGAATACTTGTAATTTCCGTAGATGACCAAGAATGCGCGTAAATATGTAATTTTCTAAAACATTTTTACAATAGATTTATATTTAAGCGCATTTTATAAAAAATTAATAAATTTCAGAATTTTAAAAAAAATTTGCGTTTCCAAAATTTTCTTCATATTATTGGTAAATACACCACCCACAGGTTGTTTAAAATTACTAGATTGATGTGTAAGAGTTTTTACCGTCTAGCTTGTATGATACGAAAAGTAATACATTGCATTATGACATATTACCTTTTATTTTAGCAGCCTTCATAACCATTAAAATTTAAGTTTCAGCTCTATGAAAACGTTGGGATTCTATTAAATATATTAATATTTGGCTCTTCTTAATAGAAAATCCACACACCCCTGACCGATTCTATTGAATATACCTATAACCTTTTAAAGCTTTCCATTCGGCTGTACATTGAAATATTACACATTTTGAAATAAATAAAAATTCAAATCCCAAAATCTAACGAGCGACCACGGCTAAAAAGACGGATTTATTATTTACATTATTATGAGTAATATTATTTAATGAAGACGAATCCAATGAAATAGTTAATATTTCTTTAACACTCCTCTTCCTTTGTTTCAACTTTTGGTCTCCCAAACAAAAATAAAATTAATTAAGATTTTGTGGCGTCAAATTTAATCACCCTTCTTTCTAATTGATTGCGTGCAAACTATGCATATGAAATGATTTCCTTCCTCCAGAAAACTTATATCGCCATCTCATTAATTTTCGCAATTTTCCGCCTCAGCAAATTCCGAGCTTTCCATTACGCGGCAGCATAAACAACTCGAAGTACAGATTTTCCCCGCCAGGCGACAAAGGGGCGCTAATCATTAAAAATCTCGTGTTTTAATGTTTAAACGGAAACGGCGTGCATCCAGCACGGGCACCAGAGACACGCATAATCAGTGCGTGGGCTTGCACCAGCTGGCGGTGCACGGCTCTAGGAGAAGCGAGTAGGTACTGGGTACGCGCAGGGAATATCGATGAGTGTACTACAAGTTTCGTATAGCTTGTAGATGACGCATCATCCATTTTTTTTTTAAATTCGTGAGTAGTCAAAATGGCAACGTATTATCGAGCATACTAGTATGACCTCAATTTTTTTGTGTTCTGCCAAATTCGAATTGCCGGTATACCGATATTTCTAAAAATACAGCTCAAATAGACGAGCATATTGTTATATCAACAGGAAGTGTTTTCATAATAAGATCACTCAATCTTTTCCCATCTCCTTCATGAAGACCTCCAAACTTTTTCTGCCCCATAGCAATCAGGATGTTGTAGCACTAGGTGTTTTCTGTTGCCAGTGAAATAAAGTTGATTACGTTCGATATTCACCAAAAATGTTTTCGAAAATTTTAATTTTTTTTTTAAATATGTTTATTCAGTTTTAATTTTACAAATCTTACGAAACTGATCAATCAGTTTGATTGTAAGAAATCTCTAATTTTTTTCTAATTATTTAATACAGTATACTTTTCAGTTTTACATTGTATATACTAAATATAATACTTAATATTAAAATACTAATTATTACGACAAACTAATTATTATAATGTTTTAATGTTTATGAATTGCGTTGTAGTAAAAATATTTTACACAGTACAAACATACGGTGAGAAAAAAAATAGATAGGAACTATTTTATTTGATTTCCTGTATTATTTAATGTACCTACAATCTATTTATTTTTGGTTAATAGTACTTTTTACATTAATTTGACAACAGATTTTTATAAATACGTAGATGTTTTTATTTTTATTTTTATAACATTGATTCTAATGACAAATGGGTCACTGCTCGGTTGTACATTCAGGCTTTCTCCCGGAATACTTTTGGTTTTCAGCAGTGTCACTAATATAATAATATACGTATATAAAATTCGAATTAAAGCAAAAATAATATAAAAATTAAAAATAGATAATCTTACTAATATTATAAATGCGAAAGTTTGTATGGATGGATGTGTGTTTGTCACTCTTTCACGCATAAACCAATAAACCAATTATAAAAATTCTTTCAACAATAGAAAACTACATTATGTGCGAGTAATATAGGCTGTATATAATTGTAAGTTCTGGCGTTATGAAATTATAAATATTAATTTATTATATTTATTATACGTTTTCTACCGCTAACAAAAACGAGTTATTGCTAACGTAAGAAAACAAATTGTTGATGTGGAAGCGATGTTGATATATTTAAATAAAAATGAATCTCCGAAATGTTCCGACTGTACCAAATTGTATAATTCTTTTATTCTTTGAGCTCTGTCATTATGAAATTTAGGTGGCACGCGAGCTGTTTGAAAACTGAATGTACCGGGAATGAACGTGTGGAATGCGGGCGGGGGGAGGGGGGTGGGGGAGGAGGGATAATTTATAAGTGCAAGTGCTGCAGTAATTTCCACCTAATACCATGCGAGCGAAGCCGCGTGTTAAAGCTAGTATAATCATAAACATAATGAAAAGTGGTATTTCATTCGAAAGTGTTGATGATAAATAGCTAAAACAAACCTCAGATACAGTATTTTGATTTCTAGAGAGAACGAATAATTGGTCTCTTTGGCGTTAACTGTATGTTTTAGAGTCAAGGGACCACTGCAGACTATCAAACAGATAGAAACTTACGAATTCATCAAATTCACTTTTCTGATTAAGAAAAAAACTTTTGGATATCAAAGTTAATTTGAAACGAAATAAACTCCAGGAATTTGTAAAAGAAATTGATGCTTCAGCCGTTATAATCCATATTCTCGATGTTGATCTCATCCCAAGGAATTAATGAAATATTTCCACCATAGTTGTCTGCGAAGATTCAACTTTAAAAACATTTTCCTAACAATTATTTCTGTAATACATTTCAAGATGGCTCGTGATCCATATCACCTTCCATAAATAATATGCACAGTGGTGCGAGTGCAATCATGCAACGCAGTTCCACTCGCTTTACTTACGCAGGATCTGCCGATGATTACGCCCCAGAGAAGGGGGGGTGGGTTGGGTCGGGTGGGAGATCAGAGATGCTGGGATCCCCCCTGGAGATTGCGCAAAGTAGATTATTCGTGAAGTGTGCTCTACATCTTTATTTATTTTTAAAAAATAATAATAATATTTCAGTAGTTTTCGTAACATCTGTTTTCCATTTTAGTCAACTAAAATAGCAAATATATCAACAATTTTTTTTTCTCTAGGATTTTTAGGTCATTTCTGTTATAATTCTTCTTGATGGCTGTTTTCATAACGGTCTTGAGTAAAAGTATCACACAGGTGTTAAGATACTTATTTGGCTTACTTTAACAATTGTTGGTGTCATTATTTGGAGTATAAAATGTAGCTGTCCAATATCATCTGTTTTCTTTCAAATGTTTTTAGATGAAAAAAAAAGTCACTAGAGTTCAAAATGTCATGTAATTTAATAACCTCAGGAGTCGCTGGTTAAAGAGAGGCATGTACCTACGTCTCTTAACACCCTCTTTAAATATTACATAATAGAAATTTACATTGCTCTCTCAGTTACCCAATTAAAGTTGATCTTCGCTGTCTTTCACTGTTATTGAATAATATTTTTACTGCACTATTTATAACAGATTCAGCCGCCCTATCCGAATTTCGACCGATTTCCTACATATCTTCCTTAAACGTTTGAAGTTTTTAAGCTCTAAAAAAAATAAATCTTATTTTTTAAGATAATATCTAGATACGTTCCACGCCGAAACGCAAATTATATGAAATTCCCTCGATAGAAAAAAATCGCATAGTTTGCTCCTAAAATTATTTAAAACAAGTCTATTTCTATTATTTTACAAGTTATATTAGTGAAAAAATTCACAACGTTTCTTTAAATAATATTTAAGATTCTTTCCACGAGATTTTCGCTCTGTTTAAACGAGTCATGTTTCATTAAGCATTTTCAACTCGCTTTTCGCTCTGTCCAACATTCGTAATTACACATCTCTCTTTCTTCTTTTTTTTGATCCGGGAAGCGCCGCCTTAAGGCTCCATTATAAGCTTTCAAAAAGAAGAAGAAAATTACTGAACACGACGGTTGCTTCGTTCCTTTCCCATAATTCGTGGTTCAGCTCGCAGGTTCGGCTCGCATGCATACACGTTATACGCTGCCTAATGTGTCGTTTCGTCAGAGGTTTGTGGATAAAGGGGGTCCGCTGTCTCATACATACAAAGGCCTGTTCTATAATAATAAAGATGTTATCCACAGGAATGATTTTAAAAACAATTAGACATCAGTAATGCGCAAGGCAAGCCCCTTTATTTTGAAGATTTACCTTACTGCATATAGGTTAGTGGTGCAACCCCGATGCATTGTCCCAACCCTTCCACCTTTACAGGGATAAGAACTCACACCACGGAGGTCTTTGAACCATAATTTATTGACTGAGCGTTGTAAAGTACTGTTTTAACTCGACCGTTTAGCATTTCACCTGTCCGTAAATTTGTTTTTCACGTTCCAGTTCCGGTTCAAAATGGTGGCCGTGTGCCGAAGTAGCCGATAGCCACGACCAAAAAAATCACGTATTTGAACATAAGTAGCTATGCTGGAGAAAAAAAAAGGTTAGATAATATTCTTTTTATAAAAAATATATAAATCTGGTAAGACGGTCCAGTTTTTCAAAAACATCATTTTGCCTAAAACAAGTTTATTTATTTATTTATTTATTTATTAAAAGAAGTTTATACAATGATCAAAAAATTGTGTTAATTCATCCGCCATGCTAGGGATGTCCCTGTGTTATGGCGGATGAAGTTTACAGATTGTGTAGGTACAGTGTACAGCTATTAACTTATGCAATTCATTTAAGTAGTTTAAGTAACATATTTAGTAACAAATTAAGTTAGTAATTTAATTAACACATTAAATTAATTTATGTTATAAGTTGTATCAATTATATTACAATTCAATTAAAATAGCAAATTTTTACTCATCATCGTTACCTAAGTACCTAAGTTATTACGAAAATAGAATCAGCTGGCCCACGACAAAAATTTGCGTCGGCACACTAATAAGTTGTTTAGTAAATATTCCCTTTTCAAATGATAAAGAGTTGTTTTATTAATTAAGTTGGTAGGTATTTAAATACCTACTTATAAATCTTATGATTTCTGAGAAAATTTTGTTTTTTTATTTAAAATAAAAGAATATTAGTAACACACACATTTTTGGACGCGAGGTCTACCGTACACGAAATTACTTATTAGTTATTTTATATTCGAAATTTTTTAACACATAACTTTAACTCAAATTCGCATACTATATAATGTAATAAAATAGAGTGGCTTTTACTTCAATAATTAGCACTGCGAAGTATTTTGAAAGTAATAAATAATTGAAAATAATTTTAAACTGTGGTTTAAAGCTCTTATAATTTTTAAAGCAAACTTGAGATAAAACTTGGGAACGAAAATGCACAATCAAATTGGACAAGTATTGGCCAACCAAAAACAACGCCCTTTACTGGAGGATTCTAAATATGATTGTTGACAGTTAATTAAATTAAATTTTTCAATTTGGGAGGTGGGAATGGGTACCGCCGCCCCGGGAACCTTTATTGGATAACCAACACCTCTGCCATAGGTCACCCCAAGTGATTCGCTACGTTTAGTGATTTAGCAAGGGTGCCCGGGTTCATGGTGTGAGGTTTGTCGAGGTCTTGGAGGCGGATGACCAAGACACACTGAACCCCAGATTCCTACCCACCCCTTAAACCCTTTTCCTTCCCAGAACTCTCCCCTCCTCCTTTTCCTAAAAAAATCCTCCACACAGCATCCCCAAAGATGATATAGGCCCAGAGGGAAATTATTTTCCTTTTTGTGGAACTCATGTAAAAAAAAAATGGAATAATTAATATATCGGCCTCCGTGGTCCCGAGGCAAGACTCTCGACTCACAATCCGAAGGTCGCGGGTTCGAACCCGGCGTGCGCAAATAAATTTTATTTGATTAATTTGTGTTATTTCACAATTTATTCATTTAAAATAATATATAGTATATTTGCGGCACGTTCCAGAGTGGAAGATACTATCAGTATCGCCCTGGTGTAAGACCACCATTCAGAATTGAAACGTTGCTTGAAATGGCTTTAGCCGTGTTTAGTGACCAGATCTGAATAGCCAGGTACTTCCCCACCTTCCTCTTCCCTATCTCCTTCCCCTCCCCACTACCTTAAGCCTCACAACATACCCCGATTGGGGATGCCATAGTCTCACTTGCTCCAGACGGGAGCAGTTGGGACTCTTGTGCGGTATTAACTGTAAAAAAAAAAAAAATCAATTATACATTTAAAAGAAACTATCAAAAACAATACTTAAAAAATTAAGCTTTAAAAATAAAATCACCTAAAATAGCCATTATTCATCAAGTTGAAATGTAAAAGAGGGTTTGTCAATATTTTACAAGAGCTAACTGTAATGAATTTAATAAGTTATTTAAGTTTTCTTCTAAGAATTCATATCGAAATATTAGTAGTGTTTTTAATTCCAATAAAACACCAAATCTTCGAACACATAAAAAAAATTCTTCACTGAAAAACTACGCTAATTTCATGATGACTATTCATAATGAACGTGTAAAATAAAAGTGTAAATAATCTATGATCGACTTTTGGCTCAAACGCCTGAGATACGCCGATGAAATTGAAAACCTGTTCAAAACGAATGTTGATATTTTAAATATTTATTTATTTATTTATTTATTTATTTATTTATTTATTTATTTATTTATTTATTTATTTATTTATTTATTTATTTATTTATTTATTTATTTATTTATTTATTTATTTATTTATTTATTTATTTATTTATTTATTTATTTATTTATTTATTTATTTATTTATTTATTTATTTATTTATTTATTTATTTATTTATTTATTTATTTATTTAAACGCCCATAGGGCTTTTACATAAGAGCAGTACACGTTTTTGGTTTTTTTTTATTTGGTTTTTGGTATATTGTGACCAATTCACGTAAAGTAAGAAAAAAATTGCTTACTTCGGGCCCTTCCAAACAAGGCCGCAACGCTCTTCCTTCAGTTCATCTCTAAGTCTTTTTTAAATTTTTGGCAAACAGAAGCTTTAAAGCTCAGATTAGATACGTTAAAACATAGATACATTTGAATTTTTATAAATGTGAACACCGCCAAGTTCCCAATTGCTCCCGGCTCTGGAGCCAGTGGGATTATAAAGTAATTTAATAGATTGAAACGGATGCTTGAAAATCAAACGGTTTTTTGATTTCGTGATCGTCCATCAAGATAATGATAAACCCCTGTGACAATCCGCATGTAAAAAAAGCCACAAAACCAGAAATCCTCAATCGATTCTAATGATACTTCTGAGAAAGATGCCCCGTTCTGTTCCCATCCGATTGACACAACTCGGAAACCGGAAAATGTGCAGTGGCAAGTCTAGAACGTGACAATTCAAGCAAATGAACATCAGCCATGACGATTCCAAAAAATATCTACCAGTGACCAATGTTATTATTGTATTACGTGAGAAACAATATTATCGGCAGGTCAGGACCGAAATAAGAATTTTAAAATATGAACCGCTATTTGAAGACGTTAGTATTGTTATGTCGCAAAAGTTTGAAGTAGGTACAAGTAGGTATGATTTGAGATTTTAAATATCTATTCTAAGGGCTTTATTAATTAACATTTACCTCCGTGACTTTATGACCGAGGTGTCGCAATAAAGAAAAAGATATTTTATGAAAATGACTCGCATATTGACAACAAAAATTATTTTTAAAGATGTGGGTTGTTGAATGTTTCAACAATTTCATCAACATACATAAAGAAGCCTGGAAGCAAGTAAAAAGGATGTCCCGATGTAGGTGCTTAGTTTTTTTATACAGTTTTATTTCGAGATGATGAAATTTAGCAGACTTGATCTTCAAAATAAGTTAAGTCTAAATGAGATTTCCCCCCCCCCCCTTCCCCTTTTATCACTTCTTAAAGCAGAATTTTAAAACTTGTTGATTAATATTTGCTCAGTTGACGTTCAAAATAAAAGGAGAATTACTTTTTTATGTGAATACTGCACAAGAGTCCCAACTACTCCCAACAGCCTGGAGCCAGTAGGAGGTTGATGGTAAATGGAGAGGGGAAGGAGTCGGGGAAGAGGAAGGTGGGGAAGTAACTGGCTCTTCAGTTCTAGTCACCAAACACGTTTAAAGCCATTTCAAGCAATTTGGAATGGTGGTCTTACACCAGGGCAATACTGAGGATGTCTTCCACTCTGGAACGTGCCGCAAATACACCTTATTTTATTTTAAATGATTAAATTTTGAAAACACTAATCAATCCTATTTTCTAGAACGGGAGTCCTTCCTAGTTGGGCATTCAAAAGCTTCTTGTAATGTTTAATGTTTATGTATAATCAGATAAAATTTACTTGCGCACGCCGGGATTTGAACCCGCGACCTCCGCATCGCTTTCCCCTCGACCACGGAGGCCATTAGCCACAACTGATTTCGAAAAACTATGTTATCTGAAACGATTATTATAGTTAAGAATTCACTATCGGCTGAGTGGACGAACAAAATTAATAAAATGTCTTATCCTATTTGACTGACCAGATCTGAATAGACTGTACCTACACAGTAAATACCCCTACCAATCTCTTTTTCTTACCCTCACAATACTCCCCATGGCAAAGAATGCCGTAGATTTACTAGCTTCCTACAGTTTGTTTTCTTGTGCGGTATCACATAAAAGAAAAACCGACGAAAAGGGGCATTGTGAATTGATATTAACCCTATAATTATGTTTCATATTATTACGAAAGATAACGCCTGCTTTGTAAAAACAATTAAGAGGTATTTTATTTTTCTCTCTCCGGGTTGATAATTTACATATTATGTAGGTAACTGCCCGTGCCTTGAGGATGTAAATGAAACCGATAAGTAAATAAATGTAAACTAATAGCTGTTCATAAAAATAAAGTTTGTATTTTTTTTTTGTAGTTAACTTCTACTTTACTGAAAAAAAGTGTTTATTGATGTTGGTATTATTTAACGATTGATGTGAACAATATTTGTTCACCGCACATTCTGTGGATCTTTTAGCAATTATATTTATAATGATACTGGTTTCCCCATAATAGACTTGACAATAGTTTGAGACTGCAAGAAACGATGTTTTAAATCGTGAACAACAATGAAATATTTTTTACTGTTTTCCAATTGACACAACAATTTAAGGGGTGAATACTTGAGAATAACGGCCCAAGTCCTTTTATTATCCGTTTTGATTAATTGTTTTGTGGGAAGGAGAACTAGACTTAATCACTTTGATGCTTCAATGGACGTTAAACCTGATATTTGTCGTTATAAAATAAAAAGAATATTTTTATGTTACCATTTTGAAACACATTATATTTGAGAAGCAATCATTATCAGGCAAATTATGATCATAAAATGAATTTTGAAACATGACCTAAGCATATGTACTCAATATAAAGTTTTTTTTCACTCAAAGATCTGATGTTATACGCTGATACAGGTCATGATGCCCACATGTATAATTCACATGATCATATTAAGCAAAATATTTACACGTTGGCATTTGTCTCATGAGAACGGGTCGCTTCTACGGCTCGTTCTTGAGTTCAACAGCTCGGCTGTGGAACGATTTGTCGGCCTCTGTGTTTCCTCCTTCCTAAAACAGCATGGGTCTCTTTAAGTCCCATGTTCACTCCTTCATCTCCTAAAAAAGACCCTTCACACAGCATCTTAAAAGATGACATACGCCCCAATCGACATTATTTTCCTCAAGGCCACCTGTGTGGAGTTAATGTAAAAAAATAGTGATAATTAAAAATTAAGTTATTTTTCAGTACAATGTAAAACTGTCAATTTCTGGAGTCAATCAAAAACTTTCAAATGCTCACATCTGTTTCCACATTAATATTGTTCAAAATCTTATTGCCTTAGTAAATAATTAAAAACAGTTAATAATTAATAATATTAATAAAAGTTCCAATAATTTCTACATTTAATTTCTGATCTCTCCGACAAACTAGAAATAATAGTTCCAATAATTTCTACATTTAATTTCTGAACTCTCCAACAAACTTCGTATTCTTATATGCACATTATTTTGATCATACGTAAAAATACGTATTTCATCTATTCGCATTTCAGAATCTTATAAAAGTTGACTCTCCATTTTTTCAGCAGATTTCAAATTTTGGCTATCGATTTTCCTTATATTATGTTATTAGACGTGACGCACAACGGTCCGCAAATATTCGCTACCCCCTTTCTAAAAATCTCGTCCGAATTCAAGTCTTGAAAAATACGGCGATTCGTTAGCTGTACCGTCAGATTTAACCAGGAAAAAGAATTTGGCTATCGTGTTATTTAGTACGAGTTCTGTACTTTTTGGATTATTCATGTTTCATCAAAGTGTCTTGATTTAAATTTTTTCACGCTTGAGTTAACGATTTTTAGGCTTCGTCCAAAGTTAGGTTAAGTTTTTTTTTTGTTATCGTCAACGACCTTTCCTTTGTCTTTATCTGTTTAATTACAATAATGCAATCTTTATCGGAAGTTGTACTGTATTAGATACATTCTTCCGTGAAACCTTTCGGATAACTTCTTTATAGAGACATTGCGCGTAGACATAATGCATATTTGTGAAATTTGTACGGTTGCATGTAAAACAATTTCACAGATGGGTGTCTACTTTTTTGCATGTGCTTCCAAAGCGTAATATCATCTTTAATATAAATTTCTTCATCATTAAAACATTTTTATTTGCTTTCTGATTCTTCTTCACCCCCCACAACTCGCTCTGGTATTAATCTACCCCGTCTATCTTTTATCCGGCATCTACAATCTACCCCGCGTGCATCTCGTCGCATCTTTCTCTATGAAACTGGAGCAAACATTTCGAAAAGGCATAAGATGAATTAAAATGCGTGCTTTTGTGCTCGGAAGATAAGGTCTTTCAGCTCGGTACTTTGGACTCTAAGGAAAAGGGATGTATGAAACTCTGCGTAATAAATTGCATGGCATACCTACGCACATTGTATACAAGGAACAAGGATGTATGTTGAACGCTATGCGTGTAATGAAAAATGCAGATTGCATGGTTGTACACCAGGATCTTTGTTGGATTGATGTTTGTCATTTATTACGATTTGTGCCTATACGTACAAGCTGGTTATTATTATCAAATCACTACAAGTATCACAAACTATCTCTAATAAATGTAATATGTTATAGTGTCTTACTTTAGTCCAAATCTGTTTGAAAAATTTAGGGAGTATTTCACCATCCCTTGATAGACTATTCATACAGTAACGTACATTAATTATACAGGATTTCTTTATTTAAAAAGTCTGAATTTATTATTGGCACTTGAACCTATGAATTAAGTATGGCTACATATAGAATAAGTTAGCCAAGTTTTTTACCAGTTGCGAATATTTATTTGTCTATTTATTAATATTCGTTATGTGTATGGATAAGCTGAGGAGGATGGTGAAATAGCCCGTTATAATGTCAAGAGTCAGATTAATAAGAAAACCAGAAGGGTTTTTTACATTAGCTTCGTACAAGAGGCCCTGTGAAAAAAAATATTCCTTCAGGGCCTATGCCATCTTTGGGAATGGGGATGCTTTGGAGGGTATTTTTAGGGAAAGGAAGGAGTGTGATTTCTGGGAAGGAAAAAGGTGTGAGGGGTTGGCAGGAAACTGGGGGGTCAGTGTGTCCAGGAGTGATGGACATATGAATCTATCGCCCCCACTGCGGTGCAAGGTCAAAAGTGTCTGATCTCCCGATCCGGTCCGCCACGCAGTAGGGCAAACGCATTCGCCGCCGATACCTAGACAAATGTCACCCCATTAACCCAGGCACCTCTACTAAGTCACCAAACGTAACAAATCACTTGGGGTGACCTATGGCAGAGGTGTTGGTTATCCAATAGATGGTTCCCGGGGCGACGGTCCCCATACCTGCCTCTCAAATTGGTACTTATGTAAGAGACGATGTATGAATGTGAATGTAGCAAGGAATGTGTGCCAAGACAGAATTGTTTGGCAGTCCGTTCTCTCTGCCTCCCCTGAGAAGAAACGGAGTGATGATTAGTTAGTTAGTGTTTTTTTATTCATACGGTGGTATAAATCTATGTATGGGTCGATTTAATATCGAAAGGTGAGAATTCCACCTTATTGCTGAGTTACGTATATTTGATACGCAACTGTAGATATCTATTTTCCACGTGACTTTTAATAAATTGGGCTCTACATTGTCTCATCCAATTAATTAATCTGACAACCTGCGTATCCAGCATTGACTTTAAAATCAGAGGAGGCGGGTTTGAAACTGTATGGGGGCAAATAAAAAACGTTAAATTTATGTGAATTTTATTGTGTGTTGCGTGCGTAAAAAAAATGATACGCAGAATACTGTGACCGGACAACTCAGAATAAAACCAACTCAGAACCATCTCAGATAAGTCGTTTAGAGTGATAAAAAAATAGATATGAAAATTTGGTTAAATAGGTTACGTTAGGTTAGGGTTATCGGCTAATTTAAAATATTTTTTTCATAGCTTTTAATGACTTTTCAAGGAGGTGTTGATTTGACTTTTTTCTCAGTTGGCATGGAACCGTATGATTAAAAAATAAATAAAAAAGCACATATAAGTAAATGGCACTTGTACCGTAAATTCTAAATAAACAAATAAAACGTGACTTTTTTATTGTTTTCCTTCGGACTCTCAAATAACAACAAAGTAAATGTCGAGGCCGTGCAAAAATAGATAATATGTCACTCACAGCCCCGAGGCGCATTCTGTCCCGTAAACTAGCTCGTGTGAAACGGACATAAATAATATTATGTATACTTTAGACCAGGGGTGGGGAACCTTTTTACGGTCGGGGGCCATTTGGAAGTTTTTAGTATCAATATTTTTAGATTTTCAAGCGCCGGGGGGAGGGGGAGGTAAGGTAAGGTAAGGATTTGACCTTATTTAGAATTAACATATGTAAATGAAATTTTGTAAATGGTTTTTTTTCTCCAAAACATGTTTAAAAAGTAATTGTTTGACAGTTGGGGATGGGTTAAATGGTTAGGAGGTTACTCCTCACCAGCGACGATTTGAGGATGATTTTTTTTTGTTTTTGCGTTAAAGAAAAAAAAATGAAAAAAAACTCACCGAAAAAGTCAGCGGAGACCAAAATTTTATTTCCTTTTTTTCTTCAAATAATGTCAGGAATTATTGGTTAAAGAAAGTCAAGTACGTCCCTTAACACCCTGTACAAAGAGTGCAGATATTTTTTTTTCTCTTTCTGAATAGAGTTTTTTCCCGTCTGGAGCCAGTGAGACTATAGCATCTCCAATTGGGGAATGTTGTGAGGCTGAAGGTAGTGGGGAGGGGAAAGAGATGGGGAAGAGAAAGGTGGGGAAGTGCCTGGCTTATTCAGATCTCTGGTCACCAAACGCGGCAAAAGCCATTTCAAAAAACGTTTCAATTCTAAATGGTTCTTAAACTGGGCGATACTTAGAGTATCTTCCACTCTGGAACGTGCCGCAAATATACTATGCATATATTATTTTTAAATTAATTAATTCTGAAGTACCACAAGTTAATCAACTTTATATTATTAATTTTAAAAGGCAAGATAGAAGGTCGCCGAGGGCCAGGTAAGTACGAATAAGTATGAGGGCTGCGAAATGTATGAGAGTTCACCGCTATTAGAAGTATGGAGGAGCTATTCCAGGCTGTGAGTGACACATTTACCAGAGTGATCGCCAATATCGGAGGGACCTGATAGGGCACACGAAGAAGAAGAAGAATCAAATAAAATTTATTTGGGCACGCCGGGATTTGAACCCTCGACCTTCGGATTGCGAGTCAAGAGCCTTACTCCGCGATCACAGAGGCCGTCAAGAGTTGTCATCAATACTGAGATATTTTTTCAATACTAATTTCACTATCGTATATAATAAGAAATAAAAATTAAACTAAAAAATTACGTTTGATCACGTATGTGTATTTATGTCTAAACTGATTTCTAGTAACATAGGTGCAAACGTAAGCACGAACGTGTCAGCTATGCTATAAGTTTACCTGGGTTGTGTATAATAACTGAAAAATGTATCTGAAACAACGTGAAATAAAACCGTTCTCACTTTCTGCGTGAATTTTTTTGTCGTGCTCTCAGCAGGCCGCACCAAAAATGCTCGCGGCCCGCACAAAAAGTTTCGCGGGCCGCCGGTTACCCACCCCTGCTTTAGACCATTGTGTCACAATTTGAATAGTTTGTACGTTTTTATTACTTTGTTGTTGACGTTAGATTGAAAAGATTTGAATATTTCATCTAAATTGGCAGCCATTAATTTATTACATAAGCAACTCTAATTTTATTTATTTTTCGTACAAACTGCTTACATTGTTATGTTAGTTTATGTGGATCAAACGAAATTAATTTTGTTTATTAATAAAATATATCAAATCGATGGATTTTTTTTTTACAGTTATAGGATAGCCAATTAGAGAAGGTTGTGAGGCTGAATGTAGAGTGGAATGGAAGGAGATTATTAAGGAGAAGGATACGAAGTACACTCCTGGCTATTCAGATCTGGTCACCAAATACTGTTAAAGTAATTTCAGGCAACGTTTAAATTCTGAATGGTGGAAAAGTGATACTTCACGAGGGTGAAAATAATGGCATCTACCACTATGATGGGTTACTAAGAACGGGTTGTTTCACAGAATTTCAACGATGCAAATTTTAAAAATGCAAATAATAATCAAATTTCAAATCGAAATTCAAGTTCAGTTCGAGTTCTTTTTCGTTTCATCATTAGCCGGTTGTTATATAGTTATGTTAATACAGGACTTTCACAGAACTTGAATATAAACTTTGAAATTTGATGAATTGTTCAAATTCTTTAAAAAGACCCGTCTAGTGATTCAAGTTTCATAGACGTCTACAACGTCTTAATGGACATAGCGTTATGAGTTGCTCAACAAAAGCTCCGTGAAATTTATTTATTTATTTATTTAAGGAACAGTAACAGTGTTAGTAATACAATAAACGTAAGAGGATGATAAAAAAACAGACCAATTATTAATGTTCACAGATAGGTATTTAGAAACAAGACTAACTGAATATAAACTAGAATATTTAAAAAAATAATAAGAGTACAAATGTGAATTCAACAAATGGTAAACTAATACAGAACATTAAAATAAGTGTGAACTGAAATAGACTGCAAAATAGGGATTTGGGTTGGGAAGGGTAAGGGGAGGAGAGGGATAAGGGAAAGTTGCCACGCAAGTAATATAAAAATATTAGATACAATTAATTCATGCGTTATTCGCACCTAGAATGTTTTACAGTGAAGTTCTGTAGCGACAGTAACTAGCAGTAAATACGCCAGCACGTGTGTCTATATTTGCAAATTTGTTGTTATAGTAGTTACCTAGAAAGTTACTTAGTTAGTTAGAAATGCAGTATAATAAACAGTGGGGCTTTGAAACACCCATCTAACCATTTTAAAATAGGTCTTTATTTATATATTATGATGTTCTAGAGATATACTTTATACCAATATTTTGGTTTTAAGTGTATCTCTATAATATTATTGAACCTTTAAGTTGTTTTTTTGCAAAAACAGCGCTTTACAAAATATCCCATTACTTTTATTATATGAGCCAAATTTACCATTTGTTTAAAAAGAAATATTTCGTAAAAAAGTGTTTTGATCGTGTCAACCTGTTAAAAATGGTAAAACTAGTTAGTGAAAAAAATGCGTTGGGAAGTTTCTAAGCCCTTGGGTTGAGTAATTTCATGGAGGGTGTGGATAAGGGATAAGGTAGGGATATAGTGAACTAGAGCAGTAGGGCATTAGTCTAATGATCCAGGCTCTTTACTCCTTTTACTTGTGCCCTTTGTCTTTGCCACCCCTGTCATTTTCCCGCGCAATCATTGGCGGCCATCTTGCTTTATCTTTATTCCATATTTAAATAGTGTTTTCAACTTTCCTTGCTTTCAGATTATGGTCCCACGTGATGTGCAAAAAATATCTCTTCATTTGATACACGTGAAATTTTTCATGGAGACAATACACATTTATTTTTAAATTTGTTTATGGTAGACATTATAGACATCCCTGATTTATTAAGCCTATTTACCTTCCATATACCAAAAAGAACTACTCGATCGAAAAATATTTTTGATTAATATCAGCACAGAGTCATTTAGATACTCGCTTGTACCTAGATTGTAAGCAGCTGACAACACTTTCTCGGAAGTAGTAGATGTGTTCAACTGCATGGAATATAGTTTTAGAAGGATATAATAACATAAATCAATAATAATAATCGATGTTAGCTTAGGTATTAGGTACTATTCTTCTGCATGGGTTCTATACGATTTAAATATCATATTTTAATTCAGGATTACTGTACAACAAAATTATTATGTATGTGATATACAAAGTTATTTGTAAAATACCGTATAAGCGTACAATAAAAATAAAAATAAATAGATCACTCCATTTTTTTTTTTAAATATGTATATAACTATTTATTATTGTAAATGTTCTGATAAAACAAGATTCTTAAATATTATTTCTTACAATTTACGTAATGAAATAGTTCAGGATATTTATTTAAATTTTTAATGGAAAGCTATTAAATAACTTATATTTTAATATACCTTTTTATATGAATACCGCACAAGAGTCCCAACTGCTCCCCTCTGGAGGCAGTGAGACTATGGCATTCCCAATTGGGGTAAAAGCATATTCAAAATATCACCCCTTTCTAGGAATAGCTTGAAATTGAAAATAAATTTATAATTGTTTTTAATCCTCCTTTTTCTATTTTTGATAAATCTTTTATTTTCTTGTTATCATTATTAAGATTTTATTATTTGAGACTAAATTCCCAGACCAAACCATGTCTCTTTATTGTGAGGAATAGCTATTTCTTTATTTTATAATTTACCTACTGTAAACATGTAATAATTATTGTATAAATTGTATGTATTGTAAAATTAATTAAATAATAAAATTAAAATGCTCTATACAGTTGAGTTAATAACCGAATATTCATACAACTTAAATGCAAATTATTTCTAAATTACGGGTGATAAGGTGTACGTACACCTTGAAGTGATTTTTCACAAAAACGACACTATACATACCATCAATATTATTACGAGTTAGTAGTGTTTGTGAGAAATCCTTTAGGGTGTAGTCCACATAGGAGGCCCGAGGAAAATATTTGCCCAGAGGATCTAGGTCATCTTTGGGGGTGCTGCGTGAAGGGTATTTTAAGTGAAGGTGGAAGAGGAAGTTCAGGGATGAAAAAGGTACGAGGAGTGGCTAGAAATCTGCAGGTTAGTGTGTCCATAAGTGACGTACAATCCGTTATTCCTACCGCAATGTAAGGCATTAGGGCCGGGAAAGTCCTGCTGGGTAGGTCCAACCGGCCCCTCCCGATCCGTCCCCGGCGCTGCTGACACACCCGCCACCGTGAACAATTCCCATCCCTGCTAAGTCACTAAACGTAGCGCACTACTGGCGGGTGATCTATAGCAGAAGTGTTGGTTATCAATGAATGGGGGGGGGTAGCCATACCCGGCTCACAAAACGTACTAGTTGGTTAAAAAAATGTTTTTAATTTGTTTTTGTATTTTTTTTTCAAATAAAAAATAATGTGATTAAAGCTGTAGTAGAAGTAGACATAAAACCTCACTTTTCCTGTCCTACTTCTCTTACAATTTTAAAATAAATGTTTTAAATGGCAATACGCTTCGCAGTCAATTTTAAAGGTCATATAAAAAAAGAAATATTATTTTCGGATTGACAAATATAGTGCCTAAGTTTTTAAAGTATTTTTACAGTGTTGGCGTTTAAAATAATCAATTTGGATTTTCGAAATGCAAAAATATATAATGCTGCGACAATTATGTAACTTATAAATTTAAATTAACTCTTCTCAAGCAGGTATACAGTATGGCTAAGATATTATTTTAACGCTCTCTCCAAAAAATCATGTGATCAATAAAGTGGATCAAAACTATTATGATACCAATTAAATACCGTATTTAATTTCGATCGCAGATTTTTAACTGGTCGTTTTTCATCAATTTAAGAAATCTCCAGTTATGAATTCGTAGATTTTGCGTAAAGAACGCAATTTGCTAGAATATTTTGAAATAATAAATCCCTCTGAATATCAACCATATTTTCTAATCTCACAAACTCTCCACTTCAAAATAATATTATTGATGCTATGAATGACAGTTACAAAATCAAAGGCAGATCTTCGAGTTTAAGAGGAAATTTTGTTGCAACTGATATGGAAAGCAATGAATTACATAAATTCATGAGAGAATTTATCAGCAGCAGCTAATCGTCTGAAAGCAATCACTGTCACCTTTGTGCGTATCCCAATATTAATGGTTCCACAATGCGAGGCAGTCAATAAAGCAAACATCAAGACAATGAAACTTGTTTGATTGTACATCTCACACATCACACGTGGTGTCATCAATGAAGTGACTCGATAACGCGAAAGACGAAATATATTCATGTCGAATTGCGCCTCGCCTCAGACAATCACTCATCATCAATCAACATCATTGGGAGAAGCATAACAGCTCACTTCTGCAACGGGAGATCATTTCTCCAGCTTCTGGGGAAGGATTTCTTTCATGTCGCGATTGTCACACTTGTTCTCATTGAATTCAATTCGCTACGTCGATTTTTCATCTCCACATTAACATACTGGTCAGTCAATGTCCGTCAAGGAATGACTTTTGCTTTGTGACTTATAAGTGCTTTAATAAATGGAGAAGTCGCGGTACAATGTAGGAGAAGAAGGGAACAGAATAAGCGTTAAATGCAACGTGTTTACAAACAATAAATGTATCGCAAAGGATATTTATGGTAAAGGGAATGATCTGTGTGGAAGACAAAAGAGTTATAAATGATACCAGTGCTGGGTCGTGTCAAATCTCTGTTAGGATTCTCGTATCCTACAGATGATAATATATAATGAAGATGCTGCCGAGGGGGCACACTATTACACCCTTACGTCTGTATCTGTACCTAGGGGTGGTATCATACAACAATACATCATACCTTCGTCCCTTTACGCTTTACACCCTTACCAAGTACCGCCTAGCCTAGGTATGCGACCCTCCTGTTCGCGCTTCAATGGGTAGCCTTTAAAATGTATTTACATGCATTCATTTTCTCTGTTATTAATACGTTTTCGCCGTTTTCTTTTGTTGGAGATTAATTAATGGGCGTATAATAAACACCAAATGATGAATTAAACAACGACCACCGAAGGTAAGAAAGGTAACTAAGTTGACCTTATTCCAGGATAACAATTTTTTAAAAATGTATCCAATTTATGAAGTATCACTGCTAAAAAATTAGAAAGTAATAATTTGTGTCATTCTACAAATCTGATTTTAGCTTAGTCGGTTTTCGGGCATGTAGAGCAAATAAAAGAAGAAACTAGTATTTAAAGAATATATGAGTTGCAAATGTATAGAAAAAAGATATTGAAAGTGAGGTGACCTTAACATTTATAATACATTTGTCTAATAAAATATGTTTTTTTTTTTTTTCGTTATAATTGGTTATCAATAATTTTAGTTAGAAAAAAATTGATTGTTTGTAAAGTCGGTTTACGGACGATAATTCTACGTGATAACGTCATAAGAAAACTTTTATATAGAATTTAACAGTCACAAGCCGAACGTTTAGGCCGATCGTGCCTCTCTATCGCTTGTTCCGCAATCTCGCTTGCACGCTCGGCTCAGGCGGAACGTGACAACGTGACAATGAGTCATACTTTTTCATGAGTGCTGCCGGCGTTCATCGATTTCGTTATCACGTCAAAACGTAAGGTTAACCATTTTAAAAACTTTTTTTTTATTTGCATGCAAAATTTTTACACTTCATGTTCAAAAAAATTTATGTTCTACTCTTTCAAATTTATTTACATCTTGTAATATTGACAAAAAGTGTAGAGTTAAATTCTAATTGACTTTTAACTAGAATGGTAACCCGACTAGAGTATAATTCTCCTCCAAGATAAAAAAAGATAGTCTAATGTCTTTTTTGTTAACACTCGAGTTGGTGGTTTTATTTTGGAATCTTGAATAACAGCAAGTGCCTAAACCTTAATTCAATGTAAGGAAGAGTTCCAGCCTGGGAAAGGTGGTAATGAGCCGAGATGAGAACCATCAAAACACAGACATGGTCGATCGCTCTGCCAACATTGTGCTGAGATGTGTTTTTTTTTTCAAATCATATTAGGGGATGGAAGAGCAGTGTTTCTCAAGGTTTCATATTTTAATTTTGTAAATTTACTAGTTACATAACATTCACATTTTACAATTGAAAACTAATGTATAATAAATGCAATGAACAGGGAGTGGTGGCCAGTATTTTTTTAACGATAATTATCATAAGACTATAAAGGAGTAATATTATTTTAAAAATAGGTGCTCTAAAGTTTTTTGATTAATATGATGGCTTCATATTTTTTGGTTAGATATTATTTTTGCTGTTAGTTTTGCGGTTCATGGGGTGAGGTTTGTCGCATCGTTACACATCTTCTTGGCGGCGAATGCGTTTGCTCACCTACTGTATGGCGGGCCGGATCTGGAGATACTGGTTTAGAGAGACCAAATCTAGACCTCTCCAGCAGGACTCTCGCGACCCATCGCCTTGCACCGCATTCATTAATACGTCCGCATTGGATTCACACGTTCGTTGCTCCTGGACGCGCCGACCACTTGCCCTCTTCCTTCCCAAAACTTTCTTTCCTTTTTTCCTAAAAAGACCCTCCACACAGCACGCCCAAAGATGACATAGGTCCGGAGATATTTTTTCCTCATGGCCTCCTGTGTGGAGCTAATGCAAAAAAAAACTGCAAAAAGATTTCTGTTTATTGGGAAGGAAAAAGGAATGATGGGTGGGTAGGAATCTGGGGGTCAGTGTCTCCAGAAGTGACGGCAAGGCGACGTTCCGAGAGAGTCCTGCTGGAGAGGACAAAACCTCAACCAGTCTCTCCAGATCCGGCCCGCCACGCAGCAGGTAGGCAAACGCATTCACCGCCAAGACCCGTATTAACTGTATTCATGCACCTGCGTATTCATGCACCTGCGCACCTCTGCTAAGCCACCAAACGTAGCGAACCACTATGGCAGATGTATTGGATACCAATAAATGATTTCCAGGGCGCCTCCCAAATTGAAATTAGTAATTAGAAATAGAAAATCTCTACATATTATAAAACAAAGTCCTCCGCCGCTTCTGTTTGTCTGTCTTTTCGCGATAAACTTAATAACTACTGAACGGTTTTTTTAATGCGATTTTCATCAATAGATATAGAGTGATTCATAAGGAAGGTTTAAATATATAATATGTTAAGGTTTGTGTAAATTGATTGAAATATATAATATATAAAAGAGAATGTCTGTATGTGGTGGACGAGCGGGCTGGCAAGCGGGCGGTGTGGATTTGATTTGTATGCAAATCTACAATTTTATGCCGAAGTTGATGAAATTTTCCACATGTGACCTTCAAAACAAGAAGGTCACCTTTTACATTTGATTTCGAAAACTCTATAAAGCCGGGAACTTCAGCTAACATTCGTTAGAAGACAGCACTTTATTGTGTGATGTTATTTAAATAATTACGGAAACTTGGTTTAACGCCACCATCACAGTAAGGAAAAAAAACACCATTTATTATGATAGATGTCGTTTAAATTATGCTTGAACATAATATTACGTTTGATGAAGCTTGGGGACAAATTTACGAAGGTAGGTATTTAAATCATTTAAGTCAAATTGCCTCCACCAGTAATAATACTTATTTCAGACAAGTTCCGAGTATTTATAATGGCCATCGCGTGCGTGGATAACAGTGATTGCAAGTTACACTTTGTCTTCCTGCTTTCTATTTGAACATTCCCACACCCATATTCAACATCTCGGTGTTTGAGAATCTCTGAGAACATTTTCTAAGGGAGTCTGAGTTATGAGAATTGTCGATGAAATAATTTAGTCGTTTATCTAGTGATGATCTTGGGTGAACCTGTTTCTTGGTGCGTGTTGGAGCATCTTCTGTCAATCTGATTATCTTCATATATAACACTCAATTCTTCACATAGATGAAGAAGTCGTGAACAAAACAATGTTGAAAAGGGTGATACTAACGCAAATTGTATACTCTGTGCGATGTTGTATTATATAATTATTTTTTACTTTGTTTCAACTACCCTCTTAAACATTATTTTAACATTCCATTGGTTATTTATTTATTTATTGACACTATTGGACTTTTACATATCAAATACAATTTTCATTTATGACAATAGTATTACATAAATAAAAAGATTACAAAATATATAAATAAAGCATGAACTCAATATAATAAATAATAATATATCTAATGCTAAATCCACATGGATAACTTTAAAGAATTCGTACGTACAACTCATATACCTATGAGCAAAAAAATCAAAACACACCAATTTTAACTTTGTTTGAATCTAGAATACGAACAATAAAAAAAAAAACAAAAGACAATTGAAATAAAATAAAATGATTATAATAAATTTGTACGAAGTATAAGTACCTGCCTACCAAAAAAAATAATTGCATGCATTATGGAAAAAATGGCAAAACAATGAAATCATCTCAACTAAAATCAGGCAAACAATTACATTGAGGCTTAAATACAGACAGAAAAACCATTTTTGTTTATTTTTTACATTAGCTCCACGCAGGGGGCCCTGTTAAAGAAAAATTCTATGTCATCTTTGGGGATGCTGGGTGGAGGGTCTTTTTAGGAAATGGAGGCGAGGAAGTTCTGTATGAAAGATGGGTGTGAAGGAATGTGTAGGAAAATGAGAGGTGGGTAGGAATCTAGTTGTCAGTGTGTCCAGGAGTGACGGACGTATGAATCCATCCCTCCCAATGCGATGGCGATGGCGATGGGTCGAGAGAGTCCGGCTGGAAAGGTTAAAAGGACTCCCTCAACCAGCTTCTCCCGTTCCGGCCCGCTAAGCAGTAGCTGGGCAAACCCGCCGCCACCAAGACCTAGATAAACCTGCTAAGTCACCAAATCTATCCAACCACTGGGGGTGACCTGTGGCAAGAAGTATTCTTATTTCTATTGTTGACCAATCAAAAATATTTCAAAATGGTTAAAGTTTGATGTACCTGGACACTAAATATTTTCTCTTTTCATCTTTACAAGCAAGTCAATCAAATAACGTTCATGCTCTATTATAACTTAGTAATGGCGTATGAATTACATATCCATAAATAGGTATATTATTAGTTTATTCATAAACAAGAGTGACGAGTAGCCAATTCTCACCATTCAGAATCCAACAAAGGAGAGTTGCGGAATATAGTTGACACTGTATGGAGGATATCACCATTAATAATGTGGGGTCCTTGTGAGATGCAGCAGTAATGACTCACACCTGGTTCAAACTGGACACGGTACCGGGAACGAGCCTTGGGGGATACCAGACTTTGTATGTTTTTATTACGGCACTTATTAAACCAAAGATTTAAATAAAGAAGAGACATTGTAACTGATGTAACAGTCTACTTAAACGTAGTTGCTACCTTTCAAGCTGCGAAAACTGGTAACAAGATTCCTGCAAGTATGAATTACTAATGTTTTTATGAAGAGTAAAAAAAATATTCTATGCTAATACTAATGCTAATATTGTAAATGCGAGACTGCTTGTGTCTGTTTATTACGCTTTCACGCATAAACCACTAAACCGATTTAAAAAATTCTTTCACCTACAGAAAGTTTCATTATGTGCGAGTAATTTAGGTTATATATAATGGTTAGTTCTGGCGTTATGAAATTATAAATATTAATATATTATATTTATTATACGTTTTCTGTCCCTAACAAAAGCGAGTTATTGATAAAGTCAGAAGAAAAGCAAAACAAATCGTTGTCGTGGAAACGATGTTGATATATTTGTGGGAAATTTTATTTCAGGCGTCGTAGTTAATATCTATGTCTAAAAATGAATCGCCGAAATGTATGTACGCGCATAACTTCCGAATGACTGCACCAAATTGGATAATTCTTTTTTTGTGTTCGTTGTTTTGTATAAAACTACTGGTGAGCTCTGGCTTTATGAAATTTGCACTAGGTGGCACGCGAGCTGTTTGAAAACTGAATGTACCGGGACTGAATGTATGGAATGCGGGAGGGGGAAGGGAGTCGGGTAAGGAGTTCGTGGTGGGGGGGAACCTGGGAGGGGGGAGGGGAACTTGGGGTAGGGGGTTCGTGGGACGGGCATAGGGGGGGAGTGGAGTGGGGAGAGGGAAGATGGAGGAGGCGGAGTGGGAACGCGAGAGGGGAAGGGGAGGCAGAAGGAGAACAGGACGAATGGGAAAGGACACGCAAGGAAAAACAATTTCTTTATTAAATGGCATAGCAACGCATGCCGGGTACCAGCTAGTAACATAATAATAATAATGGTAGTGATAATAAATCTCTTTTGCCAAAGTTTAATATCTATTGAAACATTTTGATTATTTGCTCTGCGGATTAATCCTCAGGTTAACGCCTATTGTGTTATTGATGATCTGAAATGTTTTATGGATCTGTAAAATAATATTTTTCTGCCGAGAAGCATTTTTTATATTTCTAGATAATATTCACTTTAAAACAATGTTACATATCCATTGAAACCAAAATAATAATATCCATAATATGTTGGCAGTCTTCGGTAAATACACATGATAAAGAATGCCCATAACTTTAACCAAATATTCTACTTCTACGCAATGCTCGCAATTCAATATTTCTAGGGGTTCTTCCTCCATTGTATCTAACGCATTCGATATGAATACGTAGACTTGAAGATTTACCAATGATAATTTCATTAGCATTTCAAGTGGAGAATATAAAGGAAAATAAGTCACCCTTGGCTCTATTCCCCGCTTGATTAAATGACCTGCATTTGTCATCTTGATATTCAGTTTGACGCGATGCATTTATTTACTTAATGGTAACATTATTTTTATTCTAACTGGGGATAACTCATCCTTTGGACCGAACTACTGGGAACAAGGAGTGAAAAGAATTCTGACATATTGCATAGACTTTAAAAGTTTCAAAAACCAGCCAGTCACATGAATGTGACACTCATTATCGTCTCACATATAAAAACGACAATGAATGTATAATATTTCTCATGAGATTTTTATTACTGTTTTAAGTGCGTTCAATCCTTTAAACATTTTACGCGATTTAACGGTTGAAATGGTGGCAATGACAGTGAGATATAAAAATCAAATCATCGCCTTTTAAAGTGACATAATAATCTCAAATCGTCATTAAACCTTACGGTTTGATTTCACATGATTTTCGCAAGGGTTGAAGCCATAACGCCTCTCGCTGCATCCCCTAACATCCACAGGAAACAGCGGTCGTAAAAGCTACAAATTGATAATGAATATCAACCCTTTTATCGATTGAATTCTCCCTGCAGATATCTTCAATGGCGAGTGATACAATAGTTGAACTGTGTGAAGCTATATACTGGAAGATGAAATGACTAGTCTCTCATTTTAAGACTATTAATATATCTATATATTGAATGTCAATGACAATGACAATCAAAATCACGAGTCATTGTATCAAGAGAACACCTGCATGATTATATTCAATCCCTGCACTCTGTAGACGTATCATATTATTACTATCACAAAAAAAATCATTACTGACTATTAAAAAAAGGGTTGGGAATCAGTAATGAAAGACTAAAAGTATATCTGTATTCGTGAAAACTGTAATATCTGTACTAAAGCGTTGTCATAATAAATATTTTCCGTTATTTTAATGCCTACATAAAAAATGTATATTTTACATTTTTTTATTGCAAAATATAAAGTTTATCATCACATGTGACAAATATCGATAATGTTTTGTACGTGCTGGTTGATATTGTTTCTGGTTGGAGACTTCATGTTTTTGGGAACATAATAAGTGTGAACTTAAGCGTTTTACATAATGTATTGTTATTGTTGAATAAATTTTAAGCTTGAAAAAAAAGATAAACGACGGGATCAAAGATAAAAAGTCGTAATGTTGACAAAAGAGTGACTAATTTTGACATTCCTATAATACGGGCACGAATGTACAATAAAAATAATGTATTTCGTATATTGTACAAATACATATTTAAAAAAAAAAAAATTGGTTATCTGTAAAGTCGGTTTATAGACAATAATTTTACGTGATAACGTCATATAATAACGATGGAGTGGAAGAGAGATAGATGCGTCACAAGCCGAACGCTTGTTCAGCTCTCTCGCTTGCACGCTCGGCTCAGGTGGAACGTGACAACGTGACAATGAGTCATGCTTTTTCGTGAGTGCAGTCGGCGTTCATCCATTTATAAGACGTTATCACGTCAAATTGTGATAAGCCGTTATCACGTGCAATTCACACGCGGCATCATTTTATGTTCTTCAAATTTATCCAATTGAAAACCACTGTAATGTAATATTCTGTGTTACAAACCTATATAATAGGTTTGTAACACAGAATAAGCAAGAAAAATAATATATAATATCTTCAGTGGTGTTCAGAACGTAGTAACTACATTGTTCCCCCAAGCACTCGACATCACCGCAACGTCTTGATTGTGTATATCAATGTATGTGTGATGATGACCTTTGCAACAATACCCAAACACCTCATTAGGAAGGGATCCCTCATGGAATAGCTGAAATATAATACCAAGAGGTGTATTACAATATCTACCGAGATATATTTTTTTGTTATATTATTTTGTAAAGCATAGGTTTGAATATCAACCATTTAACCCATCAGGTGTCTGGCATATTCTTTCAAAACATCAGAGTATTTCCGTTTTGGAAAAAATCCAAATAAATGAAATATTTCTGAATACATCCGAAAACTAAAAACTGTTTTTGAAAGGTGATGATATACGCTTTCAAATTTTAATATCCATACTTATATTATAAATGCTAAACTGCTCGAGTTCGTTTATGACGCTTTCACGCATTAACCAACAAAAAGACTTTAAAACTTCATTCACCAATAGAAAGCTAAATTATATGCGAAGACTATATTCTGAATATGATGGCAAGCTCTGGCGTTATGAAATTATAAATATTAATATATTATATTTTTTATACGTTTTTTGTCGCTAACAAAGGCGAGTTTTTGCTAACGTCAGAAAAAAAATCGTTTCCATGGAAACGATGTTGATATATTTGTGGACTCTAAGCTGGTAGGTACTCAGCCCCCTGATCAGCTACTGCTCCAGAAAATTCAAATATTAGAATATGTTTTGTTTTTTTTGGACAAGCTTCTGTTTTGCAATAAATGTCAGATAAGAGTTTCTACATTAAAAATATAATTCGAAACGATTATAAAGACTGAATAATAAATAGTGTATTTTTTATTATATTAACAAACTTCCAAATATTTAATTAAAAATAAACATCCGAAATGTTTGTAAGCTCATAAATTCCGAACGAATGAACAAAATTGGATTATTCTTTTTTTCTGTGAGTTATATATAGCTTTATGAAATTTAGGTGGCAGGAGAGAGGGGGGATAATTGATAAGTTCAACCGCTACAGTAATTTCCCGTAATACCATGCGAGCGAAGTCGCGGGGAAAAGCTAGTTAAAAATAAACGTACAATTATTGAATTATTAAAATTGGCAATGCAAACTTTTTTTTAAAGGCTCCGTTTACGTTTTTTTGTTATTAAAATTACTGGTAATGAAAAAATAAAAACACACGTCCTATTCTTCCGTGGTTAACTTTTTTTAAATATATAGAGCATTGTGTTTTCTCTTTCTTACACCATTTAAATCGCATTTCTCACCTAGACAGTAAAGGCGACACCAGATTTTTATCAGCCGATTTCAGGTGTTCCCAAAAGTGAACAAATTAGACTGGGGGTAAATATTCTTATTTGCATTCAAATATTGTGTGATATGCTCAAGTATTTTATGTAGAAGTGAACAAATATTTATGCAATTCTATCACCTTTTTTTTAAAATAGGCGAACAAGAGGCGAACCTCTCTTATTACTATTGGATCACCAATATATTATACTTTTGTGATTTATAAGTATTATTTTTATAACATAATCACAAAGCTCCTTCATTTTTCATCTATTTATGTACTATGGACAAGAACGTTAGAAGATACGAACCTGTTTTATGTGAATTCCGCTCAATAGACTACATGGACTCAGTGGGACCACGGTATCCCCAATTGCAATATGTTGTGAGGCTGAAGAGAGTGTGAAAGTGAAGAATATGGGGAAGAAGAACGTCAGGAAGTACCTGTTTATTCAGACCTGGGCATCAGACGTAATTTAGATGGCATCACTGAAATATTATTTGATGAACGGTCACACCCGACGCACGCTCACAGCGCGGCACAATCGTTTGAACAAATCAAAACCTTTTTTTTGGTCTTGCGAAATCGTTGGATATGAATTTTTTTTAGAATAATCTTTGATTCACCCTTAAATACTATAAAAGACAACTATTTGCTCTCGGAGCGACCGAAAATATCGCATTCAAAATATCAATTTCGTAAAATGAAAATTTTAAAGGTTCATTGTATGAGATCGGCTAGATAGATCTGGGAGCAAAACCTCATCGATGAAGGTTTTACAATTCTTATTGTCATCATTATCATCTATTATTGCCATCTTGCCATCTATCTGAGGGTGATTACAGATCGCCAGGGACCAAACAACCGTTCACTAAAGGTCATTTTATTTCATAAATAAATAAATTTAAACTAAAATAAAATGGTTGTGATAGGCCTTTTGAGCAGTTTACTGTACAGGTAGCTAGTGAAGCTACCTACATGCATGTAAGATAAACTTACATACGATAGAATTTAAAATTTTCTACAAACTTTATAATTAACTCGGTGACAGGTGATGGGTCATGTAATAACCCAATAATTAGTTAAATAATGATCTTGCTAATACAGCGTCTATCAGTGTAGGTACAACACCAATGTGTGACAGTGTCCGACCCAATTATAGCCCCAGGTGACCGACCGATCAGCCCGCGAGGCAGGAGGAAGGTAATCCTCGCTGAGAACAATCCCTGCCTACTTGGTACCTGCTTTTAATGGCGCGTGATTGGACCACAATCGGAAACGTCCCGGCCTGCGCTGATCGCCGGTTAATTGTTACATCTCCATAATACGCACTTGTCGCTCACACTGATCGGATCTGACGATACGTCGCCCAAGGGATGCTGGAACTACTATCTGATCTCAATCAGAAATGGCGAAATTATTCCGAATTTGTCAAAGAACGCGACTAATTCACATGTTAAGAAACCCTTCAGAATTTTGGCGTATTTTTCAGATGGTCAAAATATTTCCGCTTTTCAATAAAATGCAAATAAATGGAATATTTCTGAACATATTCCAAAACTAAATACTGTTTTTGAAAGGTGATGAAACACGCTTTCTAATTTTATAATTCAAAATAAACATATAATTTTTGAAATACAAAAGTTTTGCATGCAAGCGTAAAAAAGTTTTAAAATAGCTCATCGCACGCTTTTTCTAACTAAAATTATCTACAAAAAAAAATTAAAAAAACATATATATTTTATTAGACAAATGTAAATAAACGTTACTGTCACCTCAATTTTTTGTCTTTTTGTATAAAAATAATTAATAAAAAATTCTCAAAGTTTCAACTTTTTTTTTCAAATTGCGATTAAAACTTTGGTTTCATGAAGGTGTACATTTTACTTTTTTCATCGACATTTTTAGATTAGACTACAAAGCGTGGTGTTTTGCCTTTTTAACACTGTTTAGAACATAATTCTCACTCTGATAGTAATGGAGTTACAGCGATTTATACGAGACGCATGTGAGCTGGGACAAATATGGTCTAGTGCCATTCAAAGGGTTAAATCTGGACTGGTCAGAAAAATCATAGGAGAACTAAAAGAACATATTATGATTTTACATCTCGATCCTGATTGCCTGAATCACCACCACAATGGCAACAGACTAAAGGTCCGCGATCAGGAGCTCTAGCACAGTGAAATCGATAACTTTCCAATATCGTATCGGTAGGCGTAACTTCCGATGATTTTATATCGATGTCCCTGGCACGGTTTCACCGTTGACAATATTTATAGGGAATAAATAAGAAATCGATATATGCTGGCGACACTGGCGGACCTGTCTACGAATTCACATCTCAAAACGTCTAACGCCAATCGATTACGTACAAATTTTAATAAATTGGCAATGTCGAATTGAAATACTAACCTAAATATCTATTGGCAGTCCGCATTCACTTTTTGACACTAAACGGGAGTTAATTAGTTAACGAAATCTTTATTCATTTTTCAACCATGTTCGTTTCTTAAAGATCGATCGGAATAAATTGATTGCCTCTTTTTGCATTATTTAAGTCTATGGATCGCTTATACGACTTGTTGCAAAAACAAAAGCTGATTTAATTACTACAATCGTCTTCGTGACTGAAACGGTGTAGGGATTGTCTTTTGTAGATGATTTTTTTTAAACTGCTCTGACGATGACGATGTCATCTTTAGGGATGCTCTGAGGAGGATTTTTTAAAGAAAGGAAGGAGACGAAGATCTGCGTAGGAAAAGGGTGTGGGGGAGGAAATCTGCAGGTCAGTGCGTCGAAGAATGACGGATATAAGAATCTATCCCTCTCACTGTGATGGGTCGAGAGAGTTTTGCTGGGGAGGTAAAAGCTCAACCAGCATCTCCAAATCTGGCCCTCCACGCCCAGATGCATCCGCCGCTAAAACCTAGACAAACGTCACCCTGTAAACCTGGGCACTCCTGCTAAGTCACCAAAAGTAGCGAACCACTTTGGGTGACCTGTGGCAGGGGTGTTGATTAACCAAGATTTTTTTCCCAAGGCGGCGGTACACATACCCACTTCCCAAATGGCTTTGGCTTTCAACCGCAGTAAGCAGTTCATATAATTCCGCAATAATATTTTTGAAGGATTGATATTTGTAATGAGCGCTGCCGAATCGAAAACCGAACACCCGGAAACCTTTATCGCTCAACTTAGAATACAATAATTGACAGTGTGACGCACGTTTTATTTTACTTAAAATAAATTCGTAATATTGTGTTCCTACGTGGGACAAAGGGCATAGTCATAAAAATCCTGGTTGTGGAATAATACAACGTCGCAAATATCAACAACACAATAATGAATTATGTAGGTACAACTAGAAAATTATAATCAAATCACTGGATACCTAGGGAGCTTATAATAACACGCTGAGATCTTCAACAGATTTGCCATAACAAGTAATAAAATGTAGTATGTAAAGGGAATGTGATAAAAAGAATGTATAAAAGTGAATTACATAAGTAACTACAGGTACTCCACTTTCACTTTCTTTAAAAAACAATCCCATAAATATTGTAGATTATAAATTACGCATGTGACTGTAATGGCCGAATATTACCGCTGGCGCTAATAAAAATCTGTCCAAAGAAGCGAAACTAGCAGTCCACACTGGCCTGCTGGTACCTACCCTGATGTTTGGCAGTGAGGCATGGAATTGGCAGACAACGGATTAAAGTAGACTGAATGCTGTAGGATAAGATCCTTGAGACGTATGTGTGGGAAAACCGTGTATGATCGTGTGATAAATGTGAAGATCCGCAATGAATGCAAGGCTGATGTGAGCGTAGGCTGCAGAAATAGCTCCAATTTTGACGACGCTTTTCAAAATGTCCCTGAAGTCTGGGTCTGTGCCCTCTGGTTGGAAAAAAGCGATCATTCACCCTATTCCAAAGAAAGGTGACCGCTCTAACCCGGCCAACTACCGCCCCATAGCGATCACATCTGTTCTGTCAAAAGTGATGGAACGTGTGGTCAACGACAAACTACTCACATACCTCGAGAAGAACAAAATTATTAACGACCGTCAATACGGATTCCGGCGGAACCGCTCGTGCGGTGATCTTCTCGCGTATGTGACACATGTTTGGGGGCGGTGCCTGGAACGCTTTGGTGAGACCCAAACCGTTGCACTGGATATTTCCAAGGCCTTTGACCGGGTTTGGCACCGAGGGCTTGTCAACAAACTGCCTTCTTACGGACTTCCCGCTTCCTTGTGTACGTGGATTGCCGACTTTTTGAGGGAGAGGTCGATTCAGGCGGTTGCTGATGGTTTCACCTCTTCCTCGCATTCGATAAATGCTGGCGTCCCACAGGGATCGGTTCTGTCTCCGACTTTGTTTCTGTTGCACATCAATGACCTCTTGACATGTGCACCGATTCATTGTTACGCGGATGACAGTACAGTCCATGATAGCTTTTTGTTTGACAAGCCCCCAAAGGGCTCACAAATCCCAATGGCTCGGAGGGCTTTGAAACAAAGAATGGACGGTTACCTCGAGAGTGTTTTCTCTTGGGGTAAGAATAACCTCGTCGAATTTAATGTTTCAAAGACCCAATCATGTCTGATTACGTCTAAAAGGGATCGGAATGATAATCTAGTCTCCTTCAACGGAAGCAATCTCCCGAACAGGCCTTCCATTGATATGCTTGGTGTAACTCTAAGTGACCAGCTCAGGTACGGGGGCTCCATCGAGGCCAGAGTTAAGTTAGCCTCTCAGAAACTGAGCGTACTGTACAGGGCCCGCAGATACTTTAATAGTACACAACTGCTAACCCTGTACAAATCGCAAGTGCGCCCCACGGTTGAATTTGGCAGCCACCTCTGGTCTGGAGTCCCAAAATACCTGAAAAAAACCCTCGACTCTGTGCAGAAACGGGCGGTCCGTTTGATAGATTCTCCTAACTTAACAAATGGACTGCAATCTTTAGAGCACAGGCGTCAGGTGGGAATGCTGTCCTTGTTCTACCGGTATTACAATGGAAGATGCTCCGAGGAACTAGCGTCACTGATCCCCCCGGCACCGGTGCATAGTCGGGAAACACGCCAAACACGCGCTCAACATTTGTACACGGTTGACATTAGTCACATGAGAACGGGTCGTTTCTACGACTCGTTCTTGAGTTCAACAGCCCGGCTGTGGAACGATTTGCCGGCTTCTGTGTTTCCTCCCTCCTACAATATGGGTCTCTTCAAGACCCATGTTCACTCCTTCCTCTCCTCAACAGCACCCTCCACACAGCATCTCCAAAGATGACATAGGCCCTGAGGGAAATTATTTCCCTCAGGGCCTCCTGTGTGGAGTTAATATAAAAAAAAAAAAAAAAAAGGTAATTAGTAAGATTAAGAAAGATTCCCTCAGATGGTTTGGGCATGTAGAGCGAATGAACGAAGAAAGGATTATAAGGAGAATATATGACGCAAATGTGAATGACAGAACAAGTTGGGGACGCCCGAGGAAGACATGGCACGACCAAGTGAATTAGATACTTTAGTCGGACCACATCAAGAGTCAGAATAATAAAAGAGTATGTATGAGACGATGTATGAATGTGAATGAGGCAAAAAGTATGTGCCAAGACAGAGTTTTTGGCAGTTCATCCCATCTGCCTATCCCTGCGAAAACGGCGTGATGGTTAGTTAGTTAATTTGTAAAAAAAACATAACTACTACCTATATTACAGACATAACTCTGCTGTGAAGAGTTATTTTTTTCTGGAATGTAAGATGTGGAATAATTAGGTAGGTAGGTACTTAATAAATTATCGAAAAATGAACTGAAAAAATGCATTTCTCAGTACCTATAGACCCGTACTTTTTCGAACTCGGAATTATGCATCACGCTGACATCTATGAAGCATCGTTGAAACTCCTCTTGAGTAAGTGATTATAGCGAAGAAACGCACCGGAAATCTATTTTTAAATAAAAATAATATTGAGTGATATTTCATCATCCTCCTAATACGATAAGGTACATTTTCGATTACGATTTATTTATTTAAAAAGTCCGAGTTTACTATACGGTACTCGAACCTATGAATAGTGGTTATCTATAGGTTAAATTAGCCGATGTTTTTTACCTGTTAAGAGTATTTATTTGTTTATTATTTAATATTCGTTATTGTATGGATAAGCTCTCAGGAAAATTGTGAAATATTCCCTTATTATATAGTAGTAAGTTGGAAATTCTTCTTTCCTCGAAGTCGTTTTTTTTTTAAATTGGTACCAATTAGGTATGTAATGAAGTTTAGGTGATGCATCACGTCGTGTAAAATTCGAGATCAGGCCGCTAACAATAATAGTCTAGATGTAGATGGTGATAAGGTTAAAATTCGCGTTTAACACCGGCCGCCTGTTTTTATTTATTCACGAAAAAAAACATCGCCAAAAAGCGTGTTTTATTTTTTTTAGGAAGTTTTGGGACAAATACTTAAATGTTTTACGATCATTTTCTAAAGAATTAAATAATTCATATGATAATAAAACCGTAACCGAAAAAGAGTTCGTAAGTAGGAGATTTTGAACTTTAAAGCATTTGTTATAAGCGTGATACTTTATTTTTTTCTTTACTTTATTTTATAAAAGGACTTGGAAGGTGTTCTAGTCGCAATATTTAATTAAAGTATCTAAAATACTTCTAAGCGATCTAATTTCCAAACCAAAATCACATGATTTGATTTGGTCACCTTAAGCTAAATTAATGATTTGGTATACTTCACCAAGACGTGGGTAGGTACTCTTTGCGTCTAACTCTCTAACCAAGTATAAACAATAGGTAAGATGTTCTGGTCAGCTAATTGGCAAGATATACCTATACGCAAGCAGTGCCGACGATAGGTTTATGTGGCGCCTAAACCAATCCCTTGCCGCTGAGTTGTGAGCCGAGAACAGAGACCAAATCACTGAACCGTATCTTGGGGGACGAATATTATTGTCACAGGGGCGATAGAAGCCGGAGGAATCTTGACAGGGTGAACCCTAAACTAGGTGACCAGGCACGCAGACATGGATGAATATAAATTTTAAATTTAGGTGAGTAAAATAGTTTCATGTGATGTAATTCTTTTTTGATTCAAAATAATTCATCTAAAATTATCAATCAAAAATGTTAATTGCATATATTTTTTTGTGTGAATACTGCAAAAGAGTCCAAACTGTTCCCAAACTTCTGGAGCCAGTGAAATTATGGCATCCCCATTGGGGTATATTGCGAGTCTGAAAGTAGTGGGGAGGGTAAGGACATGTGGAAGAAGAAGGTAGAGAACCACCTGGCTGTAGAAAGTAGTCACCAAACATAAATACATGGCTAAAGCCATATCATGCAAGGTTTCACTTCTGAAGGGTGGTCTCTTACACTAGGGAGATACTGAGAGTATTTCCATTATGAATGAGACAAACAAAGTGCAATGAAATCGTACAGTACAAAATGCATACAACGATATTGTTGTTCTTTTGTTTTCTATGATTCCCCCTATTTTCTATCCCCTTATTAATAAACGTGTTTTAAAATTTACATTTTTTTTCTTACATAAATATGGTTTTTACCAGTTGTGTAAAATTTAAAACACTTTTATTAGTAGTCTCATTTTTGTTTAACTAACATATTCGGTAGCAACATGTTAGTTAACAAATAAATTTTACAAAACTTTTTTTTTTCTTACATAAATGGTTGTTTATCAGTTGTGTAAAATTTAAAACACATTTTTTATTAGTAAGGCCCTTTTTCGTTTAACTAACGTGTTCGGTAGCAATAAACATAAGTTGTTCATAATGTTTACACTGATCTCTAGTTTGGTTAGATAGTTTGGTTTTGACAAAAACGCCAAAATTTTAGTGACCGGACAACTCAGAATCATACAACTTTAACACCTTTTTTGAAAAATCATTAAAAGTGATGAGAAAAAAAAGTTGTTAAATAGGTTACGTTAGGTTAGGTTATGGGCTATTTAAAAAAAAATCAAAAAGTTTAATGACTTTTTAAAGGGTTTTGCATATTTTCGAAAACATAAATAGAACACACATTCAGATTTACTGACAGGTGAATTCAAAACACTCTGAAGAGCTATTCTGTATCTTTTGTGAGATTTGTGTGATTTTCTACGGCTGTTAAATGAAAAATAATCATGCATACTTGCAGGAATTCGTGTTTAAAACTAAAATACTTCACAGCTCACAGCTGAAATTCTAACATCGGTCCATAGAAAAAGCAAATAACAGCCGTAGAAAATCACACAAATCTGACAGGAGATCTCGCCTGAGATCTATCTCGATCTCACAAAAGATAGAGAATAGCTCTTCTGGTTAAAACAGGAATGATAAAAATATTCGTAAATTAATTTAGGCAGGTGGAAAGAAAAATAAATGTTCTAAAATAAAAATTTAAAATTTTTTTGGGATTCCTATTTATAGACAGGACATGATGTAATATATTATTTTTGGTTCATAAAGTGTAATTTTCAGTATAATTTCGTATTCAGCGGTGCATCACAGGACTTGCATAATGCATCGTGGAGTGAGTGATAATGTATAATGACTTTTCATTTGCATGTGCATTACGCCATGAAAGAATCATATCAAATTGATGCATTTGGAAAATACACGGCGGAAAATGAGTCCCTAATGTCAAACAAATAACACGTTGACTGCGACAGGGTCATTAGCGAAAATGTACGTAAATCATTTAACATGTTTATCCAGTGGCGTGGCGACCAACGGTCGTCCCCGGGCGAGCTTTTAAATCCGGTCCCAATTATATTTTAGTAAATTATACTATTTAGTTTTTCTGTGTATTTTTCTGATTGATTTAAAATAGGTTATTATCTTCGCATTCATAGAGGGCGCTAATTTAAAAAAAAATGCATGCCCTTCTTGGAAGAATTGAGTTTGTTTATTCAGAAAAATGTTTATTCATATTCATATTGCATATACACGTACGAGTGCAAAGAAATAATTCGTCTTAATATTTTAAAGCATAACTTGCAAAAAGTGTTTTTCCCTAAAATTAGCGCTTTCTGTGAATGAGCAGATTTTGAATTATTTTAAATATTTTTATTTTTATTTTAAATACATAAACGGCTATACTGCCTTTTATAAATAAACATATAATAGAGTACAAAAGTAAGAAAAATAATATCATTACATAATAGTAGTTTTAAACTTAAAAATAACATACAATTATTTTGTGTATCACAACAAAAAATAACAAGATATAAAAATGAGAAATATCATCATTTCATTTCAACATGTCCATGTAAATATCACCCTTTCAAGTCTGAAAACATCTGAGAGTTTGGAGATAATTACGAAATAAGAGCAATTATTACTTTGAAGAACTGCCTCGCCATAAAAACAGATTCTTGAAGGAGTATTCGCCATTTACCTGTATTCATGGACGGATTTTGTACACACGCCTTTTTGTCACATTTTTGTACACATTTTTGGACACGGGTAAAATCCACCATTTAATATTTTATAGACTTTATTTAGACCTTTTGACCACTTAATTATTTATTTTCTTGTTCGAATGAAGCATTGTGTGGACTGTTTGAACTAAGCTATTATTGCCAACGAGAAAAACATGTTAAACTCAGCTCTTTCGTGTTTTTTGTACGGATTTTTTTTTTTTTTTTTTAGTATCTATAGCAAAATTTGTACATAATGTATTTATAAATTGTATTATATTAAGGTATTATAAAGTTTTTTTTTTCACAGTCCTCCTCACTAGGGTTCCCTGTTCTGAGGCGGCCTGTAGTTTTTCCACATTTGTATTTAGTATCCAGTTGTCTTTACATGGTCTTCAGTATGTTTGATAGTTCATTTTCACTTTGTTCTCTCAACCATATTTTTACTTTTGTTTTAAATTTATTTATTTCTGTTATTTTTTTGTTTTAGTTGGTAGAGCGTTGTATAGTTTTGTCGCATTGAATTTCATATTTCTTTGTCCAAAAGATGTTTTCAAACTGGCTGTAGCTAGAATATTTTGGTTTATTGCCCTGGTTGTGTATCTATGTTGGACAATGGAGTATTCTGATATGTTTTTTTAAATTTTAAATAAAATATTTTTTGCATAAAGTTTTTGTATGTTGTAGACTTGAATGCTTTGAAACAATTCTTCTGTCGGAGTTCTAACCGGTAATTTCAAAATTGTCTTTAGTACTCCTTTTTGGGCTATATTGAGCCGGTCCATGTGAGTGCTCAAGGCAGATCCCCATCCAGTTATCCCGTACTCTATTTGTGATTGACATAAAGCGTAGTACACTTTCTTAATGTCGTTTATGTTGAGGATGTTACGGATGGCTCTAAAAAAGTAAATGTGCCTGCTGAGTTTTTTTGTGATTGCTTCAATGTGTCCGTTCTATCGGAGATTATCATCAATTTCAATACCAAGATATTTGATACTTTTGGAGTGTGCTATGGTAGGACAGTGGCATGATAAGCCTTGATTTTGATACTTTTCTTGGCATGTATGTAATTTGAGATTAAAGTCATCTTCTGGCTGTCCTCTGGCTGTTATAGAAAATGTCAGATATTTTGTTTTATTGACATTAAGTGTAATGGAATTTCTCTTAAGCCAGTTTTGCAGTAGACCAAGTCCATGTTCCGCTTCTTTGTAGGTACTTCTCCAATCTTTTTCGTTGAATACAATTACTGTATCGTCAGCAAAGCTTATGATTTTTCCTCTCGTTCCTATGCTACCGATATCATTTATGTATATTAGAAATAATATCGGTCCTAGTACGCTTCCTTGCGGTACTCCATGGTTGATTAGGAGAGGTTTGCTTTTTTTCTTGTTAATTTGAACGCTCTGTGTACGCTCCATCATATAGCTTTTTAATAAGTTTAGTGTAAATAATAATCGATCACACGTTTGCACACATCATTGTATGTCTTTTTGGAAATTTTAATAATTTTTTAATAGTTAATAAAAAAAATCTAAGTAATACAGGAATGGAGTCGAAAATGTTGCTCCACAGGTGAAAAATTCGACATGAGAAAAAACAAAATTTAATCGATAATTTTGAGTGCCTGCAAATAACCTCAAATATTTGATCTGAAATTTGAAGAGCGGAATCCCTCGTGGTGCCTGCCCAAGCTGACTAAATAGTGGTCACGCCACTCAAAAGAAGACATGAGTGAGACAGTCTGAATTTTTAAAATATTAACTGAGTTTACACAACATTTCTCTATTGACAGAATTTCCTATGAAATTAAATTGACTTGCAAGATGTTCACGTCACAATTTAGCGTAATACTTTTATAATTGAAACACTACGAATACACGCCAACAAAAATGATTCATTGTAGGAATTGTTATATAGTAATAATATAAACATGATGTTAAATCACTTTGTGTTAAACCACCAAATTTATTACATTTCTTCTGGACCACGCTTTATTCACAATTTGTTATAATATCTAAATAACTTCTTTTTTCAAATTGTTCTTCTCTAATAAAAAGTTATTTATATCAAATTCAATATTGATATATAGTTTCCCTGCATGTTCACACGTTTTAATGCATTCACATACCGCCGTCTTTAGTACCCTTTTGTAAGAAGCATTAATGTAACAATAATGTTCTTTCAGAAAAATTTTCATGTTATTTTTATTTTTTTATAAATTACTACTGAGTAACCGGCATGCTTTGAAAGCCACTCAAAGAAAGAAAGTGTTTTTGTTTTAATTCTATTGAAATACTTTTAGATACACAATATTTTTTGTTTTTTCTGTGGTGCGTGCACGAATAAATCAGAAGGTTTACCGACGCCTGAGCAGGCCACATAACCGTGTGAGAAGCATGATTTTTTCTAAATTAACCCTTGCTATCGCCTACTGCTATTATGTCTCCTTTGCAATCCCTCCCCCCTTTTTGCAATGCGTCCATCAAATAACCAAAGTTTCATCGCAATAGGATAATGGTTTAGGAAATAATTTCATAACGTCAGAGCTCACCACAATGTATGGAAAGAATCGCAGGCGTGCGCACAACAAATCACCAAATCGCAGTCGGATGAATAGTTTAGGAACCCATAACGAACAAACAAATAAATATTCATTTTTATATATTAAGATTCAAGACATCAGTACAGGTTCTAGTCCTAGAAAGGTTAAAAATTTAAACTCCAAGCGAAACCAGTTGACGTTAAATATAATAAATATTGTGGTATAACGCAAAGTGCCCCTTTGATTATATAATGTCTAACCACAAAGAATTGACAGCTTCTTGTGAAAAAATTATAAACCTTAATTTTTTTTAACGGAATGATATCATTGTCTGGATGTAACGATTTCAAGGACCTTATAAACACAAGATATAAATCACCATAAATAATGACGGGTAGGGCGCATGTCATAATAACTCCATGTAAAATTATAGAATGACATAAAACATGCTTGTACCTATCATACTTAGCAAAGATTTTTGGTGCAAAAAATTAATTGCAAAGTCCTAAGTTATTACCTGAATAAATTTAAGTTTCAGACATGCAAATTTTCAGGGCCGGAATAAGGGCGAGATAAACAGCGCCAATTATGATTTGATAAAGAAACTTCTTAAATATATTATTTTTAGGCTAACCATAAATATGTTTTTTTTTTATTTTCTTTGTCGTATTAATACATTTTACATGTATGAAATAAACAAGCTTTTTTTACAAACAGTAAATAAAAAGGTCAACAAATAATATAAAAGTGGATTGTCCAAGAACTAAATACCGTTCTGATTTGAAAAATCGTGGAAAAATAATGTTTACAAACAAATCGTAAGACATTTTAGGTACAAATCCTCACTATTTTTCGACATAGTTCCCGTTACGATCAATGCACTTGGTGAGCCGTGGCTCTAGTAGGTACCTTGATTCCCTTAGAACTCCGCCACCAAAAATGCTACAACCTCTCCCTTCACGTCCTAGTCGGTCTCCAAAAGTTTACCGGCCAAATGTTGCTTCAGGTGAAGAAAAAGATGCAAATCATCTCATTGATTGCCTTTTTGATTCCAGCGTCAGGCGGTCATAGGACGTTACATGTTTCAACCCAAAAAAGTCTCGCCTTTGTCGGAAAAACGGTTCGAAGAGACCCGAGCGCTTTCCACACGATTTTGCTCTTCAGCGTTTTGGGAACCCAATAAGTACGCAATTTGCATTCGCCATTTTCCCCTCAAAATCTTTGTGTGGTAGTTTTACTAACATCTGGTATCAAATTCGCGAGCTTACAAACTTCAACAGGGCGGACTCCTTTTTAGTTGAGAACGCGAACAATTGAGTGCACCTCGCAGGCGGCTGGATTTGACAGCGGAGCGTCCATCTCAAACGGAGGCAAAGATCGCACAGAAGCAGCTACCAAGCCATGATCACCGCTCATTTTTTAGGAGAAAATCTGAGCTGCACGCTAATACCGCCATATTTTGAGAAATAATGTCCACGTTGCCGAATATGAGGAAAGGTTTTTAATTCTTGGACAACCTCCGTAGATAAGAGATGAAAAATAAATGTAGGTAAAGAAAAATAATAATGTGCATTACGTATGATATCAAAAAATCCCAAATAGACAGCAAGTTCGTGGGTATATTTGTGATTTTTAAAAAGCACACAGTTAAGTGATAGTTAAAATTTATTTACATTCATTTTAAATATATATTCATGTATTATACTAAAGATTAAAGGCCTTAATAATAAATGTGTTTTAAATTTTACACAATGGTAAACAGCCATTAAATTAGGGTAAAAGGTTGTTTATCAACTGCAAAAAATCCAAAACGTGATAAAAATTATTTTGGACGTTATATAAAAATATGTTTCTCTTTTTGATACTGAAAATTCGTGGTGGAATTCAATTATTATGATGTTTTGAAATCATCTGTTAATTATTTTCTTATATAATACGGTCAAAAAGGGGATAAATGTTTTTATTTTTATATAATATCATGCATATAACACACCTCAATTTTTATTGGAATAACTTTTGAAAGTTATATCCATCAATGTAATGTATTATTAAGGAAGAAGATAACCCAGGACATCTTGTCTTACCGGGACACAGCGTCCTAACTCGGCCATTGGGACCAATATTTTTTCTCGATTCAGTCATTTTTGTCGATCTTATTTTACGAATTCAGAATTGACAAACACACAATGAAAACCCTGGTAAACTAAATTAAAGGACAACTGTTAAATGAATAAGGTGAAAAATCGGCGGTGATATTGACGAGTCTACAGCCAGAGTACTAGATATTCCATAATATTAACAAAATTTTCCAGCATGTTAAGACGTTACTAAAAGTGAATTTAAAAAAATACAACTTACAGTAGGGATTTGTTGATTGGGTTCCGGGGACTCAAAATGTCTTGTTCCGGCTCTGTGTTTTCCGATTACCATAGCTGTAATGAATGTGGAATTTCCCCGTGACTACCGTTGACAAGCCCAGCGCAATGTTTTTAACTCAGGGGTGTAACTGTCAGGTTGCATTACACTCGAGGGCTACATTCTCATAGGCTTCTGATAAAATCGTGCAAATTTACGAACTGCTAATTTTATTAAATGGGTGGAGCCCGTAATACACCCCTGCTGATAAGGCCTTATTTATTCCACTTGTACAAATTAAAATCTCGTTAAATTAAAAATGCATTCGCTCGTAGAAGGGATAGTTTTCAACTGGCGTGACTAATTGCTATGCACATTTGATGATATTGATGGCATTAACAAAACAATAATTTAATTTTAAGTAAATAGTTATCACATAATTAACAAGAGTCTTTTCCAATCGTTCAATAAAAAATAATTTATTTTAATGTCGATAAAGTATGATCACCATAGTCGAGGTTTAAATGTTGTGATCACATTATTAATGCATATTAATTATATAATAAAATTCCCTTAGAATTAAATAGGGTAGAGTCTGAAAAACTATTAAATAATGTCACTTAAAATTTTACATGGTTACATATTAACGGCACATTTAGTAAAAACTTAGTGTTTATTAAATTCTAAAAAAAATAAAAAATAAAACATTTTTTGCAGAATAAATTTTTGGCATTTTCACCAGCATTCGGTTCCCTAGAACGGGCAGTCGGCAGGTAGGAACTAATATTGACCTACAATAATAATAACACGTGTACACATTTTCAGTTATTATGCAATATTATTACAATGTTATTTTTGCTTTATAAATATATCTATATATAAGGGTAGTATCAAAATTTTAATTACTTTCGTTTGTTTAAATTCCTTTCTAGGGCAATGAAATTAATATAATTATACTATACTTAAATACAAGCACCTAATTCCATAAATAAGAAAACGTCATCGCGAGGAACCAGAATTTTGTCATACAAAATGAAGAGAACGTCGAAATATGATTCACTATATCCTACTTCTTTTTTTACTTTAGCTCTACACGGGATGCCCTGAGGAAAATAGTTTCCCTCTTGGCCTGTCATCTTTGGGTCGGTGTGTCCAGGAGTGACGGACGTATGAATCCATTTCTACCACTGAGGTGCAAGGCGATGGGTCGAGAGAGTCCTGCTGTCTCTCCCAGCCAGTCTTTCAAACCCGCCAGGTTGTAGGTAGGCAGACGCATCCCCCGCCAAAACCTCACCTCAAAAACGGGCACCCCTGCCAAGTTACCAAAAGTAGCAAACCAACATGGGTGTGCTATGACAGAGAAGTTACTTGTTTTTTATTCGCGATATTTTTATATAAATGTTCCAAATAATAACATATTCCAAATAATAATCGTATCGCATGAAGTAAGTGCATCTCTGTTATCATATTAAATCAAATCATATTTGTAACAAACCCACACATCGTTCAAATAATATACAGCTTTATTTACAGCCGAAACCGACGGCACATAAAATTTTCCGTAATAAAGAACAATTTCAATATATTCGTAATATTTGTTCCCTTTTTAGTACCCCCGCAGTAAAACGTTAAATCAGTGAACATTTTTGATAGCCAACGCATACGAACAAATTCCCACTCTCGTGTGATATTTGGGGAAGAAAAGGTACCTAAACAAAACCTACGCGGTTTATGCAACCATATAGTGAATTTAATAAACATCTGAATATTTTAACCAAGTAATTTGGCGTGTAACATTTCACAGTAGGTATTTAACAATATTGACAATTTATAAGGAAGCTTTTTGATGCCAGGTTTGTTCAGGAAAAAGGCATGCATTTTTTTATTCAAATAGTATATCCAAGATAACTTTTTTATTATATTTACAATGATTCACAAACTCCGTAGTAATAGTTCAAAAAGAAGAAGATTTGGTTTGAAAGGGATATAAGTAAATATGAACGACAAAGGGAGCGCGTTAATATTGAAAAACGATTAAGCGAAAATTATGAAAATATTTATTAAAACTCGACTCGTTTAAAATAGAGCAAAAATCTCTCGGCAAATATTTAAAACAGCATTTAAAGATACACTGTGAATTTTTCCATACCTATGACATGAATAACAGAACAATATGTGTTTTTAATAATTGTCGGAGCATATTTACAATTATTTTCTATCGAGAGAATTTCATAATGTGTACATATTTATTATGTTTAAAAATAAAATATAATTTTTTAAGAACTTAAAAACTAAGTGTTCTAGGAAAATATTTTATAAATCGATAAAATTATTATTAACTTAGAAGGTAACCTAATAAAATTGTAGATTTGTTTCGCTACAATGAGTTTTTTGTCAAAGGTGTAAATTGAAATACCTAATCAACATCAAGAAGCACGTTTGAGGTATGTAGAAGTAATAAAAAAAATGCGTATTGGCTTCTATTTTTTGTAAACCGATTCAAATCAGTCTTATAAAAATCATTAAGTTTTATTGAAACTTTACGTATCACTGTACCGCAAAGCACAAAATGTTCATATTTTGAAACTGATTTTGAACTATTTATTTTAAACCATAATTTACACAGTATATGGAAGGTAGACGCATAGTTAGGTATTTACTGCTAGTTACTGTCGCTACAGAACTTCACTGTATAACATTCTAGGTGCGAATAACACATATTCATGAATATCAATTAATTGTATCTAATATTTTTATATTACTTGCGTTCCAAATACCTATTGTTTTAGTTATAATCACACTTATTTTATTGTTGTGTATTCGTTAATCATTTGTTGAATTCAGATTTGTACTATTATTATTATCTTTTTTAATTGCTGCTTAGTTCTGTTTTTTTTCTTAATTTTTCTTAAATATTCTAGTTTAAATTTAGTAAGTCTTGTTTCTAAATACCTATCTGTGAACATTAATAATTGGTCTGTTTTTTTATCATCCTCTCATGTTTATTATATTACTAAGACTGTTTATGTTCCTTAAATAAATAAATAAATAAAATAAAAACAGATTTCATAATAGAGCTGGTTTTTTGTGAGGATTTAGTTACTTTATTAGGAAGAATCATCTAAAACAAAATCTTTTGCATGGTTTAGGTACGAAAACGGATCCACGAAGTCAGTGTCATTTTTGGATTCTCGACAATGCCTGAAAAAAAACCATTTAGTCAAAAGGTTCATTCATTTAAATAAAAGACAATGTTCGTGTTTGCGTGCTGTTCAGTCTCAAAAACTAATCCACAGGTTTCTTTTAGCCAGGAGTGTTTAGAGAGTGGTTTTAAAGGTAGCAAAGATCAAGCCCTATTTCTTTTATATATTTAATAATATATATATTTTTATATGAATACCGCACAAGAGTCCCAACTGCTCCCGTCTAGAGCCAGTGAAACTATGGCATCCCCAATTGGGGTATGTTGTGAGGCTGAAGGTAGTGGGCAGGGAAAGGAGATGGGGAATAGGAAGGTGGGAAGTACCTGGCTATTTGGATCTGGTCACCAGACACAGCTAAAGCCATTTCAAGCAACGTTTCAATTCTGAATGGTGCTGTTGCACCAGGGCGATACTGAGAGTATCTTCCACTCAGGAACGTGCCGCAAATATGCTGTTTATTATTTTAAATGATTAAATTGTGAAATAACACAAATTAATCAAATAAAATTTATTTGCCACGCCGGGATCCGCTCCCGCGACCCTCGACCCGATCCGATCCCGCGACCCTCGGAATGCGAGTCAAGAGCCTTACTACGCCGGCCGTCAAATTTATTATTTAATCTATAAAAACAGTTTTTTATAAATAAGTTCTGTTATGTAATTATTATTTCGTGTGACAGCTGTTTCGCCCTTTGAAGGCATTATCAAACAGTTTAATAATGCGTTCAGAGGGTGAAACAGCTGCCACGCTGTAGACGCTATAGCGTTATAGATTTAATAATAATATTATTGAATATATGCAAGAAATAAAAATTAAAATGGAGTTCTACACAATAAACTTGAAAATAAAAACAGTTAAAAAACGATCAAGGGCGTCCGAAGAAGACTCAAAACTTTTCTCCAACCCGCTCATAACCCCGAGCAACGCCGGGTAGTGTTAAATAAATGGTAGCAAATGTTTTTAATAAAATTCAGTATTATAAAAGATCAACTAACTTTTGTATACGATAGCATTATGGAAACCCGCTATAAAACAAATGCACGCTTCTGTTACATATGAAGTTGTAATATCGATGCTTTCTTTCTCCATCTCCATAAATCTCTCCCATATTTATTGGAAAACGATTTTTTATAGTCGTAAATAATAATATTATTCTTTCCATTTATCTCTTTGGATATTGGAGATTATGGCATACTTAATATGAAAGATTTAAACTGCACAATAAATAAGGAAGAGTAATATTTTTTGCCATAAAATTTACTGGTGTTCCAATACGCACGTGTGATGCTTCATAAAAAGAATGAAAATAAGGTACTCTCCTGAAAATGTGTAAGAAAAACAACGTGTACATTTTCTTTTTTACCTACTAGCGAAGATTCATAGAAACGTGTCGGTCAATTTGAGATGGAAATATTAATAAAACATTAGAATTTTAATCTAAAACTTACTATTTTTTTTAGTTTGGCGGCCTCCGTGGTGGAGGGGAGGGAGGGTTCAAAATCAATTTTATTTAATTGATTTGTGCTTACACTATTTAATCTAAAATATTATAAGGTATATTTGCGGCACGTTCCAGGGTAGAAGATACTCTCAGTATTGCCCTGGTGTCAGAGAACAATTCATAATTGAAATGTTGAAATGGCTCTAGCTGTGTTTGGTGTCTTTTTTTTTACATGAGCTCCACACAGGAGGCCCTGAGGAAAATAATTTCCCACGGGGCCTATGTCATCTTTGAGGGTGCTGTGTGAAGGGTTTTTTTAAGGAAAGGAAGGGGGAGAGAGTTCTGGGAAGGAAAAGCGTTTAAGGGGTGGGTAGGAATCTAGGGTTCAGTGTGCCCTGGTCATCCACCTCCAAGACCTAGACAAACTGAAGCGAACCACTTGGGGTGACCTATGGCAGAGGTGTTGGTAATCCAATAAAGGTTCCCGGGGCAGCGGTACCCATTCCTGGGAATGGGTACCATTGTCTAGATCTGAATAGCGAAGTAATTCCCCACCTTCCCTCCCCTATCTCATTCCCCTCCCCACTACCTTCATCGTCATAACAAGCCCCAATTGGGGATGCCAAAGTCTCACTGGCTTCAAACGGGAGCAGTGGCTTTGTGAGGTATTCACATAAAAAAATAATAATAATGAAATAGCGGTACCTACGTAACTTGAAGGAAATTCACTCGCCCCATATGCCCGTGCTTTATGTAACGTCACATCCTTTTGTCCGGTAGTTTGTCGAAAAGTCAGCAGTAAATCAGCCTCCACCACTCCATGGAAACAATTTACTTGACCAGGATATCCGGCAAGGACTTCCGGGGTTATATAGTATCGAAGCTAAATCATAATCATGTAATAAAAAGTACGAAAATAAAAATAAGGAAAATGATTGTCTACGAGTTAATTCACTGTATGCTTTAGTAAAAGCTAAGAACAATCATTTGTGTCGTTCAGCCGCTAATCACACTCTTCACAATAATAACGTTCCATCTATTTTAAATTTTTTTATGTTCGTTTATATGTATAAAGTGTTACGATCAAACGCCAAATCCTGCGAAGAAAATCATGGTGGTCGTTTTAATAAATAAATCTGGCTTTCTTGTTCGCGGTTTTAAATATTATGGTACCTTTAAGATAGTTTGAAAAAAGAATTATCATTGACATAGTGACTTTCTTCGGAAAAATTCAATAATTGCCAATTAGATTTTTTTTGCATTAAATACATGGATTATAATTAAGTAGGTACGTATTTAACTCCTCAAGCTAATTTGTTAACTTTTGGGAACAATTCATATAGGTCTCATAGAAATAGTTTTGTCTCCCTTACTATCATTGCTAGAAATATGATCTAAAAGGTGTTAGAAAGAAAAAATACCACGCTTAATATTCAAATCTATAAGTTTACAACAAAATAATTAAAATGTACACCTTTATGAAATCAAAGTTTCCGACCGTCATTTGAAAAAAAATTATGAAACTATGGATTTTTTTTTTAATTACACGAAACGACAAAAAGTGAGTTCACGATAACGTTTATATTACATTTACTTAATAAAATATGTATTTCTTTTTCTTTGTTTCGTTTGTAAGTTTAGTTAGAAAAAACTTAAAGTGAGCCATTTCAAAACTTTTTTATGTTTGCATTCAAAATTTTTATATTTCAAAAGTTATATGTGTTTATTTCGAATTATAAAATTTGAAGGCGTATTTTCAAACCAATTTTTAGTTTTCAGACGCGTTCAGAAATATTAATTTAATTTGGATTTTATTGCGAAGCGAAAATATTTTGACCTTCCGACAAAATAGCCTGAGTTAAGTACCTTATTTTATTGTGGAAATTTTGGTTGTGATTGAAGAGAACGTGAAAGAAGATAAAATTATGCACAAATTTTTTCGACCCCAGGTCTTGTTAAAAACTGCTAGTTTACTTGCATTAGCTGCTAGCATTTATCTATGTAAAGTTATCAATAGTTTCACGTCTCATTTTAGCATTTCACAATATGATGTACGAGTAATTATTAATTATTTGGTGCAGTGTTTTACATTTATTCCGTAATCGAATAATAACGTAATATTCCGAGTCATGTTTTATTTTGTACCATGATAAGATTAACGGCTCCTCCATGGATAATTTGATAAACAGGCTGCGAAACTGATGGAGCGCAGTCTATAAATGTGTCGTGGAAATCTTCAGCAATATAAGGGCACAGCACCCTTCATGCGCTTTGACCTATGGTCAAATGCAAGGGCACCCTTACAACCTCCTCACCCTAACCTTACCGAAATTAAAATACACATTTACTTCGATTTTATGTCGTTATACAATAAGTTTTGTGTGAAATTTTTAAGAGGAATATAAACGCTAGAAATATTTCGATTCTCACGCCTTTAAAATTTAAAATTGAGCATCTTATTTGCACGAGGCAAGTAAGCGAAAAAGTGGTTTTTATTTTTTTGTGCAAAATTTTATAAGAATGAAAAAGGTTAGAACATACAAGACCTCAAAAATAGTCAGCTATAAAGGGGTACTTTTTAAAAATTGTTTCTTATAATTACTTCTATTACTATTACTTCATAATTAAGTCATGAAAAAAAATAATTTTTGTGGTTTACGCTTATATTATTTTATTGTGATTCCGATTTTTGATAATGTAAATAATAATTTTATTGTGATTCCTATACATAGAAACGTGAGTAAAAGCTTCAATATATCCGTAGCATTTTTTTTATATTTATGTGTAAACCATAATTGTAAAGATTAATCTAAATAATATCTAAATAGGATTTCACGTATAGCATCATCTTAATGCCAATCTACCTTTTAAAGTGAAAACACAAAAAGGCTCCCTCACCAAGGTCCTGTCAGAGTTATCGAAGAAACGCTTTTGTTGTCGTCAAATATTTTAATATATATCGTGGCCCAAGGGTTGTGGCACCAAGTGACCTATACGTGTATTGTAAAATAGAACACTGTTCGTTACTTGTTGGAGTTTGCCTTGGAAGGTATGAAAGCGTCGAAATACATTTTGCGCGACCAAAGTATTAGTCATAAGTTATGACTCATAGCTTCGCAACGAAAAGGGTCACATGAATTATTCGTGCGTCGTCATGTAGATCTTGAGGTGTTCCAAAAATTAAGCTCTGCTCTTACAGTCTCACTGACTCTGGTGGTGGTAGAAAGTCGGGAGCACTTGCGAGCCGTAGGATCTCTAGTGCGGTATCCACACAAAAATAAAATTCTATTATTTAATTTTATTTATAGTATTTAATTTTTTTTTAAATGCTCGTGACATGGCGTTCTGATAAATACAATGCAAATAAAGGTAAGAATTATTCATCCTCGTACCTGTGACTAAATATTTTTCTATATGTAAAATAGCAAATATGTAAACATTTTTGTTTCGAAGGGCGACGGATCTAACACCCTGGAGCCCTATTATAATATCTTCCCCGTCAATATTAATATACCCAGAAACCCTTTTACACGGATTAATTTTCGGTAAGTGTCGGACATAGTACTAAGGTTGCTTTAACCCCCCTTGATGTCAATTTCTTGGAGGTGGTTTTGTTTTTATTGGAGATGTAAGAGGGTGGCGGATGCGACAAAGGGAAGCTAAATGTAGCAGAAATTATTATTGTAACGGTGGAAATATTATTATCCTGGTAGAAACTCCGCCGGGTTGTGGAAGTCTGTAATATTGAGAGCTGTTTCATCATGTTTCGTGATTAAAAATACTCGGTAGTGTAGTTTTATTGAAAATTTTGCTAACATAATTTATTTATACATAATCACACTGCTATAAAACTTTTCTTCTCCTCATTTCTTAGACAATTTAAATTTTGGTGGTTGAAACTCGTCGACTGAAACCTATCTTTCTCATTGAACTAAGGAAAAATAAATTAATGAATAAAATAATTTGCCGTGTTGTCTCATTTGCAGACTGATTTTCTATGTGAATTGTTTTAATTAATGACGGCCTCCGTGGTCCCGAGGTAAGCCTCTCGTCTCACAATCCGGAGGTCGCGGGTTCGAACCCGGCATGCGCATGCGGCGTGGTATTTCACAATGAATTAATTAAAAAATTATATTTAGTATATTTTTTGCGCGATACTCTCAGTGTCAACCTGGTGTAAGACCACCATTCAGATTTGAAACGTTGTTTGAAATGGCTTTAGCCGTGTTTGGTGACCAGATCTGAAGAGCCAGGTACTTCCCCACCTTTCTCTTCCCATCTCCTTCCCCTCCCCAATACCTTTTGCCTCACAACATACCCCAATTGGAGATGCCATAGTCTCACTAGCTCCAGACGGGAGCAGTTGGGGACTCTTGTGGGGTATTCATAAAAAAATAAAAATAAAAAATTTAAAAATCTGAAAGAATGAATTTTAATTCATTTATCAAGGCTTAATAGCTCATCATAGAAGTGACGATGGAAACTGAAAAGAGTTTCGTTGATCTAAAAATGCAGATGTAAACATTGTGCAAAGTTCATGACATCAAATCATGGATCAAACTTTTCGGGCGTGACTCGTACATGATTTCATTTCGTGTTCCTAATAGAGTCACGCAAACTAAAAATATCTTTCACCGCAAAAATAATGATGTCAATACCAATTTCATTTGTAATCTCTTTTAGACCATGTATTTACAGAATAGGTTAAGTAACTAATATGTAAAAGTATGTGATATTTTTAATTGCATTGAAAGAACCTAAGTACAAAAAAGCATTTCACACATTTTTTAAAACAATTTTTGAAATTGTTTTAGATTTTGTTTTCTGTATATTCATGGTTTAATAGTTTTGTTATTTTTTTTTAAGATTTATTTTTATAGATTAAAAGGTACTTTTACCGTAATTGAATAAATTAATTAATTATGCCTGGTATCGTAATTGCGTGGGTCTTTTCAGGAGCCTGAAAAGCTATTTTATTTAATCGGTATTTAATAATTGCTTTAAAACAAATTAGCACACCGAAATATTCATCTTTTATTATTACGACTATAATTTCCCTGTGAATTTCCAATCCCCCTAATTTCCAATTCCCATCACATAAAACTGCGTACTTTTGGCATAATTAAACACTGCCATGTGCGTGTCTTTTATTCTCTGTGCACGAGCTTCATATAAAATTCCACAGATGGCACTGTCTGTCCAGCACTCCCGCTTCTACAGTGGTGGCGATCACCTATCCAACATACATAATATATAATGATAATAATATGTGCCTACACGTATACACACTACAGGAATGGGAGAACTGCCAAGATTACTAAAGCCGGACATTTTTCAAATAGCAGGAGTAATGACTTGAATTTGCATATGTCCAGTGGAGGCTTTTTATACTGCTTTTCATCAGGGATGTATTTTTCGAAATAAAGATATATAATTTAATTATTTATTAACCAAAGATAATATTACAATATATAATATAATTTTTTTTGTATATACCTCTAGGCTGTTCCGAGTTTCAATTCCGATATTTAACCCGTCAAATCTATTTATTCGGTTTTCTGAACAACTCAAACAGGTCTCGTAGAAATTGTTGCGTTTCCCTTACTATCATGGTTAGAAATATGATCTAAACGATATTAGAAAGAGAAAATACCACGCTTTATATTCAAATCTGAAAATTAATTGTAAAATAATTAAAATGTACACCTTTATGAATCCAAAGTTTCCGACCTCAATTTTTTATAAAAATTATAAAACTTTGAGAATTTTTTATTAATAATTTTAACGTGAAACATTGAGTTGACTATAGCCTTTATAATACATTTGCCTAATAAAACACGTATTTGTTTTTATTTTGTTATCAGTAATTTTAAAACGTAAGATGAGCCATTTTTAAAACTTTTTTATGTTTGCATGCAAAAATTTTAAATTTAAAAAATTTTATATTTATTTCATAATTTTATTTCTAATTATCTAAAAGGTTTGGAAAAAACTGTAACCAATAAATGCATTCATCTATAGGTATATTAATAATTAAAATTATATTCAAGGGCGTCGATTACTTTCTAAATCACCTGTACCGAAGTATGGGATAACTTTTCACGATTTGTCAACAAAGTAATAAAAAAAAATTCAACACGAATTCAAAAATACTCATTTCACTCATGGCCGAATATTTTATCAGTCTCCACATTTAAAGGATTTACAGAAATAAACTGTGAATTAATTCTCAATTTTCACCCACCCCTATTTTTTCAATACTTAAACCTTTCAATCCGTCCGTGTTTGCAAAAACGTCCGAGCTTTTATTCTTATTGGGCCGCAGTCGCGCCGGACACAATACAACCCCCTCGCCCTCCGGCCACCCTTATAACATCCCGCCTGAATTAAAACAGAAGAATTTGGTTGTAGGGTTAAAATATTTACAGGCTAGCTGAGTAATTCATTCGGCGCTGCAGAGAATTCTGATTCTATCGATATTATTATGCAAGATTAATCAAAATTTGTAGTACCTACCTAACTATTCGTGAAGCGTTAAAACGGGCGTTGAAATTGAATTTGGTATAGTAATGACAGAAAGCCACATGTGTTCTCGAATTGCTAAATATTTCTTAATTAAAGGAGAAAATAATACTAATAACAGAACAAGACACATAAATATAAAAAAGTTGAAGGTCGCAACTGGGATAAAACCTTACAAAAATATTTATTTAAATACGCGGTATAAATATACCATAAACAATGATTGCATGCCACAGTTAGAAGCAACAGAAGTAAGTTTAAAAAAAATTAATTGTGACATTTAATTGTAAAATAATGCCAGAAAGTTTAAAATGGATAAAGCTCTCATGGATTTAAAGGAAACTTAATATTATAAATATATCTTCAAGTTAAATTATAAAAAGTACATACAAATTACAATGCATAAGTGAAGTAGACTTAAATGAAAACAAACAACTTTGTAAAAATCACTGTATGTACTGTATTAATACGTCTCGAAATCGAAAATAAGTTTCCTTGGTCAGGTTAAGTTTAATAATCAATAAACAATAATTAAGACTAAGAAAACTTAGTTTTCAAAACATGTTGATAATATTGATCACTTGGTGGTCTTTACAAAGTTATTTGTTTTCATTTAATTAAAAATGAAGCCACAAAGTGTATTTGCAATGTTTGAAAAAGTAGACTTACGAGTAGATTAAATTATTCGTTAAAAAACTTTGTAATTATAAATATGGGGAAATTAGAAGAAAATTTAAATTTGTTTAAATTGTTATTTCTGATTTTGAAATATGAAATCGACAAAAATTAGAGAAAAATATTGGTCCCAATAGCCGAGTTGGTTAAGGCGCTGTATCCCGGTAAGATAAAAGATCTTTGGTTCGAGTCCCATTTGCGACCGTTGCCTTTTGGTTTTTCTGTGTCTTTCTGTTTCATGTTTCGCTTTGATTTACTAGTATTATCTTCTTCTTCAATAATAAATTACATTTAATTAAATGAAGACATTATGAGCGAAACTCAATCGAAAATCTGGAAACAGAAAAATCAGAAAAAGATATTGGCACCTCTGGGACTCGAACCCAGGACCTCCCTACTTTCCGGGTTGGGTTAATTAAATATTACAGTTTGAGGTTTTACTCAGAAAGTTAAAATAATAAATAATAATAAATTACATTGTTGGGTTTAACCTTCAAAGGTTATTAAAAAGTCATTCCAATAAAAATTTATTCATTTTTTATTTTCATTTGTATGTGCACAATAGTGAATGCACAATACCGTACGTAATATTTAACTTTATTGGCATTTAATTCTGAATTTTCTGGCGTCCTATCTTTTATCGGAAATTGACAAACATCGGGGATATCTTCAACCTTCAAACTGCAGCTAGAATTTACATTTCTAAGTCATGATGAAAACAAAAATCATGTGATTAAATAACCCCTTTTTAACGCAATATCGCTCTGATCTAGTACGAAATTAGGAAAACACGTCAAATCACGATCATCTTACGATTTTGGTGAAAAATCATGATCGACGATTATTTAAATATAGGTATAACTTGATCGAATCCTATTTAGGAATTTTACTAGATTCGCCAAAAAAGTTTAACTCATAATGGATGCAATGTAAAACATTATACCCAATTCGAAATTTCCATTTTTTTGCAAAATTTAAATTTTGTCATATTTTGAAACACATATTTCAGATTGACAACAACAGCAGCTGAGTAATTTTACCGGCTGTCATGAAAACGGTGACTTAACGGCTCGAACCGTTTACGGGCGCCTGTTCCGACCGATAGCGGGAACCGTTAATCCTTTATGGGAAAGCGGTAAACGGGAACTGGCTGCGACTGCTCCGGTTCCACTCCTCTGTCACCGGGAACTATTAGCGACTCAATCAAAATGTCCATACTGTTGACTGGCCAGATGACCAAATATAGTGGCAGATAAAAGTTATGAGGCTGGTTTTAAAGGCTGTCAAATTAAACCAAATCGTCGTTTAGCTGTAGTAGATATGTTTTTAGTTTTGAACGATGACAAAACTGGACAAAACAGATAAAATCGTAATGAAATCTCTTTTGTCGTTAAAAATGTAATTATTAATTTTAATTTTGAACTTTGGGCGCTTGAACAGATATTGAGAGTAGGCTTTGTAGTTCGTAGGAAGATGGTCGTACATATACGACGCCTAACCACAGGAGCGACAGCGCAATTTAAAACTTTTTTCTCCGATTGCCCGAGATTTTTGGAAATCATTTTGAATATTTTCCGCCCAAACCAAAAAAATCATAACTCCGAATTTTAATATGGAGACATGCAAACTGATTATAGTTCTATATAGCCAATGAATTCACCTATTTTTGTCAATTATCACATATTCGTAGGATCGACTACCACAACACAGGCATGTGCCTAGTATGGTGGTCGAAAAATCCCCAATGCATGTAACAAACAATTCAAAGAATAAAGAAACTTAAAAAAAAAATTAAAAAATATATTATAAAATCGTAAACTTCTACTCAATTACTTAATTACAAATAAGGGAAAATTTGCCAAAATTGGCAGCAAAGCAATCGAGGTATTTTAAATAGTGCCATATTATGGCAAAAAGCGCTCCAGTGGCAGTGCAACACTCCCTGAACGGCCTGCTCTTATTTAACCTGCGTAAGACCTGGTGAGCTCTAAGGGTTGGGTTCTCATTATTCTTTGATTTTACTGCTTGTTTTCAAAACTTGGCATAGCCCCACAAACCCTTTACTGTACACTAAGATTGAATCAATTGCGCTGAAGCAATTAAAACTGAGAACCACACTCGGATAATTTAAATGTTTATGTGTTCGTGTTACAACGAGGAAATGTATATAAACCCTTTATGATTCTTTGTGAACCAAGCCGTAATAATCAGGAGCTCAGAAGTACGAAGAGGCTTGGTTACTATTTACTTCATGACCGTGTTAATGTCTGTGCTCCTGTGTAATGGGGAATTTAATCTCTTGCGTCTTCTACGATCCTGGTATGTGGCGCTCCCTGATACATCTTCGTGCGTAAACCGATGATATAAAATATCGTTTAAGTGCTCATTACTTTTATCAATCAATTAAGAGCATTTACGGTTTTACATAACGTTTGACATAAAGTTCCTTCCAATCTAGCTAAGGGTGTTTGGAAACGCTTATAAATCATTTTATGTAGATACACACTCAAGATACATGAGCTTTGATCACATTCACAGATTTAAAATATGTTCTGCAGTAGTATATTATATTAAAATAATAATATTCTTGAATGCATTGCTTAATATTTATTGTGACATCTTGCAAACTTTATATGTGCATTAGTCTTTAACGATTTACGGTAGGTACATCTCGCTGATATAGAAAACAGGAACAAGAAATATTATGACGAGCACTGAAGCCACTGAATCACACACATTTTAATGGTTCCGTAAAGTAAATGCAAACACTAAAAATGAACTATTTTTTCACCATTAGATAAGAGTGGTGCGCACCTCTTGATCACTTTTTTTTAATGAAGGTAGGCAGGTACCTACCCTAATAATAATAAAATAATAAAATTAATAGTGCATCTGTGTAGTGTGTATGGGTCGTTCTTCTTTTTAACCTACATAAAGTTGTCTCGACCAGTTAGTGGAGAAAAATTCAACAGAATTACGAATATTATTATTTTATAATTACTTTAAAATTAACTGTACTAAAGACGTAACGACTGTGTACGTTTAAAAAATATATGTGCTTATATTTTTTTTTTGGAAAAATTACGTGACAGAGGTGTAACTCCTCGTGACAAAGGTGTATTTCATACAAATCACAGTTGTCTTCTGCCACCTCGACTTACGTATATTCTATAATGTTACAAAAAATGAAATGACGACATAAAATATAAAACTATTTTTAAACTCCAAAAGGTAAAGCCTATCAAGTAACAGCGATTATTATTTAATGATGTTTAATAAAATATTTTTAAAAATCTCAAAAACTTGTCTCCTACAACTTTTATGTCGTACGTTAATTCTGTCACGTGGGTTGTCATGCTTAATAGATATACACGCAGCTCATGTTTGTCACCCCCAATAGGCATTTTAGGCCTCTTCCCCCTTGCTACAATTTCCCCTCTGAGATCCAGAGAGAATTCACTTATAGTAAAAAAAAAATGTGACAAAAAAAAGAATGGTGGAAGTGCGGTAAAAGTGGGTAAGAGAGTGGTAAAAGTTATGTGGGTTAAAAAGATGAACAACCCGTATATAATATGCAATAATTATAATATAGGTGAGCGTTTATAGAGAGATTACTTACTCTTTGCTTAAAAACTTCTTTAGTAAATAAAGACTAGTTAATGACATACAATCAAGATTATCTAAAAGACTTGAGCCGGTGACGCCGTAGATTAGGGTTTGCAAATCCTGAGCCCTTTCGATGAAATTCAAAATCCGGATATCCGGATTAATCTCTTGTGTACCAGTCTTATCTGTCGGCATATTAAAAACATACTTTCTTTCGTGGGATTCTGTACCATAAAAATGCTCCTCGCTTACTAAAATAATCATAATCGATTGGCAACAAATTGATATGCCATACCCCCTGGCGTTTCAAAATCTAATCAGGATATTTGAAAAAATTTAAATTTAAAAAAAATTTTCGAATATCATTTTCTGTTGAATCTTCTTCAGATGAATTAAAAGTAAAAACAAACCTTTCATATTAAAAAAGACACACTTCATTATTAAATGAAAGTGACCAACTTTGTTTTCACTACTATTTTTAATAAAAATTATCAACGTACTTCAAAACCAAAAGGTATTTTCATCAGAATACAAAAGCTGCTTTTTAGTAAATCTGCGCATAATGTGAACTTTTGGTTATTGGGTTAACAACCTTATTTCCTATTACATACAAGCAGGGTTACCCGACTTGGCTCAGGACAACATTCGAAAGTGTTCTGGAATGTTCCACAATGATGTTTCCGATTCCCTATTCCCGATCGTTCCACGACGCACTCCGTCGCCACTCCTTCCAGAACTTTCTAGAGTTCTTATGGAATCTTCTAGAAGACTGTTCTAGAAATTTCAAGAGAGCGAAACTTCCAGCCCTTATATCTTCAAAAGCACGCCCTTTAGGTAAAAACGGGAACCGTCATCCTGGAGGTGGGGTAGAGATCTATCACACCATATAACTCCCTTGATCTTATGAAGATTCGTTTCTGTTGCGAGCCGCACGTTTTATTGGACTTTTTTATAATAAGTATTGATTATTTTCTATAACTTAGACATTTACACACCATAACACGGGTACGTGCTTAGCATGGTGGTCGAAAAACCCACAAATTATGTAACCATCGAAGCAATGAATAAAGAAAAAATAGGAAAAAAAAATTGATATTGATTGAGTTCATTTCATGTGCCAGTGCGTTACAAATGACTTATTTTATCGAAATTTTCATATCCGGATAATTCGGATTACAAATGAAAAATTATTTCATATTAATGAAACTCCGGATTTTTCGCACTTCGGATTATCCGAATTGCAATCTCTACCTCTAATGACCAATTGGTAATGAGGAAATACAGCCACTAAATATTCAATACACATACATTCAAGTAACTACCTCGGCTTGGGAAAGTCTCAGAGCCTAGAACAGGCATTAGGTTAACTAGAATGACTCGTACAAAAAGGTTTGCTTATTTCTTAAAACGGTAAACTCACCCCATTTTGGACATTTTACAATAATTTTAATGTCCCACCAACAATGGCCACCCCATTCGTACGAATGGATTTTTTTTATTATATAATACAAAAATTTAAGAACCATCTGAGATTTATTTCTCAGTATCATCACATTTTATTATGTCCTTTGTTATTAGTATTCATCTTTTTATTGTGATCTTTTATTAGTTATTCTTGCGTTATAAATTTTTGATAGTTCGAAGGAATCTCAGGAAATAAAATAACACATAAATAATGATTTTTACTTTGCTTCTGAAGTTTGATGATCGTTTTATGGTATGTAATTACTCAATATATTTGGTATATCGCATATCATCCGCATACTATCTACATCCAGTCGGAAATATAACGACACCTAACCTTAACATGTTTTGACAAGATCACTTTAGCGAAAGGTTTTTAATTGGTAACGGTCTCCCAGGTTATGACTTTTAATCTCTTGTGGGAAACTAATGTACCCTTAACGTTTTACGACTCTAAATCAAGCATTTAATATATCAATATATGTATAATGCACCTGATGTATGAGGTACCACATTATATTTTTTGCAATCAATAGTTGGAAATGTCACTAACGAATTTGAAAGAATTTTTTTTTTGTTAATTTATAAAACATTTTTTTATATTAACTCCACATAGGAGCCGCTGAGGAAAATGACTCCCCTAAGGGCCTATGTCATCTTTTTGGATGCTGTGTGGAAGGTCTTTTAGGGAAAGGAAGGAGATGAAATTCTATGAAGAAAAAAGTAATGATAGGTGGGTAGGAATCTGGGGGTCAGTGCCTCCAAGAGTGACGGACGTACGAAACCATCTCTCCCACTGCGGTGCAAGGTGAAATGGGTCGACAGAATTGGGCTGTAGAGGTCAAAAGATCTCCCTCAACCAGTTTCTCCGCAGCTGCTGCATCCACCTCCAAAACCTTGACAAACCTCTCCTCACGAACCCAGTCACCCCTGCTAAGTCACCAAAGGTAGCGTATTAATATTTCTTTTTATTGAATAATACAACATTAATTATGTTTTGTGAAATTTCTTTTATACATCAATATACCCGGTGCATAGTCGGGAAACACGCCAAACACGCGCCCAATATTTGTACACGCTTGACACTAGTCACATGAGAACGGGTCGTTTCTACGACTCGTTCTTGAGTTCAACAGCTCGGCTGTGGAACGATTTGCCGGCCTCTGTTTTTCCTCCCTCCTACAACATGAATCTCTTCAAGACCCATGTTCACTCCTTCCTCTCCTCAAAAACACCCTCCCCACAGCATCTTCAAAGATAACATAGGCCCTGAGGGAAACTATTTTCCTCAAGGCCTCCTGTGTGGAGTTAATGTAAAAAAATATATAAAAAATACCCTTTACAGGTCTCATATAACTTTAAGTATTACATTGGTCTCTTATATATTTTGTCTTACATTTAAATGTAACAGTTTAATAATGTAACAGTTTACATTTAAATGTAACAGTTTGAAAATAATAATATTAATTAAATATCGAGTAAAGATGGTTGCTAGTTGCAACTCATTACTTCGAATTGATTTCGTTATCCTGTGGAAAGTGACTTGAGTTGCCAACTGGTTTTTTTATAAGTTGCCGCGTGAGCGGATGGATATTATTTAAATACCGATACGTAAGGATGGTTGCTACTCATTGCTTTGAATTAACATTTACTTCCTATAAATAAAGCCTGAAATAATATTATCGTTCCAAACTGTCACAATTTAAACAAAACAAGATTATAAAGCTAATATTTTTTTCACGCTTACACGATTTTTGTTAAAATTTTGATTTCGGTGCATAACTTAAAACAAAGGATATAACCTGCTTGTGCGTCTTTAACATGATCATAAAGAGTAAATATTCATCCCGTCAAATTTCACAGTGAAATCTCATAAAGCTAAAAGCATGGATGGAAAGATTTCGTATGGGTTTTTTATTGCATGCAATAATTTTCTTTGTTTACAGCCAAATTTGTCATTACGGATTTGGACTTTTAGGATTTAAACGTGCATAGCTTTGAGCTTTAGAGATACACATTAAAACATGTTTGGATTATGGACATCAAATGTAGTCTCAGTGCTCCGGTAAGAGCTTTGACTCCGGGTCACTAAATCGCAGGGCTCACGAAAGAAAAAAGAAAAGCTTTTTTTCGCAGGTAATTTGTTTATTGAATATTTTCATATTAACCGCATTTCTTTCTCACCGCAAGACTTCTTACACAAGAAATTTTTTTTAGTAGAATCTCTAAATAAAATATACAAAAACTGTTATGATTTGAGATTTTCACGGCCAAAAATATTTTTGGGGTAATATGCCGTGTTGCGCTGTCTCCTTATTTAGTCAATTTTTAGGACAGAATTACAGTGCCCATATGATTAATTAATGTATTGTAAATTTTTAAATTAAATTATTGTTCAGTTCGAAAATATTTTTTTAGTATTACAGTGATTTATTTTTGGTGTATTATGCCGTGTTCTCTACCTCCTTCTTTAGCCAAGGTCTCGGACATCACTACAGTGTCCATCTTAGAGAGATGTGTGAAATCTATCTAGATGTGTAACTCAATTTGGGAGGCGGGAATGGGTACCGCCGCCCCGGGAACCTTTATTAGAAAACCAACACCTCTGCCATAGGTCACCCCAAGTGGTTCGCTACGTTTGGTGATTTAGCAGGGTGCCCGGGTTCATGGGGTGAGGTTTGTCTAAGTCTTGGAGGCGAATGAGCAGGACACAGATTCCTAACCGCCCCTTAAACCCTTTTCCTTCCCAGAACTCTCCTTTCCTTCCTTTCCTTAAAAAACCCTCCACACAGCATCCCAAAATATGACATAGGCCCTGAGGGAAATTATTTTCCTCAGGGCCTCCTGTGTGGAACTCATGTAAAAAATTTGGTTGTCTGTAAAGTCGGTTTACGGACGATAATTTTACGTGATAACGTCATATAATAACGATGGAGTGAAGGAGAGATAGATGCGTCACAAGACGAACGCTTAGGCCAAACGCTTGTTCCGCGGTCTCGCTTGCACGCTCGGCTCAGGCGGAGCGTGACAATGAGTCATGCTTTTTCGTGCATGCAGCCGGCGTTCATCGATTTATAAGACGTCATCACGTCAAAAAAAAAAAAACCGATTACATATCTGCATAAGCATAATCATGATGATATTATATAACGATTTTCAAGTGAACGTAATTTTATCACGAAAAAATGTGAAACATTGGAGAAACAGAAACTTTTATTTAATGATACAGCACCGTACTGTTGTTGGCCATCACTGCTTATCATTACATTTCGGAAATGACGCCGCTATCGTAGCGGAAGCGGATCGAACGTCTGCGCCTTATTTACAATCTCCACAATAGTAAAATATTTTATTTATATGTATGAATAGGCGATAAACCCTTGCGGAGGCGACTGTAAACCAAGAAGCCGAGGGGAGAGCCACAATTACGTCCGCCTGTAATTTTCGTCAAGTCTTAATGTTAAATTTCATAGCATTGTTTTAATAGGCGACGAAAAGGGGGACACCCGAAAAAAGGCAACAAGCAGAAGTGTTGGTTCGGCACTGTCAATAATTTGGCTGGGGTGACCATGCGGAATTTGTTACGAAGTGAAAAAGGAATAACAAAACACTAGCAGTTAAAATCCCGCTCTGCGGGTTGTTGCTGCTAGGCCCTACGGGTGGCTTTTGTTTCGGCTCCGCCCAGTTGGTGTTTGTGTTTGACCATTTTATTCCAATAGGAACTGGTATCAAAAATAGTCTGTTCCACGGATCCACTGTCATCGAGTGATAGTCACCGGTACAAAGAAACCGAGAGAGGCAATGACGTCATATGTAATATAAAGCCGCTTGATTTAACTATGTATTACCTACCGTCAATCTTTCCATATCCGGAGAGATACTACTTTTTAGCGAATTCGTGGCACTTATACCTTGGGGGGACACGTTCCCGTCAGACTTGCTGACGAAAGTGGCGACATCTTGAATTCAAAACCGAATTACAATAGTACCTTTGTTTGAAATTCCACGTATACATATGTTATTTGTGGCGCGACGCGTACGGCGTGGCGTAAACATGCACTCGAAACTGGGTTCTGAAGTTACCGCATTAATACTGTTCGATGTGCATATTTGTACTTACTGGTTTTAACTAGTTGTTTTAATAAGTACCTAATACACGGTTACCGGATAACTCAGAATCATGTAACTTCAACACCTCCTTTGAAAAGTCATTAAAAGTGATGAAAAAATTGGTTAAACAAGTTACGTTAGATTAGATTACGGACATAGACATATGACTTATATATGTCTATGATTACGGACTATTTTGCATTTTTTTTTTTTATAACATTTAATGATTTTTCCACCACTGAATCACACTTGATGATTTTTCAACCACACTTTGAACCACTATTAGACTATCTTTTACTTAATGTAGTTCCTACAATCCATCTTGAACTATCAACTGGTGGAGAATTTTTCGTATTGGCTTTGTCCTCTTTTGGTAGTCTGATTTCATTTCCACGTCCTTGTGATATGTTTGTGAATGTCTTTGTTGTGTGTAATTTTGTTTGAAAAGCATTTCGGTAACAGGTTGTTTATATATACATAATATCATTGCGTTCAAGGTCAGCATCTGTTTCACCGTTATCCAAATTGGTTCCTTAACATTTTGGTTTCTTTTGAAAATCTATTTCGTCTAAGTATCATTCTCATTGGTCTATTCTCTACAAGCCGCCGCTATTCGAATTCGACTGATTTCTTACATATCTCCCTTAAACATTTGAAGTTTTTGAACTCTTAAAACAATATATGTTATTTTTTAAGATAATACCTAGATACGTTCCACGCCGAAACGCAAATCATATGAAATTCCCTCGATAGAAAAAAATCGCAAAGTATGCTCCGAAAATTATTTAAAACAAGTCTATTTCTATTATTTTACAAGTTATATTTATGAAAAAAATCACAATGTTTCTTTAAATGGTACTTATGATACGTTCCACGAGATTTTTGCTCTATTTTAAACGAGTCATGTTTTATTAAGCTTTTTCGCAATTTTCGCTGCAATTTTTTCACTTAAAATATTAGCGCGCTCTGTCCAACATTCGTTATTACATATCTCTCCATCTTCTGCGTTTTCAGCCGAGAAGCGCCGCCTTAAGATATGTTCCACGAGATTTTTGCTCTATTTTAAACGAGTCATGTTTTGCTAAGCTTTTTCGCAATTTTCGCTGCAATTTTATCAATTGAAATATTAGCGTGCTCTGTCCAACATTTGTAATTACATATCTCTCCATCTTCTTCTTTTTCAGCCGAGAAGCGCCGCCTTACTAAAAAAGAAAACAATGAAAGCGATTGCAATTCCGATTCCAAAATTCTTTCTAAACGATGGGCATTCAATGCAGACAATCCTAATACCCGAACCATCAACCTCCTTAGTTTATTGTCTGCACACACCCGTTGTTTATTAGGAGCTTAGAAATTTAGTGTTAATTTGCCATTAAAAAGCCATGTTTCATGGGGACCATCACGAGTTACCCTTACGAATAATAATTCCCTACAAGAGTAAAACACCATGCTTCTTCTTGCTGCGTTTTGTTCTTATCTGCTAACGAGAGATGGCGGCAGTTTTCTGGTGATAAAAATGGTGTAAACTGTTATGTTTTGTACGGCTTGGAAATTATCATTTCCGCAGATAAAACACTGAGTTTAAATGCTTTAATTGCGTTCCCAAATTAAGGTGCCTTGAAATATCGCTACAAAGCACATACGTAATGACATTTTTTTGTTTAGAGTCTCTGCTGCAAGAATTACACAATATCTTTAAACCGTTTTTGTTAGTACGATACCAATCATGATAAAACTATGAATGGAAGAATGCTCTCACTTTCATATTCAGTCATACATGGTATCCGGAAACACGAGTACAAGCGGGAATCTACAACGGTGAATCTACTTCATATTTGGGTATAACTTTTTCATAGATTTTTAGATTTTGTGTTACAACTTTTTTTATAAATCATTTAAAAAAAAATTATTCAAATTGAAATAAAAATCAATCGCTAGGTGGTGTCTTTTGAAATGCATCAAAGCGAAGACCTGAAATTTAATTGCCGAAAAAAAAAAAAGTATAACCAAAAAATGTCGAAATGATCAAATCGAAAAAAGGGTTTTTGGGGGCTTTGTGATGGGATTCACCGCTTTCCCGCTTTCACTCCGAGTTTCCGGACCGGACACTCTGTACAAGTTTTCTTGGACTCTAGCGACTGGGTACCAAACAAAGCAAACCCCCTTATTATCATAGTCGAATCTCATGTTTCAGATCGAGGTTCTTGATATAACCCAATTACAATCATGATTTATTAAAGCCACTTTCGTCTATTACATTACATAATTTTTACAAGCATTTCAATGAATATCTAATTCTGACACCCCGTTAAAAAACACTCAGGGAATTACTTTGAGAGTTATCGAACAAGCCACAACTAACTGAGCACACCCATTACCACTATAAATAGTGAACAGAGTCGCATACACGACTAGCGGTGCTATTAGCAAATGCATTTAATTTGTCCACAATCGTCTGCGGGTTAGAATCGTCTGAGTTGTGAGCGGGAGGCACAGCTACCCCCACCATCCCAACCTCCCTCTGACCACCCCCTAACCTCCCCCTAACCTATCAACCGTTTACGATGACGATAGAACGCCACCGAACGGAATGATGGGGTTGGTTGATTAAAGCCTCCCGTGTAGACATATACTCGTATATCTACATGATTTGTGATATACACCACGATCAAATCATAATGTCATATTATTCCTACTATGCATGGATATTGGATATGAAACATAGATATAAAATATGCAAGGAACGGTGTTGTAACAAGGTGGCTCCAAATAAAAAAAATACCTATTTCTGAAGACCTGTAATTGAAGAAAATCCAACAAACATATAGTTCTAAGTTCGTTTCAACATCCTATTGATGATACGTTTTTAGATTTTCACAGACAAAAGTATTTGGGTCGTTCTTCTTTTTAACCTACAGTTGTCTATAGTTGTCTCCACCAGTTAGTGGAGAAAAATTCAACAGAATTACCAATATTATTATTTTATAATTACTTTAAGATCTACCGTACTAAAGACGTAACGACTGTGTGCGTTTAAAAAAAAAATATGTGTTTATATTTTTGTAGTAAAAATTGCGTGACAGAGTTGTAACTCCTCATGATAGTGTATTTCATACAAATCACAGTTGTCTTCTGCCACCTCGACTTGCTGTATTCTAATAATGTTACAAAAAAATGATATGACGACATAAAATAAAAAACAATTTTTAAACTCCAAGAGGTACATATAACCAATCGAGTAACAGCGATTATTATTTTTAATGATGTTTAATAAAATATTTTTAAAAATCTCAAAAACTTGTCTACTACAATTTTTATTTCGTATGACAATTCTGTCACGTGGGTTGAAATTCGAAATACGTATACACGCAGCTCGTGTTTGACACCCCCAATAGGCATTTTAGGCCTCCTTCCCCCCTTGCTACAATATCCCCTCTGAGATCCAGAGAGATTAATTTATAATGAAAGAGTGAAAAATAATATATAGTGAAAGAGTGAAAAAATGTGACAGAGTTGTAAAAGTTATGTAGGTTAAAAAGAAGAACAACCCATTTTCGTTTCGTTTTTGGGGTGTTATGCCGTGTTGCGCTACCTTCTTCTTTAGCCAACGGAAACTTTGTTTCGGACAGCGTTACAGTGTCCATCATCAGGGCAGATGTGATTTTTTTTAATGAGCGCGGGCGTAAATAAAACCAAACGAACGAAAATCTCTAGTGCCCAACAGATTTTTTTTGTAAATATCTTTGCCTTCCAGGGGATAACATAAATACATAATATTTTCTGATTCCAAATGACCCACTTTGCAAAAAAAAAGTTAAGTAACGTCAGCATTATAAATGTGAGCGTATGAACTCATCTAGTATTTTCAAATCCATTGTCATCCAACCACGATTACAAAAGTCTGTACTCACCGCGGATGCAAATTAATATGTACCACGGATGAAGATTAATACGAAAGCCGGAGAATTCCAATTCACTCCAGCCATAAAAAGCGGAATATTAAATTGCGGTCCGATAGATGGCGGCATATTTGCTCGATTTATTACGCGGACACAGGTATTTATGTGTTGAGTGTATGACAGTATGACACACTGCACACAGCGCACGTGATGTGCACTGGGCAGGGGCACCGAGTAAAACACCCGCACCCCGTAGTCCAACTCCCTAATACAATAGTCCAGCACACCCCGTCCCCTGATCAGTGGGAATATTATGATTTACGAGAAAACGAGTAGGGAATGAGATAGCGACTGTGTGATTAAACAACTTCATATGAGCGTTGAATTATTTTTGTAATCGTTCGAAGATTAGTCGCCTTTAGATAAAAGTTAAAAAAATTGATTTTTTTAACATTTTTATTTCGTCCCTTTTTATAAAATTCGTTTTATTAGAATATCAAGACCAATTACCTGCTTTTCAATTATTTATATACCTTTAACTGCTACTAATCTTTAATTTAAACATGGTCGTGGTCGACTCACACGGCTTTCTTGACAATTTCAAGTAGGATACTGTGTTTTTACTGACGCGTCGACAGAATAGCACTTAATCCTAAACATGCGAGCACATCAGCACAGATTCTCCCCAGTGAGGAGTTCATAAAATGCTACGACTTACCTTTTTACGTACAGCTACTGAATATTTATAAACACTTTTTGTACTACTATATAAACCAACTAGCGAGTTCCCGGCATGCGTTGCTATACCACTTAAGAGCAAATTGTTTCTCCCTGCGAGTCTTTTCCCATTCACCCCGTTCCCCTTCCTCTCCCGCGTCCCCTCCCCCTCACGCGTTCCCACTCTGCCTTCCCTCTTCCCTCTCACTACAATCCCCCTCCCGCGATCGCCTCTCGGTTCCCGGTCATTTTCAAACAGCTCGAGTGCCACCTACTGCAATTTTTTTTTACAAATTTTCTATCAAATTTGGTACCTAACATTTAACCTATTTAAAATAAATATAAATTTTGATAAGCTTCAAAGTATTCGATTTTGGTTAGTAGGTACCACAGGTGAGAATAAATTCATTAATTTAAACATTTTCGAAAATTGAATTTTAATTTAACAATCGATGGTTTACAAAATGTCATTCTCAAATTGTGACAGTTTTTTAAGAGTTTTTATAATGATTAAAAAAAAATTCAGATGTTTTGTCATGTGGTTGTAATAATCCAGAAACCTTCGCGAGGACGGAGAGAAGGTATTTTGATACTACAAATCATTCACATCAAATCCCCAAAGTTTCATCTCAATCGGATGAACTTTCAGCAACGCATAATTTCATGATGCCAGAACTCACTATTGTATATAGTAAGAATTGCAGGCACGCGCACATCAAATCCCAAAAGTTTCATCGCAATCGGATGAACGGTTTAGCAACGCAACGCATAGCATACATGCGTACATACATAAACAGAGACAAACATATTTTCATTTTTATATAATATATAGATGATACTACATGATTCAATGTAATCATTTGTAAAATGTATGTTCAAAAATAGATATAAATAAAAAATAAAAAATTTTAACTTTTCTATATTCTGTACATAGCCGTTGAGAAAACAAATGTTGTTTTTGTCTGAGGTTTTAGATTTAAATACATATAATACTTTGATGCTTTCCTTCGGTAAAAATGTTTTTTTTTCTTCATATTTGCTAATATAAAGCGCTCAAATGCTACCGATTTTTATTTTTCTAGAAATATTAAAAAGCTTCTTATTTTGGGCGGCTAATTCAGAATACCATTATGCAAATCATTGAATTGCATTTTACAAAAGTATGAAAACACGGTGTTTTAACTTCGAACATGTTATTTTATTATGCAATAATTTTTAACTACTGTAAGCCGATATTATAGTAGTAGTGAGTAGTGACACAGTGATGCGTCTTAGCTATGAGAATAGTTTTCATGGTTATCGATTTCTTTTAAATAAATTGAAATAAATCACTGAGATCGGTATAATTCTCAAATTTAGTCAAACGCTTTTGAAACAAACGAACTCGTTCAAAAAAACTTTTATTTTGAATATGTTTTTCCAAGACCTTTGCCGAACGTGGTATTAATATCCACTAATACTATTTCGGTAGGTTCCGGAAAGCCTGTGAGAAACATCCTGCAACTGGTAACAATATTGTTCGTATGGACTGTTAAGGCTGTCGCAAGTGGTAATTCAACACCCAAATATATTTTCTGTCTCCTAATTCGGCGATCACACGTCATGTGGTCTGGAGAAATAGCAAGTCGTATGACAGAGAAACCTTAATAATACTCAGTTCTTCCCGCTAACACAATATTATATGCCAGAGTTCTTTCGATTGCTCTCAATGACGCGGTATTGGAATATTTCGTGCAGTGACGTCATCTAAAAAAACGACTAGAAAAAATCACATGAAAATTATATTGACTACAAAAAATTCAGAACTTTACTACAAAACAGATCAATTCCTCAGTTGACTAAGTCCTCCATTACAAGCAACATTTTCCGCTTACTGTGGTCGTAGTAGGAGATTTTCAAATATTGTCAGGTTATTAATAGCCGGTTAGGGATAGCTTTCTTTAAAAAAATTACAACTACATGTGTAATATAATTAATTTCATATTTAATATAACGTAACGTATCATAAATAATATAACGTATTTTTCTGAATAAACCTCTATAGAAAAGTACTTGCTGTCAATTGACATGGCGCCACTGGTAGATGCTTACCGCGCTTTGGACCACGTGGACCAGTGTTGCCATAAATTACTTATGAGGTGGAAATGGCGGGAACGCGGGATGTTTATGGCCGAGAGGGGAGTCCTGCTACCAGAAAATAAAAATATAACATAATAATAGTTATTGTATCGTACCTACCTACTGCAATAAGAAAATAATTTTCTTTTTCGAATCGGAGAAAACCTTTATCAAAAGATTCTTTTGCGCACCTTTGTAATGCGACATTTGTTTTCATGACCGTTTCACACACACTCAAACCGTTCCAATTCAATTCGATTATTTATTTAAGCGTTCGCCATAGCAATCTTAACTATAAAGCAGAAAATCTGTTTTCTCAAGCAGTAAAATCACGAATGATAAGTTCCTGCGTCATAAAATTTCACAGCTTTATTGTATGACATTTTAATGTAAACGCATCTATTTACACCCATTGCGCTTTCAAAATTACATATATGTAAGACAAGATTTATCAAATATTATTATTGAAAATAAAAATTTTGACCAAATGTGTTGAAAAGTCGGGTGTAGCCCGGTAGTAAGAATAGTTGGTACCGAAGATAATTGGATGGTACCTACGTCAAAAAATTCCATTCAAACTTTTAAATTAACTACCTGTTTCTAACATAGTATTTCGGTGATCTAAATTGCTATTACTCAAGGTGTTAAGGAACGTACTAGACTTACTTTAAACAGTGATTCCTGGTATCATTTGGAGTGAAAATGTAAATGATATTTTAATCTCGGTGACTTTTTTTCTACAAAACCAAACAACAACAAAAAATTTCTTCATGTCATCACTTGACACTCAGCCGAGTAACCGCCCAACCCTTCATTACGACGCTATCTGTCCGAAACCTACTGATTCTTTATATTTTCAGTTTAAAAACAGATCAGAGACTAAAATTTCATTTACATTTTTTACTCCAAAAATAATGTTAGGAAGGTTTTGTATTCTCCATTTTTCTCCTCCAAAAGTTGACTGATTTTGAAATTATTTTACCAACTTTATTTGAAGAAACTATTCTATGTCTATACTTTTTTTAAAATACTTTCCCTAGATTGCATTCAGATCAGGCATTTTTTGGAGGGTCCTAACTCCTATATAAAGTAACCTATCAAAAAAGCAAAACTTGTCGACATGTCGACACGACGGTCGGCGTGGTCGAGCGGTAAGGTTCTTGACTCGCAATCCAAAGGTCGCAGTATCGAATCCCGGCGTGGCAAATATATATATATTTTTATTAATTTGTGTTATTTCACAATTAATTCATTTAAAATAATACATAGTATATTTGCGGCACGTTCCCGAGTGGAAGATACTCTCAGTATAGCCCTGGTGTAAGGCCACCATTCAGAATTGAAACGTTGCTTGAAATGGTTTTAGCCGTGTTGGTGACCAGATCTGAATAGCCAGTTACTTCCCCATCTTCATCTTCTCCATCTCCTTCCTTTCCCCACTACCTTCAGCCTCACAACATACCCCAATTGGGGATGCCGTAGTGTCACTGGCTCCAGACGGGAGCTGTTGGGATTCTTGTGCGGTATTCATATAAAAAAAATAAAAAAAATGCTAGTAGTCAGTATCTATATTTCATTAAAAATATTTGCATTGGTGTCGAAATCCAGACAGGGGAATACGATTTCCTCGTAGCAAGCTGTAAAAAAATGTGTTCACTATATTTGAATCGTTATGCTGCAGAAAGTATCATCAAATGATACACGCGTCTCAAACCTTCGCCGCCTTTCTGTCAAAGACTTTTCAAACATTATTGTACCACACATAATAGTGTCACGGTACGTGTATACAACTAACTAATATCTCGTGAGGTAAAACAATGTCCACCCTAAACGGGGGGGATGGGGGTGGTTGGGGTCATGTGGGGAAGTCGGCGAATTAATTTGATGTCCAGAGATTATGTGAAGTCGTGTGGACTGCGGACAAAATGTCCAATAAAACGATGATCAACTACTGCGAGTCCTTCTTTCTCTTGGTGTAATAATCCGCTGATACGGAATTACTCCTGTTTTATTCCGCAAATGAGATGTTAGATGGGCACTTTTTCATCTACCGTCATGTTAACTCTTCTACGTTCCTACTTTCACTACTACGTTAGACAACTTTAATTAATTTGCTTTAATGAATTCATTGTCTTTATTACTCGGTACGCCTTAGTTGGTATTCGTACAATAGCCAGAATTAAAAGGAATCTAATTTATGACTTCCCCACAGGAAAAACTAAATCCTTCCACACACTTTTCCACAAATGATCATTTAGTCAATCCACGCTATCCAAGTGCACTATATAAGTATAATATAAATACAAAACAATACAGGAACAACATGTCAACCTACCAGAGATCAAATTGGAAAATAATTCACCGACTCCAGATATTTTCATATCAGAGGGCTCGGCTCGGTAGAACTCCTAACTGAACCGATAAATCCTACTGATCCCTCAATATAAATATTTAAAAAATCTTTCAAAATCCTACACGTATTTAAAATTATTGATTTTTGCCTTTTTAATCTAATAAGCCTAAATTTAAAAAAAATATTTATTATTATTATTAGTGTAATTTCTTATACTTAATTTCAGAGGCAGTATGCATTAATTAACAAGATAATTAATAGTGCAGAACCGTGAAAAATCAAAGGATAATTATAAGAATTGTAGGATTTGTGATGCTGAAAGTAATTACAAAAAATATATTTGTCTCAGGATTTCAAAAACAAAACATTGCCGATTTTAGATACGATCAGAAATTTGCCTTTCAATTGAATCCTTTAGTAAACTTGAAAAATTACGATATCTGCAAAAAAATTAAAGTAAAGTAAAAATTTCAAATGCAGAATTATTATTTCATTAATTAAAATAAAATAATTTTCATACTATCTGGACGCTTGCTTGAATTGTTCCCACGATCAGTTACAGTTTGTAGGGCCCCAATGTCCGGCCATGGCCTTTTTTTTGACAAATATTTCAACACATTTCCTAGGGCCCTTATATGGAGGTGACCCCGGCTAGTTGCCAAAATGGTAAACTTTGAAACCAAAGGACTTGAGAAGAAATATTTCAACAAATTTCCCACTTCTGAGGGGGCCCCAGCTAAGTGCCAAAATGATAAGAGGAGGAGGAGGAGGCCCCTACTATGTATGTGCCCCCTGGACCTCTAAGTCAGATTGTACCGGAGTTACAGACAGAGTCACAATCGAAATTAATATTTTCGAAAATATTATGTTTGCTACGTTTCTAATTTCACCTCAAAACATAATATTCTGACTTGCATTGGAAATTCATTCACACTGTGCAGTGGTTCCTAGGTATTGATATATGAACATGAATTTATTGGTGAATGCTCCGACGCAGGTAGAAACTACCGTATTCAGGCGTGAAATAAATTGATCACATAAAAGTTTAATCATTTAATCTGGCCATAAGCTGCGGGGTTTTATCGTGCATCTCAATAATCACAAATGCAAATCTCATTTGAATACGACCGCCACCACCAGCCATTTCACGTGAAAAGCTTTAATCATCTAGTGCCATCTATGAGAGTGGCCATTCAACACTCGGCCAATTCTCTTGATTTGATTAAAGTGCACAACGAGGGTTTATGTCCAGGATGCAAAATGAAGTTGAATTGGTTAATGTCCAGGATAAGTGTGAAGTTGGGGTAACTGGACATCGGACATTACCTAAAGCCATAACGCTGAATAGCTCTGTTGTAACTTCTCTCTCTTTCTCGTGAAGGGTTACAACGGAGCTCTCAACGCCGGGGTTATATTGGACAGATCAGATAGAAACTGTAATTATTTTGGCAGGATATTAAGAAGTTTCGTGTAATATTGTGATAATGTTGTGTATTCCTCAAAATTTTAGAAAAATATAATATAGGCATAAAGCTGAACAGTTAGTTCTGTTGTAACTTCTCTCTCTTTCTCATGAAGGGTTACAACGGAGCTCTCAACGCCGGGGTTACACTGGAAGGATCAGATAGAAACTGTAATTATTTTGGCAGGATATTAAGAAGTTTGGTGTAATATTGTGATAATGTAGTGTGTTCCTCAAAATTTTATAAAGATGTTGAAATTGGTTCCATGCCAACTGAGATGCCAAATGAATGTCAACTCAACACCTCCTTGAAAAGTGATTAAATGCTATGAAAAAAATTAATTTTAAATTAGCCGATAACCCTAACCTAACGTAACCTCTTTAACCATTTTTTATATATATTTTTTTATCACTGTAAATGACTTATCTGAGATGGTTCTGAGTTGGTTTCATTCCGGTCACCGTTGAAATTCTATTGTAAAAAGTGAAGCCTTTGATGAAAATGGGCACATTAGGTAAATACGACGTTAGAGATGAGTATTTGCGATCCTTGGCTACGAATCTCAAGTTCGCGAATTCATATCCCAGCGCGCGCATGTAAATTTTGTTTGATTATTTTTTTTATTCCACAATTTATTCAATTAAAGTAATATACTACAGTATAATATTTGTGACACTTTCCAGGGTGACAGATTATTTCAGTATCGCCTTGGTGATAGACCATCTTTCAGAATCGAAACTTTGCTTGAAATAGCTTTAGGTTGATGAGATCTGAAAATCTCTCATCGCTACCTTCAACTTCAAAACATACTCCAATTGAGGGTGTTATAGTCTCACAGGCTTCAAACAGTTGAAACTCTTGTGCGATACCCACATAAAAATCTTATCAGGAAACATCCAATCCATGTTAAGTAACGATTCGGTTTTAAACGATCGTCTCTTCCAGGGTGAAACTGAAAGTTAAATAACGCTGGTATATATACAGGTTGGTACCTTGGAACAGCACGTACCCAAAGGATTTTAACCAACAATTCCTGAGCATAATTTCTTTTCACAAAGTAGATTTCGTTTGGCTGCCCGATGATATGTTTTTTATATTAAAAACAAAATATCTACTTTTCAATCGCGCGTCGCCACTGATCACACTTCCACACGCCACGACGGGATCATGCGGGATGCGCGCTGTTTCGTATATTACCGTGCTGCTGGAACGGGACGGATTGCTTATCACGTAACCCGCTTGGCTATACCCACTGCTCAGTTGCGACGTGTAATGGAAAAATATTTTTATTTGTTTTAACTAAAAAAAATTATCATCTACTTAGATACCTGTTTTTCTCCTAATATTCTCAGAAATCGCAGGTTAATTCTTCGGTTATGTGCTGTTACACACTGTATACTATCTGGTATACAGTGTGTAAAAAAATATATGTTGTTTGTTATAAAACATGCAATTTCATGAGTATTTTAGTATCCCTGCTTCAATAATGGGAAACAAACCCTTCAATTTAATGTACCTTTACAAAATGCGATAAATACGAAAACAAGATACCCGTCATTAGGATATTAGCTTGTGAGACGAATGCGCAAATGGTAGCTACCTAACGTAATAATATATCCCGAAGAGGACCTCCGGGCAAGAGGGGACAAAGGGTAATTTGTGGTTTCAAAATAGTCATCGGTCAAATCCTCCTAATCTTAAAGGGTTCAATAAGTTCCTACTGAATTATTACCAGATTTGCATAATGTTTTAAGTTAATGCCTGTTTCTGTATAGTGCTTTTACAAAGGGGAGTGTGGGGCAATGCGCTTTGACGGACATTTGCTGAAAATGACCGGAGGCATGGCCAGCGGGCTTACCCTGACTTTTAGACGAGTTTGGAGGAATGTGCAGAGTGTAGACGTACTCGGATAAACGCATTTAAGAGAACAATTATTATTGAGGGGTTGATTAAAAGTTTGTTTGGTATCCGAAGACATAAATGCGTTTGGAGGTAAAGCAATTAGTTTAATGATAAAACGTGGATTTAAATATCCCTACACTCAAATTATCTTAACTATAAAGCAGAAAATCTGTATAGATACTTGAGACATTGATAGCTCATGAATGAGATTGATCTCCGATATCATTAAACTAATAATTTTTTTCTTCGTGAAGTTTAATTTTATCCATTTATATTCTATTTTGTAAAGATTTTTAAAAAAATATTGCTAAAATAAAAAAAATGTTGATAAAATTACAAATACCGTTCATTTGAGATATTAAACACTTATTTTTTTTTAAAAGAAATTTACTTCTGGAAAATATAGACGTAATTGATAACAGAATAATAATTACATATATAAATATATGAAACATTTCATCATCCTAATTTTGTGTCTTTATTTTTTTTTTTAATTAAAAGGGTTCTCTTAGATATACCTTAAAAAGCTGTGCTCGTGTATAGGAGAAAGGTGTTATTTATTTAGTTTTTTATATTTATTGGTAATATTACAATATTGGTATTTCATAACCTTTCAAGAACAGTTTTTAGTATTCGGCTAAGTTCAGAAATATTTCATTTATTGAGCCCATAATTGCGAAGCGGAAATGACACAAAATTTTTATAAATCTGACAATTTATTTAAGATCAAAAACTTACACAAAGGCGATAGACCCGAGTGGTTAAGAACATTTTTATTACAGCTGTTTTTATTATGTAGTTTTAATTTTTAATAAAAGTTCAGTTTTTTTTTAATTGAAGTTTTCAGTACATTTTTTATTTTATTTTGAATTCTTCAAAGCCCTTTTAAGGGATCTTATAGTTTCTGACAATTTATTAAAGACATGTTCCTAGGTATTTGTAGTTTTGTTGATCCAAAGTTTTTTTACGAATCGGAATCGGTAACATGTATTTTTGCCTGATATTTGCAGGGTTTCTGAATGATACGGCTTTGTCTAGTATACACTTGTAAAGTTGCACACAAAGAAACATAAATTTAATTTCTGACCTTAAATTCTTCAACTATAAGTTCAAAGGAATATAAAAATGGTTTTTTAATATAATTATTAGTTTCTGCGCAATATAGAGAGAACTTGTGTGGGTTTTATAAACGCCACCCCATCCTATTATATCATATTGAATTATGGGTTGACGGAAAGCCTTTTTTTGTGGAGGTATTATAGATTTTTATTTTTACATTATTTGTTCTGATATAGACACGTGTGGTGTTGAAACTAGTTGGCACAGTCATTGAAGTGTCGAAAAAATAGACAAGTTTTTTCAAGAGACTATTTTTCTTAAGGTTTTGAAACATATACGAACCGTTTTTTGTAACTTATAACAAGATAACAATGAAAATCTTATTATTAGTGACGTTTAATAAATCATCAACCAAAGCAGTTAATTTCTCCGCAGTACTCATCACATTAGCGCTGACTTATCGCCAAGTTCTCCATTTAACAGGCCCATTTCCATCCCGTTGATTGGACGCGATAAGTCACGTGTCATAATTCAAATTGCGAATAGACAATATGATTGGCGGCGGCCATTAAAACAAACGAATGCGTCCCCCGAGAGGTGCAATGTAGGCCGCAACACAACATCTATCATACGCAAATAATGATCAATTTCCATGTCCAACATACATGTCTAGTTTCCAGTGGTCACACTGTGGATAAATGATGTGAATACATGGACATCATTTTGTCATTTTACTTGGCGCGATTAGCTGCCGTGAAAATTTGTTTAATAGAAGGAAAATTATGTATTAAGTATTTCTAATTCATATCCGCTTCTTTTTTACAGATAATAATATATTGTAATAATTTTAAAATGCAATAAGGGGCCATCCATAAATTACGTTACACGAATTTCATGATTTTTTGACCCCCCCCCCCACCCCCTCCCCCGTCCCTGTCACACATCGTCACATTTGTGAGACCCCCCTCCCCCCTAGCGTAACGTCACATATTTTACAATTTTACATCTAAAATTTTTTTGCGTTTTAATTTAGATTTTTACATGTGATGTCACAAAACTGATGACCCCCCATACTCCTTGTCACACAATATTACACTTCTCTACTCCCCCCCCCCCCACCCACCCACCCCTTAATGTGTGACGTAATTTATGGATGGCCCCTAACAAAGTGTTGGCGTAGGTACCTAACAATGCAAAGGGGAAAAAATCAGATTCAAAACAGCTGATCAGGTAAAATAAAAACTTATAGCTAAATGGCGATAAATTAAAAGACGGAAAAAGTTATCACAATGCATAAAAATGTTAAAGAGTGTTAAATAAAAAATAAAGAAATTAAAACCAATATATAAACCATTTTTCTATAATTTTTAAATGCTTCTTGTTTTTTTCACAAATATGAAAATATTCAAGCCATTAATTTGACAAGAGAATGGTAGTGTAATCATGCTAAAATGTTAACAAGATACTTTACAGGTTTAAAATAAAACACAAAATTCAACAACAAATCATGATTTTGTCAATTTTTATTGATGTGGCTCAAACTTTTATTTATTTATTTTATTTGAACATAAAAATACAAATACGTTAGGTATAAGAAAGCTTTGACTGTCCAACTAGGAAATTTCCCGGTTTAGGACAGTCAAATTGCATAGTTTTGTTCACAAACTTAGAGCAACCACTGTCCGGCTTTATGAGGAATGATTGACAAAGCAATTTTCCATCCACAGGACATCAATTTCGAGAAGGAAATGAAGACATAGATGCTGTTAAATCAGTGAAGAGAAACCCGCGGCCCGCGAGCTCATTTCGAACAGCCCCCTCGGCTATATAAAATGGTAAACAAATTTGCGGAAAAAATATCCAAAGGTTTCTGTTCTGTTTTGAAAAAGTGATTAGCGGAAAACCTTAGCCTGTGTTGGTTTTGAATGTAATTTATAGGTTTCTTTTTTATAAAAATCTAAAATTGTTTTTGACAAAAGTGTGTTTGACATTCCGAACTATAAAATCAACAGCAATTATAATAGGTGTCAACTTGAAGATAGCAAATTTTTTACCCGCGGCGATTTCTTTATGCTAACTGTGATTGATATTTCGCATAAGTTTAGTTTTATAAAGGTACGCTTCCAAATTATGATGTTTTTGAAAATTATAATAAACAACAGGAGAAGTTTTGATATTAGCAATCGTTCTGATTTCCAGTTACAATGATGATTTAATACTTAAGAGCCATTAACCAGCGGCCAAGAATTTAAATTTCGTCGAACGATGATCTTGCGATCGTACCCATGCAAAGGTACAGGGCAGTTCCGATGAGAAAGATTAATTATTCTCCATACCAGCATTTTAACAAAATAACTCAATATTGATTTAATTTCATTCTAAATTTGCTTTGTTAAATACCCACATTCGAAAATGCTCACACTCGTGATGATGATATAACAACTAAAATTATGTACTTTTTGTAAATATTTTTTGATCATAAGCATTTTTGTATTAAGAATTTATAGAGTAAATAAATAGACAAACTGAAGTATTTTCATCAATCAAATAAATTTTATTTGCCACGCCAGAACTCGGCTTCGATTGCGACTCAAGAGCCTTACCGCTAGATCATGCCGGCCGTCTTTATTATGTAAAGAAATATTTGCACTAGTGTCAAAATCCGGATAGTAAATTGGGTAATACATTTTTTGTACGAACCGGTTTCTTCTTAAAAATAATATTACAGAAAATCGACAGCATTAATTTTTTGATTTGGAATTGCAGTTATAAAAAACGATTTTTTTTTTATTAAAAAGATTCTGTTTTAGAAAATACAAATAGGCCTTCCTCACCACCGACTGCAATGTTAACCATGTCAAGCCATTACCCCGTGCCCTGCCCACGAACAAAACGAAAATGGATAATTTGGCCCTCCGGCTAAAAGGTTGATCATCACTGCTGTAAATGATCCGTGCATATGTTACTCCGCCATATAAAATATGCTGACTAAAACGCCCCCGTACAAATATGCAAGATTCGCTGCACTTCATAAAAAATATTATTATTGCATGGTATTGCATACCCTACGTAAATTTACTTAGACGAATTTTTTTATTAATCAACGAAAAATCACCCTAGTTCGCATTTGCTCACTGGGGGGCTGCTTTTGTCCTTGGAAATTTTCTTCACAAAACCGTTCATAATAATGTACGGTCAAATGTCTAAAAAAATGTTAAGCACCGATATTTTTTTTAAGAAGCTATGATGTTCGTATTGAGGGTGGAAAATAAGTGAATAAAGATATGATATTAAAAAGTAACCATTGTTTACTCTAAATTAATGACTCGGTGTAGGTAAGGTTAAATACACGGTATCATAGATTTATTAGATAATAACTAGTCTTGACCCATTAAAAGTCAGTTCCAATTTTGAAAATTAAAATTATAATAAATGTATGTTAAAATATTATATTACTGATAGGAACTTTATCGCTTGTCTGAATCCTTAAGAAGAACGTATGCGCGGCCCATTTCGGCCAGTTTCATACAAATCTTAAATTTGGATTTGAGATCAAAATACCCAACCAAACTCTAAAATTATTTTTGCTATCAAAAGGTTTATCAAATATCTAGTAAGGATGTGAGCTCTTTTATTTATTTTTGCTTTAAATTATAAGATACAGGCCATTCAAGATTTTAGTGTTTCATGATTTTAGAGGTAACTTGAGCAATTATTTGTGAGTAAATAAAAAACAATAAAAAATACCATATTTATTTTACAAATACAATGAAAAATAAAATTTAAAAAAAACCATTTTTTAAAAATTCATTTTTTGGGTAGTAATTTTAATGTTTATAAGACAAATTAATGTTTCATTATGATTATATGTTTAATATAGTAAAAAAAAATATTGTTTGTCATTTACTCACAAATAATTGCCCAAATTGCCTCTAAAATCATGAAACACTAAAATCTTTAATGGTCTTTATCTTATAATTCAAAGCAAAAATAAATAAAGTAGCTCACATCCCTACTAGATATTTGAAATACCTTTTGATTACAAAGATAATTTTTCAGTTTGGTTGGGTATTTTGATCTCAAATCCAAATTTAAGATTTTTATGAAACTGGCCGAATAGGGCCGCGCATACGTTCCACTTAAGGCTCTTGAGTGTTTTCGCAATTTTAAAAAAAAACTTTCATAGCGATATAAACCGTCTCACGGCATACGTTTGATAATATTATAACACGAAGAAAGACAGATATTGCTATATAATAATATCCACTGTTAGATTATTCAACACATTAATCGTGTTGCCAGATAAAAAAGAAAATCTAAGAAAAAACGTAAATCATAAAAGGCGTATGATTTAGTGATACGCAACAGTAAATAAAGGAAATACGTCTTATTTACACGAAAGAGGATTAGAGAGGGCTTTCGAATAAGTGTTAGAAATACACGACACATAAATTTATCGTCCGGACAGCGGAAATAATTCCGATATCATTTATTTACGTTTATTGCTTTTTCGCCAAGTATTGCTGCGGACCGGACGTGGGAATTCCTCCCCCGGCCCTCTCGGCGGTATAATTTCTAGAAAAGAAAGAAGTTCATTATTTTTACGACTTCTACCGAATTAATTATTTGCACCGAGACGAATTGGATGAGGCCGTTATGTCGTTTCACTCGTAATAATGTCCGACCTTTTATTTTCCTTATTTCTAATCATAGATTTTGTGAAGAATGAATTTTCTTCCAGAAGTATTAGAGGAAAATGAATATAAAAAACTCTACATTATTGTAGTAAAATATTTCCTCGAGAACATTTTACAAAGGTAGAAAATAAATATAAAAGTAAAACATATAAATTTATTTATTTATTTATTTGTAAAGCTATCAGTTCACGTTGGGCTAGCGGGTTGAGCCAGTGCGCTGGCCCATAGTACAGGACCACTTAGTGTATATTGGACGTTGCAACGTTTTGGCTGCCGACGATGTACGACCAACGATTACGATTAAGACACGGTATACCCGCTCAAAAAAGGAAGATAGAGAGATATGTCAATATGAATGTTAGAGAGAGCGCGCTAATATGAAAAAAAACGATAATATTTAAGCGAAAATTGTGAAAATATTTAATAAACCCGACTCGTTTAAAAAGAGCAAAAAATCTAGTAGGGAATGCCTAAAATAGCATTTAAAGAAACACTGTGAATTTTTTTATACATATTTACTTTTTTATACAATAGCCGTGAAAAAACGTGTTTATAATAATTTTCGGAACACACTTTGCGATTTTTTTCTATCAAGGGAATTTCATATAATTGCCGTTTCGGCGTGGGGAATGTATAGATATTATCTTCAAGAATAACATATATTTTTGAAAGCTTTAGAATTTAATGAAAGTTTAAGTATTTAAAGTATTTAAGGAAAATATGTAACGCGGGAAGCCGGGCCTTGATGCCGATTTTTCGTGCACACAAATGATCTTGGCGCTTAAAAAATAAATAAATATAAAAGTTTGCACAAATCCATGCCTACATAGGATCATAAAATCAATTGATGGAAATTTTAGCTCATTAAATTTTTTTTCAAATTATTCAAATTTTCCAACAAAAATGAAGAAAATTCTTTTATCACCGTCCCCCAATTTTTAAGCCTCCTGAACTAACAAGATTTCACATCAATTATTGAGATTAACAACACAAAATGCGATACGGGTTTTAACAAGTGTTCTGGGCAGGGAATTCCACTTATTTTTTTAAATGGGAGAGTAAAAAATCAGTTTTGCGGCGCTAATTGCCGGGACTGTGCTGCCGGCTGAGTGGGGCGAGAGAAGATGTATATTTGCATATTTCTTCAATGAAAGTCTATGGAGCGGAGCAGACGCGCAAATGCCTCCTTGTGCATTATCATTAAATGAATCTTGAAAATCTCTTCGAGAGTGTTTGCAGAAAACTTGACGCAGGGGTGGCGCTTTTGTGATAATTTTCTTTATCTTTATATTTCTAGATAAAGCAGCAGACTGTAATATTTTTGATATGAGTACCGGTCAAGATTCCCTACCGCTACTAACTGTCTGCAGCCATCTATTTATTTATTTATTTATTTCTATGCATTACAGTATTTACCTATAGATCAATTTTGAAAAACATTTTTACATAATATATATTGTAATTTTATTATGTTGGGTGTAAGGTAGGTTTGTGAAGGTGAAACTGTGGATAGGTATTGTTGTATGTTTCGTGAACACCTCACTAGGAGAACCTGTGCTGAGGTGTTAACGTGTTTATTTATGTTTATGTATGACAAGTATTTATGTGTTGTAATAGAAAGTTTTATATGTATTTTTTTTTTTTTTCAAATTTTAATAGTTATTGAACATTGGTTATTTAGAAGAGAAAAAAAAACGTATTTAAATATATAAGAGGAATATAAAAAAAAATATATATAAACATACACATACATACACATCCATATAAATACGTGTACCTGCACACATGCATATAAATATATATATACATACGTATACATACGCATACACATTCACATACACATACATATATGTACACACATATAAATTGTAAGTGTATGTATAGTTGTTGGATACTTGAAAAACTACTTAATTTTTAGGTTTATTTAAATTTATACTTTTGTTATGTTTGGTTGGGAATAATAATGTTTTGTATAAAGTTAATATCTTGATTTTTAATCCAGTCACTGATATGTTTTTTATGAATGTTTGTAGATGTATTTGCAGAGATATATAGATGTTTGTAGATGTATTTGCATAGATATATATCTATAGACAGAGTATTTTCCAATCTGGAATTGTGTTGGGCGGAGCAATAAGAAATTTCGTTCAAATGTTGTCTAGTTTGTTGGGAGGATATTCAATCAAGGTATTCACGTGCACTTTATCAGAACTCGCGTCATTAGCGATATTGCCGTAAAAAATGTCTCCGGTCGTACAATAAAGCTTGATGTTTGAAATTTGATGAAAGTAAGAAGTTTCAGATCTCGGGTGACCGTTGTTGCATGATGAATAAGAATAGAAAAACAAAAAGTTTTCTTTTTGTTTACATAAATCTATCTTTTTTCACAAATCTTAAAGTTATGGAAGATCCAGATGAAAGGGATTTGGTTTTGATTACTGACAACAAAAACATCTTGGAAGGGGGTGAGAAGGCTTTGATATTGGTTATATCAGAGTGGAAGATACTCTCAGTATCGCCCTGGTGTAAGACCACCATTCAAAATTGTCAGAAGAAACATTGCTTGAAATGGTTTTAGCCATGTTTGGTGAATAGGTCTGAATAGTCCCGATTTTCTTTTTCAAATTCCCCACCTTTCGCTTCCCCATATCCTTCCCCCCACTTACCTTCAACCTTCATACCCAAACATACCCTAATTGAGGATGCCATAGTCTCACTGGCTCCATACAGGTGAAGTTGGGACTATTGTGAGGTGTTCACATAATTTTTATACCGTTTTTTCCAAATGTAAATTGAAGATCATAAAAAAATATATTATGTTCGGTATCAGAAAATGACGTAGAGTTATTAGACTTTTGAATTAGCTGGGTATTTTTGAAATACGTGGTCATTATTATTGAAAAAAAATTGAAGAATCCTCCTTTTGAAAATTATTTACGATTGGGTTAGAATGTCAAAATGATTTCGAATTATGTGCTAGAGAATTGCTATGAATACATATTCCTTCCCAGGCGCCGTCACTGAAAACGATCCATTTCCGTTTCCACCCGACCCCATTGGCTGTGACTTTATTGTGACGTCATCAATGCCACTGAGAGCAAGTGACGTCTCCAACTATTTATGGAGGTGATTGACGCTTCAATCTCGTCTGTGAAACATTCCACATTATTGTAGGGAGCAAGCACTACCAGATAAATATTGAACAAGGGTAGACACCCTACAAAATACCCCAACCTACCAAAAGGGGAGAATAGCAAGAAAAAAACTAAAACATCAAAAAGCATTTGGAAACTCTTTTTTTACTGAGAGGCAAGCTTCTTATTTGGTGATTTGCTTGGCATGGATTGAGCTTAATATACGCGAAGACATTTCGCGGGAGCTCTTCCAATAAACTCGCGATTCTATGGGGCGTATTTTGAAATGTGTAATATTATTTCTCATGGTAAAATAATTTTCTAAACCTTTGATGCAGACGGAACGCATTATAAATGCGAATCCACTTAGAATCTCGTCAGTTTGGGGCAAATGAATCGGATATAATTTTGGTAAAGGTTGTTATTTGTTGTAATGTATTTTTCCGCAAACGATTAGGTTCAGGTCTGCATTTTAAACGCCTTTGTGCTTGCTTTCAGATTTTCATGGCAAAAAATATTACGGTGATCTATTTTGTAGATGAGTATTGTGCCGTGTTACTCTACCTCATTCTTTAGCCAAAGCCTTGCCTTTGTGCATTTTTACCCATTATCGTATTGAAATTAACATGTAGATTGATGCTTGCTTAAAATTCAAATAATTACTAATACATATTTTTCTTCAGTTTGAAATTGAACACAAAATAATTTGAGAATTTAAATAAAGATTTGTTAACCGTTCAGTTTATAATAACTAATAAGGTAATATTCTTTAACAGTTTGCACAATAAAACTAATATAAAGGGTGTTTTTTTTAGAGGTATATAAATTCAAAATGAAAAAAGACGAATTAAAATAATGTTAATGTCTATGATATTGGCTTTATTTAATAGATAATGTTATACCATTATTGTTTAAATACGATTTTGGGCATATGAGCGCCCACGGCTGGCTCGAATGACGCGCAATCGTGAAGTCCAATTTTCGCCAACTTTATCGAGGAACTGGGGCCATATAACGGCAACAACGCGGCAAATGTTGACTTCCAAATAGTCCAACGTCTCTGATTTATCAGCATAGACTAGTGACTTCATAAACCCCCAAAGAAAGTACTAATGGTGTGAGATCACACGATCGTGAAGGCCTGTTGACAGGTCTATTACGTGAAATTATGCGCTCACCAAATGATTCACGCAGTTATTGCGGGCCTGTGTAACGTTGACCTGTGAACTGGCCTTCACGATCGTGTGATCTCACACCATTAGATTACTTTCTTTGGGGTATGTGAAGTCACTAGTCTATGCTGAAAAAAAAGACATTGGACAATTTGGTAGTCAACATTCGCCGTGTTCTTGCCATTATATGGACCCAGTTCCTCGATAAAGTTGGCAAAAATTGGACTTCACGATTGCGCTTCATTCGAGCCAGCCGTGGGCGCTCATATGCCCAAAATCGTATTTAAACAATAATGGCATAAAATGATCTATTAAATAAAGCCAATTTCATAGACATTTACATTATTTTAATGCGTTTTTTTTCATTTTGAATTTGTATACCTCTAAAAAAAACACCCTATACTTTTTTACCTGCAGCAGCAAACCTATTATACGGTGATCTAAACGTCTTGAAATTTGCACAAATTTTTGGAAATTTTTGGAAAAACGCAACTATTTTCAGAACGTCAAGTTACTTTGATACTAAATTGCTTGATTCATTTTCTGGAAATGGTGGGAAAATCACACAACTGGTTTTTGGAATTATTGGAAAAACGCAACTATTTTCAAAACGTCAAGTTACTTTGATACTAAATTGCTTGATTCATTTTCTGGAAATGGTGGGAAAATCAGACAGAACCGGTTTTTGGAATTTTTGGAAAAACGCAACTATTTTCAGAATGTCAAGTTATTTTGACACTAAATTGCTTGATTCATTTTCTGGAAATGGCGGGAAAATCAGACAGAACCGGTTACTAGCTGCAAGCACTTATTCTTATAAAGAATTATACCGCTCCCTACATAAGTCTAAAACAAGAATCTAGTTTTAAAACATGGATGCCACCAAAATCTTCTATCTGTCATCGAACATAAAATCGCCCCTTTTCCAGAAAATGTCATAAATATTTTTTCAAGTGACAGCTAGCAACTTGAGCGCGCTGTCAAACCAAATTGGCGGGAAACGATCAGCGCGGGAAAATTACCGAGTGGCGCCATTTTATCTTTGGAAAAGTCTTGCAAGCTGGAGGAAGGAATATTATTTAAGTACCTACTTGACTGTAGAGCGGTGCAAAAGGTGTTTGGTAAAGTATAGTGACACTTCCCTAACTTTCATGAAGACGTATATATATTTGTAATGGGTAGAGATCGGTATTTAATATTTGTCAATAAATAATTTAGAAGAAGTTTTTATTTGGTTCAGTATGACCACATTGAAAACGTAAAAAGATGAGAAGAGAACAGATTTTTTTTACAATTAGCAGCTCATAGAATTAGACATTGGAGATTTTCAGGAAATTAAATGTCGTCAAAGACAAAATTGTTAAGCTTGCAATACGTAAATAAGAAGAAAAAACAGAGTAGAATACGCGAAGTAGAAGTGAAACCTTCAGAAAAGTAAAGAAGACAATAGTGGGGAGACTACGAAGCACTTTTATTATCAACGAGAGGATGATTCTCTCCATATTTTTGTCGTCGAATTCCAGTACACCTTTTCCTATACATTTGTGTTTTCTTCTTCGGAGTCGCTAGATGTCTTTTCTAGCTTTCTTTTGTGTATTCTCTTTCCTGTTCATTTTGAAGTGGTTTGATGACTGGATATTGATTTTACAAAAATAAAAATATTTCTTATTTTTTTTTCTTTTGATTCGATCCTTGATACTCTGAATGTCTGGCCGCTGTGGTTCGTTAGGTGTTTTATACCAAAGGAGGCTTGCATGGGACTGTGGATATATCGTATTATATTGGAACCGAGTACGTGTGGATTAAATAAATATTTTATTGCTGTCTCTTCTCTCGCAGGCTAAATCCAATAGATATATGTGTTTGTCTGTTTTTAGTGTCGCTCGTTTCCGTTTCATTGAGTTTCAAAGCACAACCGTGCTGAAGCAGTTTTCACTTCAAAATGTAGGCAACTAAAGGACGTGAAGACCATGAACTACTATAAACTAGCATATTTGTGTCAATAACAATCAAATATGGACTGTTTCTTTCCCTTTAGTAAAAATAATATCTGATAAACAATAAAAATGTCAGGAGAACCCACCTATTAATACGGCCAGTACGATCCTCAGATAAAGCGGAGTTTACGTGCTTTATCCGAACTCGCTTTCCCGATGAACCAGGATTATTTCTTTTTCTCTTTATTCGATGGACATTTTCCGGGCAATTTATTTCCATTGCGTAATCCAGAGAAAAAAGTGATGCCAAACATAAAAATGTCATAATCGGCCAATAAAAATTGAGTGTTTGTGCCCTATCTACTTAATGGACTGTCCGCGGGTGGCATATCGGGAAAACGGGGAAATATAGAATATACTACGTTATGTTGGGAGCCTACCTTTCAGAGTTTATAAAAAAATATTGTTTAATATGACATCTCCATTTTTGATTCTCGTGGAGAAAAAAATTTGCAAGTCTTTATAAATCCTTTCCAACAGTAATAAGATTTTTATTTTACTAGAGTAACCAGTTCTGTATTTATATTAAAAAGATATCGAAATGTAACATCAACAAATCACAATAAGTAATGACGAGACTAGTCGAAGATAAGCAGCAGATTATGACTTTCGTCTCGTCTCGACTTCATTCCCCGGGAATCATTTATTGGATATCCAACATCTCTGCCGTAGGACACCCTAAGAGATTCTCTACGGTTGGTGACTTAGCAGTAGTTCCCGGGATCATGGGATGAGATTTGTTCGGGTCTTGGCGGCGGATGCGTCTGCTCGGTGATCGGACAACTCGGAATGAAACCAACTCAGATAAGTCATTTAGAGTGATAAAAAAATGTATACATAAAAAAATAGTTAAATAGGTTACGTTAGGTTAGGGTTATCGGCTAATTTAAAATAATTTTTTTCATAGCTTTTTATGACTTTTCAAGGAGGTGTTGAGTTTACTTTATTCTCAGTTGGCATGGAACCGTCTGCTCACCAGCTGCGTGGCAGGCCGGATCAGGGGAGACTGGTTCAGGGAGACTTTTTGACCCTCCGAACGATCCCTTCGGATCGCCTTGCAGCTTTCCTTTTTAGAGCTTCCTCTCCTTCCTTTCCAAAAAGAATCCACACATCATCCCAAAAGATGATATCCGCTCTGTGGGGAATTATTTTTCATCATGACCACCAGTGTGAAGCTAAAGTAAAAAAAATATTCTCTGAATCAAATATTGTAAATAAGTGAATGAATCATTGAAGAAAAAGATAACACTAATAATCTAAACGAAAATATGAAAGAGAACAAGACACAGAAAAATAAAAAAAGACAATGGTCGCAACTGGGACTCGAACCCAGACCTCTTGTCTAACAGTGGTCTGGGTTTGACAGAAGGTGGTAATAGCGAAATTAGTTAACGCGCACGTCCCGGTTAGACAAGAGGTCTGTATTCGAGTCCCAGTTGGGACCATTGTCTTTTTCTATTTTTCTGTGTCTTATTCTCTTTCATATTTTCATTTAGATTATTAGTGTTATCTTTTTCTTCAATGATATATTACGTTGATGGGAATAACCTTCAAAAGTTATAAAAAGAGAGTTTTTCTTATAAAAAAGTGAACAAAGATGGGATACAAAAAACTTTTTAAATGGCGCTAACACAAGAGAGTGGTGCTGCAAGGAGCATTATTCTATTTAGCCAAACCCATAAAATATAAGTGGTGAATAAAAATGCGAAGTTTTTCTGTAAACATATTGTTTGAGGCATATTATTCAAATGAGGTCGCATGTTTTGCGTCGTTTAGTCCCGGATATAAAGCGGCGGTCACATTCGCAACCAAACACTTCACACTTCGCCGGGCTCTGAGCTTCGTTCTCACCTCATTTACTTCCAACATAGGCCCCTCACTGTTTGGTACCTACTCATCAACGTAATGTGGAAAATACAAAATATTATTCGCGTTTTAAATTATGTATGTCGGAAGCTTTGAAATTTCGGTAAATTTTCAAAATCGCTGGATTCGATCAATGATTTAAAAAAAAACCTTTTGATCCACCTTAATTTCTTTAAAAACAACTATTTGCATTTGGGTCGATGAAAAATACAGCATTCAAAATTTTACTTACTTGAATCGATTCAGAAAAAATTCAAATTATAAATCGCATAATCGATTTAATAATTATCTTGACGAAACAATTTTTTTCAAAATTGATACATTGAGTGTACGTAGACAATTGTCAGACGCAATGTTGCTATATAAAATTGTAAACAACATTACTGACTGTCCTGAGTTATTGAACAGAATTGATTTCAAAGTACCTACACGGCACACACGTTCATGTAATATTTTTTAAAGAAAAACATTGTAATACAAATTCAAATAAAAATGCTTGCCTTATAAGACTGTGTTCAACGTATAATAAATAACACTCTCTCTAAAATTGATATCTTCAATTGTACCGAAAATAAATATAAAAAATCTATTAAAAATGTATTAATGTGTACAAAACTGCATAAATTTAATGGTATATTGTGGAACGACACGTGGAGGTGGTACATAATATACCTTCTATTGTAATAATGTAATATCTTTTAGTTATTGTAAGATTACTGTTTATTTTATAGATACATAATATAATATTACAATGAGGAAATCTATAATTGGTTTTTCAGATAGGTATATTAAACATGTATAAAGTAATCAAGTTGTAAACTGTTGATTTCCCTAAAATAAAAAATAAATAAAAAAATTTAAAATTTCTATCTCCGTATGAGATAGAAAGATTTACAATATTTTCTGTCATTTTGTTTTGTTGGTACTCCTGATACTATAACATTACCAAGGGTTTGAACAGACTTTGTTACCATGTTAATCTATGTGTATTGTAGAGGACGTCAACAAATAAGTTGGGAAGACGACCTAAAACTCACGGCTGGACATCATTGGAGAAGAGTAGCGCGTGACAGGTCCCAGTGGAAAATGTTAGAGGAGGCCTATGCCAAGAGGCAAACTGAGCTTCGGGATATATTATAACAAACAAGAACATGTCTAGTACTCATACCTAACAGAAGTCCAGAATAAAAAGGCTTCTTATTATTATTATTATAGATAATGAATTAGATTAGCACTAGTTTGATGAAATTATGGAAACAAAATTAAGTTTAATAAAATTACAGCTTTTGCTACGCATATTTTAACATTTATTGGCGAAACAGTATCTTTATATTTTGCATTAGCTGGCGTAATCCAGCGGTAAGGCTCTTGACTCGCATTCCGAAGGTCGCGGGATCGAATCCCGGCGTGGCAAATAAATTTTATTTGATTAATTTGAGTTTTATTTCACAATTTATTCATTAAGAATAATATATAGTATATTTGCGACACGTTCCAGAAGTGGAAGATACTCTCAGTATCGCCCTGGTGTAAGACCACCGTTCAGAATTGAAACGTTGCTTGAAATGGCTTTAGCTGTGTTTGGTGACCAGATCTGAATAGCCAGGTACTTCCCACCTTCCTCTTCCCCATCTCCGTCCCTTCCCCACTACCTTCAGCCTCACAACACACCCTAATTAGGGATGCCGTAGTCTCACTGGCTCCAGACGGGAGCAGTTGGGACTCTTGTGCGGTATTCATATAAAAAATATAAAAAAATAAAAATTTGAATTTTACTGCCAATAGTGTTTCGTTTCTCGAAGGGAAGGAACTACAATACAACAAAACATTAAAAAATGAAGATAAAAAAATACTATATTTACCGAAGCATTGTTATAAAACGGTACAGTAAAATAAAAAAGAATGCACATCCATTTGAAAATTACTTGCCTAAGTAAAAGAGGCCCACAAAAGAAATCTTTTAAATTTCTTTTGATTGTGTTTCTACCAAAAATAAAATATTGTATTGTGGGCAGATTGCGTATGATCCATTTCTTCCATCGCCCTCGGGGATGATAATTTGGAAAAATCCCACCAAATGAATTATCCATTTTCATGCACATTTTAGGGGTGCTTTAGAGTTTGGAGTGCAGAAGGAACTTCGTAGCTTCTTTTTCTTTCTTCTGGACTGGGAAAGATCCTTTGAATGATACACTCAAGCAGTAGGTATAATGATACTCTTCCTGGGAAATATTTATTTCTGAGTACGGAATACAGTGCACCGAATAGAGAGCGAGAATACTTAATTTCAAAATAAGAGTTTTTATAACATGAAATTCATTTAATTCTTAGGTACCTATTAACTTTAATTTTTAAGTCATTTGATGATTAATTAAAACCATGTGCGTACTTCCAATTATAAGTATTAGATTATAACTACTACTACTCAGTACAAAACCTTTTTTTTGTACGGAGTAGCTACCTACCAGCGGGATACTAAATTTTACTTGGTAAAGTTTCGGGCAACCAGTGACGTGCAGTCTAAATAAGCTTAAAAGCTGTGCCAACCCTAATAAAATGACAAACCATATAATTAATTTAAAGATAAGACATTAGACAAAGAAGAGTAAGAAATGGTTTATCATTTATTCAGTTGGCCACAACAATCAGCAGAAGATTATAGTTAAATTTCAAACAATTTTTAATATGAATTGCACAATAATTATAGTATACAGGTAATGATCGTAAAATATTATAAAAGTGAAGGGAGTATAAACTATTCAATTTTTTATGAGAAAAACTCTCTTTTTATAACTTTTGAAGGTTATTCCCATCAACGTAATATATCATTGAAGAAGAAGATAACACTTATAATCTAAATGAAAATATGAAAGAAAACAAAACACAGAAAAACAGAAAAAAATAATGGTCGCAACTGGGACTCGAACCCAGACCTCTCGTCTAACCGGGACGTGCGCGTTTTCCAATTTCGCTATTGCCACCTTCTGTCAAACCATCATATTTGTCAATCTCATATTTCAAATATTTAGAATCATTAATATTATCTCCAACTAGTTCTTTTTCCATATTTGTTTTGTTTTTTTTGTTTTCTTTCATATTTTCATTCAGATTATAAGTGTTATCTTCTTCTTCAAGGAGTATAAACTATTTCCTCTTTGTCAATCTGACTCAAAAAGACGCAAAAAACCCCCAAATATAAAGTTTTTTTACTATAATACACCTATTTACAATTTCCGACCTAGTTACGCCATCTTTTAGACCGTCTAATAGGTAATTTCATTGAGTTGTATTTAAACAACAAAAAATAACAAATCGTAAGTGGATGGTACCAAGATTTATTTAGTACATTAAGTGCTGTAATTTTTTTTTATGTCGAATATGGTTTTTCATATTTCTTTCTTTCACATCTTCTCCATTTCTTTTCCTTTTTATTTCTCTCATTCATTTTCTGTTTATTTCCTTCAACTCTATTTATTAATTTATTTTAATAATTTATTTTATTTTTTCTTTTAAATTCCTGCGACCTCGAATCGGGCTCAGCCTAGTGAGGTGAGGTGTACAAAAAAAATAATTGTATCATTGTTAATAAATAATAAAAATACAAAAATAAAATACGGTATTTAATATTTTTTATATCATCTACTTTCAGAGAAATGCAAATATGTGCGCCTGTGTGTGCGTGAGTGCTACGAAAATTTGAGAGAATGCATTGTCATTGATAATGAGTTTATCTGCCAAATTTCAGCTCGATCGGATGTCGGGAAGTGGGTTAATTTCCGATTCCAAGATTTGCATTCATTCATTCACGGAAACAGAACCGAAATTCAAATAGATGCATTTAAAATTCTTTAAATTTACCAAAATAACCACCCCCCTGGAGAATCGTGATGATAACGGTCTTGAAACAATACATATTTTTACACTGGGTGCCTACCTACAAATGAAATTTTAATTTCGTATATGGAAAGAAGTACCTGCTTACTGAAAATTTAATATACTTATGCGTCTACGAATAAGTCTCTATTGTGGCGACTGTATACAAAGTCCTTATCATTACACTTTAAAAGAATGATTTCGCGTATGTACTCGGTCAAAACATAAAAGATTCTCTCCCGAGATGGTCCCGGTCTCCGCTTCCCACTCCTCAGTCCGCAAACACTCGGCAGTCTCTCCTCTCCTCTTCTCTCCAGGACGTTGTGAATTATCGTTATTACAAATGCAGATGCATAACAATAGGGGATGATGTCCTGCCATCTATATCTGTATGGCTATGTGGGGGGTGGGGTGACTAGCGGCCATTGGCGTACTTCTAAAATAATGATGAGTAATAAGATCAAAATGCTATCTTCTTATTCTTGTGGCTTCCCTACAATAGCTCCTCACAGGAGGCCCTGAGGAAATATTTTCCCTCAGGGCCTTTGTCATCTTTGGGGATGCTGTGTGGAAGGTCTTTTAAAGTAAAGGAAGGAGAGGAAGTTCTGGGAACGATAAGATATGAGGACGGGTACAGGAGTGACGGACGTTAGAATTCGTCCCTCCCACTGCGGTGCAAGGCGATGTTCCAAAAGAGTTCTTCCTGAGAGGTCACGAGGTCTCCCTCAACCAGTCTCTCCCGATCCGGCCTGCCACGTTGCTGGTGGGCAGACACATTGTCGCCAAGACCCAGCCAAACCTCACCCCTTGAACCTGGGCACTCCTGCTAAGTCACCAAACGTAACGAATCACTTAGGTGACCTATGTCAAAGGTGTTGGTTATCTAATAAATGGTTCCTGGGGCGGCGGTACCCATACCCGTCTCCCAATTTGTAAACATTAATATAATCTTCACTTTGGGAGGCGGGCATGGGTTCCAACATGGCGTGGAATGGATTCCATCCATTGCACCCATGATTCCAACATCTCTGCCATAGGTCACCCCAAGTGGTTCGCTACGTTTGGTGACTTAGCACGGGTTCATGGGGTGAGGTTTGTCAAGTGTTTCACTTGATCGCGCCATGTCTTCCTCTGACATGTCCGACATCTTTTACATTCACTACTGTATATCACTATGTTACTGTAAAAAAAACATTTTATCGACTTTAATTTGACTCGTATGTACAAACATACGATGAAATTTACTTACATTTACCAAAAATAATATTATATAGTGAAAAGTGAAAGAACGACTTCAACTAGACTTCAAGCTACGTCACGAGCTTGCGAGCGGCCCGATACGTTTTTTTTTTCGAAAAGTGCCTGTACGAGCAAACATGGTCAAAATTTTCTACGATCCTTGATTTTTACCTAAAAAGGAACCTTTACTGTTTTGAAAACGGAATCAGCCTAATTTTAATTGAAATAATTCTCTTTGACAGTTCTTACCACAATGCTTTGTTTTTTTTTTTGTTTGAATGCTAACGATTTAATACTTAATGATAACTTTGTAATATTTTCATAAAATGTCAAAAAAAGATTCAGCAAAAAAGGAAACCGCTTCCAAATCTCCAGCAGTAGATGACCAGACGTGGAGAAGATTGTTGGCTGAAACTCCCCTTGTAACAGCAGACTGGAGATGCCAGGTCAGTATGTTCGTGGAGTCCGATCCCAGAGACATAGCTTATCTGGAAATGTTTACCGAATCTGCCAAAAATGAAGACCGAATGGTCATAAAGACCATTGCACTGGAAGAAACTATCATCATGGTAAAGCAAATAGGCACAGGAAAAGAAATAACACCTGACGAAAAAGTATTCGAAGTAGCAAACAATTTTATGAAACAAGGTAATCCAATACCTGAGGATATCCTTGCTCTGTTAATCAAGCATCAAATACTCAAACTTAAAACTGACGACCTCAACATCAAGAATGATCAAAAGGAACTTAGTGACGGTTTGAAAAACGAGTCAATGATTATGATGGGAAAACAACCCGATAAGGGTGCCAAACCCAGCGTACTTGACAAAAAGTTTCATACTGACCTCAGAGAGCTCGGTGAGGAATGGAAGGATAAAGTCTACATTGAAGATTTTCCGAAAGATGGACCAGAGTTATATATCGCGTTAATCGGTTTTAGAAAATGTGGTCTGATTTGCGAACTACTAAAACTCAATATTCCTTTAGTAGCGGTAGTTAAAATCGAAACCGACGCAGACCCGCTTGCAAATGATATGGATCGGGAAAAACTAAGTCTATCTAATAGTAATTCATCTCACAGTAAAATTTCTAAATTCAGTCCAGAAATAGCAATATTCTGGGAAGATCTCGATTTGGCAAAGAGCTCAATGGAAACTGCACTTTTGTACAAAGGTGTGGCTTTCATATCTTTTGAACCTCCATATAAAGAAACACTCCCAGAAGGAAAAAGTGAAAAAGAAATCGTGTATGACGAAATGTCATTTTTATTGTACGACATCCAAGACTTGACTCGACAGCACCTGCATTATATAGAAACTATGACAATCATCGATGTGAACGAAAGTAATACAAGAATATGTATAGAGGATATGACTGTTTATACAAATATGATGAAATCCGTGCCCTTGGAATCAACATCAATTGCATTTATATTACATGGTTTGGTTGCTCAAGTTGAATGTATAATTGATCCACCAAATGATAATAATGAAAAGTCGCAACCGTATAAAGACGATGCCACGCCAAATCCGGTGATTGATGATGATAGCATTACAGGAAAAGCTCTGCGTAAGATAAATAACATTTTCCAACATAAAAAAATTACGGATAAAGTATGCGAACCACATGGTGATAGTCAGAAAGACGATGTAAAAATTATTCCTTGGGGTGATTTCATCATGTTAGAATGTCACTTTAGTGATCATGGATTAATGGATTTACAAAATATTATTCTACAAACACTTTCTTCTTTACCAATTCCAAAACTGTGGGAACATTTGCCATCAAGCGAGGACCAAGAGACACATTTCAAGTTAATATTATTTCACGAGTGTTTGAGAGAACATAACATTTCATTAGAAAGTGCCGCCCGTCTTCTCAATTTGATGTGTTGCAAGAAACTCTGCGAGGAAAAATTTTTTTACGACTATCAACTTTATTACAAAACTTTGCGTAAAAGAATAAATAAACTAAGGTCTTTGATCAGTCCGATACCTTCCGATGTTTTGCTGAAATCTAAGTCGTTTACTTACGGGGAAAATCCTAACGTTAACTTGGTCGATTGTTCTCTTCGCAGCGTAATTAGATTTGCATCGACCATAAAATATCCGAAACTGAGAACTAGTGATGATTATGATGACGTGATAGATATTTTAGAAAAACCCGTGCCATTATTTGAACAAGAATTAAATGAAGATAATTTTGATATAAATGATTACGATTCTTTTGAGGAACTTACATATGGAAGTACTTTGCAAGCACTAAATAAAGCCTATTTTGATTTTAATACGAGTAATATTAAATATTGTCCAGTAACAAATAAGATCGTTATTACGTTCTTTAACAAAGTTCGAAACGGCATGAATGAGTTTATTTGGCAACGGTACATTCCTAGTCCAGTATGCTTGAGAGATTTTTTTGACTACGTTTTTCAAGAAGAGTATAATTGGATCGTCTCTGAGGAAACCATTCATGATTGTTCTTCATTTGGAATGAAGCTGAATGTTACGAGCAAAGTTGACGTAGATGATTCCATGTCTGGGGAAAGGGATTCTATTGATTATGATAAAGAGATGCTTTTAAAGGATTCCTTGAAAGATTCAGGTTTGCTTAATCCGGGAGTGCTTCAAGAAATTTCTAATATATCACCAGGTAATGAAGACAAAGAAAAAGATATTCTAGCTTCCACAGCATCAAAGGACATTCCAGAGATGAAAAGAGTATCTGATGTTAATAAAGAGGAAGAACCTTTTAAATTCGTAGGGTACGATCTTGGGGAGGATTGTGTGTTGACTACTGGGAAGTCGAGATCGTTTCATTCGAAAGACGGTACCGTTATTTATTTTGATACCTACAAAAACTTTGGTAATAGCTCTTACACGAGCACTCGCCTTACTACTTCAAATTACGACCTATATATCCACAGTTCTTTTAACTCGATGACTAAAAAGATTTCGGACGTTAAAAGTTTAAGATTCGCTTTAAAATGCGGCATGAACTTGATTTTCAAAAAAGGTCTGGAGTCCTCGCTTGACTTAGGTAGTTCAGATGAGATTTTGTATCAGCCATATCACTATTTAAAACTTTCTTGGCCAAATGGACTTTTTATTGAACCTATTTGGAGTCAAAACAACACATTGCCCGTGTACATAAAACAAACCTTAATTAATGAAAAGGAAAAATCTTCAAAAGTATACGACGAGCTCTACAGATGTTTCTCACTCAATGGCGAAATTCTTATTTATAAAAGCAATGGAGACATACAGGTTCTTTACCCCGATAGTTCAATTTATGTTTTATTAAAATCAGGTGATGGATTCGCTTCAGATACAACAAAACAATTTAAAGCATCGGTCGATGAATTCTTGAACGTTGACAATTTATCGGGTGAATCGTTGAACTCCCAAACCTCAACGTCAGATCAAAGCAAGGCATCAGAGAAACTACTTGGAGATTTTATGAATTATGACGTAACTTTATCTGATGGTAGGTATTTTAAAATGAGGAACGGGGAAGCAGTTTACGAAGATAAACTATTGATCAGAACGGCGACAGATTATCTCATGGGTGAAATATATAGTCGGCGATTGGATGGTACCAACACGTTACTCAATAAAGAAGGTATTCAAACAACATCATTTAGCGATGGATCAAAAATAAGTAGTTATTATATTCTTGAGACAGAATTTCCTTATACCAACATAAATTCGGTCAGTCAAATAAAAACGGGTGAGAGCGTAACTAATAAAATCGATGGACATGGATTAGAAAAATTCGAAGAAAATTCTCTATCAGAATCCGACGATTCTATAAATTTCATGGATGATGCTCAAGTCGTCAGCTTAGTCTATGTCATGGAACACCCTAGTTACGCAACTGTGATAGTTAACAATTCTTCTCGTTCAGTTCAGATCAATTTACCACGTAACATTGTCGTTCAAATAGAAGAAAATGGAGTTTATAAATTAGATTTCGAAAATTTATCTACTGCAATGCTTATTAATGATGAGTTGGTTATAAAGGATACAAGATGTTTCGATTGCAACACACAGACCACCACAAATATAAATCTGGTGTACTCTCAAGAAGTCAGAGAAAATCTACTGACGTGCGAAGATAGCTTCAACAAGATATTTACTTTGAATTATTCTGGAGACTGTTTCCTGCTCAATAAATCAGACCCAAGTTGCAGTTGTTGGAAGGACTCGACATGTGATATCAATTGTTGTGGTAGATCTTTGAACCGAAAAGACAGGAGATTTTTCGTGCTAAACAGGTATTGTGTAGAAATATTACAAGCACCTCTAAGTTTTATTGTAGGAGAGTTGATATTAGCTGACAGCTGACAGGGTGTATACATTTTCAGAGATCTGACGGGTGAAGAATATATTCACAAAGAAACAAGAAACATTTTCAATTCAAGCTTGAAAGATGTTAAATGGTCATCAGTGGAAACAGGCCACGATATTTTCAATCCCGAGATCACATACGAAACATCGATATTTCCAGCGTCCCCCTCGATGTCTCAAGTATTTACTGAACTTTGAATCTTATTTTGTGAATGTTACCCGTAAAGCTATTTCTACATTTTTTGATTGTTTTCATTTAGTCATGGATTATGAAACCGCTGATCATCGACGTAAAGCCAAAACGTCTCACATTCGATGATCTCAAAGAACATAATGAAAAGGGAATATACCCGTGGATGCGACCTTTCCCGAGACCAACGTTCTATGGAAATGATGGAAACAAACAAACAGCTCAACCACCCCCACCAAGAGCTATGATACTAAGGTAAAACACCAACTACAGACATATAACATCACATTTTATATCACTCGTTAAATTGTGCTGAAATTAATCTAATGTAAATAAATAAATCAAGCCGAACGAATCTTTTTAATAAATATGGAATGTGGTACATAGCTTTTGATATTATCCTATCAACATGGATAATAATTTCGTAGAAAAATTCATTCAAAATAAATTATTGATATTATTTTTATTGCATTGTACGTTTTTTTCAACAGGATCTTTAGAAAACTTATTCCAGAAGACTGGGACATCTCTAAAAATATGGAAGCAGTGACTGAAAAATATATTTGCCTCCTGAAAACAGAAAACAGGGCAAATAGGCATTCTATTCCTTTAGTAGTTACAAATATGAGTACTAACAAATCCGAAGACGAAATTACGAAAATCGGTCGAGAGTAAGAATTCCTAACACATTAAATTATACTAGCGCATACTCGCAAAAAACTATGGGATAATCTGAATTCCTAACACATTAAATTATACTAGCGCATACTCGCAAAAAAACATGGGATAATCTGAATTCCTAACACATTAAATTATACTAGCGCATACTCGCAAAAAACCATGGGATAATCTGAATTCCTAACACATTAAATTATACTAGCGCATACTCGCAAAAAACCATGGGATAATCTGAATTCCTAACACATTAAATTATACTGTCGCATACTCGCAAAAAACCATGGGATAATCTGAATTCCTAACACATTAAATTATACCAGCGCATACTCGCAAAAAACCATGGGATAATCTGAATTCCTAACACATTAAATTATACTAGCGCATACTCGCAAAAAACTATGGGATAATCTGAATTCCTAACACATTAAATTATACTAGTGCATACTAGCAAAAAATCAAGGGATAATCTGAATGCCTTCACTTTCAACGATTAAAATAATTGTCGCTTGTCTTTCCATTGAATTTGTTATTATAATTTTAGAATGTACAGCAACATCTTGAAATCGTTTGATAAACAGTGTGTACTATCAACTTCAAGGAAAAGTTGGATGGTTAAACTGAACGTAGAGAAATACCTTCAACAAAGGGCAAAGGAAATAATGAAGGAAGAGTTTTACAGGTTTGGTTATTTTAATATATTAATTTTTTTTCTTGTGTTACTGAACATTTTCAGGAACGGAGGGAATTTTTGGACGTCTTTTCAATTCATATTATTGAATGCATTCCAAAAAACGTACCTACCAAATTATTTCATTTTCAGGGAGGCGTTGCGAACTCGGCAAGTTCCGAAATATGAATACCCCGAGATACTGGGTCCTGAATTTGGAAGTGAAGGTGAATGAAATATTGTGGATGTTAAAAAATGCGTACTTTGTAAACAGTTGTTTTTTTCGTAATGCTCAGTTATCAAGTAGTAAATGTAATTATTCAAAAGAAAATCGTTCGTTAATTCTTATTTATTTATTTATTTGTAACCCTAAGGCCACGTCCGCATAGGCAGGTGGCTTAGCGCCTAGCTCCTAGTGGCTTGCACCCTGGCTACTCGCTAGGATACACGGTGGCCGCACTGTAGGTGGTTTGCCTGGTGGGTCGCTAGGTGCCTTGCTCATTTGCTTGTCAGCACGTCGCTAGGTGACTCGCTAGGCGACTCACTAGGCGACTCGCTAGGCGACTCGCTAGGCGACTCGCTAGGCGACTCGCTAGGCTCTAGGCGCTAAGTAAGCCACCTGCCTATGCGGACGTGGCCTAAGTGACGTGGTGAGCAAAACTTACGAAAGTGGCGTCGCGGTCCTGAGTCTCGGGGATCGATATTTTTCAAAACTATAGGTAAAAGTTATAGGTTATATGTTCATTTTTAAATTTTAAATTATCAATCATTAGCTTTACAAAAATCAGAGATGCAATTCAAAATTTTATTAAAAAACGTCAAATTTTCACTATCGAACGACGGCAAAATTCCTTCCACAAAATCCATAAAAAAATTCACATCCACAAATATTCTGTTCGTCAAATAACAGTAGAAAATATAAAAATGGAACTGCAAAATTTGTAGGCTGGCAACACCAATTTACTTGTCAAATATTATTTTAAAGTACTGAAGTTTTAAGGCACTGAAAATACAGAACACTGTATACACATTTAAAAAAACATTTTTTTGTTCTTAAAAAAAAAATTAAATCAAAGAAGCATTGTTGTGAAGGTACCTACTTACTGACATAAATTTGATAAAATTATGTTTTACAAAATGATTGGCTTTCATTTAATTTAAGACAAATTTGAATTTAACAATAGTTAGAAAGGAAAGTGGGTATTGCAATGAAAAAAAAAAAATCACTTTTATGCCTTATCAATTTTTAATAAAAATGTAGGTTCCACAGCTTTAGATTATCACCATGATTATATTTTTAGTATTGCCATTTGAACAAAAGTGGCGCCCTCCTATGTTTTCTTTCTACTCTTATTTGACAAACTGTATGAGATCTTTGATTATAAAAATTATGTACTACCTATTTTTGTTTTTTTTTATACTCCCGCTAAAACGCCCGTGACGTCATATCGAGCCTTGTGACTTCACAAGAAGCTTAGTTTTTAAATCAACAGTGTAAACCGTATTAAAATTAGATATAGCTAAAAACTCACAATAAATTGTACAGCGCCCATTAGATGATTTTTCACTACAAATTATCCAATTATCATTAAACTGAGACAGACTGTTTATAATAATGGTTCCGCTTCTTTTTGTATTATGGTGAGATATATAATTTAAGGCGGCAAAATATTATTTTAGAATGTTTGCTAGGACAAATTCGACAGTATGCCCGTCTAATACCGGGGTCGCGCGTCGCATATTGTGTACGCGCCTTTTTTACTTACGTCGTTAAGCCGCCGCTACCCGAATTTCTACCGATTTCTTGCATATCTCCCTCGAACATTTGAAGTTTTTAAGCTCTTAAAAAAATTTATGTTATTTTTTAAGATAATATCTGTACATTGCCTACGCCGAAACGCAAATTATGTGAAATTCCCTCAATAGAAAAAATCGCAAAGTATGCTCCGAAAATTTTTATTTTCACGCCTGTCTCTATTATTTAACAAGTTATGTGTATGAAAAAAATCACAGTAATTCTTTAAACGTTGTTTTAGACAACCCCCATGAGATTTTTGCTCTATTCTAAACGAGTCGTGTTTTATTAAACATTTTCACAATTTTCGCTTCAATTTAATCGTTTCAAATATTAGTGCGCTAACATTACGTACTCTCCAACATTCGTAATTACATATCTCTCCATCTTAAGATTCTGACCATATTTTAGGGCAGTGTGTCGTCTTGCAGTTTTGGAAAGATATAACACCACGACATGCATCTAACGGCTTACCATACACTTCTAAATAATAGAGAACTCCAGTCCAATTTTGTTATTTTTTTTTATGAATAATTGTCTTTAATTTCACGGGGCATTGTGTTTCTCGTGTGAAATGACAGTTCATGACATTCTAACTTAAATAACTGCATTTTTATTTTTATAGTTAGTTTTAATAGTTAAAATAAATGTCGAAGTTTTTATTTAATTTCACGGGGCATTGTGTTTCTCGTGTGAAATGACAGTTCATGACCTTCTAACTTAAATAACTGCATTTTTATTTTTATAGTTAGTTTTAATAGTTAAAATAAATGTCGAAGTTTTTATTTAATTTCACGGGGCATTGTGTTTCTCGTGTGAAATGACAGTTCATGACCTTCTAACTTAAATAACTGCATTTTTATTTTTATAGTTAGTTTTAATAGTTAAAATAAATGTCGAAGTTTTAATTTTTCAAGATCCCCCGAATCTAGTGTGACGTCATCATGACCAACCGAAGTATGAATTTTGTAGGGAACTGGAATCAGCTGCTCGACTCCTGCCATTTTAAATTTCAGCATTGGAGCGTTTTACTGGGCATTATGATTGTTTTTTGTACAGTTAGAGTTTTTGAATGTTTTAAATAATATAGATAAACTAATAGAGATACTTTATTTTTGATACTGAATTATTTAGGGCTGAATAATGTTTCAATAAAAACAAAAACTATTATATGTCCAAATCTCTATAAACCAATAACTCGGAATGCCGAACGGCTTGCGTCTTACATTTCTATTGATTTCTATACAACTTTGACCCAGGTGACGCGGCGCGGTGACGTCACGCCGCCAAAATCCAGCAATACCAACTTGACAGGGTGTTTTAATGACACGTTTTAAAATGGACTTTTTAATAATTTTTTTAAAACTCTACGTTAAATATTAAGTAATAAACCTTATATACTCAGAATCAGCGTATATTGGTCTATATGAACATATTTTTTTAAAGCCATAATATTTTTCGCTGGAGTTCCTTATTGTAATAAACGTATTCCAAAATAAATCAATTAAAATTTTGCGAGTTTGAGAAAATTATGTCAAAGTTTGTGAATTTATTGTTTTTTTTTTAGTGAAACAAAAGATAGTAAGATAGTGAAGTGACAATAACCTTTATTAACCCTCTGTGTTTTTATTTTCATTTATTTCATGTAAAGTAGTATTAATGTCTACAGTTTACAGAAAAAAACAATTGGTAAGCGACAACAATCGTCAAAAAAATTTCTATTTTTGAAATCAGATAAATTGTCAGTTTGCAATGTTAAAATCTGAAAAAGTCTTTCATCTGCTTTCAAAACCAGTAATTTATTTCGGTAACATTCAAAGTTTTCATTCCAAATTCATTTTGGTAACATAACAGCAAATCTATTAGATTCATCAATTTTCTGATACAAAACGTAATTTTTTTTATACAATAACAGAATTTACAACCCGCGAAGGTCTGCGGCGCGACGATAGAAACGGATAGAAACAACCGATGCAGTGATGCCAACCAAGCGGGGCGTTTGTAGGAATATTCATTTAAAAAAAACTATTATTAATTCTACCTATTTGTAATATCGAATATTTATATTGTTTTTTTTTGTTGTTGACACAAACAGTTCCTTGTATTTTCAGGGCGATAGCTGTAAAGAATATTTAAAAAAAAAAATACTTTTACATTTTACGGGTGGTATCATGTTCAAATGTCAAAATAATTATGACAATTGCTCAAAATGCTTGTAAACAGAGTTTGGATTGCTAATGATTATTAATTCTACTTCTAAGTTGTATCAGTTTTTGTCTCAAAATGTCTTCCGAAGAAGAGGATTACATGTCGGAGAAATTTCTCGCTAAGTGGTAAGTGTCTTATCAATTACAATATTTATTCTAGCCATCACAATCACCCAGAAATGCAAAAACATATTGATTCAAAGAATGCATGATTATGAAACGTTTATTCGCATCCAAATTCAGATTAAATGCTTAGGTAAATATATATTTATTGCATTTAAATTTGATTAATTGATCTTGTAATGGATGTTTTTAGTTTACCGGTGAATGATGCAGCTCCAGGATTGATTCAGACCCACTCCCTCAAACGTCAGCACATAATGCACAAAAAGACAGAGGAGAAGAGATCAAAGCGGAAGCAAACAGTACCCACAAGGATATTGGAGGCCAACAGAAGAGAAGAAGGCTTGCAAGAGTCAATAGGAAGTGACAATAAAGGTTATGCCTTAATGCAGAAGATGGGCTATACTCCTGGACAGGGAATTGGGAAAGAGAGTATGTTTAAAGTTGTTTTTTGACTTGTGTAGGTAACAACATTATGTCATAATAACAATACTACATAAGTGCAACATTTTCTAACTTTTTTATTATTCTGCATGCTTCCATTGCATTTAACCACCAATGCCTTTTGCATAATGTATCATTTGAAATAAATATTTGGATGGAAAATATATTGCTGCATTTGTTTGTCCTTGAATTCATGACTCTGATGCAGAAACCTACCTATTTATGTCGATTTAGATTTTAAGTCCAGCTGTACTTACATCTTTCAAGTGTTTTAAATATAAATCATTTTCAATCTGTTTAATCCTTATCTTATTTTTAGAAAGTGGAATTGCAGAACCAATCAGCATTACAGTGAAGACTGACAGATTTGGTTTGGGGAGGGCGACGGTATTGAAGGAAATATCAGAGTGGAAAGCCCGGAAGAGAGTGGTGAACCTGCAGCAGCGGGAAAAGGAGTGTAATGTGGAGGATTTTAGGAAGCGTTTAGCGGATAAAGCCCACGATAAGGAAATACAGTATGATCTCAAAAAGAGCCAAAAAATTTGCAAAACTTTAGACATAGATAAAGTAAGTTATTGGTTGGGTCATAAAACCTCCTTCATAAAATATGATTAATTTTGTCCACTTATGCACATATTATAGGTTCCATGCCAACTCGGAATGAAACCAACTCAGAACCATCACAGATAAGTCATTTAGAGTGATAAAAAAATAATTTTAAATTAGCCGATAACCCTAACTTAACTTAACCTATTTAACCAATTTTTTATTTATATTTTTTTATCACTCTAAATGACTTATCTGAGATGGTTCTGAGTTGGTTTCATTCCGAGTTCGCCGGTCACCCACATTATAATATGTAGCTGCTACAAATTAATTTTGTCCACTTATGCACATATTATAATATGTAGCTGCCACAAATTAATTTTGTCCACTTATGCACTTATTATAATATGTAGCTGCCACAAATTAATTTTGTCCACTTATGCACTTATTATAATATGTAGCTGCCACAAATTAATTTTGTCCACTTTTGCACGTAGTTATAATATGTAGCTGCAACAAATTAATTTTGTCCACTTGTGCACTTATTATAATATGTAGCTGCAACAAATTAATTTTGTCCACTTATGCACTTATTATAATATGTAGCTGCCACAAATTAATTTTGTCCACTTATGCACTTATTATAATGTGTAGCTGCCACAAATTAATTCTCGCTCACCCATATCCATTTTATAAAAACTCGCATAATATTAATAATTATGGTACATAAATTTGGATTATGGATTTTAAAAGTTTCCATTTTTGAGAACTATTTAAAATCAGATTTATATTTGAGAACTATAAAGAAACCAGACCATTAAAAAATGAGCTTTTTTATAGGAAAAATCTTTTTCTAATTACATTATTTTGTAAAAATATAAGTGTTTGACTCTTTTGACTGTTTGGTATTCTAAACCTTTTCTTAATTATATGTACTACTAGCTGGGTTACCTGGCTTCGCTCAGGACAACATTCGAGAGTGTTCTGGAATGTTCCACAATTTATTTTATTTATTTATAGCGGACCCGACAGATGTTGTCCTGTACACAACTGTCGGGTCGAACTAAAATTAAAATAGAATAATATTGAATATTCGATACTGCGATGGTAGCGCAGTCTGCCGGATCCAATATAAAACATTCCAAAATCAACAACTCCTTAGAAATAAAAAATTAATTAAAAGAACATTTTCCAGTGGACCAAATTGTAAATCTAAACCATTCTCGAATCCCCTTGAACCCACACAAAAAATTTCATCAAAATCGGTCCAGTCGTTTAGGAGGAGTTCAGTGACATACACACGGACAAAAGAAATATATATATTAAGATATTTCCATTTTATCTTTGCATAACGCAGATTGCTTTATTTCTATAGGATATAAAAGAGCCTGATGAATTGTGGTTCTGGCCTGAAGTGGTTCCCGAAGAAGAGGAGGAGGAAGAACCGGAAGTCAAATTAGAAGAGATTGAATTTGAGGTAAGAACTAAACGTGTATTTAGTAGCACGAGGGGGGGGCGGTCCGCCCCGGCCCCTGGTCCTGGGGGGCCCCAAACGCCTCCATTTTCCCTTGATCAAATCCTAAACAAGGCTTTAAGGCACCACAAAACTGTAAAAAAAAATTGTTTTTTTTTTTTTTTAATTTCATTTTCTGAAAGACGAACTTGTTAAGAATGCTCTCACCAAATGTTTTAGAAATTCGAAAAATTGACGGAGATAAATCACTTTATGTGAAACCGCTTGCAACAGTTCGTATGTTGAATTATCCTTCAGCAAAACTTTGTTTGCGTTTTTCTCAATATTTTTTTAACACATTTTTCAATCTGTTTGACAACATATTAAACAAACTATACATCCGATTTGCATGCACCAATTCTTAAACTGTTCGAAAATCAAGTGTCTACGGCACCGTGTAGGGGAATTTCGATTTCTAAAAAAAGATAAAATGACAGACTGGCGAATTTTATTTTCGATTTATTGAAAATTTTCATTGTCCATAAAAATATAAAAATAGAAGGGGGCCTTTATAAAACAATCCCTGCCTGGTGTCATAGTCAGGGCTGGATTAAGTATGTCGGGGCCCCTAGGCAATCCACATTTCGGGGCCCCTTTACCACAGGGGCCCCTAACCTATGCGTAGCTCCTGGCAGTGGCCTACACTGCCTTATGGACTACAAGACCCTGCCAGGGCCGGATTAAACATGTCGGGGCTCCTAGGCAATGCACGTCTCGGGAAGGATAATTCAACATATCTACAAACTTTTTAAAACAGTTTCATATATGAGGGGGTACCCAAAAGAAACCGAACTGATGTTGTGGTGGGCCGAGTTTTTGTAGTACCACGTTCTGCCGCTAGGGGGCATATAGAGCCACCATTCCCGAGTCTGTAAGCCAAACGTCATAGCTAAAGAAGGTTCCGTTCGGTTTGTGTGAATTTTTTAGTGACGCTTGTTTTTTGTGCTCGTCGTTTTTGCAATGGCCGATTCTTGTGAACAGCGCACGGCCGTAAAGTTTTGCTTCTTGCTCGGAAAAAAAAAATTTCCAAGGTCTTGTAGTACCGCGTTCTGCCGCTAGGGGGCATATAGAGCCACCATTCCCGAGTCAGTAAGCCAAACACCATCGCTAAAAAAGGTTCCGTTCGTTTGTGTGAATTTTTTAGTGACATTTGTTTATTGTGCTTGTCGTTTTTGCATTGGCTGATTCTCATGAACGGCGCGCGGCTGTTATCGTCAATACACAAACATTTTACAGTTTATTCTTAAAGGATTATATTTTCGAAATATTGAAAAAAAAAAAATATATATATATATATATATTTTGGTTCCATGCCAACTGAGAATAAAGTCAACTCAACACCTCCCTGAAAAGTCATTAACACTTCCTTACCGGACCGGGGGAACGCACCTACACTAACGAGAGTTTTACGCTGTATCTATGTTGTTTTTTAAACCACGTACTCAATAATTTGAGTAATCTTAGAAAAACTATTTGGTTATCGATTTGTATTAAAAAAATTAATATCGCATTACTACTTTTCTTAAAATTAAATAGTTTATAACAAATTCTGGCGAATAATCTGTGCCCCCCCCCCCCCCCCCCCTGCCCCTCTATTCGGGCGTACCCCGTTCCTATCTGCTGAATGTATCGGGATAATTCTAAGCGATAGCAAGTAATTTCTAAGTTGTTAGTGGAAAGGACTAATTCGCGTTCGTTTACACTGCGCATCTCGTTTGCTCTTTTTACAATGCTATAATGTTCGCTTGCCGGTAAAAGATCATTCGGTCTGAGTCGTTTCCGGTGAACGCCAATCGCCAGTCGAGATTCGGAAACAAGGTGTTACGCTGGCTATCGGCCCGCCTTCTCTGTTTTCTATGGAAAAATACACATTATGGTCTAAATTCATTAGAATATTAATTATGACTTTATTTATGAAACGATTTTGAAAATAACTACTGAAATACGATGATTATACTTCCCTCTAATTATTATCATAACAAATTACAAAAAAATATGTCATTAATACCCTTTAATATGCAAAACAAATTGGGGTCCCCGAGTGACCCCCCTTCGGGTCATGTGTGATTTTTTTCGTTCCGGGACGAAAAGGTTAAAAGCTATGAAAAATATAATTTTAAATTAGCCGTTACCCTAACCTAACGTAACCTATTTAACCAATATTTTATACTAGCTTTTCCCCGCGGCTTCGCTCGCATGGTATTACGGGAAATTACTGTAGCGGTTGAACTTATCAATTATACCCCCTCCTCCCCACCCCCACCCCCTCCCGAATTCCATACATTCATTCCCTTACATTCAGTTTTCAAACATCTCGCCTGCCACCTAAATTTCATAAAGCTATAGCTCAAAGAAAAAAAGAATTATCCAATTTTGTTCATTCGTTCGGAATTTATGCGCTTACAAACATTTCGGATGTTTATTTTTAATTAAATATTTGAAAGTTTGTGAATATAATAAAAAATTACAGTATTTATTCAGTTCATTTATTCCAAACAGAAGCTTGTCCAAAAAAATAAAACATATTCTAATATTTGAATTTTCTGAAGCAGTAGCAATCGTTTCCATGGAAACGATTTTTTTCTGACGTTAGCAAAAATTTGCTTTAGTTAGCGACAGAAAACGTATAACAAATATAATATATTAATATTTATAATTTCATTACGCCAGAGCTTACCATCATATACAAAATATGGTCTGCGCATATAATTTAGCTTTCTATTGGTGAATGAATTTTTAAAGTCTTTATATTGTGTTATGCGTGAAAAGGTCATAAACAAACTCGAGCAGTTTCGCATTTATAATATTAGTATGGATGTGTTTATTTATCACTCTAAATGACTTATCTGAGATGGTTCTGAGTTGGTTTCATTCCGAGTTGGCTGGTCACCATATATTTTATTCTAGACCACCGGGTCCCCTTAAATTAGAGTTGGCTGACAAAAAATATTAAAAAATAATGGAGTGGTAAGGGTTAAGAAAATGAAATTAAAAAAAGGGACAAAATTTTTTTTTAGTGTTCTGGTGCCTTAAAAATATGCAATCACAGAACATCCGTTTGAAAAGTAGCCCCAACGGCAAAGCACGCTCCTCACTGTCCCAACGCATGATGGCGACTAAACTGTGTCGGGACAAAATTTTATAATACCGCCTCTCGAACGAGATCACTAGTGCTCCGCTACGACATCAACCGACTGAATGGCGCGCATTTTAAAAAAGGAAGTTGTGCTGCCACACCCTGTATTATAAAATAGGTACTTGTGATATACACCATATCGCTTGTCTGGATTAGAGAAGATTATTTTTATTTATTTTTTTAATGTATATGTCACTGTAAAAGCCCGTACTACGGTAAATCTTAAGATTTTCCAGTAAATTCTAAGATCTACCAACTTTTAATGAGTTGGTAAATCCTAAGATTTACTAGTAAAACCTAAGATTTACCAATTTACGGGCTTTTACAATAGCATATTTATATCAGTTAAATTTTGAAAAGTTCGCTTTCGAGTGGACGGAGTCAGGAACTCACAAAGAAAATCGATAATTATTGTAATACTGTTGTTTTGCAGCCTCCGGAGAAACTGAAACTACTAACCAGTTACCTGAGGGAGTGTCACCTTTACTGCATCTGGTGCGGGACCCACTTCCAAGACCCCGAGGACTTGGCCGCAAGCTGCCCCGGCCCTTCCAAGGACTTCCATTGATCTCAATTATTACTGTAAACCTTTTTCATCATGGTCTGATCAAAATACAGATTATTTCAGAAAACTTAAAATTATTAAAACTTAAACTTAAAACTTAAAAAATTTAAAATTCAAGTTCGGTTAATTCACCATCGGCCGGTTGTTTCATAGTATGTACTTGGGGCATTAAAAGAGCTTGATTAGGACTTTCACAAATGAATTACAAAATTTGATGAATTTTTCAAATTGTGTGAAACAACTCATCCTTAATATTCTTTGTACTTAGGTATCTTTAATACTTTCACTTTTCGAGTTATTTTTATTTATTACCTTCAAATTATATTAAGTCCAAAGCAAATTGGTGTTTATTATTTGCAACTAAACTTTATAAACAGCTTGGTCAAAACAAAGGTGCTAACTATATTGAAGTGAATACTTCTATAGCCCCGTTGGTGATTAGAAATTCAGGTGAAACGGAAGTGCGTCACAAAAATTATTTCACAATTATTTTAATTTATTAATATTTCGCGGCTAAGTACTCGGTTTTAATACAACAAATCGTCGGTCCCGCGCAAATCCGCCGTAGTCCAGCGGTGGAAGGCGTGCAACGAATGTAGGGCGACATTTTGGGCGACCTATATACTATTTGTGTTCGAATCCTATAAAATCCAAAAGAAATCAGCGTTTTTATTTTTGCTAAATCAATATCCAATCTTCAAACCATACCAAAATGAACAGGCGAAAAATAACGACATCTAGCGACTCCGAAGAAGAAACAATAAATATTAATATATTAACCAAATGTAATGGAAAAGTTGCACTGGAATTCGATAACAAAAATATGGAGAAAATCATCCTTCACTAAATAACTGACTAACCATCAGCGACCTGGATTTGAATCCTATAAAATCCAAAAAAATAAATGTTTTTATTTTTATTAAAATCAATATCCAATCTTCAAACCACTCCAAAATGAACAGGCAAAGAAAACAAAAAAAAACATGTGTGCAGTTCACACACAGTAGAAGTGAAACCTTTAGAAAACTAAATTTCGATTAGAATCAGACGAATGCAGAGTATCAGGAGTGGGACAATAGAGAACTCCAGTCCAATTTTTTTATTTTTTTTTTATGAATAATGACCTTCTAACTTAAATAACTGCATTTTTATTTTTATAGTTAGTTTTAATAGTTAAAATAAATGTCGAAGTTTTAATTTTTCAAGATCCCCCGAATCTAGTGTGACGTCATCATGACCAACCGAAGTATGAATTTTGTAGGGAACTGGAATCAGCTGCTCGACTCCTGCCATTTTAAATTTCAGCATTGGAGCGTTTTACTGGGCATTATGATTGTTTTTTGTACAGTTAGAGTTTTTGAATGTTTTAAATAATATAGATAAACTAATAGAGATACTTTATTTTTGATACTGAATTATTTAGGCCTGAATAATGTTTCAATAAAAACAAAAACTATTATATGTCCAAATCTCTATAAACCAATAACACGGAATGCCGAACGGCTTGCGTCTTACTTAAGACTACTTACTTCTTATTTCTATACAACTTTGACCCAGGTGACGCGGCGCGGTGACGTCACGCCGCCAAAATCCAGCAATACCAACTTGACAGGGTGTTTTAATGACACGTTTTAAAATGGACTTTTTAATAATTTTTTTAAAACTCTACGTTAAATATTATGTAATAAAACTTATATATTCAGAATCAGAGTATATTGGTCTATGTATATAACATAATCACAATCTATATGAACATATTTTTTTGAAGCCATAATATTTTTCACTGGAGTTCCTTATTGAAGGGTTTATTTATTATACGAGTAACTATTTATTACTAGTAATATTGTTACCAAGTTTCAAAATAATTTTATTTTACATTTTATTCAACATATTATTTTATACAGACTCCAAGTTTTCAATTTAAACAAATGACACGAGAGGCTTATAAGTGTGAAATAAATGCTTTGGTTTGGATTTGATCAATATATCTTTGAAATACTGCGTCAATTACTGTTTTTGATTTTGTTGTCGATTCAATGTAACTGCTGCACATTTTTAAATTTAATTTGGTGTTCAGGAACTCAATCAACGGGAGCGCTATATCCAATGCAAAATTCACATTAAAATCCCCACTTAAAATCATAGGAATTTTATTGTAATCTTGTTTCAGATTTTTTTTTTTATATATATATATTTTTTTTTATTTTAGCTCCACACAGGAGGCCATAAGGAAAATAATTTCCCCTCTGGGCCTATATCATGTTAGAAGGTCTTTTTAGGGAAGAGAAGGATAGGAAGTTCTGGGAAGGAAACAGGTATAAGGGGTGGGTAGGAATCTGGAGGTCAGTGTATCCAGGAATGCCGGACGTATGAATCCATCCCTCCAACAGCTGTGCAAAGCGATGGGTCGAGAGTCTGGCTGGAAAGGTCAAAAGGCCTCCCTCAACTAGTTTCTCTCTTCCGCGCAGCAGGTAGGCAGGCACATCCACCACCAAGACCTGGACCAACCTCACCCCATGAGCTCACTCACCCCTGCTAACCACTTGGGGTGACCTATGACAGAGATGTTGGTTATCCAATGGTTCCCGGGTCGGTGGAACCCATTTCCTCCAACCCCGCCTCCCAAATTTAAATGTCACATATCTTCATCGGGCGTCCCTGGCTGCTTCTACTATTCACATTAGCGTCATATATTCTCCTTCACTCCTTTCCTCGTTCATTCGCTCTACACGCTCAAACCATCTGAGCGTTCCTTTCGTAATCTTACTCATGACGCTCACATTAGCCTTTCATTCTTTGTGGATCTCCACGTTTCTCCTAACAGATAGTACATGGTTTTACCATTCACGCCTCAGGGATCTCAATTCTACAGCATTCAGTCTACTTTCCTTCCTCTGCCAGTTCCACGCCTCACTGCCGTGCATCAGGGTAGGTACCAGCACTATATTATGGACGGCTAGCTTCGCTTTTTTTGGACAGTTTTTTGTTGGCACCAATTGAGTTCTATCCTCCACTAGTGGAGTTACCTACATTTACCCTTTTTTCAATATCTCCATCAGCCTTCCCATCTCCCGTAAGCTTCTTTTCCAAATAAAGAAACTCATCCACCTGCTCCGAGTATTCATCATTCACAACTATGTTGCACATTGTTTTCGTACTCTATTTTTCAAACACCATGATTTTAGACTTACTTACATTCATAATTAACTCTTTCTTCATACATATTTCGTTCATCCTTGTTGGAAGTCAGCAAAGCATCATCGGCATACAATAGGCATAGACATGCTATCAGATTACTCAATTTCTCGCCCAATCCCATCTCTTTCAATTCTTGCATATAATCCTCCACATTGATAAAAAAGTGGTTCGTAATCTCTCCACTCTCGTCTACTTTAGTTTTCTGAAGTTTCACTTCTACCGCATGAGAATTGCACACACTGAATTATTTTTTTTAAATTTGTCTACATTTTGATTGTCTCTGGTAAGTTTTTTTTTTTAATTTTCCAAAACCTAAAAGGTAATTAATTTTATCTAGTTTCTATAGAGGAATTTGTTTTCATGACATCTTTAAAAATAAGAAATATGCAAGACGTAATACATAGGAAAAATTCAAAAATTCGTTCAGAAATTAATAAAACAAGCATATACAATATATAAACCCCCTCTGGCTGCGTACATGCTTCATCTTTCGATGAATAAATTTTTAATTAGTAATGTTTTCACATCCACGGTTGTTTATCAATTGAATAAAATTTCACATTGTTTTTTAGTAAGGCTGTATATAAGTGATATTTGTTGGGACCCCCCCTACCCCCTCACGTGAGACTTGCATTACACTTATTAAATGAATATTTATTTTCATAAAGATAATACATAGCTATTACATTTTTTCAGATGGCAAAATGGGACACTTCAAAAGTGAAACAATTTAATTTTTGAATGGTGAGATTATACTCCACTCCACTCCACTCCACTCCCCACTCCCCACTCCCCACTCCCCACTCCCCACTCCCCCCCCCCCCCCCCCCCCCCCATTTTGAGCTCATGTAATTAATTGTAAGCCTGCTAGACACCTTATTCTCATTTCCTTTACTATTGGGAGAACCTACGCAGGTAACAAATTTGTACAATATTTTGTACATAGTAATATTAGCAAACAGGTGGATCAGTTTTCCATCAAAATAGAATACGCTTGATTAGATATAAGTTAGGCCACAAAAGCCCCCACTAGAGGTGCATAGAAACATCCCAGCAGGCAGGCGGACAAACCTTTCTGGCCTAGCCATCACCACTTACCTAGAACTGGTTAACCTTTGGTACCGAGTTTGGACAAAATAAACCTTGTACATTTTTGCACAATATTTGAAGTAAAACAAAAAACTTTCATTGTAGTTTTTATTAAAAATAAAATTACTTCTTACATTGCAGTAGTGACAAAACATAAATTCAAGATACAGCATTCTAGATAATATTGACGAGGTAAGATAAATTGAAATGAAAATGAAGTATTTATCCCATTTTATAATTCTATTAAAAAACAAAACTAACTAAATTGTAAATAACTTATTTTAAAAAAAAACTTTAAAGTTACGAATGACTTATATTACAATGAGTAAAATATTTAGGCATCCAATGAAATGATGATTTTGTTGCTGGGTGCACATTATGTTCCCCAAAATGTATCCATCACTTTATGTTTAGGAATGTATCAATGGTTAACGCTGTTATTCCTTAGGATAAATCATTACTATCAATTTTTACTCAAATCTTAAATGTTATGGTTCTACTTATAAACTTATTTCTAATCAATATTCAAGTTAGTGGTGTTAAATCACACAAGAATTTTATTAAAAGTTCTCGACTAATCGAACAAGTTACTTAATTACATTATCAATCTGTCAAAAGATGCTGTGTCCAAGATACTGTCAAAAAGTATATCAGTTGCAAAATATCACCAGTCTGTCCAACACACCATTAAAGGTTGATTGTTAAATAATTGTATACACAGGTGAGTGGTACCCATACATTAGATTTAATTTAATATGAAACATTTAAACTATGAAATATAACATTACTGTGGCAGATATTTAACTTGGATAAAAATGATTAAATGGATGCAACAGAGTTTGTTTGAAAGAACAATCTCTAGCCTTGTATTTCATTACAAGAATTTCTAAAATTTTGTTTGAGTTATGTAAATAATTGTATGGGTAAGGTGGGTGAGCTAATTAATCCTCGATACTCTCATTACGGTCAGAGCCGTTGGTCTCCTTCCTGTCATTGGGAGACGGAGATCTGGACACTGACTTCTTCTTCTCCTTGCTTCCCGAGCGAGACCTTTCCCTGGAGAAAATACATGTTAAGAGTTAATAAAATTGATGGTAAAGCTAGAGCAAACTACATTCTATTTTTGTCCATGTCCACATAATCCATTTCAGAGTAGTTAATATCATCAAGGTGTTCAGACCCGAAAGATGAAAATAAGAAAGTCATCATTGTGGACAAAACTTGGTTCTTTATCAGTTCAGGGCAAATAAATTACAAGTGGGAAGAGTATAATGTCAGTAATTCAAGTAAGTTCAAATAACAGATGGGCAATGTGTGTGAAAGCGCATGTGTAAATTAATTTAGGAATTACTATAAAAATAATACTGTCCCTCCTACTTAAGTACACACTAAAATAATGTAAAAGCCAAGCATTCAATCTATGCTATGCTACATCCATAATCTAAGTGACAAAGAAGAGAGGAAGGAAGTAATACCTGGAGTTTCTGGAGGGAGAGTGACGGCTAGCGCCGGACTTGGAGCGGGAGCGAGATCTTGATGCCGGAGATGCAGAGCGTTGCCTGGAGACAATAGAGGTCATGCCATGCTTCAGTAGGATTCATACTATTCACACTACTACACCCACTAACTACGCTACACTACCGCACTACTACAGACACTTTTACAATAATTCATTTTATCAACAAATAAAAGACAAATTTAACAGTTACAAAAGTTATTCCCCCCGAGGACAGACTCCTACATTTACAGTGTTGGAGAACAGTGCCCACGCACAATACGGAGCACTGCAATTGCAGTTTTGACCTTTTACATCCATTTTGCCTTCAGATATTACCTCTATTAGTGGTTAGTTTAAACAAAAATTAAAATGTCCCTATCAAGTTCGCGTGCTTTCTCGCTTTATCAAAAATATCTATCTATCTATGGAAGTTTCTTGTCAGCCCCTACACGATTCAAGATGTGTGAATTTTTAAATATAATTGTATTTTCAGAGTAATTACTGTCATCAAGGTGTTCAGACCCGAAAGATGAAAATAAGAAGTCATCATTTAGAAAAATATTCTACATTCATTAAGAGGAAATTAAGGGGTAGTATATTGAGCAGTGAAAAATAAATACGAAACTAACTAAAAAAAAATATATATATATAAAAGCATACATTAAGAAGGTTTGACCAACAAAAAGGTTATCCCAGGTGGATTACAAAGATTACAGTGCTAAGCAAATTGATTGAAAAAATAATGCCGCTAAATCCTAAATATTAACAAGAAACAAGCGTAGACAGCTAAGTTAGGGTAAGTACAGAAAACTCACTTGGATCGGGACCTAGACTTGGCCACAGGAGATTTGCTGCTGGCCTTCTTGCTGGCGCGGGTCTTTGAGTTGGAGCGAGAGCGAGACCTGCTGGACCGACGGCTGCGCGACCTTAAACAATCACACACTGTAGTCTCTGTCAAGGATAAGGTCACTATACCGTAGGGTGGAGCACCTTATCTGTCAAGGATAAGGTGCTCCACCCTACGGTGGATCAGTAGACAATTATCAGCAAGGTATTCAGCCCCGAAAGATGAAATCGATGTCATCATAGTACTATTTTATTAGATATATGTATGTAGCAACATTGTGTGTAATAAAGCTTGATGTACTGTACCTTGAACGGGATCGGGAGCGAGAGCGCCTGCGGGATCGAGAGCGGGATCGGGAACTGGAGGAACGAGAACGCGAGCGGCGACCACCGCCACCTCCGCGTCCACCACCTCCGCGCCGGTCCTCCGTGAGGCGGATGCGCCGCCCGTTCAGCTCCGTGTTGTCCAGCTTCTCCAAGGCGTTGCGCATGTCTGCGTGCGTCGCAAACTCCACCACACTGGAACCCGATTCACTGAACACTTAACTCATATTGCCACCATTGAGATGAGATAACACCTGCTGACTTATAAATATCTCTCCATTCAATGAAAAGAATCGCTGTGCCAAAATTCATTTAAATTCTGATGCGTTTAAATTTTCACAAGTTTTATAAATAGAGATTCATTCATAAACAAAGCAAATAATAAATCAATACATTTTTTTTATATATTTTATTTATACTTACCGTCGCTTTGTACATAACAATGCCAGTGTGAAATTTTTTGAATTCATTTTCATGAAAAACTCATTTTTAAGCAGGAAAATGAAAGGAGCCTTAGATCTCTTTTTATTTGTTTTGTAAATTCACATCAACTCATTATTAGAATAAATGAGGTGTGTAGAAGCAAAGGCGGCAATCTCCACTTTTGTTTTTTGAAAAGGCCAAAAACACATTGATATTGCTTTTGATACATATTTTCAAACTCTGATTTTGATGGGAGAAAGCTGAGTTTGTAACTAACCAGATTTGCAAATTGAATTTAGGTTCTCAATTCGAACCACTATGAAACTGCATTTACAACTTTTTTCCGATATTTTGGAGATTGCTGCCTTTGCTTCTACACCTCAAATATTGTTTGGGAGATTCGCCTTCATTTTCCTCCATCAAAATCTCCTGTAAATTTTTTTTTCACATTGGAGGTATTACGTGCAAAGCGACTTCGTAGTAATAATTGCATATTCAGCAAATTGCTATCATCAAGGTATTCAGACCCGAAAGATGAAAATAGAATGTCATCATAATATGCAATCCTGAGGAATAACGGCTACATCTAGATTAATAAATTAGACATACCCTTCATTCTTGCGCTGCTTGTGGGCATCCGCGTACGTCACTTCACCGGCCTGGCGCATGAAGTCTTTAAGGTCCTGGAAACAGTTTCACATTACTATTTGGCTGGGAACACAAAGCGTTCTACTAAATATGCCTATGGGACTAATCATTTCAATTGCACGGAGTGAACATTAGCAACCAGACTTATTTTATTCATCCTTAGCAACAGAAATTTTTTTTAACGGTAACGCTTTATTTTCAGAGTAATTACTGTCATCAAGGTGTTCAGACCCGAAAGATGAAAATAAGAAGTCATCATTTAGCAAAATATTCTATATTCATAAAGCTGAGTGAAGGCAGAACTATCCAAAGTGTGAAATAAATTAGGGGAAAGGGGGGGGGGGGGGGGGGGGGTTTACTGGCATGAAAACTGTTTGCCTAAGTATTTTCTGAATAAAACTCTCCGAGCTGCTAACATTTCTATATCTTATTTTACCAATTATTGGTTTGAAGTTATCGCGTAAAAGATTTCAGTTTTATAAAATTATTTAAAATCTTCAATAATAAATATATAAACGTGGCGCATGGATGTAAACAATTAATCCCAGAAGCGTCCATCTAACAAGCAGTAACAAATCAGATGTGACACTATTGTTAATCTGTACATCGAGTTTACATGTTGAGTCTAAAGTGCCCAAAGGAAGATACGTCTATGGAGGCAACTTTCTACTGTGGAATTGAATAACAAGACTTGGACAGCAGACAGAGCTGGAAGGGGCAGAGCCGGCTCGAGACGCAGAGGGTGGGTGGGGTAGGGGGAGTCACTAATCCGGTCCATTGTAGTCCAGCACTCGGAGGATCTCACCATCACAAGTGGATATCGGCAGGTGGTGATATTATATCACCAATCACTTATCATTGATGGGATTATTTCATGCTACAGATATTCATAACTGCCTTTTGGTCAGATTTTTCAACGCCTTCTTCCTTTCTGGGGATTTTTGAGTTAATATCGCCATTTAACGAGGTGTATTTGATCCTTGCCAGTAGATTCAGAATGTACAATACATTAGGATTCCCAAGCTCCTTCCTTTCTCTCAATTGCCACTTGAGTTCCGTGTCTTCTTTTCTTCTCTCTTGATCCATAAGCCCCTAACCTAGACAGCCACAGCCAGTACTCCTCCCAAAGAACAATGTTAACCTGTATATTTGGTTTCATTAAATTATCATTCCAAATTTATAAATTAAAAACAAATACCCCAGCTAAATGAAATGTGTTGAAATTCTTTATATGATTTAAAACTGAAAAAGTCAGGTATATTTAATGCGACATAAAATCAATAATAAAAAGAAGTTAAATACGTATCTAATTTTGAACCCGGGTATACCAAAATATACATGTAAACAAAGTACTTGTTACCCAACTCGCAATAAAAAGTTGTCATAGTCCGTGAGGACCAACACTATCAGCATCAGCATTTGGGCACAGGCCTATGATGTAGTGAATGCAAGTTGTATGTAGTAGTATTAAAAAATATAAATAGTGACACAATAAACAAAATGATTACTGGTGTTCGGTTGGTTGGTTGGTCGATCGGGGACCCCTGATAGCGCTCGCTCTTTAACGTCCGAGGTGGCAACACTTTGGCCAGCGGGAGGGTGGGGTGGCTCCACTTTCCTAAGGGGCGGCCCAGTCACCAGCCGGTCACACCAGTGCCAGGGTCAGAGCCACAGGCCACCAGGCCACCCTACACGGGCCTTCTATCATAATACAAATACAATATTGTTGCTTGGTTCAGTAAGTTACTTAAATATGTATAATACATTTTGTCATCAGGCATGCAAAAATAATGATTTCAAGTTAAGTTAAGATATGAAGATGCGCCTCGCAATGAAGTCCCAAGAGTCGAGTGTCGAGCGTCGGGTTCCGTCTCCCAAATCCCTCAACCGATGGCTTCGATGATCGCGTCAGTCTTCCCTTCTGATCTCTGGGAGATTGGTGGCATTTCCAGTTTAGAGTGTAATCACCTCACTTCCAGGGTGTGCAGAGCACAGAGTGTGTAGTGATAATGGCTAGCCGGCTATGGACAGCGATCCCGGAGAGTCGATTGGTTGCAACAGATCCTCGTCAAAGAGCACAGATTAGATCCCAACCATCCCCGCACCAGGGATCGTCTAGTTTGTTTGTTTGTCGTGTTAACATTCAAGGACACCCACAGTGGCACCCACAGAGGCATCAGGAAACCGTTAGTCTTAGATTCGCAATCATTGCTCCACACACCTAAAAATGATTTAAACTCAAAAGATAATATGCATTTAATTGGGAAAAACGCAACTGAGCAACTCTTACTTTCCTCTGATTACAAACTGTTGAGCGGAAAGAGGATTTTAATGCTAATCTTATTATTTATTCAAACTAATGTCAGTAAAAATGTTTACAGTGAAAACTAGCTCAGTATCCAAATATATTGTTTAGAATTGAATGCGAACTTTATTATAGAGAAATGACAATGTGCTCGATTAAAACTAGGTTTCCATGGATTTGGTGGAGATTAGGGCACTTCCAGCCTGCCCTTTGCACTGGACACACAAAACGATAGAATAATGTATGATAATATACTAGAGAGAAGTACGTAGAGAGGACATACCTGCCAGCTGATGCGGCTCGAGAGATTCTCCACGATGAGACGGAACTCCGTCCTTGTTGGGGGGCCGTATCTGCGGTCTGAGTTGTATGGTGTCACACTACATACAACCAATAAACTATTAGTTTTTTCTCTTAGTAAATTCATACATAGTAAAAAAACGACAAATAAAGCCAAAGCAATGATATTATGGAGATTAGCGTCATCAGTATTCATAGTCGATATCCGAATTGATTCTGTTCAACAATAAGATTGCTCTCCCCACCAGCACGACCATTGGCAAGTTAGTCCTGCGGCCAGGAGATAGGACAGTCTATGCTGTCGGTGACGGAGATAACTAACGGGAATATAGAAATGAATGCTCTCCATGTTAGAAGAATTTTCAAACCCTCCACGAATCAGTCTGAAGAAATGTGTAGCAATGCGTACATTCCTAGGTGGTTCATTCCGAGCATACCCAAAAGAAAGTCAGTAGGATAGAGCCACTGGTGGAATTATTGGACTCCAAATTACCGACCCACTTTTAAATCTACTTCTTACTAAAGAATTGAATAAAATTACAAGAACCTGAGTATCTCTAAAACTCATTCCAGCATTCTCAAAATGAGCATAATGCATTGTTACATACGAAAAATATTTCCCAGGAAATATTTTACAATACTTGGACAACAAAAATGATTATTTACGATTAAAAAAAAACAAGATTACATTATTTAATTAATTTTCTGGAGATAGGAATAGGTCTCAAGGTGATAAAGCAGAAGTTAATAATTACAAATAAAGCAATAAAAATGTTGAGGTTATTTGGGTTATCTTATTTTTTGGGTTAACAGGAAAGTTGGACAATAAAATATTTTGGGTAAAACAAAAAAAATTACTGAAGTTTTTAAATAAACCGTACCTAACTGGAAGGTTTTAAAAAGGAATTAATAAATATCATTGCAAAATTTATTATGATTGATATCCATATCTAAAAAATAGGAGGGTGACCCAAAGATATGTTTCCTGCCACTGATTCGAACATTGGTCAAGCACTGAAGAATTGAGATGTGAATGGAGGAGTTATGAGATATATACTTGTCCCGGGAGCGTGCGCGGCGCGCGGGCGGGGGAGGCCCACTGCGGCCACTGTCCCTCCACGTGTCGGTTCCGCGCGGGGTCCCCCGGGCTCGCTCCACCGACACCCTGCAACAACACAGGCACACCTCCCTCAGCACTGTATTCCCAGTGCACCTGCCACCCTAGCCCCGAGGTGGCAGGGCATTCTTTCCCCTAATAAGCCTGAGTTCTCACTTGTCTCCGTGGCGTGAAGGTCTGGCGCTGCTGCGGTGCTCGTCGCGATGGTCTCTCCGCCGCTCTATGCCGCGGGCCGGCTCCACCACCACCCTGCCAACCAACACAAGGCACGTGACCCACTGTCCATTGTCCCACTGCGCCGACCTCTGCCGCTACCTCTTCCCGGCTTACCTCTACCGACCAAACACTCATCCGTCCCATCCAGCCATCCATTCCGAGAGATGTGGGATACATGTACAATACTAACACAAGCCATTCCAACAAACCAAACTTTCTACTGTTCTATTGAATATTCACTTGTTAACACAATGTGATCGGGCAGTTTTCGGCCGCGTACTAGTGCTGCGAACGGGTGATTTTTCGCGTAATTTCGCGCTAACGTAGACCTCTAGAAAAATTGCGATAACTTCAAAAATATTTGTTTGATTTCAATAATTCTTTTTGCAAATTATTTATTTTATTTTATTATATTTAGAAATGTATTCTTCATCGTTAAACTAGTGCAGAATTTCACATAAAGCAGGAAAGTTTTGAAAAAAAAAAAAAAAATTTTTTTTACATAACAACCTTTATTTTACACAACTGGACGAAATGGTCCTGCGGGTAAATGTTGTAGGCAGTGGAATAATATCTTCATCATCAACTTGATCGCTATCATCACTATCAAAATCACTTTCACACGATATGTCGGATAAATTGTCGGCGTATATTTCTTGGTCACTATCTTCATTGTGGTGAGACATTTTTCTTATGGGATAAAACACAATATAATAATATAACTAACTAAAAAAAATAACAAACTTTCAATCACAATCGTGGTAAAAATGTCTGTTTCATCGAAAATTTATCAAAAGTATTTTAACTTTTAACCACTAAAATAAAATGTAAATATGTACGTAATATATATATAATATCTATGTACTCGATATTTAGCTTTTAGCAACGTCCGACCACCAAAGAGTAGTGAAATAAACTAAAAAAAATATTATTCTTCGTCTTAGTGTTGCATGTATACCGTTATATGTACCGTTATCTTCGACTATTTTTGTGATTTATAACACTACCTCGGTACCCACCGTACACCCCATCTATTGTTCTCAAAAGGTTTTTACCTGCATAGCTACAACCCTACAGACGCTATATAGCGAAAACTCAAGTATATTGGAACCCGTATTTTAACGTGACCCGCGCTCCACTAACAATCTATCAAAAACGTATAAATACGTGATCCGCTCTCTAGCATTAATTTGCTAAAAACGTATCAATACGTGATCCGATTACAATGTGTTAAGTGGAAATGGTTTATATTATATTGACAAGGGGATTCAATAAACTGGGCATTTTAAGATAACCGGAACTAGAGTCCCAACACAATATAATAATAACTTTCCCATTTCTTTCAGTCCATTTGCTATTAAAATAATAAAATTGATAATTCCAATCAATTTCCTTGCTGCGATGCGTGGCCAGAATATTTCATGACTTTAAAAACATTTTATACACAAAAAATTTCTAGATTACAAAGGCCCAAATTCAATCAAGGATTTTGAGTGTCTGGCGATACAATGAATAATTATCCAATTAAAAATATAAAAGTAACCGACCGATCCTCAAAACAGAAATATACAAGAAATGATTATGATAAATTTTTTATCATTAAATTATTATAGGCTTAGCACAAGATTACAGTGTTGAAGGCTCGGCTAGCTTAGCTTACGCCATTTAAATATGATTAACTTTCAGAGTTGAATATTTACCGAGACAAATACAAAAACATTATTCTCAAATACAATCAATATGATACAAGCAGCGAAATTTAGATGTTGGGAGTTCTTATCATCTTATCGTCACATAGTAAAGAAGGCATTAAAGTTAATTTAGGAACATTAGAACAATAACAGGAAGGGGCAAAGTGATTTCAAAACTCAAACAAATTAATGGTGTCAAGTTGTTCAGACTAGGCTAGTAGTTTAGTCAATTGGCGTGTAACTCACCAGTTGACTATAAAGCATACACATTACGGTTGAGTAGAGTTCTTAATGAGCAGGGTTGATAAAAATCTAAAAATCGAATTTATTTGATCGGAGGTGGGCCCCAGAAGTATAGCGGAATGGTGGATTGTGCCAAGCAACTGTACCGAGAAGGGGGCATCCGCAGTATTTACAAAGATCGGATTTATTTGATTTAAAACAGATTTATTTGATTTAAATCAGATTTTTTTTTAAATATATCGTCTAATTTAACTGGGAAGTCTGTCTTTATTAAAAAAAAACCAATGTTGTTGTTCATTTTAAAAATTTAGACTTTTCAAGAGGAAGACTAATTTACCCGCCTTCTCATTGCCTAATCTAATTATTTCTTATTTTACTGTGCACCGAATTAAATGCTGAAAATATTCTTTCAATCCCAGCAGAAGAAGCAACTACACTTAGCAGTTGCTTGGTTATTTCCAATTCTTCTTCAGTTATACAATTTTTCATATAATATATTGCTAACCACCAATCAGTAGGTGCACTTTTTTGTATGACTTGTTTATCGACCAATACTACAGTGAAAGGCTCAACTTTGGCACACAAACGAATAATACTTTTTATCAAACTAACATGTGCAATGCTATAACTATGTAGCATTTAGGTGGGCGATTTGATTGCAGTAAAAAAATTTGATTTAAATCATTGACTTTTTTCTTTAAATCACTTGATTTTAATTACGATTTAAATCACTGATTTAAATCAAGTGATTTTAATCACCTCAACCCTGATAGTGAGTGGTGATTTGGAAGACAAACGGGCTGCACACAGCAAAGTAAACAGGCTAATTAAGCCGATTGTAATGGATAAGAGATTGAAGAAAAAATAGCAGAAAAATAAAATTTTAGAATGGCATATTTGCTGTAATGAGACAAAATTTTTGCGACTACTAATAAACTGTACTAAAAACAACAGGTTCGGACTTGTTTAGTGGTTGAGCCAGTAAGCAGTAAACACGAGGTAAGGAGCACTACTCACCTGAAAAAATTTAACAAAATGGAATGACTACTTAACTACTCTAATATTCGGACACATTATTCGCTACTCAACAAGCTTAGTCGGAACGGGCCTTTATTGTCCTTATAAAAAGCTGGTCATTTATTTCAGGATGTTTATGCTGACAATAGTATATCTGTTTTAAAACTTTGGTAATTTATAAATAAGATGTTTAGAAATATCCCATGTATTTGAGAATAATGATTTCCTGCTATATATTCCGAGGAGACATTTTCGAAAACTTACCGTTCTCCTAGAAGTTCTTTCCCATTTAATTCATAAACAGCATCATCCGCGTCTCGATAGTCTTCAAATTCCTAAAAATAAACATCTCATATATTTTCTATTGATAACATCCAGAAATCATAGTTATTTACCACAGTGCTCAGTCAATTATATTTGGCATCAAGGTAGTCAGACCCGAAAGATGAAAACATCATAGCATTATTTATGTTTTATAGAGGATAAACTAAAAGAGAGTGTAAAATTCCTCGTTTCAATGATATGTTGTGTAAAAATATATGAAAATTATCAAGCCACATTCACTTCATTAAAATTACTGAAGAGTTGATCATTCTGCGCGTCTTTATTATTTCACGCAAGCACAAATTTATCCAGATGGTAGTAAAACTAAAGTAGGTACGGCAATTCATCTAAAAAGAAAACTTACCACAAATCCATAACCATTCTTGATGAGGATATCTCTGGTTCTGCCGAAACCTTTGAAGAATTTCTCCAAGTCGCGTTCCCTAACGCCAAAGGGTAAGCCTCCTACATAAACACGGGAGCCCACCATTTTCTAAAAATAAAATAAAAACAAAATTGAAAAAACATTACAACGAAGCCGGTGCGAAAAACAGAATTTCTAAATGTGTGATCGTAAAACGAACCGATAGACGCTTGTTGCAAGATGTACAACTGTTAAAAATAGCAATACGCTAGAAGCCTTAACAAATAACTTTGCGAATAGCCCATGCGGCAAAAATGGCGGCTATCGCAATCGCAAGAACAGAAGTTGGGGAAAAAATGCTACTTACTTACTCGATTTGATCAGATCACACCAACAATGCTGACCGAATGAATTTTATGAAAACGACCAATACAAATGCTATATATTTAGAATCAACAACGCATGGTTTTTTTTGACGCCGACAAAAACACCACGGACGTGGTAAAGACGTTTTCAACTTCCAACGCACTAAAACAGACCGGATTCCGGAAAGAGGAAACGAATTGACAAACCTGACAAACATTTTTGAAAAGTTGCTTACTTGACTATTAGCAATGCTAAGTGTGCAACCACACTTTATGGTCCGGAAAGTATAATTCTTATTCAATATTTTGTTTGGTGAAAAATTAACTGCCTTCTAAATTATATGCGTGAATGTTACACACTTATTTCAACAAATGACCAAACGAACTCATATTTATGAAGAAATCTGACTTATTGTTAAGTAGGTTCCGTTAAATTTGCATTTTATGTGGATGTGGCCTTACTAAAACCAAACGTAGCCTCAATAAAAAAATATTTGGAGGTTCCTACTTACAATTTTATTTATCGATTTTAGTACCCTTTACACACAGAGTTCGGAGCGGGGACGTGCCCCGCGCAACTTCAGGCCGCTGCGCAGAAAAGTCTCACAATGAACTGCGCTGTAAACCGTTATCTTACTTTCGGTCTTTACTTTTCTGCGCGGCGGCCTGAAGTGGCGCGGGACGCGTCCCCCTCCGAACTCTGTGTGTAAAGGGTATTTTTGTCTGGAAAAGGTACTTGGGTAGTTTCTTGAAAAATCCAATGATCGATTATTTTGGTTTTTCAAAATTATTCTCAAAGTATTTAAATCATCTTACTTACGTATAACGTATCTATTTAGTCTTACTTAACAAGTTTTTTTTTATTTATATAAGACTAAATAAGTACGTTCAGTAGGTGCTTCATATTTTTTTGTAAGTAGGAGTATTGATATATATTTTTTTGAAAATTAAGATTTTTCAGAAAAAAATTTCACCCATTCTGATTCCACGATAACTGATTTAATGTCGCAAGTGTCATACTTTCTGAGTTTGGAGCAATCGGATTGAAAGTTACTAGGCGTAAAAATTAAATTTGAATATTTTTTGCAGAAGTAATGGTTTGGACTAACCAGGATGAGGACCAAAATCCAGTACTGTACTGAGAAAACCTGTATAAATGGTTCTGACTGACCAGTATGGATGGTCCCTTGCGGTACTGACACATTTGCTCATAAATGAGCATGATTGTTGCAAGCATATTCTTGAATAAGCATGCTAAAAGCAAACAATTTAACACACATGCTCTTTATAAGTATGCTCTCGCTCAAATAATTGTAAGAAAGTACTACAATTTCATTATATTTTGCAACAAATATTAAAAAAAAATCTATTTAATTTTTTTTTTATAGATTTGTAAAAAGTAGTATACAATGTATTCAATGACGTATTCAATAGTGTTGATTTTATATATGGTTGCAATTCGGATGTCAGTATGGTAAATTAATCACATTAGCAGCCTGAAGGAAAGAGAAAATCCGAAAATGACTAGATAATAAAAAATAAATGCTAATTTCAATAGAAATTGTTTTATTTCGGAGGGAAAAGAACTTATGGGGATTTTGTGGGGAATTGGAACATCTATTGTGGGTATTTTTCTAATCCTGTGTTACAAAGACATTCGTGACTCCAATAATGAATCACGAAAAGCATGGTTGTTTGTCTCCCCAACGGGCCATTTTCGATATTTTTACAAAGAATGTGCACCCACAGCTGCCGCGAACTGAGCGGTAAGAGATACATCGAAATGAACATGAAAGCCTATTCAGACATGCTTAGAGCACTCCTACTTCCAACCGCGAATCCAGTAGCATGCTGATCAGCAACCAGCTGATTTGTGAGCAATAGTAGCAAAGTAAATCCTGTCTTGACACAATACCATGCTTATTAATTTACAATCACTCCGTGTTTTCCGTTATGGTAAATTGGCACATAACTTGACACCTCATCAATTTACTTTAATTGGTCTTGGCAGTGTCCCAAATTATTTTTACTGTGAAAAAGCATATTTTACAATCTTATTAAAAGCACATAGAAATGCAGACGGTGTTTTCTCCACGCAAACGTATACCCCTGTTTCCTCCTGGATTTTGACACTTCTAGTGCTAATATTTTTTTGAATATGATATACAGACCGGTCAGTGGTTGAGTGAGCATCGCCTTTGGGTCCCACCCGGGCGTCCCATGTTCAATTCCTCGGCTGGTTAAGTCCTCCATCACAACACAAGCAGCGTTTTTGGCATTCTGTGGGGGTAGTAGGAGAGTTTTAAACATTGTTGGGTTATTTGACTGGTCAGTGGTTGAGTGGGCATCGCGTTTGGGTCCCACCCGGGCGTCACATGTTCGATTCCTCGACTGGCTAAGTCCTCCATCACAACACAAGCAACATTTTCGGCTTTCTGTGGTGGTAGTAGGAGATTTTCAAACATTGTTGGGTTATTCGTAACCCGGGAATGTTTGTCTTTCTTTATAAAAAAAAAAAATTCGTAACCCGGGAATGTTTGTCTTTCTTTTTAAAAAAAAAAAAAATAAAATAGATATCAACCACTGGCATCTGGCATGTCCCTACCTTTTGCTTTTTTGATAAGTTTTTGAAAGGAGTTAGGACCCTCCAAAAATCTTAAAATTTACCTAGTTTGAACCCCATCAACAGACTTTCAGTAAACAAATTAAAAAAAAATCAAAACATTAATAATATTTTCTTCTAAATACAGATGGTGTAACGAGAGAAACCACGCAAGCTAGAATACTTTTTCGCTTACACGTAATTCGGCATCCTTGTCTACGCACGCAGGACGCCGGAGCGATCATATTGGTTACGCAATTAATAAATCAGCATATCAGCGTGTGGCTCCCAGCTACCTACCGAAGGATGTACCACAACTAGCCCTATATAAACCATTGCGCGGCCTCGAATCAGCAAAGATCCAGATCTATTCCAAGGGCTCAGTACTTGAAACTAATAGTGAGATGTGTTGTCCGTATGTAGTAAGGTGAAAGAGTATCCGGTGAAATTCCTTATCTCTCGTAAAGATCCAGATCAAGTCCTAGGGCTCAGTACCTGAAATTAATAGTGAGATGTGTTGTCCATGTTAGTAAGGTGGAGGAGGCCTTAGAGATTTTCTGCCTTCCGAATACAGTCGGAGATAATGCGCCGTGTTGATAATGCAAAGTGTAGTTATATTCGTTTATATATAATTTTATATTGTTTTATTATTATTTTTTCATATTTTTCCACAATAAAAGTCTTTATTACGAACTCACTCAGTGTTTAACATATTTAACATCATAAGGGTTAATTTTTTTTTTTAAATAGGACAATTTTGGAGGAGAAGGAAGGGAAACACAAAACCTCGATTTTGACGATTTCATTTAGGTATAATCCCTTTTGTTCAGTATTTGGGGAGTAACAGCGATAGTTACTTCAACAGTTTTGTAAAATACTTATTATTCTAATTTCTCCGCTCCCGAGTTTCCTCTTGAACTTTCCGTATAGCTTATAATATATAGGATAACTTGGTAGTCCGTATTGTCACTAGTACCTATAGATTGTGGGGATACAAAATAATATATGGATTAAAAAAGACTTTCTTCCTAAGAGAATGGATTCTTTATTCCTAGTTAGTTTCTCCTTTTACCATCTTCAAAGTTATCCGTGTTGATATACTTTCCTTAGTTCATATGTCCGAATGTTTTATTTCGGAGGTAAAAAAACTTATTACTTGTGGGGAATTTGAAAACCTATTGTGGGTATTTTTCTGACCCTGTGTTCCAAAGACATTTGTGACTCCAATAATGAATCACGAAAAGCAAGGTTTTTCTCTACCAACGGCCACATTCAATATTTTCAGAACACACTGAACCTCCAAGAATTTGCACCCAACACATTTATTTACTCTCAATAAAACTGGAGTCAGTTTTCGAAATCAAATATTTTTACTGTATCATTTTTTACTTCACTTGGGAGGCCCCGAGGGAAATAATTTCTCTCAGGGACGAAATCTTTGGGGTTGCTATGTGGAGGGTTTTCCTGGGTTTGGGGAGAAATATGCTGTAGCAACACGAAGAAAACACTGAGGCTGGCAAATGATTCCACAGTGGAGCTGATCAACACAAAGAGTTCGAGGATGATGATCTTGACAAAATTATTTTTGTGTAAATAAAGCTATTCTAACCATTCGGACCCATAAGCTTGTTTTCACGATAATGTAGCATTACCAGACTTATGTACGACATATGAGGCGTACCTGACTTACTAAGCAAAATTTCAATTCCATATGATACCTAGTCTTTCATTAGCTACTACTATAATATTCTTTCATTATCTGTATAATTTTGTGTTATTTTGTTAATTTGTAGAATTGTTAACCTCAACACAGGCTTGTCCTTGTGAGGTTGCAAATTTTATTGTAAACATTTTACCCGCAATGCAAAGAAACAATAAATAAATAAATATACTTTATTACTGTACTCTTTTATCTTGCATTTGATTTTTGAAAAATACGTCTCGACTGCTGAATATACGCGGCTCCACGGCCGGTGTAGTCCAGCGGTAAGGCTCTTGACTCGCGAAGGTCGCGGGATCGAATCCCGGCATGGCAAACAAATTTTATTTGATTAATTTGTGTTATTTCACAATTCATTAATTAAAAATAGCATATATTGTATTTGAGGCATGTTCCAGAGTGAAGACACTCTAAGTATCGCCTTGGTGTAAGACCAGCATTCAGAATTGAAACTTTGCTTGAAATGGCTTAGCCATGTTTGGTGACCAGATCTGAATAGCCAGGTACATCCCCACCTTCCTCTTCCCCATCTCCTTCCCCTCCTCACTACCTTCAGCCTCACAACATACCCCAATTGGGGATGCTATAGTCTCACTGGCTCCAGACGAGAGCAGATGGGACTCTTGTGCGGTATACATGTATAAAAAAAATATCCTTATTTTTTTCATAAATCAATTATTGGAAAAGGTAGAACCACATTCAGGTAGAATCATAACAGGTGAAGACTAAGGTCCAAGTGGGTTACTTTATCAAAAAAATAGAAGATGGCACCGAATGACGATTTGTGAATGTTGAATGTTTTGTTGAATGTGGATGTTGTGTTGAATGTGAATGTTGAATGTTGTATTGAATGTGAATGTTGAATGTGACACTGCTGTGGTTTAGAAAATTGGATAGATGTATGGACTTTTTTGTATCCTTTTGGGCCCTCAAAGAAAACTCACCAGTCACCCTCAGAAAACTCACCAGCTGACCACACATTGATTGGTGTCATATATGTAAGTGTACAAATTAGATTTTACTTAAATTAGATTTTGGTGGAGGAACGATATTATAATCAAAAACATTTTGTTTTCATAAATAAATTTAATACCTGACACGCTATTTACAATACTTTTAAGGAGAAAGAGATCAACTTCTTTAGTAATATTTTGGGTGTCAATGGCGGCTCATAAGATGTCTTGTATGCATCACAGAAACCAAAAGTCAGATGTCACATTATTTAAAATAAATTGTTCAGAACAACATACATATATTTAAAATCAATCAATCTGCACTAAATAGCTCACAGCATGGTTAAATTTATGCCAAAAAAACTCTTTATACTTGTGTTGGTACTTTAAAACCTCATACTTTCGTAAAACCACCAAACCTTTGGCTTTCGAGATATAGAGGTACATTTGAAATGTGTTTCATACAAAAATCTTATTAGAAATGTTAGTTAATTGTTTTAAAAAAAATTAAGAGCCACCGTCAAAGAATTGTGTCATTCCTAGTTTTTCTTTAATCCAAAGCAAATTATAGTAAGCATTTTTCGCACTTTTGTAAACAGTTTGAAGCTTACGACATACAAAAATATTAATCATTTATGTAGCTACAGTTTCACTTATAAATATAATAGTATTCTCATTACATTTTATAAAATATGTTTGGCATAGTAGTTTATCTTAAATAAAACGGTGATCCAATGAATTATAAAATGAATACCAGTTAAAATCATTGTCATGATAAGAATGATCAGTAAATATTGTTTGTTGTGTCTAAAGAAAAGGCCCCTAATATTATTTTAGCTAAATAAATACAGGAATTTGAAGAATTCAAGATCTCCGCGATATAGTGGTGTAAATGCCTTGAACTCTAGGGGTTATGTAACGATCTTAATTCAGAAATTTTATTTGTCATTGTAAAAATATACTGTAAAGGTTTAGTCAATGAATACAAATATAACAGTACCAATAAAAATAGACTCATACCAGCGGTTTAAGCATCCGATGAGTCGAGGTTGTAGGTTTGGTTCTACCTTTGCGTAAAATATGTTGACATGCATTCCATCAGTTTAATTTACTAGATACCTACTAAAATTTTTTAAAGGATTTTTTACCTACTAAACAGATTTTTATTAGTCACGTTGTGAGAAATGATTAATTACCTGCTTTACAAAAGTTTAAAAAAAAATGTATCTATTTAAATTTCGATTTGTTTTCATGAATGAATGCAAATCTTTAAAGTGGAAATTAACCCACTTCCTGACATCCGATCGAGCTGAAACTCGCCAGATAGACTCGTTATTGATGACAGTGCATTCTATCGACTTTTGGTAGCACTCACACACACACACACATGCGTTTCTATGAAATTGGCTACTAGCCGGCCCAAGAGATGGCCCGAAAATTGAAAATAGATATACTTCAATTTTAATGTTATAGTAAAAAAAAAACATTGTTTTTATCACGGGTCTCCAGCGTAGGGAGTGTGGCGAACCCATCGCTCAGGGAGTGGAAACACAAACCTGCAATAGCCATCCCAAGCCAAGGTGTGAGCTACCGTGCTCAGGCTGAATGTCCTGGGGAACAGTGTCAAGAACGGTGCCTCCGAGAAACAAGGTCGCATCTCGGAGTATTTAGACCTTACTCCAACATTCGGGGCTCTGCTGGAGTGGACCTTCTATTTCCCTGGTCACTCGTGGGACAAAAAAATTGGACCATTCGAAAACTAGGGGCCTTTTGGGAACCTAGGAGTGCTGAGGCCACCTCTGTGGACTTTCTTCCTGGGGCCCTTAGGAGGAACCAAGAGGAGAAGCCGTGGAGAGGAGAGCTGAGGCCACCTCCATGAACCCTTCCCTTGTGGGGCCTTCACGGAACCAAGGGGAAGGGCACTCTTCCGACACGGGGCCTTTGGGGAACCAAGGAGGAGTGAAGTGGAGAGATGATGTCCTCTTCCCATGTGGGGCCTTCAGGGAACCATGTAGGAGTGAAGAGGAGAAATGAGGCCATCTCCGTGAACTCTTTCTTATGGGGCCTTTAGGGAACCAAGGAGGAGTGAAGAGGAGAGATAAGTCCTCTTCCCTCCTGGCCCTTGGGGAGCCAAGGTGGAGTGGGCTCTTCTCTTGTGGGGCCTTTAGGGAACCAAAGGGAGGTGAACTCTCCGTCGTGGAGCCTTCAGGGAACTAAGGAGTGGAGAGGAGAGATGAAGCCCTCTTCCCTCGTGGGGCCTTCATGGAACCGCGGAGGAGTGAAGAGGAGAAATGAGACCTGGGAAGACACATTGTCGAACCAGAAGATATAGCTTCATTTCCAATGACAATCCTGGTGAACTTTGTAAAACAGACTGGATTACTGTCAAAGGAATGAGGTAAAATGGGAGATAGCACAATGGGCCTATGGCCTAAGTGCTCACGGGAACTTTATTTATGTAAACCGTCTCCGCTCTTGAAAAAAAAAAAAAAAAAAAAAAATATCACGGGTCAATTTTTTTGTTTGATATAAATGGTACTAAAAGGTCGATAGTGACTACTAACAATCAACACTATTGATGCTGCGAGTAAGGAGGACTGGATATGAAGAGATATCTAATATTTAATTAAATACTGTCAAAAAGCCAGCATGGTTCAAAACTATACAGGCAGCCATATTTAATATAATTAGGTAGGTAATTCATTTTATTAAGGGACCAATTTCTTTAAGATCTTTGACCCAAAGATATCATAAAACATTACACACATTCATACTATTTACGCAAGCTTAAAGCAAGCATGCAAATAATAATTTGTTAATACGTATATAATTGCTGAATATTTTAATACATTTTGGTATGTAAGAAATTATTTTTATAAAATTGCAGAACTTATAAAAATTGCTATTATTGCATAAAAATTAATCTAAACGTCATTTTAAGGACACAAATATAAAATAGTATGTCCATATGCAACAAGAAAATATCAATTAGATATAAGAAAACAAATAAAAAATAATGTCAATGGTACAAAATTAAAATTGTCTAAAACAACACAAAATAACACTATCGTTTAATTGTCAGAAGAACAAAGCATAAAATAAATTTGCTAAAAAATAAAGAATGAAATTTGAAAACAAATTAACCCATCGTTACTTCAATGAATTTAAATGCATTACTGATAATACTAAATAGATTTGCAACGATTAATTGGTGCATGCTTCATACGTTCAGATCATTAATTTTCATTTTGTCTACCCTATCAAAGGGGGTAGATATCATTTGGCATGCCGTAAATGCAAAATATTAGCAGCAAATCGATGGGTTAAATCATTAAATTCTAAACTAATCCATTAATATTATAATATTCCAGATACATTACTGTCTTAAAAAAATAACATTACTTGAGCTGCAATATTTCTAACGATTAAAATTTTTATAAATTGTGCTTATTCATGTATTCTTCTTACTTATAAATGAAGCTATTTTTGCAGCTTTGTGATTCCAAATATTTTATAAAATTTGACATTGGTCATTCTCACTTCTAAACCAGTTGCATCTAAAACGTTCTAAAGCGTATATTTATCTAAGTCAAAACAACATTACACACAAGGTTAGATATTTTTTTATAAAATGTCAGAGTAATTTTGTAATTCAGAAAGACAAAAATAATAAATGACAGTCTTACTGTTTTTATAAAAATGAAGTAAGCATTATGCGCAGTATAAAATTGATTGTGCCTAGGAAGTAGAATTTTGAATGTTAAGAAGTTGTACTTCACATAAAAAGTTTTATAATTAATTTGGAAACATTGCATTTACATCCTACAATTAAAATGTATAAAAATGATTTTTCTAGTTTATTTTGTGATTCCACATACAAGGCTCTTCTAGAACCCAAACTTTCCTACTTAAACTATATACATCAGTTTCCATTTACTTATCATTTAATCATCACAGAGGAGCCAACATTCATCAAAATACAAGGAAGATCAAATTTTATTTTACATATTCAAGCAACGCAGTTTCTTCTCCGGCAATCTCGTGGTAAACTGGAAGTTAGGCGGGGTCACTGGAACCACTTCTGCGGGTTGTGGCTCGGGATCAGCTCCCAAACGGACGAGGCACATCTTCAGGGCCGCAGCCCTCCGCCGAACAATCCTTTCCAACCCAAACAAATGATCGTCCCATGCTCCAGGGATGTGTTCCCTCATGAACCTTGCCAGCCTTAAAACATATTCTGCGTTATGACCGGCCGGCCCGCTCGTTGTAATGACTTGATGAGCTATTGATTCTAAGGTTGCCTCTCCCAGCCAGTGGCAGTTTCCGGGTAACGCGACGTATACCACGGTGGAGATTGGGGGGTCGGTTCCCGTGGGATAGAAGTACGCTTTACGCACGTTGTAGCCCCCGAGTCTGCACTCTCGGTTTTGAAGGTAGGGCAGGGCGGCTTCTCCAACCACTTCGAAGGCTCTTCCCCACGTAACACCCTGGAAATAAAAGAAAAAATTGTTGTAAATAAAAATACTGTGACAATATACTTAACGTACATTTAATGTGTGAAGTATTTAAAAAGTGGCATGTACTGTTCAATTTATATAAAGAATGAAGACCATTATAAAAAAAGTATGAAATTGAGGTTAAAAGTCTTGCAAATGTTTTCAAATTAAGTATATTTTTAGGGGTGTCTATCTAATATATCTGGGTAGTTAATGCTCAGCTCTGCCTGATATTTTATTGTATATTAATATGTTTAGGAAACAAAGAGTTATTTTTAAGATAATTACAATGTAAATTAATATTATTTATTAAAATGAAAACAAATCACTTTGTAAAACACCACTATTTAATCAAAATTATCTACATGTTTCGAAAGCAAAGATTTCTTTGTGAGGATAAGAGATAAGATTAACAGTAATAAAACTAACAAAAGACAAACAAGTATAGACAAATAAGAATTATAGACCAAAATATTTTAGGTAGTGGCGATTAATTACTTTAAAAAAAATAATATAAAATGAAATATAAAAATTATTTTAGAGTAAGTAAAAATTGCATTTATATAATAAAAACTTTTGAAACAAGCAATAATAATCAAGGTGTCTACATAACAAAAAAAAATACTATTAAATATAAGGATAAATATAAAAATAAATTTAAGAGATGGCTATTTTTAAGAAATATTTGATTATTAATAATAATAATTGTAAACCTGTTGTGTTTGTGAATTTTTTTTTTGTTTTTGTTCAAGTTTTGTCAATGTTTTGTTTTTATTCAAAGTTGCATCGCAATCGGACCGATTGATATAGAAAATAATTTCATAACGCATCATCATTATACAATGAAACCTTTGCAAGCGTGTGTACAACAAATCACCAGTCTCATTGCAATCGCATGAATGGTATGGCAATGCATACGGGACAAACAAATAAACATTCATTTTAATATAACACTATATAACATATAAAAAATTATACTTATTGTAAAAAACATACAAATATTGAATTTAAAAAATATATATAAAGATAAAGATGTAAAAATAAAACAAAAGAAAAAAACAATAGAACAAATAAATAATAAAAACAGTGAAAACAGTAACATAAGTATCAATTTAAATGTTTTGCAACAAGAGATAGAATCGGTCTGTCTGATTTTAAATATATTCAAGTTATATTTAAAAACGTTTACGTTTTTAAATTTTGCAAATACGAATAATTTTCAATAATATTCCCCACATTTTATTAACAGTTAATTGAAAAATTTTGGGTTGCGGATATTAATATATCAAAACTCGCGCCGTCAATGATCTTGGGAGCTGAAAATAATTGTCATGACTTAGAAACTAATGAATAGAAATTAGTGAAGAAAACTGAAAAGAAAAGTTTTTAAAGCTAAAGAAGAACGTATCAAATGACCCTTTGCAACGGTTATTCTACGTTCGTGCAACCAGGCACGTAACTAGCCCTTACACACACATCCAACCACGTGAAAGTAAGCACCAATATGCACGTGGAACTATGCCCAGCCCGCATACGCAACCTTATCCATTCTATACCCTTCGAGAATACGTCATCGCAACTGGTTTTATAACGTTTTTACACTAGTACCATCATAGATCCAGATGTTTCGGGAGCAAGAGCGTTGCTTCTCGAGACACATTGTGACTGAACACCGAACCTTACTAATTAAAAAGTAATTACTTATTACGAAATACCAAAACGTAAACATACAAAACTACCTACCATGAAGTACGTAACTGTTATCTAGGTACTTTATGGATGTGTAGAAGTAAAGCATTGACACTCCACTCAAATTACAGAAGTCGTGTTATTGACACCGCGAAGCAAGAAGCAGGTTTACCTGATATAGAGGTTTTCGTATTTGTTTGTCAACAACGACAATTGAAATTTGTAGAGCAAAAACGAAATGAAAATCAATCTCCGTATCTTTCTGTACTTTGAAAAACTCGGTGTATCAATTACTCGAAGTAAAGACAAAAAGAAAATACTAAAACGAAGGTGAAAAGTAACACTGTCAAATAAAATTAAGCACGAAACACACGATGGAAGTGTTGCAATAAGTGCGTATCTACGCAAGACACTATCATCAATATTGATATGTATATAATATATATCAATATTATAAAAGAAAGTCCAAAAAAACGTGCAAAAACTCAGAAACCAGTCCCAGTACGATCAAGGAAGTTTTATGGTGTGGTAGATCTCTATCCCCCCTCTGGAATGACGGTTCCCGTTTTTACCTAAAGGGTATGCTTTTTTTTTTTTTTCCAACTCCCCATATGATTTATTTATTTATTTATTGTTGTTATACGCCCATATGGGCTTTTGAAGATATAAGGGCTGGAAGTTTCGCCCTCTTGGAATTTTCAGAACAGTCTTCCGGAAAGTTCTAGAAGGTTCCGTAGAGCTCTAGAATGATCGGGAATAGTGAATCGGGAATATCATTGTGGAAAATTCCAGAAAACTCTCGAATGTTGTCCTGAGCGAAGCCGGGTAACCCAGCTAGTAATAAATATTGCGAGTTGACCAAATAGAGTACAGAATATCCCAATGTCGAAATTGTCGAAGTATAGCGGTACCCGAACATCTCAAAAATAAAAATCAACCCAATCCATTCTATTTAAAAAAAACATAATACATCTATTTTCAAATTAAAACTTTTAAAACTTTAAAACTTCATTTTTTTGGTTGAGGTTTGAACCTTCTTATAACACATTGTCATCAACAACGAGTCTGTCTGCCGAGTTTCCTTCATTCAGGCATTCATTCAATCAAGAAAACAAAAGCCAAATTCAAATAGATGTATTTAAAAAAGGAATATTAAGATTTGATTAAAAAAGATTTCAACTTCTTCATGTGCCTTACTGAGACTAGTTGAAGACAATAGATCTCCTTCAAATAACGTACAAATTTTAATAAATTAGGTACGATTTGAAATTTTCACGGCCAATTTTCAAATTTCATCTGCCCTGATGATGGACACTAACTCTGTCCGAAACAGAGGGTTAAGGAAGAATGAAGCGCAGCACGGAATAATACTCCAAAAATGAATCACGATAATGTGTAAGTAATTTAGAAAAACTATGTCCTCGTATGCTTGCACACCGTTTTAATAATCTTTTTAGTATGTCTTGGAGATATATTTATTGTTGGAAATCCGTTGTTACGGAAAATGGATGAAACCACCATTACTAACTGTAGTTGGCAGTAAGTAACAAGTATGGTGACAAAAATCATTAGTTTAACAAAGAGCTCGAAGGCCTCCAAGTCGAATTGAAAGTCTGGTTAACCTAAAATGACCTAGAGTAAAGAAAATGCCAAGACTCAAGAAAGAAAGGGAACAAAGCATGAATTAGATGAGTAAGATCTTTGCGGCTTTTTGTGTAATCAAAAGCAATGAGTTGTACACTCAAAAATCTTAATTACAAATTGCAACAACAGCGCTTGCAAAATAAGTGGAGATTTCAATTACTAATGAAACAGACGATGATGAAAACAACAAGAAAAAACCTCGAGAATTATAGAAAGACAGAGAAACTGTAAAAAATTTGACCATGACAGCAAGAGTTTGAGATGAACCACTGTTCACCAATTTACTGTTCCGAAAGTTCAATGTAGTTCAGATTCAGGGCTAATAAACGCTGTTTGCATTCTCGGAAAATATCATTGACGGTATTGCGAACAGAATTGGATTCGTTGGGTTTTGAACTCAGGGTTTGTCCGGTCACGGAAGTCTAAGAGTTGATCTTGTCAATCATTGAAAAGGTCTTTCTCAATGTGTCAAGGATTGGTTTAGTTCACCAATTAAAAGCTATTATAATTGATGCGTGAAACGAATAAAAAATTCAATTAGTGTACTGTGAAAATTAGGTGTGTTCTTGCGGCCATTTTTAATTTTTTTTTTAAAATTAGCACCACACATGAGACTTTGAGGAAAATAATTTTCCTCAAGGCCTGTGTCATCTTTGGGGATGCTGTGTGGAGGGTGTCTTTAATGAGAGGAAGTTCTGGGAAGGATTAATGTACGAGGAGTACAATTTAATAAACACTTTTTATGTAGATGATAGAAAAAAGAAGAATTTCAAATCCCTACTAGCCGGTGGCTTCGTTCCAGACTTCGACCCTCTTTTTCTCATGATCACAAGTCAAAATTTTATCCAGCATTTTTTGTGCCAAGAAATCGGGTAAACAATCTTCATCCCCGGGCGATTCAGAAATTTGACGTATGCACTTCTAGCATTTGGTCCCAAATATTTATAAATGTATTGGTTGTGAAAAGTGAAACATAACAGTTTACAACGAAAGTATAAGAATACTGTTTCAACCTTTAAAACATTCTAATGACGTAAATGTATTCCAGTAAATGTATTCCAGTAAATGTATGCAGATAGACTCGGCAAACTAAGAATGCAAATATTTTTTTTTCAAATAAAACAGAAGAGGGATATATACCTATTATCGTGTCAGAGTTCACAAATTATCATTAAAAGTTGCAAAATCATTATCAATAAACCATTGCTGATTATGAAAGTTTTCGTACGCACCAATCTTATTAATGATTTAATCAGTCAATAATATGTAAAATGTAATCAAATTATTACTTAATATTACCAATACTATTCAAAATATTTTGTTTAATCTTTAAACTGAGTTGTTATTCAACTAGCCGATTAGAATGACTTCATATTAAATAATAAACTGTTATAAATATTATAATAATTAATAGCGGTGTACAGAATTCTAACATATAACTATTTCTATTAATTAAACTAGATCTAGATCACAATCATATTTATTTTCAATTTGGGAGGCGGGTAAGGGTACCTTCGCCCCGGGATTATTGGATAACCAACACCTCTGCCATAGGACACACCAAGTGGTTCGCTGCGTTTGGTGACTTAGCAGGGGTTCCCAGGTTCATCGGGTGGGGTGTGTTAGCGGCGGACGCGCCTACCCACCAGCTGCGTGGCGAATAGGATCAGGAGGGGCCGGAGATCCTGTGATCTCTCCAGCTTGTATCTCTCGACATATCGTCTTGCACTGCAGCAGGAAGAATGGATTCGTAATTCCGTTACTCCTGGACACACTGACCCCTGGATTTCTACCCACCCCTCATACCCTTTTCCTTCCCAGAACGTCCTATTCTTTCTTGCCTCAAAAAGACCCTGCACACAGCACGACTTAGGCCCTGCACTAACAGTGACCAATATCTTAGGCCCTCCAAAGATGACTTAGCGCCTCCGTACATGGAGCTACTTACAAACTATTCGAGCCTGATGCGCGTAGCACGCGCACCGCTCGTAGGTACCCGCCAAACAATTTTGCTGGTGTTCGTACACAGCGCTACGCGACGGATGTCGGGTTGAAGTTGGTAGCGCGCTACCGACGGTGCCGGTAGCGCGCTACGCTTTGTAGCATTCGTGTCTACTACTTTCGTTTGACAGAAATGTCGTCTGAACATGAAATTAATGTTAGATTTGTTCTGGAAGTGGAAAAAAATGCGTGTTTATATAACTTTACATTTCCAAAATACGCAAGAAAGGATTTAGCGGAGAAGGCATAGATTAATGTTGGAGAAAAAGTCATTTGACATCGTTTGACATCGTGTTAACTCCACGGCTGCACGTGAAAAATGATCAAGTTCAGTATAATTCGGGTAGCGCCGTGTACGGAAACCAGCTTTAAAAAGTAGTATATCTGCAGGGTACTTGTGGTTGTGTCACAATCACGTAGTTTGTAAGTATCTCCATGAACGGAGGGCCCTGAGATAAATTAGTTTCCTCAGGGCTTCCTGTGTGGGGTTAATTTAAAATAAATTATATTCCTAAACCAAAATTATTAACTATAAAATTATAAGAGTTGTTTAATGAGTTTAGAATGTATGTAAAAACTTATATTTTTCAAACTTTTAAATGCATAACATCTCTACACTGGAAGCAACGCGGTATGGCTTGGGTCTTTCATTTTTAGGGATGCTTTGCGAATGGTCTTTTGAGAAGAGAAAGGCGAGGCTGGTGCGAGAGAGGAATCACAAAAGCAGGCAGATTTGTTTAGCAGTTCAGAGCCGAGTTGTTTACCACAAGAAACAGTCGTTCACAAAACAAAATATTTCCGAGCTATTCAAAAGTGTTAGATTTGAACACGACTCAGACAGGGATATGTCGCTCATGTAATCCAAAAGAACCACAACTTGTGCGAAGATCACGTTTTAAGGCTAAAAATTTAGAAATATCCGTTAATTCACCAAATCCGTTGTGTAAAAAGACCTTATCTTCTTTGCAATTATTACAAATTTAATATATTTTTAACGTTAAACATATTTTGTAATAATTTTTTTCATATCAAATCGAACTCTTTTTTTAAATAAAAACATCCGCATATTGAAGTTGTTGGATTTTTTTACAAATATTTGAAAATTCGTCAATTCGTCTCAGACCACGTTTTCTCAGATCATGAGAAAAGCAGTCAGTGACCGGTCAGTCAGTTGACTGGTCGGTGGTTGAGTTGGCATCACGTTTGAGTCCCACCCAGACGTCATGAGTTCAATTTCTCGGCTGGCAAGTGTACTCCACTATGACACAACCAACATTTTCCGCAATGTGGTGGTAGTAGAAGATTTATTCGTAACCCGGGTATGTTTGTCTTCAAAAAAAATTATAATTCAGATACTATGTTTCTTTTGAATCACAATTCATCCAATTTAATATTCAAGTTCTCAGAATGTCCTATTGAAGTTATGTATTCTATTGTACTGTGAAACAACCGGCTCATGAAATAATAACAGAACTTGAATAGATCTTGAAGGTTAACTTTGAAATTTGACAAATTATTCAAATTCTGTGAAACAGCCCGTCCAATCAAGAAGACAAGTAACGCCAACGTACTTATTACTGAATGTTGAAAATAATTCCGTCAACTGTCAATTGGCGTACAAATCATAGAATCCACACACCAGGCTCACAATGCTATAATAAAGCTAAAGCATTTGGCACAGGATGTGCGCGCTATATATACCACGCTAAATTGAATTCAATTAATCCACTGTTAGTGCAAGAATGCCTCACGTTCAAGCGCAAATACTCCACCAATAAGACCGAAGACAAAGGAACGTGGTGAGAAAATACTGAAGGGCAAAATACGTTTTATTGATTTTGGCAGTCACAATGAGAAGAAGTCAGAGAGACGCAGTACAAACACTAAGAAAGGTCGTGAAACATCTGTGTCGAATCTTTAAAAGAGATTTATAAGGAAATTAAAATAATTGACTGAATTGGCAATAATCCAAATTAATGATACGTATGAGTACTCCACGAGTAAGAGTAAATGTTTGGAATCATGAAAAGGGGTCAAAGAAACAATGAAGTTAAAGCTATTATAAACCCACAAAAGAAGGACTGTGGTCAACCTCGTTCCAAATCACGGGTTCAGTTATAAAATTTGGTTTTATAGACAAAATAAGTAAGGTTTGAAAACAAAGAGTAAAAACAGACCTACAGATAATAGCTACACCAGCGTGTACTGAAGTAGCATGTTTCTTTTTATTATGTTTGTCTTGCGAACAAGTAAACATTGTCGTGCGTATTTACACACACGCAAGAAAAATTTATCACCAACACCAAAAAAAAAAACAGTGCCAGGAAAACTCGGAAGAAGATTAAACGTGAACACCGACGTAGGCGCATCATTTAGATGTGTTTATTTGCGAATTAAATATTACGTTAACCCATCAAAAAAAGTCTACTGAAATTATAATGCCAGAAAAATCGTTTCAAGAAATAATGTGATGTATTAATCTTGTACGATTGTGCCACATGGTATTCCGGGTAGAGATGGGTAAGTTCTGCATTTTGCCGGAGGACTCCGAGACATGGTTCCTTTTAAAAGAACCCGAGTTCAAGGAGTGGGTCCCGGGTCCGAGTTCTTTGGTGCGGACTGAGCGCTGGATGTTGTTGCGGCGCACCGAGCCAATACGCACGGGTTCATTTTGGCGAAGATTAACGAAATCCATTTGCGTCGTGTCTAGCCTACAGGGCGACGATTAATGCGAGGCCGTAACGGCTGTATAATTCCCAAGGAATGATAATTTTAGCACATGCGTAAGCAATAATAAATCAAATAAAGTCATGAAATTTCTCATGAAGTGATCATCCTTATCTCCTCACGGACTTGAACAAAGGATATTATTTTTAAATGTTAGATAAGGCCGAAAATCCATTAACTTAACTAATTATTTGCAAACGTCTCACATTTCAAGAGGCGCGATAAGTATTAATAGTGTAATACGATATTATGGTATCATATTTACAGGATACCGAAACGACAATGATTTTATCAAAAAATATTAACGTCGATCGTCTTAGAAATTTGAGAAGTTGTTATCTCTGGTGCACAACATGTTAATTTTACTCAGGACGTCCGATATATATAAAGCATCATTTTACATCACCTATAATATTGGCATGTTGTTTAAATAAAATAGAATTGAATATCAACACATTTTTCTAAAATAACTTTAATCAATTGTTTTAAAAAAATGGTAAGACATTATTTATGGGGTATTATGCCGTGTTGCATCGCCTCTTTCTTTAGCAAACGTTTCGAACAGCGTTACAGTATTCATCATCAAAAAAGATGTGTGCCACACGTCTGTTATTATACTTTTGGCCCTGAAAATCATATCAAATGTAAGACGATGTTACAAAAACGGAGAAAGACTGTATGTAGTAATGCACAATATTATGAAGGAAATTCTTAGATAATTTGGACCCATGAAACCATTGTTCAATTTACTTACATGACATACATTCAACGGTCATTTCCGAGTTATTGCCTAACAAGCCTACTGGTGAGAGATTATTACACAGTTTGTAAATTTTCAGATTATTATTTTGATTCCTTTTAAAATACATATATATTTATACATACATACATCGTAAAAAATGCATATTTAACAAATATATTTTTTTAAATGCATATTAAATATATATTTTTTTAAATGGGTCAAAATAATAATCTGCATATTTACAAAATGCGTAATTATCTCTAAACGTTGTTTCTTTGTTTTACTTTATGTGTAATCTATTTTTATTTCATCAATGTTTTCTGTTACTATATATTGTTTATGTATATTGAAATATGTACTATCCTCGTAAATGCATTTGTTTATTGCTTAATTTTTTATCCCAATGAGGCTTACACTAAGCGAAACCGATTTGTTATAAGAATGAAATTCCGCGATTTGAACAAAGTTATTGTTTCATTTCATTATATTAAAAAGTTATGATTTGTACTGAATGGGCAAGAATTTGCTTGAAGCAAGAAGTGTGTGCCGTGCCGTCATTCATTTATTCTCTGCCTACTCCTGTGGAAAAACGGCGGCGGCGTGATAGATGAATAATTAGTCTCTTAGGCAATAACTCAGAAATGACCGTTGTAACTCAGAATTGACCGTATGTCATAATCGAATTATAATTAAATTCAATTTTATTTTTTAACATTACGTTCTTATTTATTCTTATCAATTTTAATTTGTAGAACTCCATTTAAACAGTTTATACATTTTCGTAGGTCGGGGTCGTAGTTCGGGGTCATAGGTGGGAGGCATTCGGATTCCCTCGGCTCGGTTCCAAGTTCCGAGCTTGAGTTCCGGCTTCGAGTTTCGGTCCGGTCCAGTCTGAACGCAGGGTTTCAAAAGAAAAAGAACTCAAACGCGCGACCTGCAGTATCTACACCCGACTCGCGACCAGCTCGGACCGAGACGGTGAACCCGGGCCTGCAGCGCGAGTGGCTCGGACCGCCGCGACTACCGCCGAGTTCCGGGCTTGTGTCCGATTCGGATTCCCGCCCCGGTCCGGGTCCGAGTTCCGCGTTCGGGCCCGAGTCCGCGCTCTGTTGCGGGTTCGGGCAAGTTCGAGTCCGGGACAGGGTTCTCTGAGAGTAGTCGATTTGAAAAAGGAATGGGAGTGGGAACCACTTCCGGCAAAGGACTCGGGCTCAAGAACCCATTCCGGCTGAACCTACTCATCGCTAATTCCGGGGGAATAATCACAAATACATTTTAATGGAAGACACGAGGAATGCACGAGGTCACCGCCGCGCTGAGCTATTAAACTTTACGTGTTTTCACTGGAATACTTGCGGAAAGAGCTTTTGATAAATAGCAACGCGAAGTTTCGCATGTAAATTTGGTTAAAAAATTATCATATTTTACAACCCGAACAGAATTGAATATAATATCAAGGTCTGGTTAAAAATAAGCACCCGCTTGGCATCCTATTGGTAAAATTTGGCCTCAATTAATTCCACACGGATCGGAAATCTAATTATTTCAGAATGAAAGGAAATCTCTAAATTATACGAATTATCCCAAATTGAACCACAGATAATAATACTTGGCTAGACGAATAACTTGATGGTTTTACTACGTCGGGTTTATTCTGCGGTAGGCGCTGTAGACAGACATGCAACCGCGCCGTATTGCGATAGAGATTGTAAAATATTCAGTTAATTTAATGAATTTCAACTAGGGCTTCCAAATCAGCTAAAACGAAACCGCTTAACGGATTATCTTGAAAAATGATTTGAGATTTGCAGAGAGTAATGCAAAAGCCAGGGGAAGAACGAGACTAGGCCGATAAAGCAGATTTGCAAATGCAAAAATATCACAATACTACCACGTACTACCACGGATGCGCACCATCTTAATTCTTGTTAGATATACTCAGATTCCACTCCTCCAAACTCCGAAGGAAGGGAAATGCCACTACAAATTTCTTCAAGCTGCTACGGGGTTGTTTCGAGGCTCTGCCATGTTTGAGAGCACAAGTCCCTATCTTCATGACGACTATCAATAGTTACATTAGTTCTGCCGGTGGGGAGCGACATATTGTTGCCGAATGAACTGTCGCTTCTGGAAACCATATATATTATTTGCGTCAATGAGGAGAGATTCAAAAGGGTAATCATGTGTACGGTACGGTTCTATAAAAAAACTATAACATCGTTATATATTTTAAATTTATAAATCGCGCCCCTGTTTGTTCTCTCCAAATTGAGTTCTACTACGGTACAAAAAGAGAAATTGAATTGAGCACTCAGAGCGTGATTGTTAATGATGAGTAACTAAAGTCCATCTATAATTATTTGATTGGCATATGCAAAACAAAAAGAAAGCTGAATCAATGTTGAACAATCAATAGATAGGGGTGATCATTGTATACGATTGCTAAAAGTGCCACAATGCAATCATACGGGTATGTATACACAAATAATCAATGTAATCCATCAACTTTGTGCACTTTTGTCATTATCGCCGACGTTTGTGTCATATTTTTTTTCTTTGTGCAAATTCCACTCACAATTCAATTATCAGCCACCGAGTGCGGATATTTATTACATGTTGTTAGCCTTCAAACATACATCATTCCAGTCAAAACTGACTTTCACCACATTCATCAAATTGATACCAATAGTGCCAATAAATTTGCGATCTAGTACCATCGTCGAATACATAATTATAACAACATACTGAGCAATTTAGCAGAGTGTAATAAAAATTTGTGAGACCGCATATTTTGTTCCAAATTTTTGTTTTACTTATGCCGGTGAAACTACCAGTATTATATTATACATCAATAACTTTTGATCAAATGCCAAGTATATTATTAAAGTATATGTTTAGCTGACATCCTTTGTACCATTGGTGGTCAACGAACCACCAACACCGATTACGAACACATTATGAATTATCATTCTAATTTTATACATTTATGTCACACAAAGTTCCTCGACACACATAATGCACTGCACACATCACCAGGAAAACCATACAATTCTTAAAAATAGAATGCTTTATTAAAACAACTTTATGTCAGCAAAAAGATTCAGGGGATAAACAGATTTGCTTGATTTGTTGAAATTTTGAAAAAAAAACCCTAAGAAACCAAAAACCTTCAACCAAAAGATAAATATTTAAATTGTTTATAAATATCGGTGGTCTTAAGTATGTCATTAAGTGATACGCCTCTGTGCTCCTTTTAATTTGGTGTTACTAATTACAATTATTACGATAACTTTGTCTTATACACAATAATGGTGTACTAAACAAAACCAGCGCATGAAACTTAATCATTTTTTAAAAGATTTCTACGCACGTTATACATTTTTCCGTAGCTGATGTCGTTTACACTTTAAACCAATACCTACCATAGATAAGTACTAGGTAAGTATAATAATAATAACTACACGCTTACCTAAGAACGGTATGATACGAGTACCTATGTATAGCGCTAACAAAATTTTATCCTTAAAAAAGATAATATTGCAGACGTACAGACTCTTGATAATTTGCTATCTAGATAAATTTATTACAGTAACGATTAAAAATTCAAATAGGTCATTCAACTCTGTAACCTTCATATAAATCAAAAAATTCTATCTTCGTTCTTACAACAGAATAATATTTTATTACCCAGCTTCGGTCGAATATTTAACACTCCTTTTTATTCAGGGTAGGTAATTGATAAAATATTGCCCTTGTTGCTAATGTATAAACGAAACGACGTGTTTCAATAATAACATTTTAATAAATTGGTGGAAGATGTTACAAAAATGATAATGACATCATAAAATGCGTTTGAAATATAATTAAGTATAAGGGAACAGATGTTGGTATTTCTTGATAAATGACGACGTTGTAGCACTGTAATTCCTTACGACATTGTAGCACTATTTTGTAATTTTATTGATAAAAAAAATCAAGGGTTTTATCACGAATTTCTAAATAGTGGAAACACGATGAAATTGAAAGTAGTGTTGAAATTCACCCAGTATTACGCAACCTTAATTTACTGTTTTTAAGATAACACCAACTAAAACCAAACTTTAAAATCAGAAAGATAGTAAACGAAATTATCATAATAAAAAAATGCTATCTGACAGCCGATAAGGCCACTGTCAGAAATTCAATTAGCAGAAATTCACAATAGGGTTCTAATATCAACAATGATGTTACTATAGCAAAAATGTTATGCATTTGTAAAGGAAAGAAGAACTAGACTGATTAAAAAGAAATAAAATCCCTGAGGACTGAGGAGCATGCATGCTAAAACCATTACAAAATTATGAATGAGAAGATCTGAAAGAAATCTGAAAGAGTGCAAGTAACGGAGAAAGAAGAACTGTTACGTTATAAATAAGAGTAAGTGAAGGGCTGAGATAAATGAAGATTGAGAAGAGTGAGAAAATATACATTTTTTAATTACGAGGGAGTAGATGGTAACGAAATTCAGAGACGGATGGAAAACATGGCACGAAATGTTTCTAGGCCAAGTCAATAGGCGTCCCCAAAGGTAAAGATGCCATTGTTGACTGTGACGATATTTAAGAGAATGTGAAAAAGCTAGAAGATTTATGCATTCCGACATTTCTGTGGGTAAATGGTGTGAAAAAGTGGTATTACAACTCAATCTATTTTGTTGGTGCGAATATGAAGAGAGCAGATACGATTTTAGATATTCACGGCCAAAAGTATTTTCGTTATTTGTTTTTGGGTATTATGCCGTGTTGCGCTACCTCCTGCCACCCATCTGCCCCGATGATGGACACTGTAATGCTGTCCGAAACATTGGCTAAAGACGGAGGTAGTGCAACACGGCATAACATCCCCAAAACAAAAAAACAAAAAATTAAGAGAGTAAGACAAGATTTTCCACGCGAGGTCTACAAACATGATACAAATATTATTTTTCATTGTTGACAACTTGATTAAAAAAAATAATAATATCATAATGTTGTTTTAAAACTTGTATATGAACAGCATGAGCCAAACAGATGCACTCAACTTACAAAGAAGATAAGTAAATGATTATTAGAATCCAAGGCTATATATTTATTTTCTTACACGGAAAACACTTTTTCTGAGAAATGTTATTTTCTCAGCTACGTTGAGAAAATAACTTAAAATAAGTTAATAAAAACACCAATGCAACGTACTAGAAAATACGTTGCATTGGTGTTTTTATTTTTATTTCCACGATTTTCAGGAATTTCTTCTCTAGAAATGATTATTTGATTTGGTGTTGTGAATAGAAAAAAAAAACAATTTGAATTGAGATCACGAAAATTAAAAGACAATTTTCGAAAAAAAATGAGATAATGTACACAAGTAAAAAAAATCACATTTAATAATTCCACACAGTGACACCTGGCAAAGGAAGACGTTGAAGTTATTTCATAAACGGATGTGTGTTCTAGGTGGGATAAATAAGAGAACAAGTAGGTGATTCAAGAACTGAATGACAATCAAACGGGTGTTGGGCATGGTTTACCATTTTCCATCAGCACAGATGTGGAAGACATCGTCCATCAGTGAGGCCCATACCTCAAATAATTTCAACTAAAATAGACGCATAATTACTACTAGCCTATGTAATAATCCAGCGATTACAGATAAGCTGAAGCTGCTACGCTTAAAGCAACACGGGGAACAAATTATCTTATCATTAATCTAAAATGTAGATAGGCATAAAACTAAGATAAAAAAATTATAACGTACATTGTACGTTATGTATTATCAAAAGATCTTAGGCTGAGGAAAAATGCTTCAAATACCAGATTCGGGTAACAGACTGGCCAAGCCAAACACGTCAAAAACCGATGGACAAAAATGATTGGTATGATTAGTATTCAGAGTGTGAACGGAAAAGGAATCTGGTTTATGAAAAAGTTGAAAGATGGCCGAACAAAACCCACAAGGCTTAGACCACAAGACCAAATCCAAAATTGGTTCAACAATTCGTATACGTGCAAAATGAATTCAGTTCGATGATTTACTGGCGTGCATGGTGTTGTAATTCTAATCAAGTCTGAAGGGCCGACATGAGCACAAAAGAAAGGAGATTTTAAATTAGGGACAGGACGAAGCGAGGTCAGAGTCCCTCGTATTATTACACACGATTAACAAAACAAAGAGGGTGAGGATGAAACAAAGAAGGTAAACGATAAAAAAAGAATGTTGAAAAAGAGTGAAAACAAATGCTGGTGCAGTCCATTATTTACTTTACATAGCTCTTTAGCACATCTAGATAAATCCGATCAGTCCACTTCAGAATTATTTATGGATAAATTTTCTAAAGCAAACATCCCCCGCACGTTCTCAGATCTAAATGTGCATTTACATCGGTAAAATTTAAAAGTTAAATTTCAGAACTAAAGTTGTTATGGACACTACCAAGTTTTACGTCACCTGCGCATATATTATAATAATAAATCAATATAATAATAAATTATTATAAACTTACATTAGTGTCATCGATGAGAGTCGCCACACGTCCTGGCTGCAAAGAAAAATTTACATTAAAAACATGTTTAATATGTACGTAAATTACAGACTTAAATGTATAAATATTGCAAAAAAGACGGTTAAATTTGAACAAACATAAAAGGAAGCGGGAGCCCGAATATTTTTTGTTACATTAGCTCCACACAGGAGGCCCCCGGATAATAATATAATTCCCCTGAAGGCCCATGTCATCATTGAGGATGCTGTGTGGATGGTATTTTCAGGAAAGGAAGGAGAGGAAGTTCTGGGAAAGAAAAAATATGAAGGGTGGGTAGGAATCTAGGAGGTGGATCTAGTCCAGGAGTGACATACGGATGAATCCATCCTTCCACTGCGGCGCAAGACAATTTTCCGAGAGAATCCTGCTGGAGAGGCCAAAAAGTTTCCCTCGATCGATTTGGCCTGCCTCGCAGTTGGTGGGCAGACGCACCCGCCGCCATTTTTACGGTCTTACAAACTAAGGTATTTAAAAAAAATCTTATTTTGCTTAGACATAATTGAAAAATTATAAATACATCAAAATCAAAAAAAAATAAAATTACAAAAAATACATAATTTTAATTGATCATCACGAGTTTGAGCATTTTTGAATGTGGGTATTTATCAAAGCAAATTTGGAATGAAATAAAATCGATATTGTTATTATGTTAAAATGCTGGTATGGAGAATAATTAATCTTTCTCATCGGAACCGCCCTGTACCGTTGCAAGGGTGCGAACGCCAGATCATCGTTCGACGAAATTTAAATTCTCGGCCGCTGGTTAATGGCTCTTAATGGGAAGAGGAACCTAATATTATGAATCTGCTCTTCCATTTGTGTGTAAGGAATCTTGTTATTTTTTTTTCTTTTGTGTGATTTTACTGTAAATAATTAGGAATATCCATTTTTTTGTCACTAAGGGTTTTTTTTACTCTCTAGCCTTCTAATTCATTTAGAGTTTGTCGAACTTGAACTTTAGTAACTTGCCGACCTGAAGTTGATATATAAATGGTCGCAATAGGCGAGTTTAAGGTCCGAAAAGGGGTATACCTCCCCGCCCACGCCTTTCTCTCTCATGCGTAGGTCTTACGCGTCTATTTACCTCTTTCGCTTGTGGTCATTGAAAAGTTAGTAAAAAGTGATTGTACCTGCGCGAGAATGGATCGTATCAAGTTCAGGTCAGCATTTAAGTTTGGCGCAGACTGTACGATTTGATCGTTATTTGCTAAAGATTGTATGCCGCGTTTCGGCGATGGCGGATATAACATTTCTACATATCACTTCAGAATTTTTTTTTTTGCATTTACTGCTTTATTTAAAAATATGATTCTGAAAACAGAATTTTTAGTAGAGGGTTTCCACTCTAGAGAATTTTTATTTACATTTTGACGATATATATTTTGTAGGATTTTTACCAACGCACATAAAATATTGCACGGTTATAAAATTAAAATGGAAACAGTTTTGACGATACATTAAAGTAAAAGTTTGTACGTTTATTTAAACAAATTATCAAACTCCTACGATGACACTTCGTGGAGAACAGTTACGTAGCTGCATTATTGTCATACCCTTTCTTTCTTTCTTTTTTCTCTTGCTCTGTAAGTTATTTGACACTACTATGTTATTTTTTTTTCATTTTGATTGTCATTATAATAATTCAATTCTATTATTGTAATAATTGTTAACACTCTGTAAATGTTTCAAACAATAAATAAATAAATACGTATTAAAATAACGAGACATAAAAATAGAATATTTCTAAGAATGATGTTAATGCATCTGATTTATTTTTTCCTTATCAAAACCAATAAATTATCTACACAAAGAGAGTCTAGTCTACACAACAACAATAAACAATATTATCTACACGTGGAGTTATGCAAATTGATAATGAAGATAAAGAAAATTCCCACGCCCGTTAAATAGCAACGTGTTCTCAAAGAACACAAAATACATAAACAATAATATTATTATTAAATACATAGACATTTATGTATAATTTTCACATTCTTACACTAGTGACAGACTTAATAGTACCCTTTACACACAGAGTTCGGAGCGGGACGTGCCCCGCGCCACTTCAGGCCGCCGCGCAGAAAAGTAAAGACCGAAAGTAAGATAATTGTTTACAGCGCAGTTCACTGTGAGACTTTTTTTGCGCGGCGGCCTGAAGTGGCGCGGGGCACGTCCCGCTCCGAACTCTGCGTGTAAAGGGTACTATTGGTAATAACGCTGGCGCTTTTACAGCTGAGTTCGTCAACAGCTTTATGGTCACCTTATGTATTCAGATGCTGGTTTCTTATAAGCATTGTATGCGTGGAATTCTAAGTCGTACAATATACAAGGTAAATGATCATCATAATAACGACCATAATCTCCAGTTTTGATTCTAGCGTTGGACGAGGATGAAGGCATTTTAATTGAATGTGTTTGCCGCCTCTCTTGCCACGAGGAATGTAAAAATTAATAATAAAGTAACAACCATGTGCCAATATATTCTAAGTAGGCAATTCGTGAAATGCAAATTTATAATGTTAATTATAAAGCGAAAAATATGTTTGTAACATTTAGCTGCAAAATTATTGTATACATACAGGTTGACCTAAATGTTTCAAAGGGGTTTTTTTATTTTTTATTTATTGTAATGTAAATAATATGAGTTACATTTACACATTTATCATTGGTCATTCATACCTTTTCAGAAAAGAAGAGCACTTGTGCCTGATAAGGGGGAGCCACGATTCTTACTTAGGTTGTATATTATAATATGTTTTCTATAAAATATTTACTTTTTAGTATAATTTTTTTTTTGAAACACTGTTTAATTTTATTTATTTGTTCCGATTGATACAAAATATTTTCACTGTTTTGTTTTAATCTCGAAAAGAAAAATTACGGACATATTATAAGTAGTGACCGACCGAAGGTTCGGTTTTGGTTTCGGCAAAAAAAATCTAGTTTCGGCATCAGTTTCGATTTCGGCAGATAATCTGCCGAATCTTCGGCCGGACCGAAACTCTGCGTTCGTGAATTATCGCGCGTCGTTCGGCTGACTTCGGGTGAGTTCGTGGCCCGTGTGTCACCCGCCATTAACACAACACAATCACGCCGGAGTTCATACGGCGTGATTATGTTGTGTTATTTCTCGCGCATAATTGTTCCAAGAAGTAGTTAACATGTTTGCTAATTTTCATAATTTTGGTTTATTTTATAGCAGTAATATAAAAAAATTCAAAATAGTGGTTTACACAAAGTTATTTGTTTTCATTAAATAAAAAAAATTCTTTCACATACTTCAATTATTGATTTTTATTTCATTTAACACGTGTTAACTGTCTGCATAAGTGTAAAAATTAAGCCAAATTTCAGTAAACAATAGATTTTTAACATGTCTGAAAAAATTTTGGTTTCGGCCGAAACTAAGACAGACACCGAAGATTCGGTTTCGGTAGGAAGTCCTGTTTTTTCGGTCGGACACTAATAATAAGAGCAGAACCAAAAATTCCACATATTTTTATTAGAGATGAAACGGATATCCGGTAAATATCCGGTATCCGGCCTAAATTTAAAATCCGGCCGGATACCGGATAATAAACGAGTATCCGGCCGGATAATGTTAAATAACAGAGTATCAGAATAAAATGCAATATTTTGATTTTTGACGTGTAGGTAACTTGTTAAATAAACTGTAGGAATAAATTATTCGTAATCAAATTTTGAACGTATATAATGTACCTATGTATTTTCTTTGTAACGTCGTGATGTATTATAGAGGCAAATCGATAAAACATCGTAAAATAGATGTCTTATTAAGAAGACATGTCATTTTTTCGTGAAGTCCAAAATCGATTTCTCTACGTATATTGTACTTAACACCAGTTACACCTATTTACCTAACCATAACATTCGATAGATAAACCGTTCGTTCAGCAATAAATTCCATTAAGTAATTAAAAACAGAAGAAAAAAGACAAGCTATTTTTTTTTGGTACATACCTACATTTTTTCCTTCCCCACCACGAGAAATTTTAACATTACATAATGAACAAAGAGAAAATTTATGAAAGTCACTTTTATTTCAAAATATTTTCATAAAGGTGATCTTTTTTTATCGAAGACATTTTTCTTCTGAATCTCTTTGAATTTATAGAAAGAAACACTAATAAAATCACCTCAAACTCAAACTACAACAGCACGTTTTTCGTAACCTCAAATGATCGTGTCTGCAATCAATTCAATAAGACAATGAATCACTAGCTTCACTCATAAACGAAAGGGTCCGAACTCACCCAAGTCCACCCGATCTTTCGTGCGGTTTGCTAGTATAACGAGTCGCCAATCGGCTATGTTCAGACGGATATCCGGCTATCCGGCTTCAAGGTTGGCCGGTTATCCGGTATCCGGTATCCGGCAAAACAACTATCCGTTTCATCTCTAATTTTTAACACTATCCCCTCGTTTGTAAAAAAAACCCAATTACGTAAACAAATTTTTTTCATACTATTTACTGCAGCACATGGGGACTGGGGCTGCAGGATCTAGGTCTTGCAAAGTTGATTTTTAAGTTTGATGAACCGTACCGTACATTATTAGTTTTACTGCTGTGGTAAGAAACGTTGATAGACTCATACACGTGTATGTGTGTGATTATTTTAGCATTCTGCTTGAACAACGTGTTATCTCGTTTAGTGAACAAACACTGCATAAGTATTAGGAATATTTTACAGATTAAAATTGTGTCTGGCAACGATCCAGGACGTGCTTACGAGGCACGTGATTTACACATGTACGAATGTTAATAACTATTAAATACACAAATAGGTGCAACTAGTAACAAGTATATTTGTCAGATTATCACTTACTTGATTTATTATTTATTCTACAATATGACATTGTAGTGCAAACGAACCACAAGTGCGAAATTCGAGGTAAATAGAGGTAAGTATATGAACAGAAAAAGATACCATTGTTTTCACATCTTTGCTGTGTGAAACACAACATAAAATAAATCAATTAAAAAAACACATAAAACTACGAAAAAATAAATAAATAAAAAGGTACTTTATAATTTTTTAGCATTGTCAAGAAAATATTATATTTTATTTTACGTAAATAATACCTACCTCGTAAGAGTCGTAACTGTTCCTAGTCGGGGGGACTATGTAATCCCCAATTTGGAGCATGTTGTAAAGTCGAAGAAATAAGTTTTTGGAAAGAAGAAAGCTGGCAAGAACCTGGCTATTCAGATCTGGTCAATAAGAACGGCTAAAGCTACATTTTCTATTCCGAATACGACTACAAGTCTACAACCAACACCTCTGCCATAGGTCGCCCCAAGTGATTCGCTACGTTTGGTGATTTAGCAGGGGTGCCCGGGTTCACGGGGTGAGGTTTGTCTAGGTCTTGGAGGCGGATGACCAGGACACACACCCCGGATTCCTACCCACCCCTTAAACCCTTTTCCTTCCCAGAACTCTACTCTCCTCCTATTCCTAAAAAAACCCTCCACACAGCATCCCCAAAGATGACTTAGGTCCTGAGGGAAATTATTTTCCTCAGGGCCTCCTGTGTGGAGCTCATGTAAAAAAAAACTCTAAACGGAGCAACGAGGCAAGTAAATTTGGATTAGGATAACGTCGTGTTTCGAACTTGGGGTCCGAATTCAAAGAGCTTCTCTGTCTGCAACGGATGCAGTCAGTACCATAAAAATAATAAATACTCATTACAAATTATAATAAACACATTTTGAATTTAAATAATAATTTTAAAAAATTATTACATAACATATTACAAAAACTTTCAACTCGATTTTCTCCGAAGCAATATTTTTCACATTTATTGTTATTTTGCACTAAAACACGATCGATATAATGACGATTACGAAATTATCACTCTCAATACGAAGAAGCATTTGGCGTAGTAACCGATACACGAGGCGAAGTTCAAGACACAATGTTGTTTTTGTAGCAAACTAAGTTGTTTTAAGTTTACGATGATTGTGAGAAAATTAATTATTTAATTTTTAGATTTTAATAATTCAAACACACTGACTTTATATACTCTGTTCACTGAGAAGAAATCATCATCATCAAAATAAATTAATTCATGTCGATTTAAATTTTAAAATATCAGAAAGTTTACTTTACCTTTCCATTTTTGTTTCTTTTAATTTCAACATAAAATATTTGGTTCCTTATTTTAACTGACTAATTTCTTATTTTTATAATTGCAACGATAGGTCAGGTTTGGCGTCCTCCGCGGTCGAGGGGTAAGGCTCTTGATTAGCATTCCGAAGGATAAATTGTTTTTAATCTATCATCAATATATTAATACGTGAAGCCAAAACTTTGTACCCCTTTTTACGAAAATTGCGCGGACGGAGGAGTATGAAATTTCGCACACTTATAGTTTATAAAGAGGAGGAGTGCAGAATGCTAATATTTTTTAAAAATTATGCATAAAAATAGATTAAATCAATAACAAAAACATTACACACACTACCATGTATTTGACGCACACACTCGCGTCTTTACTCTATTGTTTATTAAGTCTATGGTCAAATTGAGAATAGATTAATATTGTTTGTCTTTAATATTATTTGTCTATGGTCTTACTGAATGTCAAACATAAAAAAAACATTACAATTATGGTCGAATTTCGACCATTGGGCGACCACTAGTTTATATTATTTCACAATGAATAGATTAAAAATAAGATATAGTATATTTTTGGCACGTTCCAGAGTGGAAAATGTTTTCAGATTCGACTTTGTGTAAGATCACTATTCAGAATTGAAACGTTGCTTGAATTGGCTTTAGTAGAATTGAATAGCCAGGTAATTTCCCACCTTTTTTTACATTAACTCCACACAGGAGGCCCCGAGGAAAATAATTTCCCTCAGGGCCTATGTCATCTTTGAGGATGCTGTGTGGAGGGTGTTTTTGAGGAGAGGAAGGAGCGAACATGGGTCTTGAAGAGACCCATGTTGTAGGAGGGAGGAAACACAGAAGCCGGCAAATCGTTCCACAACCGAGCTGTTGAACTCAAGAACGAGTCGTAGAAACGACCCGTTCTCATATGACTAATGTCAACCGTGTACAAATGTTGAGCGCGCGTTTGGCGTGTTTCCCGACTATGCACCGGTGCCGAGGGGATCAATGACGCTAGTTCCTCGGAGCATCTTCCATTGTAATACCGGTAGAACAAGGACAGCATTCCCACCTGGCGCCTGTGCTCTAAAGATTGCAATCCGTTTGTTAAATTAGGAGAATCTGTCAAACGGACCGCCCATTTCTGCACAGAGTGAAGGGTTTTTTTCAGGTATTTTGGGGCTCCAGACCAGAGGTGGTTGCCAAATTCAACCGTGGGGCGCACTTGCGATTTGTACAGGGTTAGCAGTTGTGTACTATTAAAGTATCTGCGTGCCCTGTACAGTATGCCCTTCTTCTTCTTCTTCTTCCTTTCCCCCATCTCCTTCCCCTCCCACTACCTTCACCCTCACAGGGGATGCCATATTCTCACTGGCTCCAGATGGGAGCAGTTAGGTTTCTTGTCCGGTATTCGCACTACAAAAAAGGTGTTGATATTTTTCATAGTTGCTATAAGCCGGATTTTTGTTTTTATTTTGTCTTGTTTTTTGGTGTTGTTGCTGCCACTCGGAATTAGACCTTTCCTTTTAACCTTGCAACTATTAGGTACCTTTGAAAGCTAACTATAATTGCCAACTACGAGCTGAAAACCTGTCAGTAAGTCCTCCCATATAAACTTTGAAACGTGACTTTGACGCCATAACACGCCTCACAACGCGTGTCGGGTGGCGACTAGGTTCCCCCGTCTTTGCACTGGTACAGGAAAGGGGCGATTTTGTGAGCTGTCGCATAAAAAAAATACCATTGAGCAACCGTTATGTCAACGCCAACGTAAATATTTTTAACTCATTAAGTAATTTCCATTGTGAGCTACAGAGCTTTGGTAGGCTTCATTTAATTAAATTTACTCATCGTAAAAATAGGATAAGACGTTGTTTTGTTAATTCTACATTTTAAAAATAAATTGTCTAATCATAAAAAAAAGCACAGAAACCCGCTCAAAACGGAGTAACCCTAGAAGCCCAATCATATTTTGCTATCTAAAAAGCCCAAGCATAGGTCAAATTTACCTACATGAATAAATACACTTGCAACATAGTTTATTATGTGTAATTTATTATTATTTATTCGTATTAACTATTTAGGAAATAAAAAAAAAACGCATAATTAGAATAATATTCTCGGACTATAAAAATATTACCATTTGTTATTTCGGCTACTGGCATTATACCTAGCTCTCTAATTAAAAATTTAGGCTTATTAGATTTGTCAAAGAATCTTTATATAAAAATGCAAAAATCAGTCATATTAAATACATGTAGGATTACGAAAGATTTTTTAAATATTTATATTGAGGGATCGGTAGGATTTATCGGTTCAGTTAGGAGTTCTATCGAGCCGAACCCTCTGATATGAAAATATCTGGAGTCGGTGAAGTATTTTCCCATATGGTCTCTGGTAGGTTGACGTGTTGTTCTTGTATAGTTTTGTATTTAGTATACATACAATGCAATTACATCGCGTGAATTGACTAGATTAGCATTTGTGGAAAAGTGTGTGGAAGGATTAGAGTTTGAAAAAATAACTTTTACTAATTAATACAAACATTTGGTACAAAATGAGATCTTTCCGGTTTCCTTCTTACTAAAAATATTTAAAAAAATAAACAAAATCTTCTTTTTTCTACTAACCAATAAACGTTTTATGATGATTAAACAGTTTTATATAATTATTTTTTCTTTATATACACTTTTCACAAATTACAAAACGCCTAAACATATGTCAAATTGACCTACAACAGTACAATAACTCCAATATGATGCGGCTTACCAGGGCAACACTGTCGTCTCCTGTTGGCTCTTGGCGGGTACTAAGTTGGTTCGATCAATCAAGGCAATCGAAAGAAGTGTGCGAAAGAGAAAGCAGGTATTTGTTTGCGTATAGGTAAAAATGACTTAGATTGGGCTTCTAGGGTTAATGAATAAAAAAGTAATTATTGATTTAAAAAATAAATAAATATATTTACTACGATGTTTATTGTTATTATTTGTTTAAAGTTTGTATGGCGTTCCTAATGCAAAATAAATAATAACAATGAAAATAATAATAATAACAGCATTCGTCAGAATTTAGATTGCGAATTCCAATCGATAAATACTGGTAGAAAACGAATGTCGGGTGTATCAAAGGTGACTGATTAAAAAGTTGGTCACACACTTCGGGAGAATTAATTAATGAAAACTGATAACAGTTCAGAGGTTAAGAAAAACAAAAACATAACAAGAGAACAAACAAGGACACACATTTGATATGGGTTATGTTATAATTGTTTCATGGAATCAATTTGAGAAAGCAACTGTACAAAGTAATAGTAATCGTAGTAATCCTACAAACAAATCGAATCCATCAGCAATATTTGCACGTTCAAACTCACGTTTCAAATTTTGAATGCCTAATGTAATGTTGTCTGCTGTATTTTTAATTTTGGTTATAAATGTGCCTACAACGGATGTTTAACATTTTTTTAATCAGTATTTTTTATCGCAACTGACGCACTAGATATGCAAAACAAAATAAACAACACGCTGCCTGCCTTCAAACAGTAGTTATTTTACACGTGGTTGTGTTTATGAAAGAATTGAATTTATTTGAAGAAAGGTTAATAGGGATAGAGAAAATCATCAGTTCTTAACATCGATTCTTAAAAATAATAATTAAGTGTTAATGCAGAGCATCATATGCACTTTAAATACAAAAAGGTCAATCGTCCTGATGGTGGGGTAGTTACCCAAGAAAATGCGGATGGAATTAGATCAACATATGTAAGTATTGAGTCAATAACGGCCGTTGTTCCCAATCCTACTGATTGAGCCGAAATTTTGGCTCGACACTCCTCAAATGCACAAATGCACACGCTCTTCCCAACACAACTCTCCGACCAACAAGCGAATCGAGCGTTACTAAACTCAGATTGATTGATCGAAAAGGCGAGAACAGCGGTCAAAAGTAAAATGGGAATCTTTCATATTCAATGACAATGTTTTAACCAAACATTGGTTCGGTTATGCAATTGTGCATAAGCGTATAGTGAGTTGATTAATAACATGCTACAAGGGACGTAAGACCCTTTTCCGATAATTGCAAATGGGTGAACAATATGCGTTCCAGATATATGCAGAGGAAAAATAACACCCGGAACCAAGGAAGGGAGGGAGTGGATGATGTTAATCAAAGAATGAACCAGCATTCCAATGGTGAGACTGAAACGTGTCGCGGATGACATAATTGAGGTCGAGAATAATGACCATGAGAATTATCCCGTATCTATTATATCCGTATGATGGAAAGAGTGAGGCAGGACAGGCCTAAGGACCGGGCACGAAGGGCAAGAACCGAAACCGGCGGAAAGCATTTGAAGATGATGAACCCATATTTTATTTACAATCAGGGTTGGGGAATCGAGGCGTTATCGTATTTTTTGGGTTTTGAGCAAATTGAAAATTGTGACGTAATATATCCTGTTATCTAAATAAAATGCGTTTAAAATTTGAAGGTTTTTCTATCGCAGTAAATCGCAACATTGTAAGATTGCAAGGAAAAATCGAATCAAATATTATTTCTCCAGATAATGCAGATATGCGAATTCATTGTTTTGAACGCGTTTAAAAGAATAATCCCACATGGCCTCATTCTTAATATAACACATCCGATCAATGTGTGAACAGTTTGCTTGCAGAGGCCATCGACTCAGCGGCTTTGCTCAAGCGCTCATAGAGCAAAGGGATTATTAGAAAATATGTATTTATTTTATTGAAATCAAAAGTTAAATATATGATTGGTTTATAGATGTGCAATTTACTTAACTGAGAAACCAATTAAAGATTTCATCATTGTACTAGTACATTACCAGCCGTAGTAATAAAAAAAAACACTTCCCAATCGATTAAACGACGTTTTAGATACACTTTGAATAAAGACTACAATTTCTATTTCGTTATTATACTATTAATATTACAATTTCATTATTTTTATTAGTAATAATTTCGAATTATTACTAATAAAAAATGTCTGCGAAAGAACCGGTAACATCGCATTTTGGAATACTGGCGCATGAGCGTCATTTTCCCAGCAAAATTTCAGTTTTGATATGATATTCGCATAATGTTGTCATTTCTATTCTAATGACTAATTCACTATTATATTAGTATAATTCAATATATTTACAATTACTTGTGTTATTTTTCGTCAGTTTTAATCCATTGATAATGTCATGAATGTTGTGAATTTAGTATCATGTTATCGATAAATGCGAAGTTTTAATATTTCTCATTTTATCTACCAGCATACAGCAAATATCAAATGGACTATTTAAAGTAAATTAAAAAGATTCTTAAAAGAAAACACTGTCTGAAGAAGTTATTGATGATAAGACATTGATACGAGACGATGAAATCGTCAAAAGATATTAAGTAAGTGCGATTAAGAAATTCAAACACAGATAATTAAGATTGTAGCTGAGATGTATGGCCGAATTATCTAGCCAATTATGTAGAAGTCTGAAAGATATACATAAAAATAGAGCATCACTTTAATCAATTTAATTGTTCGGGTGAAAAAGTGAGAAGTGAAAATAGATTCATAATTAATCAATGCAATCGCATCACGTATCAAATGTGTGTTATCGTAAATCTTATCAGACGCGTGCTAGACTACGTATAAATGTGAGAAAGTTTATCAGAATCTCCCGTCTACGATCATAAAGAAATGATATATTAAAAACAATAGACGAATTGATGACTTCTGCTGTCAAATTGCCAACAAACCACAATAGATCTTTAGAGGCTAATGGTACGCCAGATATCAATTTATTATGGTAAGTATGTAAATACAAGCGGCAAATTAAATGGATACACTGTTTTGTTTCAAGACAGCACAATGAATTTATAGAATAACATTAAACACTATAACGTACCAATTGAATACTAAGAATTCATACTATTTTATCTCTTAGCAAGCAATACTGTATTGTTGTCACTGTTGGAGCCAAGTCCAATAACATAATAATACAGAAGATGACGTCTATTCAACCTGGTGCCAAGATCACAAATTATTGAGAGTCTATCTTAGTAAAAAAGACGCACGATGACGTACATTGACTATCACCAGAATAAGCTAGATCTTAATGTTTCTACTTTGTGGCTCTGCCAAAATAACGTCAACTCGTTATTGTCCCACGTTTGTTTTGACAAGCCAAAAATGTACGTGTTTGTAATGTGCCTTATAACGCCACCAATAAAGGTAATAGACATAAAAATCGCTTGGCAAACGGAGTCTAGAGGTCGCGATTACAAGCGCAAGAGTGGTTTTTAATTACTTTGTGAATAATTTTTATAAGGAAGAAAAAATATAATCAATATCAACTCAAAGATAATCTTGGCCATAAAATTTTATTTTTAAAAAGTTGTTTCGTGTGAGCTTTCACATATTTCTAATGAAAAATACATTTGTTAGTAGTTAACGTTTATATTTTTTATAAAGTGATAAGCTATTTTATTTTAATTCTATTCAATGGTAGAAAAAGCTTTAATTTATTCAAAGCATATTTGTAATTTAAACAGATTCGTAATAAAGATTAAGAGAAAATAGTGTAGTGCTTAGCCCCTTCGTACACGGAGATACTTACAAGAGACTCGAGTTTGATGCACGTAGCACACGCACCGCTCGCTACTATTTTACTGGTGTTGTACACGATGCTACGCGCCTACTACAGGTTGACTTCAGTTGCACACTACCAACAATGTTGCATTCACATCTACTTACTATCCGTTTGACAGAAATGGCGATCGATCTTGAAAGGAATGTTAAATTAATTTGTTCTGAAAATGAAACAAAATGCGTGTTTATATAACCATACATTACCAGAATACGTAAGAAAGGATTTACTGGAAAAGGCATGGATTGACGTTGAAAAAAGTTGTTTTTTTCTTACGAATACAGCGAGTTAACAAGTGCACCAAATTTAAATAAGAATCCTTTTGACATTCTATAAAAATAATGAAACTTGTTGTCCCGCCCTACAGTTAATATTTCTTTCGATATATGGGCGAACGCAAAATCATCTATTAGATATTAATTCTTATAATAAAGATAAACGAGAACATTGTCTTCAACGCTAGTCACTTGACATAGGATTAACCTCCACGCTGCACGTGAAAAATGGTCAAATGGTCAATAAACAGCTTTAAAGAGAGTATAATATGTAGGCTACTTGTGGTTGCGTCACAATCACGTAGTTTGTAAGGGACTAAGGTTAATTAATAAGTTTATTGGAATGTTCAAGGAAAGTGGACTTGCTGGACAACGACTTAATAAATGTCGTCGTGGGGACGTATTATCGAATGTTTATTTTGATATCTGATGAAAAGTCAAAAGGTTAAAAGTAACGAAGATAATTAGGTAATTAACAAATGTTATAATTTGTCGAATCTGAAGCTAATAACAGTAATTGCGGAGGCAATACACCTTGGAGGCTTTGCCTTGTCTTATCTCTTGCATGAAGTTTTTGCTTCATGAAAAACACAAAAAAAAAAATTATTTTATATAGTTAGTTACCAGGTGTCCGGCTTTACCTGAGTTCAAACTTGAACAACAGGAAAATGAGTCTTCTTTTATTTTTAAACTATTTAATGGAAAGCTCTACAGCTCACAGTTGATATAACGATGAGAGACGAAAATAATTGGGTTAAACTTGAAATTCCAAAAGGAAGCGATGCAAAGTTCCGCTGCGCCCCATTTAAGAGTTTTTGCTGCGTCAGATTTCATAGATTTGCTGATCTACGGTTAAGATAATAAACCCATTAGTAATGGCGCATGCTATATTCGCTACAGCTTCAATTAAGGTACATAAATTTCTCTCAGCGTAAAATAATATAGTGCTCTCAAATAATGCCTATCTACAACTAATTCCGAACAAACTGAAGGATTATCATGATTATGGCGTTCCACTCATATATAAGTTAGTATAAGCCATGAAAGCACTAATTAGCATGTAGTATCATACACTTGACGCTTATTAATTTAGATTAGAGTGTCAGGTGTATAATGGTGAAATCAACCAATGAAATTACTCATAATGAGTTGGATCCCTTTGATAAGCTCGATGGTTATTAGTTGGTCATCCATTATAACAACGGTTGTATTTGGTAATGTGTTTTTGCACTCTACAACTCTCCACTTAAAAGGGCTACCTATTTGGTTTGATAGCATTGGGAGATTAGGAACGATAACAAAAGTTGATCAAACAAGCTGCCAATCAGAAAATGACTACCTTTATCATACATACGGGCAATACAATTACCAACCTATCATACTTCATGACGTGTCTTTTATAGGCATGAAATTATCACGACCGTGACTTATTGTTTTTCTTATTAATAGCTGTAAATCGTTAACGAACAAAAATCACGAATATGTTGATATAGTTGCAAACAAACACACATTTTCCTAGTAAACAGGTAAATTCAATGAAATCAGCGATTCATTTAAAAGTATGTAAGGATTTTCCTGCAAACAACGACTTAGGTCATTTTTTGTAAGAGATATAAGCGATAAAAATAAATCGATTCACTAAAGTCTAAATATCTTTCAACTAATGCACATTTTTCTAAGTATTCAGGAAAATTCTGTAAAATTCAATCAATGATTCATTTGAAAGTATGCACGGAATTTACCGTAAACAACGATCTATGTCTACGTCATTTTTTATAAGATATTCCAACGTGATAAAAATCAACCTATTTACAAATGTCTACTAAATACGAGTACCTTTCAACCAAAAGAGGTTGAAATAAATGTAGATCTACGTCACTGGTTTGGCTTTCCAGGTATTAACAGGCAGGTACATTGTAATAGTATGTCTCTTCCATTATACCTATAAAAGACTCTAACGGTGGTCGTAAATTGTAAATACAGAGTAAAACTGGTCGTATTATACACACATCCAGTACACATAAGACTATTAATAGTCGAACTAGTGAAAAATAAAGAAACAAGTAGAAAGTCTTTGTACAAAATTATAATGAAACAAACTGGAGAATCTAAATGATAATGAAATCAATCTAAGATTTCATAGGTCCCAAACATAAATAAAGAAGAATACTAGAAGTGAAATCCATACAAATTTGAATGGAAACAAATGTTCTATTTAGCCCCATAGCCCAGCGTTCTCTGTCTCACCTACACTCGCTGTTATCGTAGAACTCCAACCCATTTTAATTTAGTAAACACAGTTTGGTTTTGGAAATTGAAGCAAACAAAATGAAGCAAACTGGAGAATCGAAATGATAATGAAATCAATCTAAGATTTCATGGGTCCCAAGCATAGACAAAGAAGAATACTAGAAGTGAAATCCATCCAAATTTTAAAGGAAACGAATGTTTTATTTAGCCCCACAGCCCAGTGTTCTCTGTCTCATCTACACTCGCCGATATCGTAGATCTCCAACTCATTTTAATTTATTAAACACATTTTACTAAATTAAAACTGTGTTTACAAAACACTTTTGTATTGTAAACCTCGATCAGGCAAATATTTGGATCACGAAACACGCCCACAAGACACTTCAAGTTTTCTTCTTTATTCTACGGTCCCAAAGATTGCGATAAGCTGGTCACGTGGAAAGAATGCAGGTTGGGAAAGGGCAGAACACAGAAAATCATGACTAACTAGTTGCCCTAGAGGCAGCCGAAGAAGAGGTGGACTGACTGTTTAGAAATATTAAAGCAAGACGAGGTCTGAGAACTGGAGAAGAATGGCGAGGAAATGTAGCAGGTAGGTGAAAAAGGCCAAACCCACCCAAACAGGAGAAGAATGGAGAGGAACTGTGGCAGGTAGAAATTTTGTGAAAAAAGTCATCCTCGCCCTAGGATGAAAAAGGCCAGGTCATAATAATGATGATGTCTTGAGAAGGGTGACGTAAACAGGATAATACAAAAATATAGTATGCCATGAGATGGCCCAGTACATAAAATTTGAGGCATAATTAGTTTGTGAAGGATAGGTCAAAGACACCTAGGCTATTATTGAACTAGAACAGAATCACGCGCCGTGTTCGATATACAGAAATAGACGTGTGGAAAATAGTACTGGCTTCCTCGTCCACTCCTCACCTTAGAACGAAATGCGCAATGACCATGCATCATTCACTTAATTTGTTGTATCTGATCTAAATATACGTTAGAAAGCTGGCAAGGCTTTGGCTGATTCATGTTCATGGCCGAAATATTGATGACATTCTTCAGTTTTTTGTTATCAGTTCATAATTTTCATTTTGCATTTTTTTCTTGCATTTCTGTGGTTATGCTTGAGTGCGCGAATTAAAATTAAATTTGTGGGGGAGAAAATTATAAAAGCAAGTTGTTATTGAAATGTTTTTTTTTAAAGAAAAAATAAGGGATATGAAAAATGGTATGAGGGCATGTAAAAATAATGATGAGGAGAATCGAGATACCAATTTCGAAATAATCGAACTTTTAAGAATTTTTCAATTTAAAAATTAAAAGTGTGCAGTTCACACGCGGTAGAAGTGAAGCCTTCAGAAAACTAAAGTAGACAAGAGTGGGGAGGCCACGAAGCATCGCACAAAGAGGAGACCGATTATTCAATCTCATTCTCTCCAAGAAAAAATCCTATGGATGTATGTGTTTGTCTCTTTTTGGTGTCGCTTTTTAGTTTCATCGAGTTTCAAATCACAACGGCGCCAAAGAAGTTTTCACTTCAAAAAATGTTTTCAAACAAAAAAGTGAAAATGAAGATTGATTTTCGCGTATGCTGATGTCGGTCAATAAGTTTCGTCGTCGCTTTGGTCCGAAGGGTAGACACCAAGCTGCTCAACGGGAGCGAATAATTTCAAAATATCATTCGATTAATTAAATAAAATGAATTCGAAACAATTTCGATTAGTTGTGCACACCATGCTTAATTACCAAACGTACAGAACTGCGTCGACTAATGAACACCAAAACCATTTCAAATTGAACTACAAAAACAGAAACATTTGTATTTGAAATATAGAATTGTAGTGTATATTTAAATAAAATTTAAAAAAATATATTTACTTTGTTCGATGTGGTGCTCAGTCAATAGCGATATTCAGGTTTTACACTAACATACAAAATAATATGTCACAAAACAGCCATACGGTTTATTCATAAGTTGAAAGATAAACAATGTATTCTGTGCAAATTTTTATGCAATGAACGCACGTACACATTACTTCAGATCACGCGAATATCGCGTGCAAGCGATAGGTATTTGGATTTGAACCAACAAAATATCCGCCGCCCACTCGACACATTGGCTTTATAACATTCAGCTCAAAATATTCCTGAAAATACAAAAAAAAGAGTTGGCAACCTTCAACAGAAATTAGAGAGAAAACAATATCAACTTGTGAACAAAAATTTACTTAGAAAAAACAGCGTGACCGAATAGTGCAAGTTAGTAGGTATTATACGTATACATATGCACATACTTAGTTTAAATTATCATAATACAATATTATTGAAATACGAAATATAACAAAAAATAATAGAACATAACATTTTTCATGTGAACACATTTCTGTGAAAATACTCAAAACAATGAAAATGTACTTAAAGGCCCCGTACCCGAGTGCGAAAAGAAGATGAAGAGATATGTAATTAGTAATTACGAATGTTGGAGAGAGCGCGCTAATATTTCAAACGATAAAAGTGAAGCGAAAATTGTGAAAATGTTTAATAAAACACGACTCGTTTAGAATAGAGCAAAAATATAGTGGGGGTTGTCTAAAACAACGTTTGAACGTTGATTTAGACAACCGTTTTTTTTTGTTTAAACAAACACTGTGAATTTTTTTGAAACGTTGGTTTAGACAACCGTTTTTTTTTTGTTTAAACAAACACTGTGAATTTTTTCATTCACATAACTTGTTAAATAATAGAGACAGGCTTGAAAATAAAAATTTTCGGAGCATACTTTGCGATTTTTTTCTATAGAGGGAATTTCATATAATTTGCGTTTCGGCATGGGGGATATATAGATATTATCTTCAAAAATAACATATATTTTTTTAAGAGCTTAAAAACTTCAAATGTTCAAGGGAGATATGCAAGAAATCGGTAGAAATTCGGAAAGTGCCGCCTCTTACCCACCTAATTTCCCACAAATCTTAAAAATACTTATAATACTTATCTTTAAACCGGTGACACACAAAATGTTTGAAATTACCGACCAATATCCTTCATTTCGAAAATGTACAAAAAAAATTTTGGAAAGTTTGTGAAAAAACAGATCGTAGATTTTCTGGAAAGTAATAAAATATTTCACTGCAATGAATTCGGTTTCATAAAAACTAAAGAAAAAAAAAACACACACAAGACGCAAAGCGCATGTTTCGAATTTTTTGTGGCTATGAGTTCCTTTGTCCCGCTTTGAGAATGTTTTATTTTTGACCGAGTACCTAGATACTACCTAGCTTCGCCATAATTTCAGAAATCTTTTGTTCTCATTGCACAATTGAAAATTTTTGAACAAAAATATCGGCCGTCCTTCTATGTCCTTTAAAACTAGATAATGTACGCTTAAGACCACCCAATAGTCCAGGAAAAAATCGAAATCGGAATCCACGCCCCTTTTTGAGAAAAAGTATTTGGAAAGGTTGGAAAAGGTAATTGAGAATTTTTGTTTACAGGTTGATTTTGTAAAGGCCTGTAAAAAACATTAACTCATTTTTTACGCATTGTTTATTGTAATAACAAGGAAATTTAAAATTGTTTTCACGGAACTAAGCGACGCGGAGTCTAGGACGTCTATAACCCTTCGCAGGCGGGGCGTAACTGATACGAAATGGATATGCCAAGTGCATGGTTCTTGTGCCGGTGGCATAAGGTTCACTTTAAAAATTCAAATTCATAGAGTGTGGGCCGTATGATTGATGTCAAAAATAGCAACGAGAAAATGTATATTTTATTTTATTTTGTGAAGTTCGGGCGTAAATATATTTTTTTTGCCATTATTATAAAAGAAACTAAATTTGCCACATTAAACAATAAAACCATATCCGAAAAGGGGTTTATAAGTAGAGGATTTTGCATTATTGTAGAAAGCAATCACTTTGTGGTTTGACATATTTAATAAAATAAAATACTTTTTTGTTTAAAACCACGAGATTTATTAATTTTTGAACCGACCGGTTTCGCTTAACTTAAGCATCATCAGGGTACAAATTAATACTAAACAAGAAGTACATAATGTGTGCTTATATATAACAAGATATAGAGGATTTTGCGTTTCAAAGTGTTTTTTTATAGACCTAATACTTTATTTTTTTCTATCTTTTCTTAATGAAAAAAAATACCCATATATTTAAGGGCCAAGATATATTCTACACGCAGTATCATCTATAATACTTCCAAATGATCAAATTTTCAAAACAAAAATATATAATTTTGTAAGATTTTGCATTATTTCGCATGGCTTCAACTTAAATCGTTTTCCTTCGTTAGCTACGATGGTACTAATATTTTCGCACATTGTCCGTAGATAGTCTGTACATCAAAAACAAACTATTTACCAATAATAACTAGTAGTTTTGTGTCTATACATCAAAAACAAAATATGTTACCAAAAATAACTACATACACACATTGTTTTGTTCCTAGATCTCGTGTCACGACGATTTCACATTTGAATAAAGAATCTTTAATGAACAATTAAATCGGTCACCATCTTGAAAGGGAAACGGAACGTACAAACAAAATCAAATACAGACGAAATTCAAAATGGGCTAGTAAATCAGGACTTCGTTATGCTCGTCAATAATGATACGACTTCTTACGTATGGTGCAAATGATTTTTGATCGGAATTGTCTCAATAACATTGGGTTAGTACAGAGAACCTGGTGTATAGTTTAGTTATTATTTATTATTATAGAATGGAATGTGCGTAATAATTAGACAAGTAATTGGAACAAGGATAAGTTCAAATACACGCAAAGATACGACGGTAATGTCTTACCCACTAGTTAATAAGTACCTCCTTAATAATATTTACAACTATTTATTGAATATCAGAAGTAAAGCGGTTGATCTTGAAAACAACTAATTCAATAATAAGTTTTGGCAGGATGTGAAGCATTTGACATATTTACCGTGTTATTAGGTTGATAACTGGTAATATTCAATAATGATGCTTAATTATGTGTGTGCATCATCAATATGATTTAGGTACATTCCGTTTACAATCTGAAGATTTCTTGGAGATCGATGATATCATTATGACCCGGAACAAGACATATATTTTTCAAGTGTTACTTATCAGGTATGTTTGGCTTGTGGCGATGATAAATAATATTCTTACTAAGTTGCTCAAGATTTGCGGGAATCCACTATCAGGGCCTTCCAGTGTCGTTGATAGTATTATTATGTCATCAATTTGGGAAAATAATGTTTACCTGCTTCAAAAAGTTCAGATAAAATACAAAATGAGGTCAAGTTCTGCGATACCACTTCAAAGATAAAACATTCATGTTGGAAATATAACATTTACTTATTTGATGTGTTGATGCCCATAAATGGGTAATATTATGTTTTATAAAACCATTGCAGATCGTTATAAATCATAGAACGCGAATATTCGAGACAAAATTTAAAGAAGGGACTGACTAACTAGTATTTAGAATTAAACATTAGTGTTAAATTATAAAACCCTACCATAAAAACCAACTTTTCGTAGCTTCCCCCAACTCTTGCTTTTGTTCAGAAACTGAACCAGGTTTTCGTGTAAGCTTCCCCCAACTCTTGCTTTTGTTCAGAAAGTGAACCAGCTTTTCGTGTAAGCTTCCCCCCAGTTCTTGCTTCTTTTCAGAAACTGGACCAGCTTTTCGTGTAAGTTTCCCCCAACTCTTGCTTTTGTTCAGAAACTGAACCAGCTTTTCTTGTAAGCTTCCCCCAACTATTGCCTTTGTTCAGAAACTGAATCAGCTTTTCGAGTAAGCTTCCTGCGAAAAATCGGGTTCAGTTTTTGTTCAAAAACTGAAACAGCTTTTCTTGTAAGCTTCCCCCCAATTCTTGCTAATATTCAGGAACTTCAAATGCTTTATTATTAAACTTAACTTCGATTATGTATTACATTCGACGTTTAGATAGAAATGTTTTCAAGTCCACGTTTCTAAGGGAATGAATTAGTTCAGGTTTCTTTTATTAGTATTTTTTCTCTGTGCACAATATCCCTTTGGCCAATTAATTAATTGATTATTATCAATTTTTGTTGCACTGTTATGCTCTTCTTCGTTCTATTGTTCATTGATTTTTTTCATGTTCTTAGTTCTAATGTTTCAATTGGTTGTCTGATGATTGTTGTTTGTATCTTGCTCTTTGTTCTATTTTGTGATTAATGAATTTTGCGTTATTCTTTGATTGCAATGACGTATTAATATGTGAACACTTATCTAATTACTAGTTATTGAAAGAATCATTTCTTTAGACATTTTTGTTAAAATGCAAGATACCAAACATATTAGGAAATTAGAGTAATGCGCATTTGGAATAGATTATCACAAAAACCCAATAAGATGCGGAGAAAATAAATAGTACCTACGTACATATCTTTCCATAAATTTAGTTGCTGAATTACGACTCAAAGGGGATTTGGCGATTCAGATTGCCTTTAGTAACGACCGCGACCCCAGACTGCAGACTTTTTGGCTAGACGTCCACACTGACTCACGAGATTAATCAATACGTAGGTACTGCTAAAGTACTAGGTACTGCGGATTTTGGGTTTGATAACAAATTTAATCTACTTCATACGTACCTACCTACTCTTTGGTTGTAGTAAGTTACATTATTCGGGTAAATTGCAAAGCTTTTATGACTGAAAGCGTGTTACAAATGTCAAGTAACCGTTTATCGAAAGATTCACCTTCAATAACCTTACGATAATTCAGTAGAAGCGTAAAATTATGTACCTAATTACATTTTGCTTTGTCCAAAAAGAATAAAACGTAGATACACACACCTACTTACATACTTATTAACGTGTCGTACTCAAAGAACACTGAATTAATTCAATTTGTGATTGTAACTCATTCGTTAATTTAACATAGAAGACATTGTCGGGTCGTTTTCCAATTTTGCGCAGGTAAATGAAGCTTGGATTCAAAGTTTTTAATTTTATTCGAAATTCATTTTTTACTGCTTTTTGGAGTATTTATTTATAATAGCTATTGTATTTTGATTTTCTGTTTTTGGTCGCGATTTCGCAAAAATTGAAAACGACCGTGACACACGTTTTTTGTAATCATAAAATAATTTATTTGAAAGTTTTCAAAAATGCTCAAACTACCGATTAAATTATGTACATAAGGCCATTCGTAAAGTGTATGTATATTACTGAGGCAAAAAAAATTACATAAAGGCTGGCAGTAGTTAATACTTAAAGCTCGTTCACACACAGCTATAAATCTGCGAGCATATATCTGTTGATTCGCGAACGCTTATCTTTTGTCCTTTCACACGAGGCTATCAAATATTTCTTCCTGTGGTAGGAGAGGGGGTCAGTCGAATTAGGGAGCGGCATCGGAACGCATATTTTTTGTACTGAAATCTGTCAACTTGACATTTGTCATCCACGGGTCTAGGCAGCTCCTTAATTACAATGACCCCCTCTCCTGTTTTAATCGGAGAAGTGGAGAGTTATCTTCTGGGATATCGCGTCTGGAACGGTTACGTCTGAGATGTGTATTGTCTATGATTGATCTGCGCTTAAAAACGCTTCGGTGTGAACGGTCTGAAGGGATTGTATGGAGAGCGTTATTTGGCGTGCTATGATCTTTTATATTTGATAGCGTAATGTGAACCAGCTTTTATAGCTGTAGCCAGCTTTAAAACGTTCGCATTCGATACAACCTCTCTCTCATACCGATCTCGTAATTTCGTCAATGAACAAAAATTAACGGCATCGTTTTTATGAGCAGTAAAATAATATTACCGTTGTTGTTTTCATCGATATCTAAGTACTTAAATTGAATCGTTTGCATCAGAGCTATTATTTCGAAACTTCTGAATTCGATTATAAAAACGTATGTAGGTACTTACATCACTATTAATTTACAAAGTAGGTACCTACGTGTGATTGATAAAACGGACAAACCCGTCACATGATGACATTCACTCGAAAGTTTACTTCGGATTTTTAAATTGTTTTTGTTTTATGAATAATGGAACGCGATCGTATCGCGTGCACTGTAAATTATTATTTTATAGCATTCATTTCAACATTCGCTTCAAAAGTGCATCTGGTGCAGTGAGAGAAATTTCACATTGAACCTGTTGGCAGCCAACGGAAGCCGCTTGGCTTTAGTATGGGATGTTAGAACTGTGAAATTACAGAGAAGAGCTTTATCAATCTTTAATAATATTACGTTTATTACAGATTTTTCTACAAAATACAAAAAACACGTGATACAAAATGTATAAGTTGTCGACAAATAAAAAAAAATATTACAACGAAGGGCTCAAGATCAGAAAACAAATCAGATATTTAATTATAAGTAGTAGGCGGCTGGCGGAGGCAAAAACATTGGGAATGTATGGCGAGTGATATGCTGAAATAGGCCAAAACCAAATGATCTTTTATCTTTTATAGCTAAGTCTGTTGGCCCCATAAACAAATTAGACCGGTCAAATAACGATAGTTTAATTGTTTTGCCTTTAATAATTAGCGGCTCTGGAATGTTCGTTTTACCTCCGCATTTCGCCTACTAATTATAAGTTAGATGATTTAAATAAAATTATGACACAAAAACAGATGTTTGGGATCTTCTAAGAAAACAGATTTGCAATTTTACTTTACATATTTGGTCACATACATTGTGGACTGCTGCGTGAGCGTGGCACGAAAGAAAAATTATTAATTCATCGTACTAGTTTGTGTAATGCCCTTCAATTTTAAATGTGGTTTACTAGGTACTTTATGCGGTTTTTAAAGCTCAAAGATATCTTATAAATGTACAATATTTTTACCTTTTCATCTGTTCCTCTATGTTGCGTGTTTCCTTGCCAGAACCGCCTGGCGAACCCTTTGATGTGTCCTGTCAGCGATTTCCGGAATTCGAACCCTGGATTCCAGCAAAGGGAGCCGTATCCAAACACCCACAAGGATTGTACTTCTTCCTCGCCTAACTCTTCCATTTTTTCTGACATTTCTCCCAGACGGCTCGGCTCCGTGTTCATCGCGTCAGATTCACTCATTTTAACGAGCCTTATTTATATAAAGTCACCAAATACAATCAATCTAAATTTGGCTATAAATGTTAAACATTTATGGTTAACTGTACACATACACTAATACTGACATGTCATTCAAGAAAAACACAATTTGATGAAAAGAAAATATCCTATGAAAACTGGAGTAGGGAATATTGTTCCGCATTGAAAATAAAAATCTTTAGATACAATCACGAAACACGATAATAAAACGTCAGTATGTAAACTTTTCACTGATGTGTTAACGATGTTATGTCAACTAAAGATACGACTCCGAGATAGATGCAAAATAACAGTGCCACTTTTACATGCGTCCACTGTAGATCTCGGGAGTAGTATGGAAAAAGATCCTCGCGCTGTCACTTTGTAAAGGGAAACGCGTGGCTAGGGCGCATGCGCGGCCAACCAGCCAATCAGGCGGTCCCGTTTTACACCTATAACGGTGCCGCGGAAAGCAATTTGAATCGATTGCTGCTACCAGCTGATGCAATATGAACAATGGATTTCCGCGGGCTTTCTGATAAAAACATTTATAACAGGAAGAAATTATATAAATATGTAATTTTTTAATAAATATTACGAGCTGTAGAAAACTTTATTATTTTATACTTTATAATTTCTACAATTCAGTCAAACTTGAACCTATCTACCTATATAGGTACCTCATCAATCATTGATTCTGATACAATATCAGAATTTTATTTATGTTATTAACAATAGTTGATAATAAAATAAATAATATTATCGTTGTAATATAATCACTGGACTTGTCTTTACGTGGGGGATTAGATTTTCTTTTACTGTTGGTCATCAAACTTGTGAAAGACGAGTTATAAAAATATGTTTTCAACAACACCAACATGAAATTTATTATTATTCATTATAAAATTTCACAAACAATTGTAATATATTACGCAGTGATGTACCTGGGTGCAGACTAAGGATGGGTTGTTTCAAAAAATTTGATGAATTCATCAAATATTTGAAGTTAATTTTCACGTTCTGTGTAAGTTCTGTTCAAGTTCTGTGATTATTTCAGCTTCATGCAGCAACTAGCCTATAATGATATAATAACAGAACTTGAATAGAACCTTCACAGAACGTCAAAATTAACTTCAAATATTTGATGAATTCATCAAATTTTTTGAAACAACCCGTCCTAAGTGATGTACCTGGGTGGCGGACTGAGCCCGTCAGAGGCCCGGGGTGGCAAAGCTGAATGAGACCCCTCCCCCCCTAGTTTAAGAATTTGATGTAATATTACAAGCTTTTTATTCAGTTTTAAACTGGTTGTATGTTAAATTATCCTTCAGCTAAACTTTGAACGCGTTTTTCATGCAATTACGTTTTTCAACCTGGTTGGCAACATAATATTAGAACAACTATACATCCGATTTGAATGCACCAAGTCGAAATCCAGTTACTATGGCACCACGTAGAGATTTTTTTAATAAAGGGCCCCCTTCTATTTTTTATTTTTTATGAACGATAAAAATTTTCCATAAAAAATCTAAAATAAAATTCGCTTGTTCGCCATTTTTTCTTATTTTTCAAATATTTCCCTACGTGGTTCTATAGACACTGGATTTTCGAACAGTTTAAGACTTGATGCATGCAAATCGGATGTATAGTTTTTTTTTTAATATGTTGTTAGCCAGGTTGAAAAATGTTTTAAAAAGTTTCGAGATAAACGCATTCATTTTGCTGAAGGATAATTCAATGTAAAAACGCTTTCAAACGATTTCATATATAATGCTGTATCTCAGTCAAATTTCTTTAAAACATTTGGTGAGAGCATTCTTAATAAAAAAAAATTACAATTTTTTTTTACAGTGTCCTGGTGCCATACAGCCTTGTTTAGGATTTGATCAAAGGAACATGTAGGGCCCCCAGAACCAGAGGCCCGGGCGGGCCGCTCCTTCCACCCCTCCCAAGACAGTCCGCCACTGCCTAGGTGCATTAGCGCACAGCGTAAAAAACTGATTTTGGTTGCCAATTTATATTATAAAAGTTTTTTTATAAAATTTAAATTATTATAAAATTTATATTACAAAAATATTTTTAAAAATTGGTTAACTAGGTTACGTTAGATTAGGTTATGAGTTATTTTTCATTTTGTTTCAAAGAGGTGTTGAAATTGCATGATTCTGAGTTGTCATGGAACCGAATAGAAATGATACGCGGTAAAGAGAACGCATTGCTTTCAAATTTGTAAGTGGGCAGAAACAGACTAATTTCCATGGGCAGCGGCTACCTACCCTGCCCTAGATACAACTCTGCATTTATTATGTCGTACGACGTTAATTTTATAACAACTACAATTTATAACAACTACAAAATCACGTTTTTATGTCTTTATTTTGTGTCTCTGTTCTTTTCTTCTATTCATCTTCGATAAGCAATTATTTCATAATCAACATTAAATTATTAAAAAAGTAAGATAAAACGCAAAAAATGTTCATATTGCACTACGTATGTACCTACTAGGTACTTTTAAAACAAAGATGGTTAGAAAAAAAAATTACTAAAGAAATAAGAAACAAAATCATGTTTGTTTTAGCACGTGGTGGAAAATATTCGCGAAAAGACAGCAAGGAGACAAAATAACAATAAAGAATTTTTTCAGCAATCTGTTTTCGTTGACGAGCTAGTTTTAGTTATGCAGATTAATATAAAGGTTTAACGACAATCCATGTATGCTCCGGTATGGTCTAGTGGCTAGGATACCTGGCTCTCACCCAGGAGGCTCGGGTTCGATTCCCGGTACCGGAAATATTTTTTGGCGTTTTAATTATTATTTTCTTTTGATTGTGAATAATAATTATAGGGTGCTTCAGTAAAACAATAGAAATCAAAAATTATTTTTGAACTTGAACGTGCAAAAGTACAACATTGTTAGTTACCATAATATATGTATAGCTGAAAACTTATTTTATCACTCTCGTAATGTATTTTTAGTAGGTAGGTACATATCTTATTTTGTTGTAAAGCGCCATTTTCTAAATTTTCATTCCTGCCTAACTACCAATTTTTTAAGTGAAAACTTCTTTAGCACCACTGTGATTTGAAACTAGATGAAACGAAAAAGAGATAGGTACTAAAAAGAGACAACAACATACATCTATGGGATTAGCCTGCGAGAGAATGAGATAGACTAATCGGTCTCCTCATTGTGCGGTGCTTCCCTACTCTTGTCTACTTTAGCACCGTTGTGATTTGAAACTCGATAAAACGGAAACGAGCGACACATCTATAGGATAAGAGAGATATACTACCTAATCGGTGTCCGGTTTGTGCAGTGCTTCGTCGAATAAAATGTAAAATAATTTTTAAACTTAGTAAAAATATTATAATAATAAATAATCCCTACAATTATCCTTCTCCCGATACTCTGCATTTGTCTCATTCTTTCGAAGTTTAGTTTTCTGAAGGTTTCGCTTGTACCGCGTGTGAACTACAGACATGTTTTATTTTTTCTATAAAATGAATTTCTTCATTATAATAATTTAGGTGCTAAAAACGAACAAAACATTTTTGCGACAATTAATATTCTTATCAATCTGATCTACCTGTTGGCATATTGGCGAATGAATTTGAACTCAATGATTTGTGAATTTCCTATTTTTCTATTAAAACGTTTTGCAAAAAAAATATAGATGTCGCTATTTCGCATTTTTATCTGCCATCTGTGCGAAAACGTTCACATCATTTTAAGATTGAAAATAGCCATCTGTGGAATTCTTGGTGAAAGATTTTCAGCATCTTGATTTTTATTTAAAAAGTTTTGTACAGAAAATACAAGATGTCGCTACTTCTCGTTGTTCACTGCCATCTGTGCAATAAAGTTCCAACCTCGTTACAAATGAATTTTATAAAACTTTGACAATTCTACCACAGGATGGTATTGGAAAAATATTAATTTGCTTCCAGAATAAATTTTATGATTTTATTAATTATTAATAGCATTAATAATTCAAATTCATAATATGGCATGTGTAAATAATATCATCCTAAATACCAAATGTTCATAAAATAACAAATTATGTTTTATTATTCAGCGATCCATGCAGATTAGTACACCAGGCGGCAGTGAGCAGAAGTTTGCCAGGTATGCCAAAACCAGATTTGTTTGGGATGCGCCTTCAGGATAACCTCTGACCCTTCGCCCATAAGTAACTGTTGCTTGCAATTCGTGCCACACTCAATGCGCTCCGTGAACCTAATTATTATTAAAACGCCAGATTTTATGGAATGCCGTACTAAATAAGTAGATATTCTTTGTGCGCCACTTTCTTCGGTAAGTAAGCATCTACATAAATAAAATTTAAAAATAATTATTTCTAGAGAGCTTCGTTCAAGCTTCAAGATTCACAAATAAATTTTGTATTCACTTCCGTTAAATAAGAATTGTTGGCTAATTTGTGCATTTTACAGAAATATCACTTCACTATAATATTACAATGCTCTATTATAATATTATCCGTGTCTTCCTCGGGAGTCACCGACTTCTTAAATCATTCAAACCACTCTCTAAACTCTCCTCGCCCCAATGAGAACAAATCGGTAGAGTAGTTTTTGTATTGGGCACACACATATTTTGAACATTGCGTTTTAATTTATATGGTTTCACGACAATTCAATATTAACTCTATTTTCAACACACCTTGGAAAAGGCATTAAAAGTGATGAAAAAAAAATCCGAGTGCAATTCATACATGGTAGAAGTGAAACCTTCAGATAACTAAGGGAGACTACGAAGCACTTTTTTTAATCAACGTGAAGGATGATTTCTTCCATATTTTTGTCGCCGAATTCCAATGCACCTTTTTCCATACTACACTTGGTCATTTTACTAGTACTTATTTGTAGTTTATTTTCCAGTAGATTTCGCTTTCTCGCTTTCTTTTGTGTTTTCTTTTGTCTGTTCATTTTGGAGTGGTTTGAAGATTGAATATTGATTTTAATTGTTTTTTTTTTTTTAGGATTCGATCCCTGGTCGGCTGAATGTCTACAAAGGTTCGTCTGGCTCTTTATACCATTAAACGGCGAACGCACTCAGCTATAAAAGATAAAAGATCATTTGGCTTGGCCCATTTCAGCATATCGCTCTCCATATATTCCCATTGGGAATGTTCGGCGAGCGATATGCCGAAATACGCAAAGCTAAATAATGATCTTTTATAGCTACTACGGCCCCCTTTATACTAAAGGGGACTTGCGTGGGACTATCGTATTTTATTGGAACCAAGTACCTGTGAATAAAATAAATATTTTATTGCTATCCCATTCTCTCGCAGCCCAAATCCTATAGATGTAGGTGTTTGTCTCTTTTTGGTGTCGCTCGTTTCCGTTTCATCGAGTTTCAAATCAAAACGGTGCTAAAAAAGTTTTCATTTAAAAAAAATATTTAAAATATAGCCTATAACCTAAACTAACATAACCCATTAAGCCAATTTTTTTTTCATAACTTTTAATGACTTTTCATAACTTTGATGAAGCTGCACGTTGTTGAGTTGCCGGTCACCTATTTATATAGAAGATGAAGAAAAGAAGATAGATAGGTATTTAACTTATTTATATAGCGCCATATTTATGAAATATCACCTTAAGGGCGCAACAAATTAACTAACACCAATAGTTAATTATTGCATCAAATAATTTGATTCGAAATTCGTGAGAATTATATTACATATTCATTTCGACAGCTATGTAATTTTTTATTACCTACCTATAGCTTGACATAACTTAGATATATTATGGGTATCTCTAAAGGCGCCAAAGACGAAGTAACGAGTAAAAAATTTGTTTTTACCAATGACTAAATAAAATACCCCAAGAGAGAGAGAGAAGACTCGACAATAAAAAATTCTTTCCAAACTGTTATACAAAAATGTCTGCCAAAATAGAACCAATATTTTTATTACTTTTCATATAAACTGAATAATAACCACCGAAACCGCCTTCATTTTTGTATAACCGTTTGGACAGAATGTTCGGTATGTATTTGGATCGGTATGCTAAGTCCTTTTCTTAGGTATTGTATTTACTAATTCGATTTTCAAAATTATTGCCTTTGACATGGTTTGACTTCCCACGTATTAATTTATTTTTATTTGATTATGCTAATTATGATATAAGATGTTTATTTTTGTCCAAGTCCAATATGTCCAAGGCGACCTGATCAAAGGTGGACAACGAAAAAATATTTATTTCTTTGCATGCATACGTTGGACATTAAACTAATTGCCAACGAGAAACTAATGTAAGAAGTAGATAAAATAAATTTGAAACTTTGAACTTAGTTTGGTACCTACATACTTCGTCCTCGATAAAATTTGACGATGACTAAACGAAAGCAATATACGGGAAAATATATACCTACAGGTAGATTGATTAAAAACGATAAAAATATTTAAAAAAAATATAACCCTACCAAAAATAGCCAAATACAACTATTAACCAAGTTTTTAAATTTTTCTTTTTCATCGCTTTATCTTTTTTAGACAGTTTATTTTGTTCGCTTTTAGGATCAACCCATATAGGTCTTATAGAAATCGAAGTTTCTGCCTTACTATCACCCTGAGAAATATGATAAAAACGGTGCTAGAAAGAGAAAATTCCAAACTTTATATTCAAATCTAAAAGTTAACCACAAAAGAAGTCGTAATATGTACCTGCACCTTTACGAAACCAAAGTTTCGGATAGAATTATGAAAAAAAATAGTGAAACTTTGGGAATTTGGAGGTTACAAAAACGTTAAAAATATATTTGTCTAATAAAATTTGTATAATTTGTTTCGAAAAAACGTGAGGTAAGCCATTTTTAAAACTTTTTATGACTGCACGTAAAAATTTTAAATTTTGTTTTTGGGGTATTACGCCTTGCTGCGCTGCCTCATTTTTTAGCCAACGTTTCGGATAGCGTTACAGTGTCCATCATCAGGGCAGATGCGTAATTGAGCACAATTGCATGTGCATAATTGTGCTCCCCAAAAACAAATAACGAAAATACTTTTGGCCCTGAAAATATAAACACTTACGAGTATCTTCAAAAATTTTGTTTATTATTTCAATATCTTTTAAAAACAGTTTTTAGTTTTCGGATATATTCTGAAATATTCCATTTATTTGGATTTTATTGCGAAACAGAAGTATTTTGACCCTCTGAAAAAATATTCTCTTCAGAGGGATGATGAAATTGTACATTGTTGAGTTGTCCGATCACCGTTACTAAGTATAATGTGGTCTAGTCTCGCGAATTGGACTTGGAGAAATAATGTACTGACAAACTACCTTCTACAATCTTATTTCACCACTTAGTGAAAAATCTAATTAATTACGACTTTTGAAAGATTTCACGATAAAATTTAGAACAAATTTCACAGCAAAGTATTACGAATCGTGCATTTGGGTGAAATGTAGCCTGCATGTAGTCGTTACATAATCAATATTATGTACTGAACACATTAACCCGTTGGCTACCGGTTCTGCAATGATATTATAAATATTATACTGAAAGAAAAATTTCGCTAAATTGTTTAAGAATTTCAGCAGATACCTAAAGGCGCACAGTTCATGATTTCTTATTGTAAACTTTTCCTTTTTCACGTACGACGCATGTAAGAGAATAAGAGAAGTTATCGAGTTAAAGTTATAGAAGTTAAAATCTTATTATACTTTGGTGTGAAATAAGACCACAGTATAATAAGATAAAGGTTTCGTATTTATAGAATCGTTATTTGCTGTCTTATATGCCAACTACATTTTTGCCAAAAAAACAAATTTCAACAAACACAAACTATCATTAATAGACCAGTTAGACAAGCGAAAAAAAAACTACGACGTTAAACACAAGCTTTGGACAATTGGTGACTGGACAAAGATACAACAAATACCGGCCAATAAACGCATTCAACAATCTATCGCTATCTACAAAAAAAGAGGGGAACAAAAAACTTTTCAGATCTAAAATTCAAAGATGAGTTGAAGAACAGATAAGGAATATTGCAAAAAGTTTATAACATAAAATAATAAAACATACATACGTAATACACGATACGATTAAAATAGATACTTCATTATACCGTTGAATGTGACCATATAGATATCTATGCAAACAATCTCACATATATCACAAAAATTATCAAACTCCTGCCATGACACTTCGTGGAGAACAGTTATGTAGCTGCTTTATTGTCATATCCTTTCTTTCTTTTTTTTCTTTCTCTGCAGGTTACGTATTATATTTGACACTACTATGTTTCATATTTCATTTTGATTATCATTATTTCTGTTATCACTACAAGCATTTCCGACTAGTAACAACTAAACATTGATTACTCATGCTGTGAACATTTCTAATTGGAGTGTTAATATCTATGTACATCCCAACGGCAATTCTATTAATGTAATAATTGTTAACACTCTGTAAGTGTTTCAAACAATATATAAATAATTAAATTATACAGGTGTAACAGCACGTAGGTACCCGAAGGATTTTAACCAGCGATTTCTGAGCATATTTGTAGTACAAAAAATAGATGTCATTTTGCTGTCCAATGATTTTTTATTTTAAAAATCATCGCCACTGATCATACTCAGGACGTTGCGATGGGATCACGTGATACACGCGCTGTTTTGTGTGTTACCGTGCTGCTGGAACTGCTGAGAGGGACGCTTATCACGTAACCCTATTCTATTACCGTCTGCTCAGTTGGGATGTGCGAATATGAATAAATAGTTCTATATTTAAACAAATTTAATTCTTTCAAGAGAGGCATACAAAAAATATTGTATCCGTGATAAAATCCAATATTGTATTTGTAAGCCTATCTTGAAAGATTTGAGTTTGTTTATGGACAAAACTATTGGTTCATATTCATATTGCGTATGTACAGGCACTAATAAGTAATTCCTTTGAATATTTTAAAGCGCTACTTGTAAAATGAGTTTTATGCTATAATAATTAAACTAGCGCCATCTGTGAAAGAGAAGATAGTAGTAGTGAACTAGTGAATGATAGAAGGATGAAGGAAAGAAAAATGGTTGTATTTTGAGTAATATAAAGATATACCTTGTAATTACAAAAAAAAATTAAATCTTCTGGGAGAGTCACAGTGATATTATAATTCGGTAGCCAATGGGTTAACGAAACGAAGATGTTCACTTCGTGATTAATTTTCAAACAGGTTGATTATGAATAATTATGAAAGTATGTTATTGATTATATTCTCCAGATAATTGACAGCTTCGCGAAAAAACAATTATCCAACGGCTAATTTGGAGTTGGAACAGCCTCTCATCTCTCATATTCTTCTATCATTATTTATCTCTCAATATTGGTTCAATCTCTTTTTGTACACACTGTACTGAATACAGGCTGTTTGCTGAATATTACAAAACCTAACATTATACATTACACTCTCTATGGACCACATATAATTATTTTTTTATACTTAAGCAGATCCGTGAAAAATAACGGGATATTATAATTATGCGACGTGTGAGGCCGAAAGTATTTAAAAAATATTTGCATCAGGATCATTGCCTTTCAAAAATAAACATTGTCAATTTTAGAGACGATCAGAAATTTTCCTTATGAATGAACTCCGTTTTTAGGCTTGAAAAATTACGATATCTATCAAAAATTTCAAACTAAAGAAATACCTACAAATTTCAAAGAGATTCATAATTGATTAAATAAAATATTTGTAATATCTACTTTATCGTTTGTTCCCACAATCAGTTCCAATTTTAAAAAGGATAAGTATTTATTTCTGTAAGTAATTTTATATTTCGTATATATACCTAATATGTATTTAATCTTTGAATGCACTTATATTAAATAATAAAAACAAAATGTGCTTGTATTAATATTTAATGTGACAATATGTACACACATATTTTTTGATGAAAGTGATATATTAAGAGAAAACAGGGCGGCGTTTTATCCATACAAATGTATTCCTCAATTTCCTCTTTGGATTTTGAATCAGTAGCATTTCAACACCCCTCAGAATAGTCATTAAAAGCGATGTTTTTTATACTCCTCAAGAACGCGAACGGTTTTGGTGATTGGCACTGGCCAAGATCGCCCGATTTAACCCCTCCAGTCTTCTTTTTGTGGGGTTTCTTGAAATCACGTGTTTATGTCAACAAGCCTCAGACTCTTGAAGCCCTCAAAGACAATATTCGTCAAGAATGCGAGAATCTATCGCCGGAACTTCTGGAAAGGTGTTGGAAAATGCCATAAATCGTCCCGTATGGTCATCAATTCTGGCGGCGGCCACTTGGCCATCATTTTCTCTACACTCGTTGCTTGCCGAGTACGCGCCGGCGCGCGCCAAATTAAACTCAAAAAATATTTTTTGAAATGCGATTTTAAACCTTAATTATAAAGAAAACGTATGAAGGATAAGGTCAGAATCGCTGGGGGTATTCTTGTTCTTAAGGTATAGAATGCTTTGAACACATCTATGGTACCGGAATAATTTCTCTGGAATTATCTATGATCACTGGCCGCGTTTTTTCGGAGCTTTTGAAATGTCAAAGTTCGGTTGCGTCGTTGTCGTGAAATAGATCGTAAACGTATGAATTCATCAAATAAACGCAAGTAATGTTGTTTTTAGGCATAGTTTATTGTTAAAGGAATGTGTTAATATTACATAAGATAGCATAAAATAAACCCACAAAATATTACGTAAAAGTTAAAACATCGCGAAATTTACCCGTTTGCTCCGTGGCATTCAACGAGTTGGAAAAAAAATTAAGACATCAAATCAACACAATAAAAAGCAGAATGAAGATTTTTCTTTCAAAAAAAAAATTACAGCCAAAGAAAATCGCGTGACAATTTTTGCGCCACCTTGTATAATGCAATCCTAAGTTAGTCATGGGATTTAATTTTAAAAATTTCGGAGATTTCTCTACAGACTACAATAATTCATCACCACCTCTTGTAAATCCTAAAACAAACCATGTGAATAAAATGTCACACAGAACGATTAGTCTCTTGACTCGAGTCCCACAGCCGAGTAGGCGGTACTTGTCTCAGTAAAGCCTTGTCACATTATAGTTTTGTCTCTGTATAACTGAGCGGACAAATGGTGCCATCTACCGGCCGGGCCGGGTACTAACTGCCATGTGACAGGTAAATTAATAAAGTTTTGTTGTGTCAACCGGGAAACGGGCATGATTTGTGGGAGGCAAACAGTAAATATGCCATTCAGCTTTCCGAGATAATTCATCCATGAAAGATTGCCAAGATTACTGTTTTCAGAACACCATTTGAACTAATTTGTGTGGATTCATGGTAAACTTTTTTGGAGTAATAAAGGGTGAGATGACCATTACGGAAGGTGAAGGAAAAAGGGACTTTCAACACTTTCCCGGTAATCTAATAAAATGGAACAGAGATGAAACAAAACAAGATGACATAGATGAGGATAGGTTAGGTTAGGTTAGGTGGACGGCCTCCGTGGTCACGAGGTAAGACTCTCGACTCACAATCCGGAGGTCGTGGGTTCGAACCCGGCGTGCGCAAATAAATTTTATTTGATTAATTTGTGTTATTTCACAATTTATTCATTTAAAATAATAAATAGTATATTTGCGGCACGTTCCAGAGTGGAAGATACTATCAGTATCGCCCTGGTGTAAGACCACCATTCAGAATTGAAACGTTGCTTGAAATGGCTTTAGCCGTGTTTAGTGACCAGATCTGAATAGCCAGGTACTTCCCCACCTTCCTCTTCCCTATCACTTCCCCTCCTCACTACCTTCAGCCTCACAACATACCCGATTGGGGATGCCATAGTCTCACTGGCTCCAGACGGGAGCAGTTGGGACTCTTGTGCGGTATTAACTGTAAAAAGGTTAGATGTGTTTTTTCTTCACTTTTCTTGATTGTTCTGTTTGGCTTTTGTCACTGTTTTGCTTTGTCCTGGAACTAAACTGCTCGTCGTGGACCTAATTTAATTATGTTAGGAAAAAATTCTTTGCAAATTATGCTAAAAAAAGTAAACATATTTTTTTCTTTATTATCATACATACACAACCTGCTAAACTAATTTTGTAGTTTGTCTGTAAGTATACGAAGACAACATTTTATGTAATAAGATGGTTAAATTAATAGAACGGTATACATCTAAATGTATATAAATAGCAATAAAAGCGTTATACAATAAACAAGTATAAATGTTTTATAGATATAGGTAATAGGTAGGTACATGAGATATTATAAAACTGAATGTCCTAACGTGTCTTAACCCTAACTATTCCAATTGGCAATACAAGGACTTCAGCGGGGCACCAATGTAAATCATCTCATCATCTGTATCTAATAACCGTTATCTTTGATTATATTTGACTTTAGCAATATAAATGGTATTATTTTTGCTTCTAGGTAGTTTATTAATGTATATATTTTTTTATTTCTTGCTAGGGCAATCACGATGAGTTACAGAACCCATTTTAGAATGGGAGGAAATTACAATTCATAGGTGGGAGGAAATAGTTACAATTTTACATAGGTATTTTGATATTAAAAATATAAGTTCACATACAGTATAGACAAAAAATAAAAGACAGGTTTAGTAGAAACAAACAACAATAGAAAAAAATTAAGAAAAAATAACAAGGTTATAAAAATATGGATGATTATAGATCCATGGAAAAGAAAAGGAGATAAAGAGAAACAAGACAGAATAGTACATGATAAGAAAATTAAATAGTTTCATTCTTAAACGTACTTAAAAAATATTCTTTAAGGCATTACTCTGAATTTTTTTTTATTTTGCAGGATTCCCTTACACATATCTGGAAGTGAATTATATAGTGTGTAGGCAATACAGTTCAGAGGTTTGATTCCATATTTTGAAGTGTGTGTTTGAGGTACGCGAAATTTAATGGTATTTCGAGTATTGTATGTGGGATGTCTTGATTGTAAAGTGGCTTGATGTTAGTGTGAGTTGATTGTTGAGTAATTTGTAGGATGGTGCTTGTGATTTCATATTTAGGAAGGATTGTAATTGGAAGAATACCGGAAACTGAATAAATATCTCTTATGCCCCATGGAAGTCCAAAAACATTTCTGAGAGCTCGGTTTTGAAAATTGTCCTGAAGAAGCTACGGTTGTAGCGAAACCCGGTCGGCATTAAGGATAAAAGCAAAAGTGATGTTTACTAAGTTATTGTTTTATTTTAAAAGATAAATTTGAATTTTACCTAAATAAATATAAAGACCTAGAGAACAATTAAAATGCAGACTGTCTCCAAAATACCACATGGATGGTGGGACTTCTTCATCCCAGTAGCTATATCCCAGACAAAACGGAGGTCATTGGTCATCTAGGCTAGTCCCTAGATTCTAGATCTAGACTGTTTTTCGAAGAATACCATACTATTTATAGACCATAGGTACTCTACACTAGACTAGAGACTAGACTACCTACCCTGACCTAGTTACCCAAATAAAATCTTTTATTCAAAAGATTCTCATTCCAAAACCACTTCGCACCGTTTTTCACTAGTTTAGACAAATCAAGTTGTTGACACGGGGTTTTTGAGGAATGAACTTTCCTTCTTAATCTTCAAAACACAGCTGAATTGAATTATAAAATCCAATAAATCATCCGGTAATTGGTAACTTCATTTAAATAATAAGCAATATTTTTGTCATTCCTCCGTGAATGTGGCCCAATTTTTTCTATTGCTGTTTTAATGCTTGTAATGTCCTTATTGCTAAAATAAAATCATTTAATTACTTTAGTAACCTAATATTCTTTCTGTTTTTTGAACCTATTCTAATTAAGTTATTTCTTATGTTTTAATTATTGTGCATATTAGGGGCATATTACAAATGTTTTTATGATAGTTTATAATTTATAATGTCGACAATGCATCTTTGATTGTCGACATTATAAATTATATCGACATTATAAATTATATGATCACCATCGTGGATCCTTGGATTGACTGGCCGACAAGCCGACAATCCTTGGATTGACTGGCCGCATTTAGGAATCACTTCTGCCGGTTTTCTATTGTCTTGGGTTGCCTCCTCTGAATCCAAAGCCAAAACTCTGCCCTCTGTCCAGAGGCTCGTCAATTATTGACAGCCTCTTATGGAAAAAAAGTGTGTCGTACCACTTGAAGAAATAATTGCTATCTAATGGAACACCTTGAACCCAGGGATAAGTAGCCACGACCCAGAGTTTCCCCGTCAAGCTGGCAGATTGGCAGATTGGTAGTTTGTTAGTTTGGTAGTTTCTCCGTCAGTGTGTCATCACCGTCACGACGCGGTGTGACTGGGGGAGGCGAGGAGACGGCTCTCACACGATCACGACTGACGCCGACATATTATTCTGCAGATCCCACTGACGAGATGTCGGCCGGATAGATGGCTTTCTGTCACACCGGGCCCCAGCCAGCCCGTTACACGATAGATGGATTGTGGAGGCACCTGAAGCTAGGAGAATCTCCACTTGTAAGCAAGCTCTATTGAGCACAAACAGATTATTTTTGATAATAATAACATTGTACTCATATAGCCCTATTTTGTGATGTATAAGTGTAGCTTGGTCTAATTGCTTGACCCATAAGTTATATCGCACAGTGTGTATCTGATAGTATTATATTAATGGTTTCACGAGAACTCGCCAAAATGGCATTTCAATACCCCTTTGAAAAGTCATTAAAAGTTAATTATTTTTCTTTTGAAAAATATCTTATAACACAACTATTTAACCATTTTTTAATCACTTTTAATGATTTTTCAAAGGAAGTTGTATATTCTGGAGTTGTCCGGTCACCTATATTAATAATACGTAGTTAGGCTAATGAGAGCTCCGCTGTAATCTCAATTTCATTAACATTTTCTGTTTATGAGAAAGAGGGTTTGTTGGGTTCTTAAGATATTGAGAATTTAAACAAGTGCCAAACAATTAAAGAAACTGTTGTTAAGAGGTATTGACTATCAATTAAGAAGAACGGCTACGTGGCCTTTTATATACAAAACTTAAATTTGGATTAGAAACAAAAATACTTGACCAAACCGAATAATTCTTTTTCAATCAAAAGGTTTAGCATTAACTCACAAAAAATTGTCAAAGTTTCTTCTAAAAACACGAAAAATTGAATTATTTGAATAAAATAGCACATATCCGTACCAGATATTTGCTACACCCTTTGATTGAAAAAAAATATTTTTCAGGTTGGTCAATTATAAAATTCAAATTTAAGTTTTGTGTGAAAAGGGCCGAGTCGATGGTGAGGACATTACAGAAAAACAAACGGTAAAGAAGAAAACCGAACGTAAATAATTCCCGGAGATCTGAGAAGCAATAAATTATCTAATTTCTAGAAATTATTTACGTAAAAAATGGCACAAAGTTATTTTATTATTCGTTAAAATTATTTCTCATAACTTACCTAAATTTATGTGGAACTGTTCTTTAATTATTTTTAAAGAAGTATTTATAAAGATGGCTCTGAGCTTAATATAATGTGACATATTTAACAAAAAAGAAAAATGCGGAGATTTTTAGAAATCATTTCGAATAAGTGTAATAGGTTTTTAACGATGTTTCAAACTTTTTGCAACTTCCAACTCACTTGAGACAAATTCACTCCATTCGCGCATAATAATAGACAAACACTTTGGTAATAAATGGGCAATGCTTAGTCGCATAATAGAATACAAACAAGAAAACACTTAATACACAAAAAACTTAAATCAAGCATTTGAGTTCCTACCCACACTTACCCAGTACCCACCCACTCGTGAACATTATAAAAACCATGGGAAACAGAAGTCTTAACTCCTCAAACAAAACAATGAGAAAACAGCTTAACCTGTCTTTATTATTAATCCACAACCATTTTTTTACCACGAGTTCTTTTTGTCTATCGCTAAGTAGATACACTTCTACCCATGTATCTACTTTTAAAATTGGTTTTAAAATCAAATGCAGCAACAACAAACAGTGTACTTCACACATTTTATGATATATTATTATGAGGACGTGTATTGATTAATATACACTTCCGTTTATGGGCTCAGTGGGATAGGATTAGGTAATATAGTTTATTGCAATCCTCCCACTCAATTGTTACTTTAACATTTCGTTGAACAACATTTAATACAAAGAAAACATATACAAAACTTTGTTTAACTTGTGACTCAAGAATTTATCGAATATTTTTTTGTAATCGACAATAAGGAACTCCTGTGAAAAATATTATGGCTTTAAAAAAATATGTTCATATAGACCAATATACGCTGATTCTGAATAAACAAGTTTTATTACATAATATTTAACGTAGTTTTTAAAAAATATTAAAAAGTCCATTTTAAAACGTGTCATTAAAACACCCTATTGCTGGATTTTGGCGGCGTGACGTCACCGCGCCGCGTCACCTGGCTCAAAGTTGTAAAGAAATCAATAAAAATGTAAGACGCAAGCCTTTCGGCATTCCGTTTTCTTGGTGTATAGAGAATTGGACATATAATAGTTTTTGTTTTTATTGAAACATTATTTAGGCCTAAATAATTCAGTATCAAAAATAAAGTATATTAGTTTATCTATATTATTTAAAATATTCAAAAACTTTAACTGTACAAAAAACGATCGTACTGCCCAGTAATGTCTATGAAAACGCTCCAATGCTGAAATTCAAAATGGCGGGAGTCGAACAGCTGATTCCAGTTACCTACAAGATTCATACTTCGGTTAGTCATGATGACGTCACACTAGATTCGGTGGTTTTCGGGGGATCTTGAAAAATTAAAACTTTGACATTTATTGCAACTATTAAAACTAACTATAAAAATAAAAATGCAGTTATTTAAGTTAGAAGGTCATTCATAAAAAAAAAATAAAAAAATTGGACTGGAATTCTCTATTGTCACAATTTTGATTTGAAATTTTTTTTAGAAGTTGTATAAAGGTGAGCTCGTGGCAATTTCTTCCAAGCTAACCAGTTTATTAAAATCATTAATCCGCAAACTTTCATCTCTTTTAATCCAATCTCTGTATTCTCTTACGTTCTAGACGACAAAAATAACTAGATCTTAACAAACTACATTCTTATTTTACCATTAAAGTATATGTACCAACCATAGACAGAGATGTTTGCACGGTACATGCACAACACAATTATTAAACTTTGTAATCGCATGCCTACATCATTGAAACAATTCATACAGAATGCATCAGTTCATATTTATAATCACACATAATGTTTCGGTGTTTTTATTTGTGTTTTTTTTTCAAATATTTATTTGGAAATATTCTTTAAGATAATAATATAACCCAATTCTCATCAACACTCTGTCAAAATCATCTCAGGTTATTCACGATATACTACAATTGACAAAATTCATAATATTATATAATGAAATATTATTACAATTAAACTTTTAAAATTGTAATTATGTTCAGTTAATTGTAAAGTAGATAAGGAATAAGCAGGATATTAAGGGACGTGCTTGATTTATTTTAACTAGTAATTCCTGACATTTTTTGGAGCAAAAGATTGTGAAGAAAAAAATTGTGAACTATATAAAAGCAAAAAAAAGTCACCGGAGAGTAACATCTCATTTTCCCTTTTTACTCCATATAATGTTAGCAATCATTGGTCAAAGTAAGTCAAGTAAGTTCCCACCGTGTACAGTAAAAAGAGCTATTTTTTTGTAGTTTTCCAAAAAAATTCTAAGGTTATTTTCTATTCGTAGATAAAAATTCCTTTTAACTCATTATAATCAGATTTTTAAATGTAAAGAACCCGTTAGACAAACTGCTAAAAAGCAGTTTATCGGGACTTTTTGTCATATATTTTGTAAAGTGTTTAAAATTTTAAAAAATTTCCAAATTCGTTATTTCTTTTTTATATAAAAAAATTGGGCTAGTCTTCACAAGTTTTAAGACTTAAAGATTGGGGAGTTTTGCTAAAATTGAAATGTATTATCACGGGGGTGAATGTGTCTAACATTGTTATCAAATGAACAATCAGTGCCATTTCGTTTTTTTTGCATTTGAACCGATTCTAAGTCCGTTACAGTTTTTCAACAAGTTCTGGAAGTTCTGTGAAGGAAAAAGGTATGATAGGTGGGACGGAATTTGGGGGCCATTGGGTCCAGGGGTGACTGCCGTTTAAATCCATCCCTCCCAACGTGGTGCAGAGCGATGTTCCGAGAAAGTCCTGCTGGAGAGTTTAAATTGTCTTCCTCAACCAGTCTCTCACGATCTGGCCTTCCACGCAGATGGTGGGCCGGAGACCCGGACAAACCTCACCCCATGAACCCGGGCACCGCTACTATGTCACCAAACGTATAGTATATTTGCGGCACGTTCTAGAGTGGAAGATACTCTCAGTATCCCTCTGGTGTAAGATCATCATTCAGAATTGAAAAGTTGCTTGAAATGGCTTTGGCCGTGTTTGGTGACCAGATCTGAGTTGACAGGTACTTCCCACCTTCCTCTTCCTCATCTCCTTCCCCTCCCCACTACCTTCAGCCTCACAACATACCCCAATCGGGGATGCCATAGTCTCACTGGCTCCAGACGGGAGCAGTTGGGACTCTTGTGCGGTATTCATATAAAAAAAAAAAAAACTTAGCGAATTACTTGAAGTGACATACGGCACAGGTGTTGTGTTGTTATGCTTGTCAGCTGATCACAGTTTGAATTAAGCTAAAACTGACCTGGCATCGGGGAGTCCTTACAAATGTAAAAAAAAAAAAACAAAACGGCGCTGATTGGTATTCGACGAAAATGAATTTGTGCGAAACACACCAAACTTACAACGGCAACGGTCCTTTGACACTAATACGCGGTGGGAAGAAGTGTGAGGTGTGATGGCACGTCAGGTGAAATTAAAAGAGCAATCATCCGAAATTAAATTCTTTAGTCCCAAATTATCACGAATAAAGACATGCAGAGAGATGGTGCTCATTGCGGCTGTGTAGATAGGTACTGAACATTGTGGTTGTTCCGCATTCCGAGAGGTGACCTCCGAAGTGCAACCTTTCTCTATAAAAATAGACAAGTATTAAATAAAAAATTTAATAGTCATGAGCGTTTTTATCACTCAGTGTTTATTCTTCAATTGCTTTACGAAAAGCTAGGAGATAGTACCTAACTTACGAACTCTGGCATTGTGGTAAATAATATTACTCTATATTAACAGAAGATATACAATCAAACTAGTAAACGAGAAGTAGAGAATTAATTTCAAAGCTTCAGAAAATTTAAAAGAATATCATTTACTAGCTAGATTGTTTAATAAATTCTCTTCAAAATGTATGAACATTGAACATGGTACATGAAAATGTCTTGCTTTACTTTTTGTCAGTTTTGGCAGTCTGAAATGGTTGTCCAGGAATTTAAGATCTCTACTCATTTTCGGCGATGCCAGTTATTTCTCAAAATATGGCAGCAATGGCGTATAGCTCAGACTTTCTCCTTTAAAACGAGCGGTGGACTGGCTTGGTAGCTGCTTCAGTGCGACCTGTGCATCCGCTTGAGACGGATTCTCTGCTGTTGAATCCCGATACCTGAGAGGTTCGTTCAGTTATTAGCTTTCTCAACTCTTCTTTCTTGACTATGTCGAAAAATAGTGGGGATATGTAACTAAAATGTTCATCCTTTTTATGTAAAAATAAAATTTACAGTTTTTAAAATAATAAATCTAGGACACTCCTCGTAGTTGCTTTTACCTAATGATTGCGGTGTGTAGAATTATTGACTTAGTATTCTATAGTTCTTGCTGAATCATACATATTACATAAATTCGATTTCTGTTTCATAATTATGTTGTATAATATAGAATTAAATTAGCAAATAATTTTACAGCTGTACCTATGTAACAGAAGTAGGTAGCATCTATGAGATGATTTACTAGACATTATTATTATTATTATTATTTATTAGACATTATTATTATTTAGTGGTTGTAAAATAATTTCTATTCGGTCGCTTGATAAGTTGCGACCATCTTCCGCCGTGTAAACAAGAAACCAGACTTAATAATATGATTCACTATGACGAGCTTTCACAGCATTCACAGATCACCTGATTCGTGAGATCGTGTCGAGAGGTCTCCCCGGAGCAGACCTCTAATACAGGGTGTGAATCCATGGAACTAAGAGGTTACAGTTGGACGGAGAAGCTGTTTACTGTTCATGAAGATGTAATTTTTTTAATGCAGAACCGGGGCAAGGAATTTTGAGCAAAATTACCAAATTACGCCTCTTCATATAAATAGTGTTTAGGAAATACCTACGTATGGTGTCATTATATAAATAACTTGATTGCTCGTGTAGTTTCAGCTTCCTTCAATAGATGTCAATAGCATAGTTAGTAATACAAATGTCTGCTTTATCCCAATAAATGGCAGTTGAGTATAATATCAGAAAAGTACCTATCGTCGCTCGTGTCTTAGGTACGAACGGTTACGATGATGGCCGAAGGCATCGGTGAGATTCGGCGGGTTCCTCCAATCCGCTTGCAGCAGCGACAGAACTACTTAGTCTCGCAAAGTGGTCTGTTCAGTTTAATATTCATTGTAAATTTTACGATAACTTAATAAATCAACTAGTAATCATACGAACCCATTACTTATTCGGAAGATACCCAACACTTAATTTGTCTTATTGTTGGAAATTAAGAGACGTAACAAATATTAATAACAGAGATGCGACCAAACTGCACGGACTATCATATCAATAATAAGAGCGAATGATGTTGGGGACACTTATGTGGGGGCTATTTAATAATGGTTCAAGGCCCATCTCCCTTGTTTTTATTGTGTTTAAATTCATCCTGTACCTAAAACCATCTCATGATTTTCTGAATTAGTCGGTTGGTGCATCTGACATGTGGAGAAAAGTCTTCATGATCTGAATTCGTGTTCTCGAGCAAAAATCTCGTTACGCAACGTGTCGGATGTGACCGCTGACTGTTGATGGGTTAACTTACGTGGAGAGAGGGTTAATTTGTTGACAGGATGATTTGCACGATGATGAGAGCAGGTGCTAATCTTAAAGGCTTTGAATGATAAATCGTTGGTGTAATTGCAAAAGGACGTACGATGAAAATCCATCTTTTTAGAAGAGCAAAACCTTTTTCTCTGCGGTGGAAATTACGAAAATTATAACACTGCCACAGTAAAGAATTTATTTTTTATCACTTATGAATTGATTCACAAAGATCATAAAGGCTTTTGGTTACTTCGACTTACAAGGGATGATCGTGGGGAGATACACGATTTGCACCACGTAGCGTCGTAAACCCGCTTATTATATTTTTTTTTATAAATGGTCCACAAAAATTATCTTGAGACTTTTCGTAAACATAGAAAAAATGTTAAAAATATAAAACATATTTTTTTATTATTATACAACAGAATATATATGAGAAAATAAAGTGAATAAATTAATGTTCCAAAGTACCTATATATTATACATATAATATAGATGTTTGATTCTTTACATACATTTTTAGAAAATTATTGCTGTCGTAAAATCCATCATAAGATATTCATTATTTCTTCCGATTTTTCATATCTTCCCCAAAACAGAGTTTCACATTTATCAAAAAAAAAAACTGAACGTACTAGTAGTTCCCTACCTATTATTTAATATATTAATTTAAAAATATTTTATTTTGAAAATTTCGGAAATCGAATTAAAAATCGTTGCGCCTATGCATTTTTTTTTTACATTTGCTTCACACAGGAGGCATTGAGGAAAATAATTCACCTCGGGGCCTGTCATCTTTGGGGATGCTGTGTGGAGGGTTTTTTAGGGTCGTAGGAATCTGAGGGTCAGTGTGCCCTTGTATGTGTGCAGGACTGACGGATGTATGAATCCAATCCTCCGGCTACGGTGCCAGACTATGTTCTGAGAGAGTCCTGGAGAGATCAAAAGGACTCCCTCAACCAATCTCTCCAGATCCGGCCTGCCAGTTGACAGACGCATCCCATGAACCCGGACACTCCTGCCAAGTGACCAAACGAGGCGGAGGCGTTCCAATAAATGGTTACCGGGGCTGCGGTACCCATACTACACTATTTACTTAACAATATTATTTGCCTCATTTTTATTTCATAATTTTTGTGAAATATATACCTTAATGGCGCCCAACAAAGCTACAAAACATCGAAAATCTTTACCTAAGATTATCAAAATAAAATAATTAATTATAGAAACGTTTGTTGCAGTTTTATTGATATCCGCTAAAAGCATTCAGGAAGTATGCATTTATAGGAACCTATATTAATATGTATGAGTATTGGATAGGACACATGCAAGATACAAATGTACATAAAAGAAGATACATAAAAGAAGAACTAATTAATAACAGCACTTAACGTGGGTCGCTGTGCAATTATTGGCTATATTTTCCATGTGAATTATTAAAAAAATGAAAGAGAACGTGCACCGAAACACATTAATATTTGTTGATGGTACAATCAGGCTGAAATCTCAGATCTCAAGAGTGATTGCAAAAATAGAGGAGCAAGACGGATCGCGATGTTTTTCCAAAAATTCACTAATTTATTGCGACGTAAGTTAGTAGGGCAAGACCACCAGTAATGTAATAATATGAAGTAATTTATGATTTCAAAAATGGAATCGAATTAATTTATGATTACGAAAAAAGTTTAAAAAATGGCTTAAGCAAACATTTCACACGGGAATAAGTCAAGCGAGTGGTAAACAATTTAGCGGAGTAAGCGATTTATTAAGCGGACTCGACAATTTACACCATTACACTTGCACCATCGCTGTCAAATAAAGCCTGTTCATAAATCCCTCTGACGGAGAGCGCGCCGGGTACTAGAAAGCTGAGTGTGCCACCAAAAGGCAGGAGCTTGGGGTTCTCAAAGTGTTTTCGTTTGTATCGTTTTCCAGCGACTAAAGGATTTATAAACGACGGTATCCGAGGAGTAGGGCTCTAGCAAACCGAAAGTAACTTGTCCAAATCCCGGCGTGCGCATGTAAATTTTATTTGAATGATTTGTATTATTTCAAAATTTATTAAATAAAAATAATATATAGTACACTAGCTGGGTTACCCAGCCTCGCTCAGGACAACATTCGAGAGTGTTCTGGAATGTTCCACAATTTATTTTATTTATTTATAGCGGACCCGGCAGACGTTGTCCTGTACACAACTGTCGGGACAAACTAAAATTAAAATAGAATAATATTGAATATTCGATACTGCGATGGTAGTGCAGTCTGCCGGATCCAACGTAAAACATTCCAAAATCAACAACTCCTTAGAAATAAAAAAAATAATTAAAATAACATTTTCCAGTGGACCAAATTGTGAATCTAAACCATTCTCGAATCCCCTTGAACCCACACAAAAAAATTCATCAAAATCGATCCAGCCGTTTAGGAGGAGTTCAGTGACATACACACGGACAGAAGAAATATATATATTAGGATTTGCGGCAAATTCCAGAGCGGTAGAAACTTTGATGTGAGATGTGAGATCACCATTATGAATTGTAGGGTTGCTTGAAATGGCTTTAGCTGTGTTTGGTCATTAGATCTGGATAGCCAGTCTCTTCCCCATCTCTTTTCCCTTCCCACTAATGCCTCAGCCTCACAACATACCCCAAACGGGGGTGCCATCGGCCTCCGTGGTTGAAGGGTAAAGCTTTCGACTAGCAATATGAAGTTTCACGGGTTCGAATCCCGGCGTGCGCAAATAAATTTAATTTGCTTAATTTGTGTTATTTCAATATTTTAAAATTAAAACAAATATATGTTATAATTGAGGCACAGCCCAGAGTGGTAGATACAGAGTAGTAGTAGCCCCGATTAGTAGTAGTAGTAGTAGCGGTAGATAGCCGGTCTCTCCCCCATCTTTTCTCTTCTCACTAACGCCTCAGCCTTTTTTTTATATGTATACACCAACTGCTCCTGTCTGAAGCCAGTGAGACTATGGCATTCCCAATTGAGGTATGCTGTGAGGCTGAAGGTGGTGGGGAGGGGAAGGATATGGGGAAGAGGAAGGTGGGGAAGTCAAATATGGTCACCAAACGGGGCTAAAGCATTTCAAGCAATGTTTCAATTCTGAATGGTGGTCTTACATTAGGGCGATACTAAGAGTATCTTCCACTCTGGAACGTGCCGCATTTATACTATATATTATTTTAAATGAATTAATTGTAAAATAACAAAAATTAATCAAATAAAATTTATTTGCCACGCCGGGATCTGATCCCGTGACCTTCGGATTGCGAGCCAGGAGTCTTACCGCTAGACCACGCTGGCCGTCACCAAAACATACCCCAAATGGGGATGCTATAGTCTCACTGGCTCCTGACAGTTGGAAGCAGTTGGGACTATTTTGCGATATTCACATTAAAAAAAATAGTTCCTGATTTATAAGTGTTTTTTAAGTGGATACCTTCCTCTTTGTTGTTTTGGAATTATTGGAAAAGAATCAGGGGGTAATATAAAAAAAAAAATATCGACGTACCCGTGATTTGGATTCCTGTTTATATAAATTCATTTGATCTTAAAATAGAAACTTGTGAGAAAAAAATTAACTCAAAGGAAGTCACAACGATCGCAGTGTATTTCAATAATATTTTAAGGAAAGATTTTTTGCGAAAAATGGCATCTTGTTTTTTTCGTATTTTGCGTATTTCTAAATTCCATACCTCCAGCGAGGGTGTTGATTATCCAATAAATGGTTCCCGCGACGGCGGTACCCATCCCCGCCATCCAAATTGAAATAATTAACCTCCAGTGGATTGAAAGGATTGAGAGCCTCTGAATCAAAGCTTCCATCATCTGCTGAAACAACTTTCCAATGATATAATAGAAATACTGGTAATGTCTCTTATTGAAATCCGTGTTAATTTATAGCGGTTATTAATGCTTCAACAAAGGATGCACACACTCAAACACCAGCACTTTGGGCCGACTGCAAAATTTATTATCAAAATACTGAAATGTTGGTAGAAGTGAACTATTGCGCTTCTTTGCCTCAAAACTCAATACAATATTAATATATTAATGCACAGTTTTCGAAAAACTCACTTTTTTCGTAATTTAGGCAAAAGACGACCTTGCCGCCCCTTAAGTTTTACCGGTTTCGAGGTTCAGTTTCGCTTGAAAAACAGGGCTTTTTTTTTCAGTCAGGGCCTCCCACGCCAAAATGACCTCTCCGCTCTTCGAGTTTGACCGACCTCAGAGACCACTATCGCAAGACAGGAAACTCACACGAAATTCTTATTTTAGAAACGCCAAAAGTCAACGGAAAAAACTGATACAAAATCAGCGGCGATAACTGGAACCTCCGGCTGAATCTCTCATCGATGAAGAAATCGGCCTGGTTATATTTCCCGCCGACAGGTTCGCATTTGCAAAAAAGATAAGAAATCTTAATCACTATTTCCTTTACGCGAAACGAATTTGCTAGAAATTTATTCTTTTATTTTAATGGCGATGCTGCTAAAAAATGACATTTTATAGGTACGACACGCGGTACGAGATATCGTCGAAAAAGCGCGTTCTGGTGGAGATGTTTTTTTAATAAATAGGAGGAATAGAAATTAAGGAAGCTTTTAAAATCGACAAATATGTCGGTCACCATTCAAAATGTTACACGATAGCGCGCGGAAAAATGATATTTTCTGACGTTTCGCAAAACTCGCATTTTTCTCGAGGGTGCATAATTTGTCTGGCCAGTAGAACACCTAATTTTCTTACAAATAAATTCAGGTTGGGTAAATTTTCTCACACCTGAGAACACTGGATTCTGAAATTTTACAAATGGCGGAACCGCCAACTAAAGTTTCAATCGGGCCAGGACAGCGTTGTTTGTATGGAAAACGTTAAAAACAACTCGATTTTCAGGCCGTGCTCGAGGTGGTGAACACATTATTTCGTATCGGTCTTGCCAGCGATGAAAATATAATTGCAGACTATTGTACGTCTGCGAATGACGAACTTAGTAGGTACCCGATAGATGGGCTCCGATGCATTAGGATTCGTATTATTTATAAATATAAATACTTTGCGAACTCTTTTTCATTGAAATGATTATTTGATAAAAAATTCTGAATATACATTTTAATGGCGTGTTTTTTTTTACGTATGTGCAGGTGTACCAACTGAGAATCTGAGTAGGTAGGTACCTGCACATAACAACTCGGAATCATATGCAATTCCCATATGTTTTTTCTTTTGGAAATTTGTATTGAAATTATTTGAAGTTGAAAGGATAATTTCTTTTGTAATAATTTTTTGGGCTGTTATGCCGTGTTGCGCTACCTTCGTCTTTATACTAGATATTTAAGGGATTTATTTTTTTTAAATACTATAGTTACATAACGCTTTTTTTGTATTTAGCTTATTTATGATAATTATTCAACGTTAGAGGCGGGCATTGGTACTGTCGCCCCGGGAACCATTTGTTGGATGAGCAACACCTCATAAAAATGGGTATACAAAAAATTTGAAAATTATATTTTTATAGGGCCGTTTTTGTGACCTCACTTTTCAAGTATTAGTTGAGATTGTTTTGGAAAAGTTTCACTTCTACCGCGTGTAAACTGCACTCGAATTTTTTTTGACAACGTACGTAGGTACCTACTCGGGCACTATATATTCTGAACATTTCTAATAAAATGAGTAAATTTAAATAAAGATGGTCCAATTTTTTTTTGCGAAATGGTGTAGGTACCTTTTGAATACTGTACGGGAACTAATCGTTCGTACATTTTACATTAAATTTCAATGTGAAAACCGCACAAGAGTCCCAATTACTGCCGTCCGGAGTCAGTGCGACTACGGCGTCCCCAGTTGGGTTTAGTTTTAGTTTCTGAAAAATTCTGAATAATAAATTTTTATAGCGCCGTTTTTTAAAAAACTACAGTAAGCTGCACTCGAATTTTTTTTTGACAACGTCCTTCTCGGATACTATTTATTCTGAACATTTCTAATAAAATGAGTAAATTTAAATAAAGATGGTCCAATTTTTTTTTGCCAAATGGTGTAGGTACCTTTTGAATACTGTACGGGAACTAATCGTTCGTACATTTTACATTAAATTTCAATGTGAATACCGCACAAGAGTCCCAATTACTGCCGTCCGGAGTCAGTGCGACTACGGCGTCCCCAGTTGGGTTTAGTTTTAGTTTCTGAAAAATTCTGAACAATACATTTTTATAGGGCTGTTTTTTGAAAAACTACAGTAAGCTGCACTCGAATTTTTTTTTGACAACGTCCTTCTCGGATACTATTTATTCTGAACATTTCTAATAAAATGAGTAAATTTAAATAAAGATGGTCCAATTTTTTTTTGCCAAATGATGTAGGTACCTTTTGAATACTGTACGGGTTCATTAAATTAAATTAAATTTCAATGTGAATACCGCACAAGAGTCCCAACTACTGCCGTCTGGAGTCAGTGAGACTACGGCACCCCAGTTGGGTTTAGTTTAAGTCTCTAAAATTTCTGAATAATACATTTTTATAGCGCCGTTTTTTGAAAAATTACTTTCAGTTATAAGTTCAAAAATTTCCGAGATCCAACAATTTTTTTTTTCCAAAATTAAAAAATTTCCAGAAACCAAAAAATTTTTTTTTCATAATTAAAAAATTTCCAGGACCGAAATTTTTTGTTTTCAAAATTCAAAAATTTCCGGAAACCAAAAAATTTTTTTTTCAAAATTAAAAAATTTCCAGAATCCGAATTTTTTTTTTCCAAATTTAAAAAAATTCCAGAAACCAAAAAATTTTTTTTTCAAATTAAAAAATTTTCCAGAAACCGATAATTTTTTTTTTCAAAATTCAAAAATTTCCGGAAACCAAAAATTTTTTTTTTCAAAATTAAAAAATTTCCAGAATCCGAAATTTTTTTTTTCCAAATTTAAAAAATTTTCAAAATCCAATTTTTTTTTTTTTTAAATTACACCTTACAGTACCCGAGATGGGTATCAAATTACGCGTCTCGATCTTAACAATCCGAAAGGCTGAGTGAAAAAAATAAGCGAAAAACTCCTAGGACCATTGTTCGAGATAAAGCTCTAATGTTTTTTTCTAATTTAAATTAAATGAAAAACCGAACGCCCTGAGTCGGGCGGTAGGATTGGTTCAGTACTGAATTGAGCGGTAAGCTCCTGGGCCGTTTTAAAAGTGTCGACGACCAAAGTGGCACTGTGGGAAGAGTCTTTTCAACAGTAAACTATACGTTTCGGATAACAAATTACGCGTATCGATCTGCACAACCCAAATGGCGCAGTGAAAACTTGAGCAGGAAGCTACTTGGCCTGCTTTTGCGAGAAAAGGCCCGTACCGAACGCCTTGAACCGGGTGACCGAAGCGGCCAGAGAGCAGGCATACGCAATTGGGCTGTCAACTATCTGTGCCCTTTGTAGACGGACACCCCTCGCTTTATCCACATTCAAATAACGTTTTTTTCTCTACCTATTTTATTTAACACACACTCTTCGCTTCATCCGCGTTCACACGTCAAATCGCGTAGTGTTTAACCCCTTGGTTGCCTCTGCAACAGGCAAAGCTAGTTAATATAGTATTGCACAGTTTTTCGAAAAACTCACATGGGTCATACAGGCAAAAGACGACCTTGCCGCCCCTTAAGTTCGCCCACCCTAAGGATCGCTTTCGCTTGAAATGCGATTCAGTGCAGGGCCTCCCACGCCAAAATGACCTCTCCGCTCTTCGAGTTTGACCGACCGCAGAGACCATAATCGCTAGACAGGAAGCTAAAAAAAAACCATGAAACCGAAACACCAAAAGTCAACGGTAAAAACTGATGCAAAATCAGCGGCGATAACTGGAACCTCCGACTGAATCTCTCATCGACGAAGAAATCGGCCCGGTTATATTTCCCGCCGACAGGTTCGCATTTCGAAAAAGTCGGAGAAAAATTAAGCACTATTTTCATACAAAACGAATTTGCTAGAAATTTTTTCATAATATTTTAATGGCGATGCTGCTAAAAAATGACATTTTACAGGTACGACACGCGGTACGAGTTATCGTCGAAAAGTCGCATTATGGCGGAAATGTTTTTCAATAAATACGAAGAATAGAAGTTAAGGAAGCTTTTAAAATCGACAAATATGTCGGTCACCATTCAAAATGTTACACAATAGCGCGCGGAAAAATGATATTTTCTGACGTTTCGCAAAACTCGCATTTTTCTCGAGGGTGCATAATTTTACTGGCCAGTAGAACACCTAATTTTCTTACAAATAAATTCAGGTTGAGTAAATTTTCTCACACCTTGGAACACTGGATTCTGAAATTTTACAAATGGCGGTAGGGCAAAGCTCTCCGCCAACTAAAGATTTCAATCCAGAGACAACTAGCGGTGCGGAATATAAGTACGGATCGTTCACGCAATACAAAATCAAATGTCTGTCGAACACGCCTGTAGTTCTATTTCAATCCGTTCAAATCGGCAGGTTCGTCTGTATCGAAAGAAATTTGCTCAATTCACGAAAAAAGATCTCCGTATCGAGTGTTGCTAGACGCTCGGTTTTGAAATGCCCATTTTAGGAAAGTAGTTTTTTAATTTATGTACGGGTTCACAATGTCAGAATATTGTACGTCTGCGAATGACGAACTAAGTAGGTACCTGATAGATGGGCTCCGATGCATTAGGATTCGTATTATTTATAAATATAAATACTTTGCGAACTCTTTTTCATTGAAATGATTATTTGATAAAAAATTCTGAATATACATTTTAATGGCGTGTTTTTTTTTACGTATGTGCAGGTATACCAACTGAGAATCTGAGTAGGTAGGTACCTGCACATAACAACTCGGAATCATCATATGGGAAATATGTTTTTTTTTTTGGAAATTTGTAATGAAATTATTTGAAGTTGAAAGGATAATTTCTTTTGTAATTATTTTTTGGGCTGTTATGCCGTGTTGCGCTACCTTCGTCTTTAGCCTAGATATTTAAGGGATTTATTTTTTTAAAATATTATAGTTACATAACGCTTTTTTTGTATTTAGCTTATTTATGATAATTATTCAACGTTAGAGGCGGGCATTGGCACTGCCGCCCCGGGAACCATTCGTTGGATGAGCAACACCTCATAAAAATGGGTATACAATAATTTTGAAAATTATATTTTTAAAGGGCCGTTTTTGTGAAAAATGACAAAAAGGGTGAGGTACAATATTGAAAATCTACCAGGAGCACATAACACGCAAGAGTAAAATTTAACAGAGAATACATTTATTTACTGGACAACTTAGACCTCACTTTTCAAGTATTAGTTGAGATTGTTTTGGAAAAGTTTCACTTCTACCGCGTGTAAACTGCACTCGAATTTTTTTTGACAACGTACGTAGGTACCTACTCGGATAGTATATATTCTGAACATTTCTAAAAAAATGAGTAAATTTAAATAAAGATGGTCCAATTTTTTTTTGCGAAATGGTGTAGGTACCTTTTGAATACTGTACGGGAACTAATCGTTCGTACATTTTACATTAAATTTCAATGTGAAAACCGCACAAGAGTCCCAATTACTGCCGTCCGGAGTCAGTGCGACTACGGCGTCCCCAGTTGGGTTTAGTTTTAGTTTCTGAAAAATAATGAATAATACATTTTTATAGCGCCGTTTTTTGAAAAACTACAGTAAGCTGCACTCGATTTTTTTTTTGACAACGTCCTACTCGGATACTATTTATTCTGAACATTTCTAATAAAATGAGTAAATTTAAATAAAGATGGTCCAATTTTTTTTGCCAAATGGTGTGGGTACCTTTTGAATACTGTACGGGTTCATACATTTTAAATTAAATTTCAATGTGAATACCGCACAAGAGTCTCAACTACTGCCGTCTGGAGTCAGTGAGACTACGGCATCCCCAGTTGGGTTTAGTTTAAGTCTCTAAAATTTCTGAATAATACATTTTTATAGCGCCGTTTTTTGAAAAATTACTTTCAGTTATAAGTTCAAAAATTTCCGAGATCCAACAATTTTTTTTTTCCAAAATTAAAAAATTTCCAGAATCCAATAATTTTTTTTTCCAAAATGGAAAAGTTTCACTTCTACCGCGTGTAAACTGCACTCGAATTTTTTTTGACAACGTACTCGGACACTATATATTCTGAACATTTCTAATAAAATGAGTAAATTTAAATAAAGATAGTCCAATTTTTTTTGCCAAATGGTGTAGGTACCTTTTGAATACTGTACGGGTTCATACATTTTAAATTAAATTTCAATGTGAATACCGCACAAGAGTCCCAACTACTGCCGTCTGGAGTCAGTGAGACTACGGTATCCCCAGTTGGGTTTAGTTTGTCTCTAAAATTTCTGATTAATTCATTTTTATAGCGCCGTTTTTTGAAAAATTACTTTCAGTTCAAAAATTTCCAAGACAAAAATTTTTTTTTTCCAAAATTAAAAAAATTTCCAAAACTTAAAAATTTTTTTTTTGAAAATTCAAAAATTTACAAAATCCAAAATTTTTTTTTTGAAAATTAAAAAATTTCCAAAGTCCAAATTTTTTTTTTCAAAATCCAAAATTTTTTTTTTTTAAATTACACCCTACAGTACCCGAGATGGATATCAAATTACGCGTCTCGACCTACACAAACCGAAGGGCTGACTGAAAAAATTGAACGATAAACTCCGAAGACCCTTTTAGGCTCTATTGGTTTTTCTAATTTAAATTAAATGAAATACTGAACGCCCTGAGTCGGGCGGCTGGATTGGTTCAGTACTGAATTGAGCGGTAAGCTCCTGGGATGATTTTAAAGTGTCGGCGACCAAAGTGGCACAGTGGTAGGAGTCTTTGCAACAGTAAATTATACGTTACGGGTAACAAATTACAAACATCGTTTTTTTCTCTACCTATTTTATTTAACACACACTCTTCGCTTCATCCGCGTTCACACGTCAAATCGCGTAGTGTTTAACCCCTTGGTTGCCTCTGCAACAGGCAAAGCTAGTTAATATAGTATTGCACAGTTTTTCGAAAAACTCACATGGGTCATACAGGCAAAAGACGACCTTGCCGCCCCTTAAGTTCGCCCACCCTAAGGATCGCTTTCGCTTGAAATGCGATTCAGTGCAGGGCCTCCCACGCCAAAATGACCTCTCCGCTCTTCGAGTTTGACCGACCGCAGAGACCACAATCGCTAGACAGGAAGCTAAAAAAAAACCATGAAACCGAAACACCAAAAGTCAACGGTAAAAACTGATGCAAAATCAGCGGCGATAACTGGAACCTCCGACTGAATCTCTCATCGACGAAGAAATCGGCCCGGTTATATTTCCCGCCGACAGGTTCGCATTTCGAAAAAGTCGGAGAAAAATTAAGCACTATTTTCATACAAAACGAATTTGCTAGAAATTTTTTCATAATATTTTAATGGCGATGCTGCTAAAAAATGACATTTTATAGGTACGACACGCGGTTCGAGATATCGTCGAAAAGGCGCATTCTGGCGAAGATGTTTTTCGATAAATACGAAGAATAAAAGTTAAGGAAGCTTTTAAAATCGACAAATATGTCGGTCACCATTCAAAATGTTACACGATAGCGCGCGGAAAAATGATATTTTCTGACGTTTCGCAAAACTCGCATTTTTCTCGAGGGTGCATAATTTATCTGGCCAGTAGAACACCTAATTTTCTTACAAATAAATTCAGGTTGGGTAAATTTTCTCACACCTTGGAACACTCGATTCTGAAATTTTACAAATGGCGGAGAGCTTTGCCTTCGCCAACTAAAGTTTTCATTCAGGCCAGGACAGCGTTGTTTGTATGGAAAACGTTAAAAACAACTCGATTTTCAGGCCGTGCTCGAGGTGGTGAAGACATTATTTCGTTTCGGTCTTGCCAGCGATGAAAATATAATTGCAGAATATTGTACGTCTGCGAATGACGAACTAAGTAGGTACCTGATAGATGGGCTCCGATGCATTAGGATTCGTATTATTTATAAATATAAATACTTTGCGAACTCTTTTTCATTGAAATGATTATTTGATAAAAAATTCTGAATATACATTTTAATGGCGTGTTTTTTTTTTACGTATGTGCAGGTGTACCAACTGAGAATCTGAGTAGGTAGGTACCTGCACATAACAACTCGGAATCATATGCAATTCCCATATGTTTTTTCTTTTGGAAATTTGTATTGAAATTATTTGAAGTTGAAAGGATAATTTCTTTTGTAATAATTTTTTGGGCTGTTATGCCGTGTTGCGCTACCTTCGTCTTTATACTAGATATTTAAGGGATTTATTTTTTTTAAATACTATAGTTACATAACGCTTTTTTTGTATTTAGCTTATTTATGATAATTATTCAACGTTAGAGGCGGGCATTGGTACTGTCGCCCCGGGAACCATTTGTTGGATGAGCAACACCTCATAAAAATAGGTACACAATAATTTTGATAATTATATTTTTATAGGACCGTTTTTGTAAAAAATGACAAAAAGGGTTAATTATTCAACGTTAGAGGCGGGCATTGGTACTGCCGCCCCGGGAACCATTTGTTGGATGAGCAACACCTCATAAAAATGGGTATACAAAAAATTTGAAAATTATATTTTTATAGGGCCGTTTTTGTGACCTCACTTTTCAAGTATTAGTTGAGATTGTTTTGGAAAAGTTTCACTTCTACCGCGTGTAAACTGCACTCGAATTTTTTTTGACAACGTACGTAGGTACCTACTCGGGCACTATATATTCTGAACATTTCTAATAAAATGAGTAAATTTAAATAAAGATGGTCCATTTTTTTTTTGCGAAATGGTGTAGGTACCTTTTGAAAACTGTACGGGAACTAATCGTTCGTACATTTTACATTAAATTTCAATGTGAAAACCGCACAAGAGTCCCAATTAATGCCGTCCGGAGTCAGTGCGACTACGGCGTCCCCAGTTGGGTTTGGTTTTAGTTTCTGAAAAATTCTGAATAATACATTTTTATAGCGCCGTTTTTTGAAAAACTACAGTAAGCTGCACTCGAATTTTTTTTTTGACAACGTCCTACTCGGATACTATTTATTCTGAACATTTCTAATAAATTGAGTAAATTTAAATAAAGATGGTCCAATTTTTTTTTGCCAAATGGTGTAGGTACCTTTTGAATACTGTACGGGTTCAAACATTTTAAATAAAATATCAATGTGAATACCGCACTAGAGTCTCAACTACTGCCGTCTGGAATCAGTGAGACTACGGCATCCCCAGTTGGGTTTAGTTTAAGTCTCTAAAATTTCTGAATAATACATTTTTATAGCGCCGTTTTTTGAAAAATTACTTTCAGTTATAAGTTCAAAAATTTCCGAGATCCGATAATTTTTTTTCCAAAATTAAAAAATTTCCAGAATCCAATAATTTTTTTTCCAAAATTTAAAAATTTCCAGAAACCAAAAAATTTTTTTTTAAAAATTAAAAAATTTCCAGAAACCGAAAATTATTTTTTTCAAAATTCAAAAATTTCCGGAAACAAAAAAATTTTTTTTTTTAAATTAAAAAATTTCCAGAATCCGAAATTTTTTTTTTCAAAATTCAAAAATTCCCAGAAACCAAAAAAAGTTTTTTTTTCAAAATTAAAAAATTTCCAAAACTCAAAATTTTTTTTTTGAAAATTCAAAAATTTACAAAATCCAAAAATTTTTTTTTTGAAAATTCAAAAATTTCCAGTCTAAAAAATTTTTTTTCAAAATCCAAAATTTGTTTTTTTTTAAATTACACCCTACAGTACCCGAGATGGATATCAAATTACGCGTCTCGACCTACACAATCTGAAGGGCTGACTGAAAAAATTGAACGATAAAATCCGAGGACCCTTTTAGGCTCTATTGGTTTTTCTAATTTAAATTAAATGAAATGAAAAACTGAACGCCCTGAGTCGGGCGGCTGGATTGGTTCAGTACTGAATTGAGCGGTAAGCTCCTGGGACGTTTTAAAAGTGTCAGCGACCAAAGAGGCACAGTGGTAGGAGTCTTTGCAACAGTAAATTATACGTTACGGGTAACAAATTACAAACATCGTTTTTTTCTTCATCTATTTTATTAAACACACACTCCTCGCTTCATCCGCGTTCACACGTCAAATCGCGTAGTGTTTAACCCCTTGGTTGCCTCTGCAACAGGCAAAGCTAGTTTATATATTAATACACAGTTTTTCGAAAAACTCACATGGGTCATACAGTCAAAAAACGACCTTGCCGCCCCTTAAGTTCGCCCACCCTAAGGATCGCTTTCGCTTGAAATGCGATTCAGTCCAGGGCCTCCCACGCCAAAATGACCTCTCCGCTCTTCGAGTTTGACCGACCGCAGAGACCACAATCGCTAGACAGGAAGCTAAAAAAAACTCACGAAACCGAAACGCGAAAAATTAACGGTAAAAACTGATGCAAAATCAGCGGCGATAACTGGAACCTCCGACTGAATCTCTCATCGACGAAGAAATCGGCCCGGTTATATTTCCCGCCGACAGGTTCGCATTTCGAAAAAGTCGGAGAAAAATTAAGAACTATTTTCATACAAAACGAATTTGCTAGAAATTTTTTCATAATATTTTAATGGCGATGCTGCTAAAAAATGACATTTTATAGGTACGACACGCGGTACGAGATATCGTCGAAAAAGCGCGTTCTGGTGGAGATGTTTTTCAATAAATAGGAGGAATAGAAATTAAGGAAGCTTTTAAAATCGACAAATATGTCGGTCACCATTCAAAATGTTACACAATAGCGCGCGGAAAAATGATATTTTCTGACGTTTCGCAAAACTCGCATTTTTCTCGAGGGTGCATAATTTGTCTGGCCAGTAGAACACCTAATTTTCTTACAAATAAATTCAGGTTGGGTAAATTTTCTCACACCTTGGAACACTGGATTCTGAAATTTTACAAATGGCGGAAGTCAAAACTCTCCGCCAACTAAACTTTTCAATCGGGCCAGGACAGCGTTGTTTGTATGGAAAACGTTAAAAACCACTCGATTTTCAGGCCGTGCTCGAGGTGGTGACTACATTATTTCGTTTCGGTCTTGCCAGCGATGAAAATATAATTGCAGACTATTGTACGTCTGCGAATGACGAACTAAGTAGGTACCTGATAAATGAGCTCCGATGCATTAGGATTCGTATTATTTATAAATATAAATACTTTGCGAACTCTTTTTCATTGAAATGATTATTTGATAATAAAATTCTGAATATACCTTTTAATGGCGTGTTTTTTTTACGCATGTGCAGGTGTACCAACTGAGAATCTGAGTAGGTAGGTACCTGCACATAACAACTGGGAATCATCAAATGGGGATTGCATTTGTTTTTTACTTGGAAATTTGTAATGAAATTATTTGAAGTTGAAAGGATAATTTATTTTGTAATTATTTTTTGAGCTGTTATGCCGTGTTGCGCTGCCTTCGTCTTTAGCCTAGATATTTAAGGGATTTATTTTTTTTTAATATTAAAGTTACATAACGCTTTTTTTTGTATTTTGCTTCTTTATGATAATTATTCAACGTTAGAGGCGGGCATTGGCACTGCCGCTCAGGACACCATTCGTTGGATGAGCAACACCTCATAAAAATAGGTACACAATAATTTTGATAATTATATTTTTATAGGACCGTTTTTGTAAAAAATGACAAAAAGGGTGACGTACAATATTGAAAATCTACCAGGAGCTCATAATACGCAGAAGTAAAATATTACAGAGAGTACATTTATTTACTGGGCTACTTAGACCTCACTTTTCAAGTATTAGTTGAGATTGTTTTGGAAAAGTTTCACTTCTACCGCGTGTAAACTGCACTCGAATTTTTTTTGACAACGTACTCGGACACCATATATTCTGAACATTTCTAATAAAATGAGTAAATTTAAATAAAGATGGTCCATTTTTTTTTTGCGAAATGGTGTAGGTACCTTTTGAATAGTAGGGGAACTAATCGTTCGTACATTTTACATTAAATTTCAATGTGAAAACCGCACAAGAGTCCCAATTACTGCCGTCCGGAGTCAGTGCGACTACGGCGTCCCCAGATGGGTTTAGTTTTAGTTTCTGAAAAATTCTGAATAATAAATTTTTATAGCGCCGTTTTTTGAAAAACTACGGTAAGCTGCACTCGAATTTTTTTTTGACAACGTCCTACTCGGATACTATTTATTCTGAACATTTTTAATGAAATGAGTAAATTTAAATAAAGATGGTCCAATTTTTTTTTGCCAAATGTTGTAGGTACCTTTTGAATACTGTACGGGTTCATACATTTTAAATTAAATTTCAATGTGAATACCGCACAAGAGTCTCAACTACTGCCGTCTGGAGTCAGTGAGACTACGGCATCCCCAGTTGGGTTTAGTTTAAGTCTCTAAAATTTCTGAATAATACATTTTTATAGCGCCGTTTTTTGAAAAATTACTTTCAGTTATAAGTTCAAAAATTTCCGAGATCCAACAATTTTTTTTTTCCAAAATTAAAAAATTTCCAGAAACCAAAAAATATTTTTTTTTCACAATTAAAAAATTTCAAGAAACCGAAAATTTTTTTTTTCAAAATTCAAAAATTTCCGGAAACCAAAAAATTTTTTTTCAAAATTAAAAAATTTCCAGAATCCGAAATTTTTTTTTTCCAAATTTAAAAAATTCCCAGAAACCAAAAATTTTTTTTTTAAAAATTCAAAAATTTCCAGAAACCAAAAAAGTTTTTTTTCAAAATTAAAAAATTTCCAGAATCCAAATTTTTTTTTTCCAAAATTAAAAAATTTTCAGAATCCAAAAAATTTTTTTTTCAAAAACAAAAAATTTCCAGAAAACAAAATTTTTTTTTCCAAAACTAAAAAATTTCCAAAACTCAAAAAATTTTTTTTTGAAAATTCAAAAATTTACAAAATCCAAAAATTTTTTTTTGAAAATTCAAAAATTTCCAAAATCCAAAATTTTTTTTTTTTTTAAATTACACCCTACAGTACCCGAGATGGATATCAAATTACGCGTCTCGACCTACACAATCCAAAGGGCTGACTAAAAAATTAAACGATAAAATCCGAGGACCCTTTTAGGCTCTATTGGTTTTTCTAATTTAAATTAAATGAAAAACTGAACGCCCTGAGTCGGGCGGCTGGATTGGTTCAGTACTGAATTGAGCGGTAAGCTCCTGGGCCGTTTTAAAAGTGTCGACGACCAATGTGGCACTGTGGGAAGAGTCTTTTCGACAGTAAACTATACGTTTCGGGTAACAAATTACGCGCATCGATCTGCACAACCCAAATGGCGCAGTGAAAATTTGAGCAGGAAGCTACTTGGCCTGCTTTTGCGAGAAAAGGCCCGTACCGAACGCCTTGAACCGGGTGACCGAAGCGGCCAGAGAGCAGGCGTACGCAATTGGGCTGTCAACTATCTGTGCCCTTTGTAGACGGACACTCCTCGCTTTATCCACATTCAAATAACGTTTTTTTCTCTACCTATTTTATTTAACACACACTCTTCGCTTCATCCGCGTTCACACGTCATATCGCGTAGTGTTTAACCCCTTGGTTGCCTCTGCAACAGGCAAAGCTAGTTAATATAGTATTGCACAGTTTTTCGAAAAACTCACATGGGTCATACAGGCAAAAGACGACCTTGCCGCCCCTTAAGTTCGCCCACCCTAAGGATCGCTTTCGCTTGAAATGCGATTCAGTGCAGGGCCTCCCACGCCAAAATGACCTCTCCGCTCTTCGAGTTTGACCGACCGCAGAGACCATAATCGCTAGACAGGAAGCTAAAAAAAAACCATGAAACCGAAACACCAAAAGTCAACGGTAAAAACTGATGCAAAATCAGCGGCGATAACTGGAACCTCCGACTGAATCTCTCATCGACGAAGAAATCGGCCCGGTTATATTTCCCGCCGACAGGTTCGCATTTCGAAAAAGTCGGAGAAAAATTAAGCACTATTTTCATACAAAACGAATTTGCTAGAAATTTTTTCATAATATTTTAATGGCGATGCTGCTAAAAAATGACATTTTATAGGTACGACACGCGGTACGAGATATCGTCGAAAAAGCGCGTTCTGGCGAAGATGTTTTTCGATAAATACGAAGAATAAAAGTTAAGGAAGCTTTTAAAATCGACAAATATGTCGGTCACCATTCAAAATGTTACACGATAGCGCGCGGAAAAATGATATTTTCTGACGTTTCGCAAAACTCGCATTTTTCTCGAGGGTGCATAATTTATCTGGCCAGTAGAACACCTAATTTTCTTACAAATAAATTCAGGTTGGGTAAATTTTCTCACACCTTGGAACACTCGATTCTGAAATTTTACAAATGGCGGAGAGCTTTGCCTTCGCCAACTAAAGTTTTCATTCAGGCCAGGACAGCGTTGTTTGTATGGAAAACGTTAAAAACAACTCGATTTTCAGGCCGTGCTCGAGGTGGTGAAGACATTATTTCGTTTCGGTCTTGCCAGCGATGAAAATATAATTGCAGAATATTGTACGTCTGCGAATGACGAACTAAGTAGGTACCTGATAGATGGGCTCCGATGCATTAGGATTCGTATTATTTATAAATATAAATACTTTGCGAACTCTTTTTCATTGAAATGATTATTTGATAATAAAATTCTGAATATACATTTTAATGGCGTGTTTTTTTTACGCATGTGCAGGTGTACCAACTGAGAATCTGAGTAGGTAGGTACCTGCACATAACAACTGGGAATCATCAAATGGGGATTGCATATGTTTTTTATTTGGAAATTTGTAATGAAATTATTTGAAGTTGAAAGGATAATTTATTTTGTAATTATTTTTTGAGCTGTTATGCCGTGTTGCGCTGCCTTCGTCTATAGCCTAGATATTTAAGGGATTTATTTTTTTTAAATATTAAAGTTACATAACGCTTTTTTTGTATTTTGCTTCTTTATGATAATTATTCAACGTTAGAGGCGGGCATTGGCACTGCCGCTCAGGACACCATTCGTTGGATGAGCAACACCTCATAAAAATAGGTACACAATAATTTTGATAATTATATTTTTATAGGACCGTTTTTGTAAAAAATGACAAAAAGGGTGACGTACGATATTGAAAATCTACCAGGAGCTCATAATACGCAGAAGTAAAATATTACAGAGGGTACATTTATTTACTGGGCTACTTAGACCTCACTTTTCAAGTATTAGTTGAGATTGTTTTGGAAAAGTTTCACTTCTACCGCGTGTAAACTGCTCTCGAATTTTTTTTGACAACGTACTCGGACATAATATATTCTGAACATTTCTAATAAAATGAGTAAATTTAAATAAAGATGGTCCATTTTTTTTTTTGCGAAATGGTGTAGGTACCTTTTGAATAGTAGGGGAACTAATCGTTCGTACATTTTACATTAAATTTCAATGTGAAAACCGCACAAGAGTCCCAATTACTGCCGTCCGGAGTCAGTGCGACTACGGCGTCCCCAGTTGGGTTTAGTTTTAGTTTCTGAAAAATTCTGAATAATAAATTTTTATAGCGCCGTTTTTTGAAAAACTACGGTAAGCTGCATTGGATTTTTTTTTTGACAACGTCCTACTCGGATACTATTTATTCTTAACATTTTTAATGAAATGAGTAAATTTAAATAAAGATGGTCCAATTTTTTTTTGCCAAATGTTGTAGGTACCTTTTGAATACTGTACGGGTTCATACATTTTAAATTAAATTTCAATGTGAATACCGCACAAGAGTCTCAACTACTGCCGTCTGGAGTCAGTGAGACTACGGCATCCCCAGTTGGGTTTAGTTTAAGTCTCTAAAATTTCTGAATAATACATTTTTATAGCGCCGTTTTTTGAAAAATTACTTTCAGTTATAAGTTCAAAAATTTCCGAGATCCAACAATTTTTTTTTTCCAAAATTAAAAAATTTCCAGAATCCAATAATTTTTTTTCCAAAATTAAAAAATTTCCAGAAACCAAAAAATATTTTTTTTTCACAATTAAAAAATTTCAAGAAACCGAAAATTTTTTTTTTCAAAATTCAAAAATTTCCGGAAACCAAAAAATTTTTTTTTCAAAATTAAAAAATTTCCAGAATCCGAAATTTTTTTTTTCCAAATATAAAAAATTCCCAGAAACCAAAAATTTTTTTTTTAAAAATTCAAAAATTTCCAGAAACCAAAAAAGTTTTTTTTCAAAATTAAAAAATTTACAGAATCCAAATTTTTTTTTTCCAAAATTAAAAAATTTTCAGAATCCAAAAAATTTTTTTTTCAAAAACAAAAAATTTCCAGAAAACAAATTTTTTTTTTCCAAAACTAAAAAATTTCCAAAACTCAAAAAATTTTTTTTTTGAAAATTCAAAAATTTACAAAATCCGAAAATTTTTTTTTTGAAAATTCAAAAATTTCCAAAATCCAAAATTTTTTTTTTTAAATTACACCCTACAGTACCCGAGATGGATATCAAATTACGCGTGTCGACCTACACAATCCAAAGGGCTGACTGAAAAAATTAAACGATAAAATCCGAGGACCCTTTTAGGCTCTATTGGTTTTTCTAATTTAAATTAAATGAAAAACTGAACGCCCTGAGTCGGGCGGCTGGATTGGTTAAGTACTGAATTGAGCGGTAAGCTCCTGGGCCGTTTTAAAAGTGTCGACGACCAATGTGGCACTGTGGGAAGAGTCTTTTCGACAGTAAACTATACGTTTCGGGTAACAAATTACGCGCATCGATCTGCACAACCCAAATGGCGCAGTGAAAATTTGAGCAGGAAGCTACTTGGCCTGCTTTTGCGAGAAAAGGCCCGTACCGAACGCCTTGAACCGGGTGACCGAAGCGGCCAGAGAGCAGGCGTACGCAATTGGGCTGTCAACTATCTGTGCCCTTTGTAGACGGACACTCCTCGCTTTATCCACATTCAAATAACGTTTTTTTCTCTACCTATTTTATTTAACACACACTCTTCGCTTCATCCGCGTTCACACGTCATATCGCGTAGTGTTTAACCCCTTGGTTGCCTCTGCAACAGGCAAAGCTAGTATATATATTAATGCACAGTTTTTCGAAAAACTCACATGGGTCATACAGTCAAAAGACGACCTTGCCGCCCCTTAAGTTCGCCCACCCTAAGGATCGCTTTCGCTTGAAATGCGATTCAGTGCACCCCCCCCCCTCAAGCAAAAATCGACCACCCTGCCTATCCAGTTTCACCGACAGCAGAGACCATTTTGGCGAGACAAGAAATTAAGATTTTTAAGATATTTTAAGACTTTTTAAGACTTTTTTCTCATACAAAGTGCAATTTGCTAGGGATTTATTCTTAAAAATATTACGGCGTTGCTGGGGAAAAATGGCATTTTATAGGTGCGTCACGGAATTCGAGATTGCGTCAAAAATAACCCTTCCGCCGGAGATGTTTTACGACAGATTCGTAGTAGAGAGTATTATTAAGATTTTAAAACCGCGACATGTAACGCATTTCATCCAAAATGTTCTGCAATATTGCATAATACCTTGCATTATTTTTGACATTTGCTAAGATTTCACTACCGTCGAAAGTGAAAAATTTGGCGGCCAGTAGAATAAGTCGTCGAGTAGGTACTTAAATTCGATTAAATTGACTAATAATTGATAATAAAAAACCACCTTGAGTTTCAAGGGACGTCAAATTACGATTTTAGCCACATAAAAAAAAGCTCCAAGCCTGTTCCGGAGTGGCCAATTTGAAAACGACCCTGGGGCTCGAAAATCGATTCTGGCTGTAATTTTTTTCAATAATATCGAGGTCAAGAGATTGAAAAAACTTTTTCAACGGTCGTTACATACGCAAACCATTAAAAATATTTCACTATACGCTACGGAAAATATGACGTTTGAGAAAAATAACGTGCTTTGAAAATCCCACAGAAGAGAATATATTGCTGGCCATATAAAAAGAACACGTTTAATTACAGGGTAGGTACTTTTCCGTTGAATTATTACAAATTTGTTCGTAAGATGAACGGATTTTTTTAAGGAAATGCTTAGGTACCTACATCAATATTGTTTGTCTGCGTAAGAACCGGGTAGGTACCGGCTTACGCATCGGTTTTTTCCTTCAGATATCAAATAAAAAATTAATGATTTGAAATAAAAGAAATCACTCGGGATGGTCGCAATTTTTGCCAAAATGCATTATTTCAGGTATGTAGACTTTTGTAGTTATGAAGAAAATTAGTACTAAATAAATCGGAACGTTTTTGAAGTAAGATGGGTCCAAATACAATGCTAAACACTTTTCTTTTATGATTGTGTGAGTAAAAATTCGAACTAAAAATGACAATGAGGGCGCTGTACAATATTGAGTTTCCATCAGGAATACACATTTTGCAAGAGTAAAATATTGAATAAAATATGCTTATTTAGACAAGGTAGGTACTTAAATACCTAGGGACTTTTTTCTTTTAAAAATAAAAAAAAACATGATATCAAATAAACAGAAACAAACAAAGATGGTCGTATTTTTTTGCCAAAGTCGATAGGTACCTATCATTTCAAAACCAAATTTCAAAATTAAAAAATTAGGATTCGTAATATTTATTCAAAAAATATGTAGGTACTCATGTGCACCTGCCCTGATTTATTTTTTATATGAACGATTTTGCATTAAAATTATTATTTGTTAAATAATTTTGAAAAATACATTTTTATGGCGCCATTTTTGTGAAAAATGACAAAAAAGATGACGTACAATATTGAAAATCTACCAGGAGCACATGATGTATCACTATAGAGTTCAAGTGGGGTGGGTCGCGAACTCACATGTCAAACTTTTGTCAACAAACCGGACCTCTCAGCGGTTTCGGTTGTTGTTTTACGACAAACGGCATTACGGCCGAAAAATCGATCCTGGCTAAAATGATTTTGAAAAATATTATAGTCTAGATGTCTCAACTAATTCGATCGTCATTACATACGCATCGCATGTGAAATATTTCAGGGCAAGCTAAACAAAATCAGATTTTTCCACGAAAAACACGTGCTTAGAAATTTTTAGTTTTTCATTCCTGGGTAGGTACTTATTTGACGACGACGTACTTCATTGAAAAAATTTGAAAAGAAATGCGTAGGTACTTTCACGAATAGGTAGCTTCACAATAAATTAGGTTTTAATGCAATACTAAGGTAAAGTTGTTTCAATAAGGTTGAATAATTCAACAATGTTTTTAAAGTTAATTTTCACGTTCTGTGTAAGTTCTATTCGAGTTCTGTTGTTTTATCGTTATAGGCCAGTCGCATCATAAAACTGAAATAATTACAGAACTTTAATAGAATTTGAACAGAACTTTCACAGAAGGCTAAAATTAACTCGATTAGTACATATTTTCTACACAAAATTGTAGAAAATATGTACAGGGAGACATCTAGCGGTGAAGAATGTAAGTACTGATTATTTTCATAAGAAAAATTCACACGAATTTATTCTATTTTTATTTTATGGCGAGGGGGGCGGAAATTTGACATTTCGAACGTACATTGCGTGGTCGAAGATATCGTCAAAAATACGTATTCTGGCCGAGATGTCTTTGAATTAATCTTAAGTAGAGAGTTACTACAAGCAGTTAAAACTGTGACATGGTTCGCTTTCCATTCAAAATGTTACACAAGAGTGCATTTCACAATGACATGTTTTGACACTTTACGTAAAAAGCATTTTCCTCTAAAATATCTTTTGGCTTTCTAGCCAGTATAAAACCTAATTTTCTTACAAATAAAATCAGGTTGGGTAAATTTTCTCCAATATTGCAACACCGAAAATGAAAATTTTTCCATAACCCTCTTGAACTTACGAAATCACCCCATAATACGTTTTTGTATGAAGATTTTTTTTTAAAGATGGCGGATTTCAATTTTTACGGCTTGGTGCGGTTAAAATTCAAGCGGGATTAGTCCAAGTTTGTGAGTTGGTCTTGCATGTGTAAAAAATATAAATACAGAATATTGTAAAACTGCAAATTATGAACTAGGTAGGTACCCGATAAACGGATTTAACTGATAAATTGGGCTCCAATATAGCTCAACATTAGGATTCGTATTATTTATAAAAATAAATACTTCTGCGAACTTTTTTTCATTGAAGTGATTACTTGACAAAAAATTCTGAATATACATTTAAATGGCGCCGTTTTTTTTTTAATTACTGTAGGGAAACTTAGTACCTACTATGAAATAATATTTTCTCTGTAATTTTTTTACTGGAATAAAAATAAGTTTAAGTTTCTAAAAAATTCTGAATAACACATTTTTACAGCGCCGTTTTTTGAAAAAATACTACAAGGGCCCCAAGTACCTACCCGTGCACTCATGTGTAGGTACCTACCCTGATTTATTTTTTATATGAACGATTTTGCATTAAAATTATTATTTAAGAAATAATTTTGAAAAATACATTTTAATGGCGCCGTTTTTGTGAAAAATGACAAAAAGGGTGACGAACAATATTGAAAATCTACCAGGAGCACATAATACGCAGGAGTAAAATATGACAGACGATACATTTATTTACTAGACCAGGGAGGCAATTCTTTCATTGACAAAAATGATTAATTTAAATAAAAAGAAACATCCGAAGACGGGAGTTTTGAAGTGATACTTCTATAGCACTGCTGTGATTTGGATTTCGGATGAAACGGAAATGACGATTACTCCACCTGCGACAGTGGTAAATTTTATTTTGCCAAATGGTGTAGGTACCTTTTGAATACTGTAGGGGTTCATACATTTTAAATTAAATATCAATGTGAATATCGCACAAGAGTCCCACCTACTGCCGTCTGGAGTCAGTGAGACTACGGCATCCCCAGTTGTGCTTAGTTAAAGTTTCTAAAATATTCTGAATAATACATTTTTATAGCGCCGATTTTTTTAAATTAGTGCAAGGGCAAATTTTTTTTTTTTATATCCAAAATCCATTTTTTTTTCCAAAATTAAATTTTTTTTTTTTTAAATTCAAAAATTTCCAAATCCAAATTTTTTTTTCCACAATTAAAAAATTTCCAAAATCCAATTTTTTTTTCCAAAATTCAAAAATTTCCTAAATCCAAATTTTTTTTTCCAAAATTAAAAAAATTCCAAAATCCAATTTTTTTTTCAAAATCCAAAATTTTTTTTTTTTTAAATTACACCTTACAGTACCCGAGATGGGTATCAAATTACGCGTCTCGATCTACACAATCCGAAATGCTGAGTGAAAAAAATAAGCGATAAACTCCTAGGACCATTTTTTGAGATAAAGCTCTAATGGTTTTTTCTAATTTAAATTAAATGAAATACTGAACGCCCTGAGTCGGGCGGCAGGATTGGTTCAGTACTGAATTGAGCGGTAAGCTCCTGGGCCGTTTTAAAAGTATCGGCGACCAAAGTGGTTCTGTGGTAAGAGTCTTTTCAACAGTAAACTATACGTTTCGGGTAACAAATTACGCGTATCGACCTGCATAACCCAAATGGCGCAGTGAAAATTTGAGCAGGAAGCTACTTGGCCTCCTTTTGCGAGAAAAGGCCCGTACTGAACGCCTTGAACCGGGTGACCGAAGCAGCCCGAGAGCGGATGTACGAAATTGGGCTGTCAACTGCCTGTGCCCTTTGTAGGCGCACACTCCTTGCTTTATCCACATTCAAACATCGTTTTTTCTTCACCTATTTTATTTTACACACACTCTTCGCTTCATCCGCGTTCACACGTCAAATCGCGTAGTGTTTAACCCCTTGGTTGCCTCTGCAACAGGCAAAGCTAGTATATATATTAATGCACAGTTTTCGAAAACTCACTTTTTTTTCGTCATTTAGGCAAAAGACGACCTTGCCGCCCCTTAAGTTTTACCCGTTTCGAGGTTCAGTTTCGCTCGAAACACAGGGCTTTTTTTTTCAGTGCAGGCCTCCCACGCCAAAATGACCTCTCCGCTCTTCGAGTTTGACCGACCTCAGAGACCACTATCGCAAGACAGGAAACTCACACGAAATTCTTATTTTAGAAACGCCAAAAGTCAACGGAAAAAACTGATACAAAATCAGCGGCGATAACTGGAACCTCCGGCTGAATCTCTCATCGACGAAGAAATCGGCCTGGTTATATTTCCCGCCGACAGGTTCGCATTTGCAAAAAAGATAAGAAATCTTAATCACTATTTCCTTTACGCGAAACGAATTTGCTAGAAATTTATTCTTTTATTTTAATGGCGATGCTGCTAAAAAATGACATTTTATAGGTACGACACGCGGTACGAGATATCGTCGAAAAAGCGCGTTCTGGTGGAGATGTTTTTTAATAAATAGGAGGAATAGAAATTAAGGAAGCTTTTAAAATCGACAAATATGTCGGTCACCATTCAAAATGTTACACAATAGCGCGCGGAAAAATGATATTTTCTGACGTTTCGCAAAACTCGCATTTTTCTCGAGGGTGCATAATTTATCTGGCCAGTAGAACACCTAATTTTCTTACAAATAAATTCAGGTTGGGTAAATTTTCTCACACCTGGTAACACTGGATTCTGAAATTTTACAAATGGCGGAAGGCAACACTCTCCGCCAACTAAAGATTTCAATCCAGAGACATCTAGCGGTGCGGAATACAAGTACGGATCGTTCACACAAAACAAAATCAAATGTCTGTCGAACACGCCTGTAGTTCTATTTCAATCCGTTCAAATCGGCAGGTTCGTCTGTATCGAAAGAAATTTGCTCAATTCACGAAAAAAGATCTCCGTATCGAGTGTTGCTAGACGCTCGGTTTTGGAATGCCCATTTTAGGAAAGTAGTTTTTTAATTTATGTACGGGTTCACAATGTCAGAATATTGTACGTCTGCGAATGACGAACTAAGTAGGTACCTGATAGATGGGCTCCGATGCATTAGGATTCGTATTATTTATAAATATAAATACTTTGCGAACTCTTTTTCATTGAAATGATTATTTGATAAAAAATTCTGAATATACATTTTAATGGCGTGTTTTTTTTAACGTATGTGCAGGTGTACCAACTGAGAATCTGAGTAGGTAGGTACCTGCACATAACAACTCGGAATCATCAAATGGGTATTGCATATGTTTTTTCTTTTGGAAATTTGTAATGAAATTATTTGAAGTTGAAAGGATAATTTCTTTTGTAATTATTTTTTGGGCTGTTATGCCGTGTTGCGCTACCTTCGTCTTTAGCCTAGATATTTAAGGGATTTATTTTTTTTAAATATTATAGTAACATAACGCTTTTTTTGTATTTAGCTTATTTATGATAATTATTCAACGTTAGAGGCGGGCATTGGCACTGCCGCCCCGGGAACCATTCGTTGGATGAGCAACACCTCATAAAAATGGGTATACAATAATTTTGAAAATTATATTTTTAAAGGGCCGTTTTTGTGAAAAATGACAAAAAGGTGAGGTACAATATTGAAAATCTACCAGGAGCACATAACACGCAAGAGTAAAATTTAACAGAGAATACATTTATTTACTGGACAACTTAGACCTCACTTTTCAAGTATTAGTTGAGATTGTTTTGGAAAAGTTTCACTTCTACCGCGTGTAAACTGCACTCGAATTTTTTTTGACAACGTACGTAGGTACCTACTCGGATAGTATATATTCTGAACATTTCTAAAAAAATGAGTAAATTTAAATAAAGATGGTCCAATTTTTTTTTGCGAAATGGTGTAGGTACCTTTTGAATACTGTACGGGAACTAATCGTTCGTACATTTTACATTAAATTTCAATGTGAAAACCGCACAAGAGTCCCAATTACTGCCGTCCGGAGTCAGTGCGACTACGGCGTCCCCAGTTGGGTTTAGTTTTAGTTTCTGAAAAATTCTGAATAATACATTTTTATAGCGCCGTTTTTTGAAAAACTACAGTAAGCTGCACTCGAATTTTTTTTTGACAACGTCCTACTCGGATACTATTTATTCTGAACATTTCTAATAAAATGAGTAAATTTAAATAAAGATGGTCCAATTTTTTTTTGCCAAATGGTGTGGGTACCTTTTGAATACTGTACGGGTTCATACATTTTAAATTAAATTTCAATGTGAATACCGCACAAGAGTCTCAACTACTGCCGTCTGGAGTCAGTGAGACTACGGTATCCCCAGTTGGGTTTAGTTTGTCTCTAAAATTTCTGATTAATACATTTTTATAGCGCCGTTTTTTGAAAAATTACTTTCAGTTCAAAAATTTCCAAGACATAAATTTTTTTTTTTCCAAAATTAAAAAAATTTCCAAAACTTAAAATTTTTTTTTTTGAAAATTCAGAAATTTACAAAATCCAAAATTTTTTTTTTTGAAAATTAAAAAATTTCCAAAGTCCAAATTTTTTTTTTCAAAATCCAAAAATTTTTTTTTTTAAATTACACCCTACAGTACCCGAGATGGATATCAAATTACGCGTTTCGACCTACACAAACCGAAGGGCTGACTGAAAAAATTGAACGATTAACTCCGAAGACCCTTTTAGGCTCTATTGGTTTTTCTAATTTAAATTAAATGAAATACTGAACGCCCTGAGTCGGGCGGCTGGATTGGTTCAGTACTGAATTGAGCGGTAAGCTCCTGGGATGATTTTAAAGTGTCGGCGACCAAAGTGGCACAGTGGTAGGAGTCTTTGCAACAGTAAATTATACGTTACGGGTAACAAATTACAAACATCGTTTTTTTCTCTACCTATTTTATTTAACACACACTCTTCGCTTCATCCGCGTTCACACGTCAAATCGCGTAGTGTTTAACCCCTTGGTTGCCTCTGCAACAGGCAAAGCTAGTATATATATTAATGCACAGTTTTTCGAAAAACTCACATGGGTCATACAGTCAAAAGACGACCTTGCCGCCCCTTAAGTTCGCCCACCCTAAGGATCGCTTTCGCTTGAAATGCGATTCAGTACACCCCCCCCCCTCAAGCAAAAATCGACCACCCTGCCTATCCAGTTTCACCGACAGCAGAGACCATTTTGGCGAGACAAGAAATTAAGATTTTTAAGATATTTTAAGACTTTTTAAGACTTTTTTCTCATACAAAGTGCAATTTGCTAGGGATTTATTCTTAAAAATTTTACGGCGTTGCTGGGAAAAAATGGCATTTTATAGGTGCGTCACGGAATTCGAGATTGCGTCAAAAATAACCCTTCCGCCGGAGATGTTTTACGACAGATTCGTAGTAGAGAGTATTATTAAGATTTTAAAACCGCGACATGTAACGCATTTCATCCAAAATGTTCTGCAATATTGCATAATACCTTGCATTATTTTTGACATTTGCTAAGATTTCACTACCGTCGAAAGTGAAAAATTTGGCGGCCAGTAGAATAAGTCGTCGAGTAGGTACTTAAATTCGATTAAATTGACTAATAATTGATAATAAAAAACAATCTTGAGTTTCAAGACACGTCAGTTAGGAGAAAATTATGATTTAGCCGTATAAAATAACGGCTTCAAGCCTGTTTCGGAGTCGACAATTTGAAAACGCCTCTGCGGCTCGAAAACCGATTCTGGCTGTAATGTTTTTGAATATTATCGAGGTCGAGAGATTAAAAAAACATTTTCAACGGTCGTAACATACGCAAACCATTAAAAATATTTCACTATACGCTACGGAAAATATGACGTTTGAGAAAAATAACGTGCTTTGAAAATCCCACAGAAGAGAATATATTGCTGGCCATATAAAAAGAACACGTTTAATTACAGGGTAGGTACTTTTCCGTTGAATTATTACAAATTTGTTCGTAAGATGAACGGATTTTTTTAAGGAAATGCTTAGGTACCTACATCAATATTGTTTGTCTGCGTAAGAACCGGGTAGGTACCGGCTTACGCATCGGTTCTTTCCTTCAGATATCAAATAAAAAATTAATGATTTGAAATAAAAGAAATCACTCGGGATGGTCGCAATTTTTGCCAAAATGCATTATTTCAGGTATGTAGACTTTTGTAGTTATGAAGAAAATTAGTACTAAATAAATCGGAACGTTTTTGAAGTAAGATGGGTCCAAATACAATGCTAAACACTTTTCTTTTATGATTGTGTGAGTAAAAATTCGAACTAAAAATGACAATGAGGGCGCTGTACAATATTGAGTTTCCATCAGGAATACACATTTTGCAAGAGTAAAATATTGAATAAAATATGCTTATTTAGACAAGGTAGGTACTTAAATACCTAGGGACTTTTTTCTTTTAAAAATAAAAAAAAACATGATATCAAATAAACAGAAACAAACAAAGATGGTCGTATTTTTTTGCCAAAGTCGATAGGTACCTATCATTTCAAAACCAAATTTCAAAATTAAAAAATTAGGATTCGTAATATTTATTCAAAAAATATGTAGGTACTCATGTGCACCTGCCCTGATTTATTTTTTATATGAACGATTTTGCATTAAAATTATTATTTGTTAAATAATTTTGAAAAATACATTTTTATGGCGCCATTTTTGTGAAAAATGACAAAAAAGATGACGTACAATATTGAAAATCTACCAGGAGCACATGATGTATCACTATAGAGTTCAAGTGGGGTGGGTCGCGAACTCACATGTCAAACTTTTGTCAACAAACCGGACCTCTCAGCGGTTTCGGTTGTTGTTTTACGACAAACGGCATTACGGCCGAAAAATCGATCCTGGCTAAAATGTTTTTGAAAAATATTATAGTCTAGATGTCTCCTCAACTAATTCGATCGTCATTACATACGCATCGCATGTGAAATATTTCAGGGCAAGCTAAACAAAATCAGATTTTTCCACGAAAAACACGTGCTTAGAAATTTTTAGTTTTTCATTCCTGGGTAGGTACTTATTTGACGACGACGTACTTCATTGAAAAAATTTGAAAAGAAATGCGTAGGTACTTTCACGAATAGGTAGCTTCACAATAAATTAGGTTTTAATGCAATACTAAGGTAAAGTTGTTTCAATAAAGTTGAATAATTCAACAATGTTTTTAAAGTTAATTTTCACGTTCTGTGTAAGTTCTATTCGAGTTCTGTTGTTTTATCGTTGTAGGCCAATCGCATCATAAAACTGAAATAATTACAGAACTTTAATAGAATTTGAACAGAACTTTCACAGAAGGCTAAAATTAACTCGATTAGTACATATTTTCTACACAAAATTGTAGAATATATGTACAGGGAGACATCTAGCGGTGAAGAATGTAAGTACTGATTATTTTCATAAGAAAAATTCACACGAATTTATTCTTTTTTTATTTTATGGCGAGGGGGACGGAAATTTGACATTTCGAACGTACATTGCGTGGTCGAAGATATCGTCAAAAATACGCATTCTGGCCAAGATGTTTTTGAATTAATCTTAAGTAGAGAGTTACTACAAGCAGTTAAAACTGTGACATGGTTCGCTTTCCATTCAAAAGGTTACACAAGAGTGCATTTCACAATGACATGTTTTGACACTTTACGTAAAAAGCATTTTCCTCTAAAATATCTTTTGGCTTTCTAGCCAGTATAAAACCTAATTTTCTTACAAATAAATTCAGGCTGGGTAAATTTTCTCCAATATTGCAACACCGAAAATGAAAATTTTTCCATAACCCTCTTGAACTTACGAAATCACCCCATAATACGTTTTTGTATGAAGATTTTTTTTTAAAGATGGCGGATTTCAATTTTTACGGCTTGGTGCGGTTAAAATTCAAGCGGGATTAGTCCAAGTTTGTGAGTTGGTCTTGCATGTGTAAAAAATATAAATACAGAATATTGTAAAACTGCAAATTATGAACTAGGTAGGTACCCGATAAACGGATTTAACTGATAAATTGGGCTCCAATATAGCTCAACATTAGGATTCGTATTATTTATAAAAATAAATACTTCTGCGAACTTTTTTTCATTGAAGTGATTATTTGACAAAAAATTCTGAATATACATTTAAATGGCGCCGTTTTTTTTTAATTACTGTAAGGAAACTTAGTACCTACTCGCGCACTATGAAATAATATTTTCTCTGTAATTTTTTTACTGGAATAAAAATAAGTTTAAGTTTCTAAAAAATTCTGAATAACACATTTTTATAGCGCCGTTTTTTGAAAAAATACTACAAGGGCCCCAAGTACCTACCCTGATTTATTTTTTATATGAACGATTTTGCATTAAAATAATTATTTGAGAAATAATTTTGAAAAATACATTTTAATGGCGCCGTTTTTGTGAAAAATGACAAAAAGGGTGACGAACAATATTGAAAATCTACCAGGAGCACATAATACGCAGGAGTAAAATATTACAGACGATACATTTATTTACTAGACCAGGGAGGCAATTCTTTCATTGACAAAAATGATTAATTTAAATAAAAAGAAACATCCGAAGACGGGAGTTTTGAAGTGATACTTCTATAGCACTGCTGTGATTTGGATTTCGGATGAAACGGAAATGACGATTACTCCACCTGCGACAATGGTCAATTTTTTTTTGCCAAATGGTGTAGGTACCTTTTGAATACTGTAGGGGTTCATACATTTTAAATTAAATTTCAATGTGAATATCGCACAAGAGTCCCACCTACTGCCGTCTGGAGTCAGTGAGCATCCTCAGTCGGCATCCCCAGTTGTGCTTAGTTAAAGTTTCTAAAATATTCTGAATAATACATTTTTATAGCGCCGATTTTTTTAAATTAGTGCAAGGGCAAAATTTTTTTTTTTATATCCAAAATCCATTTTTTTTTCCAAAATTAAATTTTTTTTTTTAAAATTCAAAAATTTCCAAATCCAAAATTTTTTTTTCCACAGTTAAAAAATTTCCAAAATCCAATTTTTTTTTCCAAAATTCAAAAATTTCATAAATCCAATTTTTTTTTCCAAAATTAAAAAATTTCCAAAATCCAATTTTTTTTTCAAAATCCAAAATTTTTGTTTTTTTTAAATTACACCTTACAGTACCCGAGATGGGCATCAAATTACGCGTCTCGATCTACACAATCCGAAGGGCTGAGTGAAAAAAATAAGCGATAAACTCCTAGGACCATTTTTTGAGATAAAGCTCTAATGTTTTTTTCTAATTTAAATTAAATGAAAAACTGAACGCCCTGAGTCGTTGCGGCTGGATTGGTTCAGTACTGAATTGAGCGGTAAGCTCCTGGGACGTTTTAAAAGTGTCGGCGACCAAAGTGGCACAGTGGTAGGAGTCTTTGCAACAGTAAATTATACGTTACGGGTAACAAATTACAAACATCGTTTTTTTCTTCATCTATTTTATTAAACACACACCCCTCGCTTCATCCGCGTTCACACGTCAAATCGCGTAGTGTTTAACCCCTTGGTTGCCTCTGCAACAGGCAAAAACTACAGTAAGCTGCACTCGAATTTTTTTTTGACAACGTCCTACTCGGATACTATTTATTCTGAACATTTCTAATAAAATGAGTAAATTTAAATAAAGATGGTCCAATTTTTTTTTGCCAAATGGTGTGGGTACCTTTTGAATACTGTACGGGTTCATACATTTTAAATTAAATTTCAATGTGAATACCGCACAAGAGTCACAACTACTGCCGCCTGGAGTCAGTGAGACTACGGCATCCCCAGTTGGGTTTAGTTTAAGTCTCTAAAATTTCTGAATAATACATTTTTATAGCGCCGTTTTTTGAAAAATTACTTTCAGTTATAAGTTCAAAAATTTCCGAGATCCAACAATTTTTTTTTTCCAAAATTAAAAAATTTCCAGAATACAATAATTTTTTTTTCCAAAATGGAAAAGTTTCACTTCTACCGCGTGTAAACTGCACTCGAATTGTTTTTGACAACGTACTCGGACACTATATATTCTGAACATTTCTAATAAAATGAGTAAATTTAAATAAAGATGGTCCAATTTTTTTGCCAAATGGTGTAGGTACCTTTTGAATACTGTACGGGTTCATACATTTTAAATTAAATTTCAATGTGAATACCGCACAAGAGTCCCAACTACTGCCGTCTGGAGTCAGTGAGACTACGGTATCCCCAGTTGGGTTTAGTTTGTCTCTAAAATTTCTGATTAATACATTTTTATAGCGCCGTTTTTTGAAAAATTACTTTCAGTTCAAAAATTTCCAAGACATAAATTTTTTTTTTCCAAAATTAAAAAAATTTCCAAAACTTAAAAATTTTTTTTTTGAAAATTCAGAAATTTACAAAATCCAAATTTTTTTTTTTTGAAAATTAAAAAATTTCCAAAGTCCAAAATTTTTTTTTCAAAATCCAAAAATTTTTTTTTTTAAATTACACCCTACAGTACCCGAGATGGATATCAAATTACGCGTTTCGACCTACACAAACCGAAGGGCTGACTGAAAAAATTGAACGATTAACTCCGAAGACCCTTTTATACTCTATTGGTTTTTCTAATTTAAATTAAATGAAATACTGAACGCCCTGAGTCGGGCGGCTGGATTGGTTCAGTACTGAATTGAGCGGTAAGCTCCTGGGATGATTTTAAAGTGTCGGCGACCAAAGTGGCACAGTGGTAGGAGTCTTTGCAACAGTAAATTATACGTTACGGGTAACAAATTACAAACATCGTTTTTTTCTCTACCTATTTTATTTAACACACACTCTTCGCTTCATCCGCGTTCACACGTCAAATCGCGTAGTGTTTAACCCCTTGGTTGCCTCTGCAACAGGCAAAGCTAGTTAATATAGTATTGCACAGTTTTTCGAAAAACTCACATGGGTCATACAGGCAAAAGACGACCTTGCCGCCCCTTAAGTTCGCCCACCCTAAGGATCGCTTTCGCTTGAAATGCGATTCAGTGCAGGGCCTCCCACGCCAAAATGACCTCTCCGCTCTTCAAGTTTGACCGACCGCAGAGACCACAATCGCTAGACAGGAAGCTAAAAAAACCCACGAAACCGAAACGCGAAAAATTAACGGAAAAAACTGATGCAAAATCAGCGGCGATAACTGGAACCTCCGACTGAATCTCTCATCGACGAAGAAATCGGCCCGGTTATATTTCCCGCCGACAGGTTCGCATTTCGAAAAAGTCGGAGAAAAATTAAGCACTATTTTCATACAAAACGAATTTGCTAGAAATTTTTTCATAATATTTTAATGGCGATGCTGCTAAAAAATGACATTTTATAGGTACGACACGCGGTACGAGATATCGTCGAAAAAGCGCGTTCTGGTGGAGATGTTTTTCAATAAATAGGAGGAATAGAAGTTAAGGAAGCTTTTAAAATCGACAAATATGTCGGTCACCATTCAAAATGTTACACGACAGCGCGCGGAAAAATGATATTTTCTGACGTTTCGCAAAACTCGCAGTTTTCTCGAGAGTGCATAATTTACCTGGCCAGTAGAACACCTAATTTTCTTACAAATAAATTCAGGTTGGGTAAATTTTCTCACACCTGGTAACACTCGATTCTGAAATTTTACAAATGGCGGAGAGTTTTGCCTTCGCCAACTAAAGTTTTCATTCAGGCCAGGACAGCGTTGTTTGTATGGAAAACGTTAAAAACAACTCGATTTTCAGGCCGTGCTCGAGGTGGTGAAGACATTATTTCGTTTCGGTCTTGCCAGCGATGAAAATATAATTGCAGAATATTGTACGTCTGCGAATGACGAACTAAGTAGGTACCTGATAGATGGGCTCCGATGCATTAGGATTCGTATTATTTATAAATATAAATACTTTGCGAACTCTTTTTCATTGAAATGATTATTTGATAAAAAATTCTGAATATACATTTTAATGGCGTGTTTTTTTTTTACGTATGTGCAGGTGTACCAACTGAGAATCTGAGTAGGTAGGTACCTGCACATAACAACTCGGAATCATCATAAATATGGGAATTGCATATTTTTTTTTTTGGAAATTTGTAATGAAATTATTTGAAGTTGAAAGGATAATTTCTTTTGTAATAATTTTTTGGGCTGTTACGCCGTGTTGCGCTACCTTCGTCTTTAGCCTAGATATTTAAGGGATTTATTTTTTTTAAATATTAAAGTTACATAACGCTTTTTTTGTATTTTGCTTCTTTATGATAATTATTCAACGTTAGAGGCGGGCATTGGCACTGCCGCTCAGGGAGCCATTCGTTGGATGAGCAACACCTCATAAAAATAGGTACACAATAATTTTGATAATTATATTTTTATAGGACCGTTTTTGTAAAAAATGACAAAAAGGGTTAATTATTCAACGTTAGAGGCGGGCATTGGTACTGCCGCCCCGGGAACCATTTGTTGGATGAGCAACACCTCATAAAAATGGGTATACAAAAAATTTGAAAATTATATTTTTATAGGGCCGTTTTTGTGACCTCACTTTTCAAGTATTAGTTGAGATTGTTTTGGAAAAGTTTCACTTCTACCGCGTGTAAACTGCACTCGAATTTTTTTTGACAACGTACGTAGGTACCTACTCGGGCACTATATATTCTGAACATTTCTAATAAAATGAGTAAATTTAAATAAAGATGGTCCATTTTTTTTTTGCGAAATGGTGTAGGTACCTTTTGAAAACTGTACGGGAACTAATCGTTCGTACATTTTACATTAAATTTCAATGTGAAAACCGCACAAGAGTCCCAATTAATGCCGTCCGGAGTCAGTGCGACTACGGCGTCCCCAGTTGGGTTTGGTTTTAGTTTCTGAAAAATTCTGAATAATACATTTTTATAGCGCCGTTTTTTGAAAAACTACAGTAAGCTGCACTCGAATTTTTTTTTTGACAACGTCCTACTCGGATACTATTTATTCTGAACATTTCTAATAAATTGAGTAAATTTAAATAAAGATGGTCCAATTTTTTTTTGCCAAATGGTGTAGGTACCTTTTGAATACTGTACGGGTTCATACATTTTAAATAAAATATCAATGTGAATACCGCACTAGAGTCTCAACTACTGCCGTCTGGAATCAGTGAGACTACGGCATCCCCAGTTGGGTTTAGTTTAAGTCTCTAAAATTTCTGAATAATACATTTTTATAGCGCCGTTTTTTGAAAAATTACTTTCAGTTATAAGTTCAAAAATTTCCGAGATCCGATAATTTTTTTTCCAAAATTAAAAAATTTCCAGAATCCAATAATTTTTTTTTCAAAATTTAAAAATTTCCAGAAACCAAAAAATTTTTTTTTAAAAATTAAAAAATTTCCAGAAACCGAAAATTATTTTTTTCAAAATTCAAAAATTTCCGGAAACAAAAAAAATTTTTTTTTTAAATTAAAAAATTTCCAGAATCCGAAATTTTTTTTTTCAAAATTCAAAAATTCCCAGAAACCAAAAAAGTTTTTTTTTCAAAATTAAAAAATTTCCAAAACTCAAAATTTTTTTTTTGAAAATTCAAAAATTTACAAAATCCAAAAATTTTTTTTTTGAAAATTCAAAAATTTCCAGTCTAAAAAATTTTTTTTCAAAATCCAAAATTTGTTTTTTTTTAAATTACACCCTACAGTACCCGAGATGGATATCAAATTACGCGTCTCGACCTACACAATCTGAAGGGCTGACTGAAAAAATTGAACGATAAAATCCGAGGACCCTTTTAGGCTCTATTGGTTTTTCTAATTTAAATTAAATGAAATGAAAAACTGAACGCCCTGAGTCGGGCGGCTGGATTGGTTCAGTACTGAATTGAGCGGTAAGCTCCTGGGACGTTTTAAAAGTGTCGGCGACCAAAGTGGCACAATGGTAGGAGTCTTTGCATCACTTAATTATACGTTACGGGTAACAAATTACTAACATCGTTTTTTTCTTCACCTATTTTTTTAAACACACACTCCTCGCTTCATCCGCGTTCACACGTCAAATCGCGTAGTGTTTAACCCCTTGGTTGCCTCTGCAACAGGCAAAGCTAGTAATATATTATTACACACTTCCTTATCAACGACACCAATTCAGTCGGTGGCGTCCCATATTGATATTTTGTATACAAAAATCTGTAATTTTACAAATTTTCTTTTTTTCACAGCCTGCATTCATAAGCACTCTTTTTCGGAAAATTATCTTTCATAAACTTGCAAAACGCAATTTTTTTTAAAATTAAAAGATTTCTTTGTTTTAACCACTTTTAACGTCTATAAAACCGACGTGTTTCAAGAGCAAATGCTCTCTTCCTCAGGGTTTACTAAAAACTAATTATAAATAAAATTAATGGTGTCAATTGTCTCTTTATGGTGAGGAAAGGCTTTTTTAAATTATTATTTTTTTATACGAATACCGCACAAGAGTCACAACTGCTCCCATGTGGAGCCAGTGAGACTATGGCATCCCCAATTGGGGTATGTTGTGAGGCTGAAGGTAATGGGGAGGGGTAGGAGATAGGGAAGAGGAAGGTAGGAAAGTACCTGGCTATTCAGATCTGATAACCAAACACGGCTAAAGTCATTTCAAGCAACATTTTAATTATGAATGGTGGTTTTACACCTGGGCGACAATGAGAGTATCATCCACTTTGGAACGGGTCGCAAATATGAAGTATACTTTTTAAATGGATAAATGTAAAACCCGCAAAATAAACAAGCAAAATAAACAAATAAAATCAAATATAAATTGTTTCTCCCTGCATGTCCTTTCCCGTGCGTCCCAGTTCCTGCCTTCCCCTTTCACCTTCCCCGCCTTCCCTACCCCCTCCCCCGCTCCCCCGTCCCGCCAACTTCTCTTCCGCGTTCCATATATTCAGTCCCAGTACATCCGGTTTTCAAACAGCGTGCCACCTATTACAATTTTTTTAATTCAAATTTTAATTTTTCATTTATTACAAATTTTCATTTTTGTATATATAATTATAAGAAAAATCCAATGTAAGAACAATCAATCGAATTATAAGAAAATCTAACAAAAAGGTATCTATTTAAAATATCTATAATCCTTGATTCGATTCAAATTATTATGCAAGTACTTCAATCATTAATTTAAAGAGTTTTGAAAATTGAATTTTGACTTAACAATCACCGTTTTGCAAAATGTCATTCTCAACATTTTGACAGTTTCGCAAGAATTTTTGTGATGATTCGAAACTTTTCAGATGTATTGGTTGTAATATTCCAGAAACCTTTGCGGGGGTTTAAAGAAGGTATCTTGAAAGTTTCAAATATTTCCTATTCTAAATATAGCAATACACAGACATTTCACTAATCCCCAAACGCATTACGAAATGAAGATTACGAAAAAATCCACTCCTATATATTTTTTTACATAGGGCACGTTAATTTATGTAAAGGAAGCAGAATTGCCTAATAGAATTTTCTTTCAATTCGAAATCTTGATTTGCAAAGGAGAGAAATTTATTGTTTTATCGGAAAAAACTAAAAGCCTATCCAGTGTGTAGATAGTAATGTAGGTTGTTGAATTGTAGGCGATACAGAGACCAGCTCAGACATCAACTCAATTCATGGAAAAAAGTTAGCTAGCCGCATACTCAAGCTAGCTTAGATTTATTAAAATGTTTATATGTATTTCTGTTGTCAAATTAACATATGTTTTTTTTTTCTTTAAAAGAAAGACAAACAATCCCAGGTTACGAATAACCCGACAATATTTAAAAATCACCTACTGTCACAACAGTAAGCAGAAAATGTTGCTTGTGTCGTGATGGAGGACCTGGCCAGCCAAGGAATCGAACACGGGACGTCTGGGTGGGACCCAATGACGATGCCAACTCACCCATTGACCGGTGCTTGTTTAGATATTTCAGATTACACATATTTACATGTAATGCTCCCGTGGATGAATGAGTTCACACGATAGCTTCTCCAGAAAACACATTTGGTCTTCGGTATCATCTGTCTTTACACGATGAGTTCGTGTGTAGTGTTTAATTAACTTATCTGATTTTTATGGTGCGTTTTCAAATTAATTTAAACGATATACGAGTATAAACCTGTTCGCAACAATTTTGTTCATGTTTAAAATGCGTAACCTGTCGTAAATAATTAATAGGCATCATAAGATAGGACCACCCGCAATAATTATTGTAACCATTCCTTTGACAAAATTCAACTTATGATATATTTATAAATTCGTAATATTATGCAAGTTGACGCAACCACCATGTCCAAAGAGACTTAACATTAGTGCTATAAACATTTGCAATGATTCATTAAAAATACTCTTTTTGCTCATTGTCATTTCTAATATTCTTTGAAAATCGTACTATTAAATATTCGTACACCGTAAAAAGTGTCTTTTTATTGCGATTGTATGCTTTTGAGTTTATAGTAATGTTGAGTATCTTTTTGGTCATTGACTTTGCAAGTAGGAAATACATAGTTAAGTGAGAGAAAGCTCACCCACGTCTGTTCTAAAAGCTCGGGTCTGCTTATCTATGGTAATTTGCAAGTTTTCTCATTGTGCTGAGAAATATATTGGCACATAATGACATGTTATATTAAAATCAGGTGCTTGTGTTTCCTTGTGATATTCAGGGTATTGAGAAACTGCATGCCTTTATGAAATTAATAGGTGTTAAATCTTGGCTCATATCTTCAATCTTCAGTACCCATGAGATATTGAATTAGTAGGTATGTAAAATTGGAACCCACATTATTTCTCATAATAGAAACTGGAAGAATTTCATAGTTTTTTAATGTTTACCGATTTAGGTACACATAATATTTTCACTGTTATAATGGATACAACTACAAAAGGTATGTTTCTGTTGGTATTGCATATATTCCAAAATGCATTTTTGGTGCAAAGGGGTCGATTCATTCTATTTAGTATCTTCGATGACCCTCATAAGAGTTTTACAACTGGTTTCATTACTGGAGCTAGACGGTATCCTGACATCATCATGAGTTTTACTTTGTCACTGAAAAGCCCGGCCCGGTAACAGGTGCCATAATATTGAATATATATATATATAAAAATCAAAATCCGCTTGCTTATATGTGTGTAAGTTCTCTATGTGTTTCTATATTAAACATGGAAAATGTTTGTAACTTTCAAAATACCTTCTTTAAACCCCCTCAAAGGTTTCTGGATTATTACAACCACATAACAATACATCTGAAAAGTTTTTTAATCATTACAAAAACTCTCGCGAAACTGTCAAAAATGTCAAAATTTGAGAATGACATTTTGCAAAACATTGATTGTTACATCAAAATTCAATTTTCGAAACTCTTAAAATAAATTAATATATTTGAAGTAGGTACTCGCCTAATACTTTTAATCGAATCAAGAATTACAGATATTTTAAATAAGTACCTATGTTAGATACCAAATTTGATTGATTGTTCTTATACGAGTAGGTAATATACAAAAATGAATATCTGTAATATATGAAAAATAAAAATTTGAGAAAAAAAAATTGTAATAGGTGGCACGCAAGCTGTTTGAAAACTGAATGTACTGGGACTGAATATATGGAACGCGGGAGGGAGGTTGGCCAGAAGAGCGGGAGAGGGGAGAGGAAGGTGAAAAGGATATGCAGGGAGAAACAATTTATTTCTTTGAATATGGCATTGCAACGCATGCTAAGAACCAGACAATGATTTCATATGAATGATATTATCATCTATGCGATATGTATTTTTTTATTCCGAATTTCAAAAAATACCCTCTTTAGAAAAAACGCAACGATTGGTAATGAGATAAAACCACATCCTTAGTAAACCGTGTATATCTTCCAACACGTCACATCTTTGACAAAGTATCCAAAGAGGATATAGTGCCCTAAATACCAAATCTTACATAAAACCATTCGTGGGTGTACCGCTTCATTCGCTTCCATGCGCATCCATACACCATCTGGCACAGCTCGTTCGTCCTTGCCTTGGTAATATTTCATAGAACCACGTCTAGGATTGCGGTGAAGTCTGGTGTTCCGAATGGATCATTTGGTTTGATATTTGAACGACTATGATCATGATCACCCACACGTTATTTATTGTTTTTCTTGCACAAGTAGTACCAGAATGTACGCACCTTTATGTTAATTTACGACCTTTGTATTTTTTATATCATTAGAAAGACCTCAATAATCAAACACATTATATTTTAAAGAACTCGACTCTTTTTGTTCTCTAAATCTGACTCGTATATAGGATGTTCTCTTAGCTCAACCGATTGATCAGAAAATTCACCGTAATTTCAAGAATTTGTACAGTTAGCTTTTAGAATTTGCACCTATGCAGGGAAACTTTTGTTAAGAAGGTGGCACTATCAGAATTTCTAAAGATTTCTTGCAAATCTCCCTGAACATTTGAAGTTTTTAAGCTCTTAAAAAAATATATGTTATTTTTGTAGATAATATCTATACAACCCCCACGCCGAAACGCAAATTATATGAAATTCCCTCGATAGAAAAAAATCGCAAAGTATGCTCCGAAATTTTTTATTTTCAAGCCTGTCTCTATTATTTAACAAGTTATATGTATGAAAAAATTCACAGTGTTTCTTTGAACGTTGTTTTAGACAACCCCCACGAGATTTTTTCTCTATTCTAAACGAGTCGTGTTTTATTAAACATTTTCACAATTTTCGCTTTACTTTTATCGTTTGAAATATTAGCGCGCTCTCTCCAACATTCGTAATTACATATCTCTCCATCTTCTTCTTTTCGTGCTCGGGTACGGCGCCTGAAGTACAAATGAATGGTTACCAGAATATAGTGTAAAAACCATTTCCTTCGTCGGTAACTCAAATTTGAAATGCAATTTTATTGGTTTATCTTTTTAAAAAACCTTTTCGACGAATTTTTTCAAAACTCTTGTTGCAGACCTTTTTTTACGATTATTTCAAAATTTCCGTAGCTCAAAGATTGAAATGTTTGTTTTTGATGAGATTTTTGTTTTCAAATTCGTGTTTGAACTTTGTATATCAAACCCAATTCCTTCAGATACAAGTATAAGTAATCAGTTTTAATAATAGGTTTATAAATATTTGACATCTTTATCTGACATTATTAATTTTCTATACAATTTTTTTTTTTTTAACTTTATTTATTCTCATTTCTTTGTACATATAATGTATAATAGCACATATAATAACATAATATATAATAACAGATAGTATGAACAAGAAATGAAAACCCACTAAGGCACTGCCTGAGTGTGGGTAATATTAAAACAAAATACTATATTTCCAAGTACCCAAAGTATAAAAAAAAGTTAGTATTACATTGTTAGACATGAAATTTAAGCTATCCTTAAATAACACCTGTATTTATTGGGTGGTGGAAACTTATCTTAGTACCTACCTGGAACCTTACAAATTATAACACTTATGTGTTACATATTCGTTTACAGTATTTACAAGTCAACTTTCTGAGGTATTTCCCTCTGAGTCTCAATGAAACGAAGATAAAATCTATTAAGAATTATGGCTTCTTTTAATTTTATGACCAACGATTTATCAATTTATAGCGGGAAGCAATAAACTAATTAAGTACCTACCAACAGACGCTGCCTTCCAAATTCTAATGCCCAGGTTTTTCTATACAGCACTTTTCAATAGCGGAATAATGAACAAACTTGAATATATTAATATGTCTAAAGGTGGTGATATTCAGGTTGATAATTACACGTGAACAAAGAAGTAAGAAGGTATTCGATAAAGACTCAGAGACGGATGTTAAAGTATAGGTGCCTATTGAATTTGGAAAGACGTTTGAAAAATTTATATTCCATAATCATATTAATAATTTGCGCGGGATTTTGGGGGTGATGATGATAATCTAAGAAGAATCCTGAAAAAAAATTTTTAACAAAGAAACCTTTCTAATTACCAAAAACTTTATATATTGTCCTATAAATTATCTAGTCTAATCGTAGCTTCGCTTTTGCGAGTGGTAATGCACGTGTTCGGAAATATGTTACAATTATTGTTTAGAAGATAAATAAAGTAGTGTAAATTCGATACAGAACAAAAGAACAGCTGTCCTAGCGCGGATAAATAATAATAATCAATAACGAACACTTTCTTAACTTTTTTGTTTGTCACCATCACCAAAGTCTGGCTGTATGAGCAACACCGTGTACCCATAGATTTCATGGTATAATATAGAGTAAGGAAGAAGGTTGTATAAAGCAAATGGTTTACGTTAGAGGAAGTTATGGTTTATGTAGTGGGTATGTCCCGGAAATGTTTGCGTGAGTAAAATGAACTGATTTTGAAAGTAGTGGTGACGGATGGCGTTAAATGTCAAATCTGGGTGTTGCAAGGTGAGTTATAATGCTTTTAAATAAGTTATAGGTTATGGAATCGCTGAACATTTTACTGCAAATATATTACGTTCTATCCTCTTCGTTGCAATTGACTGATTTTATTTAAGGCTCTAAACCTTTCTTTATTTTCGGATTTTTTTTTCAAAAGGTTTGTTTTTGTAACCCACTATCTCAATTCCCATTTTTCCGATAACTGTGTATCACTATATTAACTCGCAGTACAAAAGGTAAAAGAAAATCTTTTTAACGGAAGGATTGGAGGTACTTAAAGATATATTATAGATCTGTGGTTAAGATAAAGAAGAGGTACTGAAGTTTTATTTCAATTCAAAGATTGAAATTAATTTACTTCTTCTGAAAGCTTTTCTAGAAGATGTTATGTATGAGTAAATAGATTCGCGTCACTTTTGCAAGGCGTGAAGGTAAACATCTGAAGGTTCTATACTATTCCACCTTTACCTTTGTGCAAATGAGGAAACAATAGACAATAGTGTTTTAAAATTACGCAGTGATGAATGACGCCAGTACAGGCAAATTGTCATTTTTTGCAGACGTATTTGAGATATTTGGTTGCGCAACACTAGAAGAGGAATGATCCGACGAGGCGGCGATATCATTGAACTGTCACTGACGATTTACAGCACGAGAAGGAGAAGACGGAGAAGTGGAAGGATAGGCAGTCACGACTCAGCCACGAACTGCGAATGCTGAAGCTGGCCGAAGTAGCGGACTACCATACATGGAAGATGGAAACGTTTAAGTCAATTATGACACTTGGGATGGATTCTCAATTTTGGTTTGAACCTACAAGGCAGAAATCTTTGACTGTTGAAAAATCTATAAAAAAATTTAAATGGTGAGTTCTGGTGTCATGAAGCTAAATTCAGTGGAAATGAGAACCCTGAGTGTCTGAGATTAATGAAGTGTAATGCTGTGTTTAGGTTTTTTTCGTTCGGTGGATGGACAAGGGAGCCAAATGGACAGAATAAGCCAGGTATACATGGCACGATTGAGAAAATCAGTCAAGTTTTGTCAAGTGCCATCAAATAGAAGAGTATGTTTGCACGTGGATCAACAAAGTACTTAGTGGAAGGGCGTGTATTATATACGAGTTTTCTATTATTTTATACGGGTATGTGGTTCATATTAAAAAGACTATCTTATCTTTATTGAAAGAAATTTGGAACACTTATAAATAAATAAATAAAAACATTTATAAATTACGTAAGTACAAAAAGTTGAAACAGAAAAAAAAAACATAAAAACAGTTGGTAATATTTGAAGAATAGAAATTCATAGTTATAAGTTGAGGTTTCTCGTAGCCTGCCTCACTAGGCTAGCTTGTGTTGAGGCAGGTTGGTAGGTAATCGAATAGTATTAATAGGCTTGTGTCTGCGAGGTTGAATTTCAGTACCCTGCTTTGAGCGCATGTCTGACATCACGCCATACGCGCCGTGCCATCTGTGTATATGGATTTTCAAACAAAGCTACCGTTGTAATTCGGTTTCGAATTCAAGAATTCGTCACATAATGTCGTCACTTCCGTCAGCAGGTCGGATGGGGACATATATATAACTGCTACAAATTTGTGAATATGTAGCATGTCTTCGGATATGGAAAGATTGACGGTAATACATTGTATCAAGCGACTATATATTACTTATGACGTCATTGCCTGTCTCGGTTACTTGGTCCCGGTGACTAGCTACACTGGATGACAGTGGATCCGAGAAATGGGCTACTTTTGGAACTCGTCGAATTTAATGTTTCAAAGACCCAATCATGTCTGATCACGTCTAAAAGGGATCGAAATGATAATCTAGTCTCCTTCAACGGAAGCATTCTCCCGAACAGGCCTTCCATTGATATGCTTGGTGTAACTCTAAGTGACCAGCTCAGGTACGGGGGCTCCATCGAGGCCAGAGTTAAGTTAGCCTCTCAGAAACTGGGCATACTGTACAGGGCACGCAGATACTTTAATAGTACACAACTGCTAGCCCTGTACAAATCGCAAGTGCGCCCCACGGTTGAATTTGGCAGCCACCTCTGGTCTGGAGCCCCAAAATACCTGAAAAAAACCCTTGACTCTGTGCAGAAACGGGCGGTCCGTTTGATAGATTCTCCTAATTTAACTAACGGATTGCAATCTTTAGAGCACAGGCGCCAGGTGGGAATGCTGTCCTTGTTCTACCGGTATTACAATGGAAGATGCTCCGAAGAACTAGCGTCATTGATCCCCTCGGCACCGGTGCATAGTCGGGAAACACGCCAAACGTGCGCTCAACATTTGTACACGGTTGACATTAGTCACATGAGAACGGGTCGTTTCTACGACTCGTTCTTGAGTTCAACAGCTCGGCTGTGGAACGATTTGCCGGCCTCTGTGTTTCCTCCCTCCTACAATATGGGTCTCTTCAAGACCCATGTTCACTCCTTCCTCTCCTCAAAAACACCCTCCACACAGCATCCTCAAAGATGACATAGGCCCTGAGGGAAATTATTTTTTCCTCAGGGCCTCCTGTGTGGAGTTAATGTAAAAAAAAAAAAAAGTTCCTATTGGATTCATAAAATGGCCACCAACACTAACTGTGCGAAGCCGAAGCAAAAGCCGCCCGCAGGGCCTACCAGCAAAAACCTGCGGAGTGGGTTTTTACCTGCTAGTGCTAATTTCTTAATATTTGGTAAAAACCCACTCTCAGAAAGAAGTTCTCCAAAAAGTGCAGACTGGAAAAGCTAGTGCTAATTCCATGAACAGATGAAATAAGTTCTTTGAGGTTAGTGTCCAATATGCGAGAAAGTGAAAAATATATTCAAGACGAAACAAAAATGTTAAAACTTGACCAATAGATGTGAAATTGGCACGCATTTGAAAATACCTAGCAAATGCTTAATACTTTGTGATTTACGATTGACAAGATGAAACTTATTAACGTAAGACTAGGCATTGCTGCCAATATTAGGTATGTTGATATGCCCATTTAAATGACAGATTTACAAATGTCTTTTTAATAAGCTGATACCACAAATACACACACACCTACGATACTGACAGCCCCTCCAACGGTAGAATTTCGTACTAATTACACATTTCTTTACAAATGTATAATTTTGTCCTGAATTTTCACATTATTGGCTGCTATGTTATGGGAATAACAATTTGAGTAAGTAAATAAATAATAATCATGTAGCCGTCTTGGTTGTTAAGGATTTTTTTAAAGTAGGTATTGATAAACATCAATAATAATAATTTATCGACGGATATTTGTGAACTTTCCGTTTCTATGTTCAAAATAATCACAAGTATCAAGTAAAACCATTCAATAAAAAGCAAAACATATTTTCTTCAAACTTTGCAAATTCACTTTGTGGTGTCATTATTAATAAATGAAAACAAATAACTTTGTGTATACCACTATTTAATTAACACTTAAATTAATTAATTAATTATACTTATTATCCTGACGAAGAAAACATAGTTTTCGAAACATGTCGATATTTTTAATTAAATAGTGGTGTACACAAAGTTATTTGTTTTCATTTATTAAAATACATATAATTTGTTATTTAGTCGGTGACATCGTTATGGCAATTTTAATGAAGTTCTCTATTGAAAATGAATTATTTTTTCTGTAACATTGTTTCAAATCGACACGAATAGTAAAAAAGTTTAATTAAAATACAAAAGTTATCACCTGTCGAGAACCAGTTTCATATATTAATATTATTATCGGGTCATTTCTCAAACAAAGAAACGGGATTCCACAAAGGAATACAATATATATATATATATACATGTCGTATTATGTGGAGGTTCTTACCGAGATTATTTTTGGATAGAATGAAATCGTTTTATTACGTTTACGTACATCTCCAGGAACCTACCAATAGATAATAGAAATAAAGGAGATAGGCTATGAATCCTTATTAGAAACCGCGCTCTAGCAATATCATTCACCCACATACTCCTGCACAGAGGCAACCTGCCTTTATTTCTACCTAAACACATCCTTTCATTGGCTCCGCCGCATTGATGGTCGACAGTCATTTTCAGCTTTCATGCCATAACTCAATTTTTTCTATGATCTGTGTGCCTACCTCAGTAAATAGGAATTAAAAAAATAGTTCTTTGAAGCACTTCCTGTTACCTAACTGTAGAACAAAATCAGAAATCTCATAGGGGAATACTGGTCCACCAGGGGAATGCAGGTTTATGGAGTGTAAAGATTTTCTTCATTTACTTTAAAATTTATTGTAGTTTGAATTTTCAATGTCAACACTATAATAGTCCGTGATCGAGGGTAAGGCTCTCGACTAGAAAACCGCAGGTCGCGGGTTAAAATTCTGAAATGCCGGCTAGTAGCCTGTAAACAGATTGTACAACGAATAATCCAGATCAAGCAATAGTTTTGACAGTTACGAAATCAGCTGTTGGCGAGCCGCCATCTTGCCTTTCGCCGCACACGCTAGCAAGTAGCGAGCAAAGTAGCTCCCCTTTCAACTTTTTTCGTAGATTTTTCACAATCTGCTAGTTAGCTAATAACATGATTACACTAAACGAGTTTACTAGCAGATAGTGAATTCGCCAGCTGGTAGCCTGTAAACTCACTCAATGTAATCGAGGCTTTACCAGTTTCATATTCATTGTACGATAACTAAATAAATCAATTAGTAATCACACGAACCTATAACTTAATAGAAAGATACCAACGCATCGTATCTTGTCTTGTTATTGGAAATTAACAGACAAAACAATAATAATAAGTAAAAAAGAGTTAATAATTATTGATTTATTTATTTATTATTTATGCATAATGTGAACAAAACCTAATTTTTTAAAATATGTTTTAATGTATGCAATGTTAATAACCTGTATATTCATAATAAAATAAAATATAAATAAATAAAGAAACTCGCGATTGACTTGCATTCCAATAATCACAGTTTTTTTAAATGAATTAATTCTGTTAACCTTATAACAGGCCACTTAATGGATCTGGTGAACAGCATAATCACTCACAAATAATGCCACTATTTATAACATGCATACAAGTAGTACAAACACAAAATCACCTGCGATAAGGTCAGGCGGAATGGCAACGCAGGTGATGACGTTTTGGAAACTGAATATTCCCACGATATTAAAAAATGGCGACTGGGTACTGATTGATTGGGTTAATCGAACTATTCAGTAATAATGACTGCTCCCAACCGGTTTGCTGCGCTTCGAGACCGCTGAATTAACGAGACTTGGCGATAAAAAGTATCCATGCGGATGAAGAAATTGGGTTTGTTGGACCAAGATGCAGTGTAAAATTTTTTATTCAATTTTACAGTTATTTTACTACTGTTGTGTGGTTTATAACGTAGGCATGTTTTAGGTTATGTTATAATAATATGCATGGCTTAGATTTTCTTACAGCGGAGTTACGATACCAATTTGGGAGCGGGTATGGTTACCGCCGCCCCGGGAACCATTGGATGTTGGATAACCATCACGAGGAGGCGGAATGCGGAGGAAAAACGAAAATTCCAGAGCCGCTAATTATTGAAGGCAAAACAATTAAATTATCGTTATTTGACCGGTCTAATGTGTTTTATGGGGCCAACAGACTTAGCTATAAAAGATAAAAGATCATTTAGTTTTGGCCTCAGCATATCGCTCGCCATACATTCCCAATGTTTTTGCCTCCGCATTCCGTCTCCTAACCATCACCTTTGCCGTAGATTAGGCTATCTAAACATCACAAGTACACGAACATTATACTGGACAACACAATAAATTGTACACAAATACAGTCAAGACTGAAAGTGGCAAGAAAAGTATTGGCCACGAGGGTGTTCACATATACAATCTCCTTCCAGATAACCTAAAAACGGAAAAGAATATAAAAACCTTTAAAAAAAACTATTTAAACTTAAGATGTTGGAACAAAATTGAAAATATTACTTCTTACTACTATACTATAAATGCTCTGTATTTAAGTTAAGAAAGCGAAATATTATATTTCTTTTAACTTAATAATAATAATAAAAAAACAATAATAAAAAAAACCTTTATAAGGTTGTCTCCACCAGTTAGTGGAGAAAAATTCAACAGAATTACCAATATTAAAACGTGTGTTTATATTTTTGTTGTAAAAATTACGTTACTGTAACTCCTCGTGATAGAAGTGTATTTCATACAAATTACAGTTGTCTTCTACCACCTCGACTTGCGTATATTCTATGTTACAAAAAATTATATGACGACATAAAATATAAAACTATTTTTCAACTCCAAAAGGTATAACCTATCAAGTAACAGCGATTATTATTTTTAATGATGTTTAATAAAATATTTAAAAATAACTCAAAAACTTGTCTCCTACAACTTTTTGTGGTAAGTTAATTCTGTCACGTGGATTGTCATTCGAAATAGGTATACACGCAGCTCGTGTTTGTCCCCCTTAATAGGCATTTTAGGCTTTATTTCCCCCCTTGCTACAATTTCCCCTCTGAGACCCAGAGAGAATTCATTTATAGTAAAAACCTAATGTGACAGAGTGGTGAAAATGTGACAGAGTGGTAAAAGTTATGTAGGTTAAAAAGAAGAACAACCCATGTATCGTTGTATTTCCATTGATATTAAAAATTCTGTTTGACAAACCGCTTAGTTGTTATTTAAAAGTATAATATTTTTAAAGAACAACAAAACCTCCAATTAAAACATTGCATCGTCAAATGAATGACTCTTGAAACTAATTATGTAGATCAATGAACTTTTAAAACGTAGCTATTTTTGTATTTCCGTCATAATATTCAAGGTGAATTAATAAAAATTAATATTCCTAGCTAATGTGATTAAGTTATTAAAAATATAAAGTTGTTTAGACAAATAGAAAAAAAAATGACTGGCATTTTCCTTCAATGAAAGATTTTTTGATCAATTAAATATAATATTTTCCGACTGGACACTTCAGATGATATCAATGCGGATAATTTAATGTGTGAGCTTTGACGAGTTCCTTGTTTTGACTTTTATTGTTTTCCCACTATTTTGGCCATGAATGAAGTTGATGCCTGATAGTGGCGAAGATAGACGATAATGACGTCCACTGAGCTGACCCACTAATCATGTGACCATGCTTTATTTAAAATTCATTTAGGCATACAATTGTTGTTATGTAATATTTATTTTTTCACTCTTCACTATTTTATGTTATATAACCTTTCTATTTCATTATTTGCCCCTTTGTAAGCAAGGGCGTAACTAAATAGTTAATACATAAAAATGGAGGGGAGGTGTTCTCAGGGGGGGCTTTACCCTTAATGGGGGTTCTCAGGGAGGGTTTTACCCTAAATGGGGGTTCCCAGGGGGGTTTTACCCTAAATGGGGGGGGGGATTCGATCCTGTGGGAGGGCATTAGAGAAATGGGGGGATTGAAAATTATTAAAAGGATTTTTGGGACCTCTAATAACCTGCGTTTCCTCCCCCTCCCACGTTCCCCTTCCACCTTCGCGTCTATCCCTACCTCATCACCTGCCTTCCCTTCCCTCCCTACCGCCAAAATAATATATGAAATACACACATTTTCAAACCACTTGCGCACAACCTTTAGTAATTTTTTTTATACAAATGACATAACGCCAGAGCTTACCATTATGTATAGATTTAAATTGATAAAACATGTTGTGATTTCGAGGAATGTAATTTACAAGAACTATTCTCATTTTCTCTTACGTCATATTGAGGCCGATTAGAGAGGGGAGAGGGGAGAGGGGAGAGGGGAGAGGGGAGAGGGGAGAGGGGAGAGGGGAGAGGGGAGAGGGTATTATTTAAAATATGGAGAGCATCCATATTTTAAAATGTAAAACGATGTTTATGTTCACTTTTTTAAATGTGGAATACTTTAATTTTTGTTGGCTTTAATTGGCTTGCCTTCTGCAATGACAATTCATTACCCAAGATTAAATGAACTTTTCAATAAAGCCTTCGGGCAAGTGATCAATGTGAAATATTTAGATATTATAATAATGAACTTGGTCTCTCAAAACATCAACGAATATTCATCCTCACGATTCGATGATTCAATCATTATCTCTTGCGACATCCGGAAAATCATTCTGTAATAACAATTACGCTGTATTCTTTAATTAAAATATTCGACGGAATTTATAATTATTAACTTATACGTCTTTTCATCAATCAGACAGGCGTCAAATCTAATTGTTAAGATTTTGGAATGCAGGTCTCATAAATAAATTGTCAGTACTGTGACCCTAGACAGTCCCTGACCTCTGGGTAGGTAGTTTTGAAGAGGGTAAAGTTGTTTCAAACTAATTTAACTTGCAAAATTCCACCACAGTTCGTTGCCAATGCGACTGCCTGAAATGTTGATTTGTGACAGCGCTTTTAATTCTAAATGGTTGATTTTGGTCGAACAGCCAGATTGCTAATTTTGAATTTTGCCGACATGCAACTCCGGTCGTTTCAAAACTTTTCATTGGAGTTATAGCAGCGGTCTTGAATAACTTTGCAAGTGATCGTATTGCTCTATTATTTCTAAGTTGGCATAAGAATTCAGAGCTTTAATTTGAATCTCAAAAACAGCCAATGTCCGGAAAGAAAAAATGAATGACAGAAAAGGGGTGTTTAACCCCTCAGACTAATTTGTTTGCTTTTCACAACTCGTACAGGTCTCGTAGAAATCGTTATATCTCCCTTACTATCATAGTGAGAAATAAGATGTAAACGGTGATGGAAAGAGAAAACAACACACTGTATATTCAAATCTAAAAATTAACCACAAAATAATTTAAATGCACACCTTTATAAAATCAAAGTTTCCGTAACTAAAAAAATTACGAAGTTTTGTGAATTTTTTTATTAATTTTTTTTAAGCTACAAAAAGTGATGTGATGATGACGTTCATAATTCGTTTGTCTAATAAAATATGTGTGTATTTTATTTTCATATCTCAAAAACGTAAAGTGAGTCAATTTTAAATTTTTTTTGGTTCGTAATAAAAAAAATTATATTTAAAAAATTAAACGGTTATTTCTAATAATAAAGTATTTCACCCTTTCAAAAACTTTTGTTTTCGAATACGTTTTTTGTTTTCGAATCCATTTATAAATATTCAATTTATTTGGATTTTATTGCAAAGCGGAAATATTCTAACCAACTGACAGAATATTATGGACGAGGCTTGCATCATATGAGTAGTAGGTGTAGGTGGTCCATTCCAGAATGGAATACCTACACCTACTATTCATACGATGTCTACTATTCACAGAAAGTCTCTGTGTTTATTATTAATAACAAGTAGTATTTTTAACGACAATGTAGACTAAACGTGAAAAATGAGAAGGCACATCATGAAACAGACGGTAACATGTATTTACATATATAACTACACATAAAATTGTGTGCAAAATTGTCGTAAATCACTATTTATGTTATCAGCAAATATTCCACACGGTGAAAAGCTTCTACGACATTTGGTAAGTAGGTACACCTATTTAACGTTAATAATTGAAATAATATATTACTGTTGACCACTCAAACACAAACGTTTAAATAACAAACAACAAAAATAAAGGCATCTATGATTACCTATTTATTTATGACGTTACTACCTGCTACCTTCTGTACAATGTAAAAGTATCCGTTCCGGTTACATTCTAAAAACTCCGTAACGAATTTAATCCTAATGATTTTAACTGCATTTCAAACCCTCAGGGAGATAAACTGTAAATTTCTTTTACATATGCGAATAATTTTGAATGAATAACTGACGTCATCTTCTCTTGTCTCTTTCAGCATCCCACATGAAGTAATAAAGAGAAAAGAGTAAATTATGACTTTACGAGACATTCTCCGGACATGTCATTTTGAGTAGAGTGTCATTTGTCAACACTTTGTGTTTTGATTTCTAGTGGGCGGGTTGGCTTTCAAACAAAGCTCCTGCAATCATAGTGCCCATTATTCTACAATATTCTAAGGAGGTCTGGCGGGGGCGTGGATTTTTGGGATTATTACTTCTGAAATCTGAATGGCACAAGATGCGTGAAATATTATATGCGCGGGAAATAATACGTGCTTCCTGTTGGCTGATATTAATAAAATAAGCTATCTAGATTTTGTATTTCTCGTAGAATTCTGTAACCTTATTTTATATTGAGTTGATTGGATCATGTTTGCGCGCGCCATGTTGGAAGTAGGTATTTAAAAAATAAATGAAACGAATATTTTTTTCCAGAAATCGTAAACCATTTACCAATAAAGATATTTCCATTATAAAAAGCACAACATAGGTTAGTTATGGTCAGATTAATGGGTTTATGTTTAATCGTTCTAGAATATTTATTAAATTTTATTGAGAAGTTATTTTCACACACAGTTGGCAATATCGAATTTGAGAAGGGTATTGGATATCCTTGTTATCTATATAATTGAATTCTATGCGATATGTGTCCCAAAGTTATATGTTTAACCACTTGAGCGACAGCTCAATTTCATACTTTTTTCTCCGATTGCTCGACATTTTCAGTGATCATTTTGAATATTCTCCGCCCAAATTAAAAAAAATCATACCTCCGAATTTTAATATTGATACATACAAACTGATTGTAGTTATATATAGCCAATGAATTCACCTATCTTTTTTCGATTATCACATATTCGTAGGATTTATAAAAATAATATTATAAAATTGTAAACTTCTACTTAATTACTTGCAAATAAGGGAAAATTTGCCAAAATTGTCAGCAAAGCAATCCGAGGTATTTTAAATAGTGCCATATTGTGCCAAAAAACGCTCCAGTGGTTATTAATAAAAAACATGAAAATTCATTAAAACATTTACATATTTTTAATTTTTTTTTTTTCAAAATTATTTATTATTTATTATATGTTTTAAATGGTATATATCAATAACAATACATCTTAGGTTTTTTTTTACTGCTCTTCCATTGAAAGCATTTGCTTCTGTATGGAAGGGGAGTGTACATTAATGTTGTTATTAGATAATACTTAAATAATTCATTGTACATAAATACATGTGTAATTTATTCTGATAATATTATGTATTTAAAAAAGTAAAAAAGAAACCATATTATGGATATTTGTAAGATCATATATATGGTACATTAAATCACCATAGTAGGCGGCTGCCTGTTTCATGGTTAACAGTGGAATATAGTTACTTCCATGATAGTGGATCCGCCGACAATTGGTCCCCCGGCGTACTTATGTACAATGTGCAGTCGCTTTAGGGAAAATACGTTATTCCTGGTTACACAAAATATAACTAAGTGACTCCGTTGGGAAGTGCAGAGAGGATGTACCACCGAATAGCAAAAGAATAAAACATATTTTCATTCAAATGCATCAAGGAAAAATCTGATTCTCTATTTGCTGTACGTACGAGCGCATAAGTACGAAAAAATCGACACTGTGTACAAATTCATACCAACTTATTATTAGGGGTATTTTTGAAGTCTGAAAAGTCTGAAACTGATTATCATTTATGTTTGAAATTGGTAAATAATGCACAAAAAATTATAATTTTAAAGTAAAGTAAAGTCGGGTCACCAGTGTAAACACGGATTTAATATGTAAACATGCTGAAAATTGAAAAAAATTGTAGTAGAAAAATTATAATGAAAATTGGAAAAATTATAATAGAAAGTAGAAAAGAGAAAAAGACATGTATAGAGATTAGATCACAAATATATAAATAATTAATTTTTATAGTTTACATTTGTGCATGAATATTTGTGTAAATGTACATGCACACGCATAAATGTATATATTTGTGTCTGATATGTTCTATTTATACAAGTGTTAGTGGCATAATCTATTATCTTCACTGTTTCTATTGAATCCTAGCATCTCTTCACGCAAATTAATAAGTTGTCATATTGACAACTCAATAGATAGAGGTCGAGATGGTTATACTAATAATAACTTCGCACAAAGGTAACTACCTACATATGTATGTACTTGATTCAAGCAGTAAAAACTATTTGGTTTTAACGGTGGTTGGAACCCTTTCAGAGTAAGGTCACATCCTGCCAGCATTTGGAAGAATATTGAATGCGAGCAAATTAGGCGAAATCCATTGTGCCTTAGCGTGAAGAAAATAGAAATGAAATCGTTTAAACGGCGAATGTTATATCTTTCTCACGTAATACATATTATTGTAAAGCGGATGAATAAGTGCTTATTTTCACGGCTCAATTGCTCCTGGTAGTAAACAGACTATTTCCTGTAAGTCAAGTATTCACGGGGTTTTACTAAATTATGAATGGTTGTAGGAACAAGGAATAATAGAAATCATAAAACTGGTAATTTTATTGCTACCTTCCGACTTCGCCCAACTTTTTATACATTTTTTTTTGACGTGATAACGTCCTATAAATCGATGAACGCCGGCTGCACTCACGAAAAAGCATGACTCATTGTCACGTTCTGCCTGAGCCGAGCGTGCAAGCGAGAGCACGGAACAAGCGTTCGGCAAGTGTTCGGCTTGCGACGCATCTATCTCTCTTCCACTCCATCGTTATTATATGACATTACCACGTAAAATTATCGACTTTAAAGACAACCAAAATATATATTTTTTAATAAGAAGGCCCTGAGAAATGGGGATGCTGGTAATGGGAAGGAAAAAGGTATGAGGGGTGTGCAGTAATTTGGGGGTCGATTCGTTCAGGATTGAAGGAGTCAAGAATCCATCCCTCCCACTGCGGTTCCAGACGATGGGTCGATAGAGTTCAGCTGGCAAAGGATCCCTCCCGATCCTGCCCGCAACCCAGTAGGCGGGTTATAATAAATGCTTCCTGGGGTGGCGGTACCGATACCCGCCTTCCCAATTTTTATTTTTTTATTAACATTAATTTCGTCCAGTTAGTCCACACTACGCATAACACATTCCCAACTAGCAAATAAATAATTAAATCATCAAAAGGACAAAACAAAGTATGCGGAATCATATTTTGTGACCATAACTAACTAACTAACTAACCATCACGCCGTTTCTCCGGAGAAGTAGGCTGAGAGGACGGACCGCCAAACAACTCGGTCTTGGCAAGTACTTCCTTGCCTTATTCATATTCATACATCGTCTCACACATATTCTTCTATTATTTTGGCTCTTGAAATGGCCCGACTCAAGTATCTGATTCACTGATCGTGACTAGATCGTGCCATGTCTTCCTCCGGCGTCCCGTACTTCTTCTACCATTCAAATTTGCGTCATATATTTTCCTTACACTCCTTTCTTCGTTCATTTGCTCTATATGCCCAAACCATCTGAGGGCCCCCTTTTTTAATCTTATTTATTACGATTTATTTATTTATTTCTATGTATTACAGTATTTACCTATAGATCAATTTTGAAAACATTTTTACATAATATATTTTGTAATTTTATTATGTTGGGTGTAAGGTAGGTTTGTGAATATAATATTAATTTGATTATAATAATATTTCCGAAAATTTCCTCTTTCTCGTTGCTTCATACTTGTTCGCACTTGTCTTACCCGTGCGTCGCACGCCGATGGGAGACTGGACAAAAAAATTAACAATTGAAAAGTATGGAAGTGTATTTTTTAACAGTGTAATGGTGACACCTAAATAATTGAAAAGTTGAAACATCAAATCTACATAGCTCACAATGGAAAGTATGTTGCAAACTGAAAATATTTGCGATGGCCCAGAAATATCTGGACCCAAAAATTGTTAATTTCACAAAGTTATTTCTCATTGTTCACGAGTGTTTGGTGTAAGTAAGTACTAACATTTTTTTGATTTACAGAGTTTACCTAATATGGTACGGATTTTGAAAGGATGAGGAAATATTTAATACTTAATATTTAATGATATTATTGTTGTAACTAATTCTTATTAATGCGCTTTGGATGATTTTATTATTGACCGTAGAATGTTCAATTGGATTTGTATGGTTGGATAGTTGTATAATATCCATTTTATAGCTTTATGTTTGCACATAAAAAAAAACTCTGTTCCATCTTCGATTTCCGATTTCAGGGACTTTTAAACTGGTAATATACTTAATGATAGGAAGGTACTAATAAAAAATAGATAATGCAGTAAGGGTGCTTTGATTACAATAACAACCTTCTACAACGTTGGTACTTCCCAACATTCCTTCTCCCTATCTTTCCCCTCTCCATTCTCTTCAGCCTTCAAACTTACCCAAATTCAGGATGCCATGGTACCTACCACTGGCTTCAGATACATTAAAAATTACTTATCATTTGCTGGGAACGGTTAACCTGTTATAAAAATTTATAGATTTCCGGAAAAATAATATTAATAACAAAAAATAATCAACGAGATAGATACATTCAATTTTGACACGTTAATATTATAAAAATTACACAACTCTTCGTACATATAATTTCTAAGACGTGCAATCATAGATTGTTCTTTCTTGCAGATATTTAGGAGAAGATTTAGATACATCTCACAGACTTTTCCGGTCTATTCCATTTTTTGTATGATCAGGACTCCTGATTCAGGAGTACTCCAAGGCTCTTATTTATGCCCACTCCTCTTTTCCATCTTTATTAATGATATTTCAGAAGTAATTCTGCACTCTTGGTTTCTTCTCTTTTCTGATGACCTAAAACTATTCTTGGAAATACTAACTTTAGAACACTGCAATCAACTCTGTCAGATGTTGATAGAATTGTTGACTGAAAAGGAATCGGAGGGAGTTCAACATCTAAATGTTTAATTTGGTCATTCACTAGGGTGTGTCATACTTGAAATTATTGGTATACGTGGATGCCCGAAGTTTAAAATGTGTCTCCACCATGAAGGATCTTAGAAACGTTTTTGAACGTAGACTGACATTTCACGCTCATATTTAGGTGGATTGTAGCATTTAGTTGAGAATGCTGGGCTACGTACGCAGCCCAAAGAATTTTAGAAATACCCGAATTTTATAAGTTTACTCAATTCTTTATTAAGGACTATGTCGGTAATTTGGAGTTCACACCAAGTAAAGTATTCCCCCTACGTTGGAGAAAGTTCAGAAGAAATTTCTGAGATTTCTCTATATGAGGGAGTATGGCTACTATCCTCGGCTCTATCCTACCGACTTTCTTTCGGAATGCTCTGATTGAACCATTTACGGGTTAGAAGGGAAGTATACGTTGTTACACATTTCTTCAGGTAAATTCGTGGATGGTTCGAAAACTCACACAAAGACATAAACTATTCTCCCAGCCTGCAGAACTTACGTGCCAATGGTCATGCTAGTGGAGAGAGCAATCTTGCTTAGAACAAAATCAATTCGGATGTCAACATATTTAGCATCAATGTAGCTGCCTTTAAATGGCAAGCTCTATTAGTAGATACTATTATAGTTGAAATACCTACTGTTTATTTTTATATAATTCTCTTTTACATTGTACAAATGAACAAACGCACCAAGATGAAAAATTGTGTAATATTTTTAACCTCTCGGACCCATAAGCTTGTTTTCACGATAATATAATATTACCAGACATACACGACGCATGAGGCGTACCTGAATTATTAAAAAAATAAATTGAATTGAAATATTATGCAGTTGTGACCAAGGAAGAATTTATATTTTCACTGTTAATCTCTTCTTTTCATTGAATTTAAAAATAAAATAATTAGTGTTCAAAAGACAAGAATTCATAATGCATACTGTACTTAATGATATGAATAATAATTAAAAATATTTTTTTATTAGCATCGCACAGTAGGCCCTGAGGAAAATAATTTCCCTTCGGGCCTGTGTCATCTCAGGGGATGCTATGTGGAGGGTCTTTTTTTAAGAACGACAGGAAGTTCTGGGAAGGAAAATTGTATGAGGGGTGGGTAGGAATCTGGGGGGTCAGGGAGTGAAGGATGTATGAATCCATTCCTCAGTGTCCAGGAGTGACGGATGTATAAATCCATCCCACCGAGTCGGAGGGATGGATTCCATAGATCCATGACCCCCAGATTCCTACCCACCCCTCATACATTTTTCCTCCCCAAATGCGGTGCAAGGCGATGGATCGAGGGAGTCCAGCTGGAAAAGTCAAAAGGCTTCACTCAACCAGTCTCTCTCAATCCAGCCCGCCACGCAGCAGGCCACTTGCTTACTATCTAAGACGGTTCCATGCATCGATACCTCAGTGATAGCTAGCACAGTCGACAAAGAAGCGTGACTTTCTACTACGATTGTTGGCAATAAACTCTATTTCAATATTAAATATTTACTTACTTGTGTAATGTAATATCTACTTAAGATCACCAAGGTGCGAATTTTAATGAAGTGAGAAACGTGACACTCGCCTTAAATATATTTTATAATTGATATGAAAATCGCTTCGGTAGGATTTACTTAAAATAAATTATTACTAATATGCTATCAGTTAGTTTCTCCGCACGATTTACTCTCTCTTTCTATGCTCAAAAGAGAGTGGGGAGATTTCCCAAATAAGTCCATTATCAATCGTGAATATAAAATCTAACTCAAAGCAAAAACGTGTACTCTAAAGGTTGTATTATTTATTAATAAAACAGTGTTATTTTATGAAAAATGTGTCACAGGTTTTGCGCGTTTTCATCCCGACAAAACATCCACCAACAATATATCTACTAAAACCTAACCTTATTTTCCATTTTACTATTTTTGAACAATAATTTATTGTCGTTACAGGAGGATGTCTGTATTATTTTTGTCCTATTTTTTGTTAGATTAGGTTGGTTAGGTTAGGTTAGGTTAGATTTTAGTAGCTATTTTGTTGAGGGATGTTTTGTTCGTAGGATATTTTGTCGGGGAAATTTTTTCGCGGGTTGAAAAGTCGCGGATCCGTTCACAGATTATTGCACTATTGATGGCATAATAATTGTGGAGCGCCTAAACTCAACAAACGCATGATTTTTTCTGAAATACCTTATATGAAATTAAATACGAGAATTAAATTATTAATGTGATCTAAATTTTTAGAAATATTGTCAAAATAGAAAAAAAACAAACAACAAATCTCAAAAAAAACTGAATTTAATGAATGAAAATAAATTACTTGTATAGTATACGAGTGATTTATTTCAATTTGTTCCTACAATTACGTACATTATCTATTAATTAATTATACACAATATATGTCACCGACTATCGTAATAAAGGCATCCGAGAACCTGGTAGTCGAAGAATTAGTAAAATCTTTTCTACAAAAACATTTATGTGAATATAGAATTTTTTTTACATATTCCACAGTAGAAAGAATGAGCAAACTGATCTATATATTTTTTAGACTAAGAAATACTGTATTATTAAAAACACTAAAAGATATTTATTTTGCACATGGGCATTCTGTACTTCAGTATGGAATCATGGATTAAGGGGGGGCGGGGTGCATTTGAGACAATTCAAAAAATATTAATAAAAATCATCTTAAAAAAACCTTATAAATGTTTTCAAGATTTCCCGGTTCCCCCACTTACGAAAAATTATGAAAAAATTGCACTACTTCAATAACATAAATGTTTTATTTATTTTATTTTTATTTTATTTATAAAACAGAAACAAGCAGTACATTAAAAATAATTTCCCACAATTAAATATTGACAAAATAATTATCTCTGTTGGAGGACTAACCTTACCACAAGTACGAACTACAACTATATATGATCACTATATATTTAAGGGTACAAAATTATTCAATAAATTACCCCTAGATATACGATCAGAAGAAAACTATGACAATCACGTTATTATGTTTTTGCTTATCATTCATTTGTATCATTTATAACGTACCTATATTTGAATTACTTTTAATGTATTTTCGTATTTTCTTATAAAATTACTAACAGTTTTTGTAATAATATTTCTAAATTTAAATAAATGTAAAAATATATAATTGTCCTCTTTCATAAATATATAATTTGATTGATAGAAATATTAAATTATGTTGTAAAATTGTAACACAAAATTGTTTCAAATTAAAAAAAAAAATAAAAACTAAACTTGTAAAATTAACAAAATAAGACAATTTTTTTTATTCCATATAAGAGATAACGTACCTACTAAGTTTTCAGTTAGAAAAAAGTTTTTTTGAAAAGCTACTTCAAATCTCCTTTAGTATTACCTATACGGGTTATAGTTACACTATAACTGCATTATTTACAGAGTAGATACCTATTATAATTCTGCATAATAAGTGGATACCTTTCCTTTGCAATACACCAGTTGGCAGAAACTGCATGCATACTCTGTAGGAACTTCTTCTAGCTGACTTAGTATCTAAGTGTGCCAGTTGACTTGGGGACTCTTCCTTATTATGATGTTGAAACTTTCTAATATATCTGCATTCTATATGAATAAATTGAGCTTGATACTAACAATTAATTCTTAGTCTGCCTGTCACGGAAAGTTCATGACTCGAGGAGATGCTCTACAAAGTAATCCAAAATCAGGTGATTTTAGTTTGAAAATTTGGCCGCCTAGAAATATTTTAGATGCCTTAATTAAATACTGCGAATAACATCTTGGCCTTTGAAAAAGTCAAAGATTTTTTTTTGATAAGTCTATTTATATGCACAGAAAAAATAAAGTGTAAGGCTTTCACAAACTGCTTTAAAGTTAAAAATGTCCTGCCAAAGAACGCCTTTCGGTTATGATTTAATAGTATAACATGGCAAAATAAATTCTTGAGAAAATGATCATAAAACATATTTGTGCCCGAACTTTGCAAAAAAAATTAAAACACCCCTCTTTGGCAATGCTTTTTCTCTAGCAAAATCAAAACAGGCGGCTGGGAATTTCTACCCTATCGCCATCTACGTAAAGAATTTTATTGCTAGTGGGCCGATTTCGAATGTTTCACGACGTGGTGCATTGCTTTAAGACGCGGTGTACCCGCTCAAAAAGAAGAAGATAGAGAGATGTAAAACGATAATATTTAAGCGAAAATTGTGCGTTTAAAATAGAGCAAAAATCTAGTGGGGACTGTCTAAAAAACATTTAAAGAAACACTGTGAATTTTAGAAAATAATTTTCGGAGCATACTTTGAGTTTTTTTCTATCGAGGGAATTTCATATAATTGCCGTTTTGGCTTGGGGAATGTATAGATATATTATCTTCAAGAATAACATATATTTTGAGCTTTAAAACTTACAGTATTTAAGGAAAATATATAATAAGTCGGTAGAAATGCGGGAAGCCTTAAGGGAAAACTTAAAAGTATTCACAATCTGCTCTTTCATGGGGCGAAATTTATTTTGTTTTAAGGAAAATACACTCTCCGAGTAATGCTTCAAAATATGAAGATGGATTATTTGTTGGCGCCTGTTTTCTGAAGCATATCTCGAAGAAAGTGTTTTTTTCTGTATAAATTAAAATTTTCGTCATCTATGAATGAAAAGATTATGAAGTATTTGAAGTTTACCCTTGAAATATTAAAAACATAACTAAAAAAAAACAAAACGTACTTATTATTTAAGCAAACTTTTTTAATAGAACTATGGACTTAAAATTTACAATTTTACTTTTAATACTATTTCAAGACCTAGACAAACCTCACCTCGTGAACTCGGGCAACTTGCTAAATCACCCAAAGTGGCGAACTACTTGGGGTGACCTACAGCAGAAAAAATCTTCGGGTACAATTAGATTATTCAAGATTACAATTGATTCATTGTTTCTAAATACCTATCTGTGAACATTAATAATTGGTCTGTTTTTTTATCATCCTCTTATGTTTATTGTATTACTAACTGTTAATGTTCCTTAAATAAATAAATAAATAAAATAAATAGTAACCTTTAAACTCAAATCAGCACACGGAATTCCATAATTTTGTTCAAGGAATGCTTTAGAAACTGAATATTTTACTACTTTCTTTAAATTCATAATGTTAATGTTGTTTTAAGAATCTCAAAACGCTACGTGCAATGAAATGCAGTAAATTTAAAATCTGCCGCTGTCCCTGCAAGACTCGTTTCACACCACTTTCTGATCCTCTCCTGCACAATTTGCATCCACATTCCCTCCGTGCTCATCTTCTTCCCCTCCCAACCCTCCCACTCCCGCCCAGGCCCGTTGAACTTGTGCGCTACTGACATAAAGATACTGTTCCCCTCTACCACTAGCAGCATCTCCACCATCTCTAGTTACCATGGTAACTCTAGCATCTCTGACATCTCTAGCAAATCTAGCATCTCTAGCAAGTCTGGCAAGTCTAGCAGCCACACCTCATGGAGCTTTCTTCTTATATTCGTGGACTAACATAGTGAAGCCAACTCGCGAGATGGTCGATTAAACGGTCACGGAATTTGGGACCCTCATGACAATGTACGCAAAAAGGGTTAAGTGACATTCCGTAGTCATGAATTTATATTGACAAAATAAATTTTTTAAAATTATAATATTTTTGCATTTACTCCACACAGCACTAAGGAAAAAAATCAGAGTGTGTAATTCACACGCGTTAGAAGTGAAACTTGAAAGCCGCTAATTGTCGCTTTCTTTTCTTTTGCTTGTTTTTTAAAGTGGTTTGAAGATTTTATATTGATTTCACAAAATAAAAATGTTTTTTTTCTGGATTTCGTAGGATTCGAACCCCCGTTCGCTTGATCGATGTCTTTATCACCGCTGAGATTTGTCATGCACCTTGCCAACTACGCTATGGAAGGCACGCGCCTAGGTACGAATTTACGGCGTTATACTAGAAGCGACTATTTGTGTAGAATTGAGTTATGACGCACTTCCGTTTCAGCGGAATTTCAAGTCACTAAAGGCGCTAATGAAGTTTCACTTCAAAAACTACCCCTAGGGGCCTTTTATCTATGGAGGATGATGTGTGGAAGGTGTTTTTGTGGAAAGAAAGGAATGATCCTGGGTCTTGAATACACCCATTTTGTAGGTGGAAGGAAACACAGAGACAGGCAAATCGTTCCACAGTCGAGCTGTTGAAACCAAGAATGAATCGTAGAAATAACCCGTAGGTTTAAAATAATACTGCAAAATCAAATTAATTCAATTATGTATAGTAGTGAAAATCACTTGTGAACACGGACACTTAATTATCGTTATTTGTTTTCGGGGTGTTTTGCCGTGTTGCGCTACCTCCTTCTTCAGCCAACGTTTCGGATAGCGTTACAGTGTCCATCATCAGGGCAGATTCATACTCATAGGGTAATGGTTCTTGGGGTGAGGTTTGTCCATATCTTGGCGGCGGATGCGTCTGCCCACCAGCTGCATGGCAGGCCGGATCGGGAGAGAATGGTCGAGGGAGTCCTTTTGACTTCTCCAACCATACTCTCTCAGAACATCGCCTTGCACTGGGAGGGATGAATTCATACATCCGTCGCTCCTGGATACACTGCCCCTACCCAACCCTCATACCTTTTACCTTACCTAACGTATTCTCCTTCCTTTTCTAAAAAGACCCTCCACACAGCATTCCCAAAGATGACATAGGTCCCGAGGGGAATTATTTTCCTCGGGGCCTCCTGTGTGGAACTAATGTAAAAAAAAAATGTTTTAACTGCTGTTAATTTTTAAACATAATGCCATCCAATCTTGATTACTTCATTACTACCAAAAGATAAAATAATGTATTGTCATCGATAATGTCTATCTGCTGAGTTTCAGTTTGATGAGTTCTCGGGAAATGGGTTAATTTCCACTTCCAAGATTCCACTTCGTTCATTCATTTAATAACGAAAACAAAAGCGTAATTCAAACAGATGTATTTAAAAATATAATAATACAGATTCGATTTCAAATGTGATGTAGATTCACCAGTTTCCTGCTTGTACTACGAGTTTCTGGACACAGTGTACAATTAATTTAAAGTAGGTAACATCCTCCATAACGAGTGAGGCATTACCTTTTTCGAAATGCATCGTTTAATCAATTAAAAACAATTTTCTACTTTATTGGCGTTATAATAATGAAATCTAATGGCAGCATTTTAATTAATAAGACCAACAATAAATCTACGACAATGGTTCTCGACTTAATTTATTGCAAATAAAATGCCTCCATTCCCTGGGAAGAGTCGATCCGAAGAAAGTTTTTTGCCGCTATAAATCCTTAAACAAACTATTGACGCAAGCACCTACCTAACTAACTACCGGTATAAAAAAGCTGCAATGAAATATCAGAAATGCGATGAAAGCATACCGCTTATAGCCATTTTGTTTTCGATGAAAAAACTTGAAGTGGTTAACACCCGGCTTTCTAATTAAATCATGAAATCAACATATATTTTTTTATTTTTCTTTAACTACTAAGCAATGCAAAAACCATGGTTTTTTTTGCATTAACTCCACGCAGGAGTAAATAGGGGTAACTAGTCTTTCTCAGGGCCTTTTTCATCTTTGTGGATGCTGTGTGAAGGTCTCTTAGAGGAGAGGAGGAGACCCATGTTGTAGGAGGGAGGAAACACAGGGGCCGACAAATCGTTCCACAGCCGAGCCAACTCAAGACCGAGTCGTAGAAATGACTCGTTCTCATGTGACAAATGTCAACCGTGTACATTTTAGGCGCGTGTTTCCCGGCTTTGCACCGGTGCCAAGGCGATCAATGACGCTAGTTCCTCGGAGCATATTCCATTGAAATACCGGTAGAACAAGGACAGCATTCCCACCCGACATCTGTGCTCTAATGATTGCAATCCGCCAGGAGAACCTATTAAACGGACCGCCCGTTTATGCACAGAGTCGAGGGTTTTTTTTTCAGTTATTTTGGGGCTCCAGATCAGAGGTGGCTGCCAAATTCAACCGTAGGGTGTACTTGCAATTTGTACAGGATTAGCAGTTGTGTACTGTTAGAGTATCTGCGGGTCCTGTATAGTACGCCCATGTGATTTTGGTTTGAAAATTAGATATCTTAGAAATATTTTAGGTATTTTAATTAAATACTGCGAACAAAACACATATTTGTCTTTGAAATAATCGAGTATTTTTTGATTAGTCTTTTTATAAGCCCAGAAAAAAATAAAGTATCAGCCCTATAAAAACGACTGCAAACTTCAAAATCTCGTACTTATGAAACCCTTTTCGGTTATGGTTTTATAAAATAATGTGGAAAATAAAATTCTTTAGAAAATGATCGTAACATATATAAATATTTGTTCCTGAGCTTCGTAAAATAAAATAAAACGCACTTTTTGGCGATGTTTTTTTCGTGGATAAATCAAAACGGCGGCAAATGTTAAACGGGAATTTAAACCTTATCGTCACCTACATAAGGTGTGCTATTGTTAGCGGCCTGATTCTGAATTTTACACGACGTGACCCATTATCATTAAATTCATTTATTTAAATCATGTACTATTGTAAATGCAACCATCAAGGTTATTAGGTGTCTTCAGGTGTCACACTTTTTTTGAAAACTCACAAGAGGAGCGAGTGTGACTGTGGTATCCTTATTTTGGGAAATATTATTAGGTCGAAGGTGGTGGAAAGATAATAAAATGAAAAGAAGAAGTGTGAGAAGTACGTAGCTACTGAGATTTGGACGACAAATCTGCAGCTATTTCAAAAATTCAAATCCAACGCAACTTTTAATTTCTGAAGGGTGTCAGTAAGTAAACTTATTTAGCTCTGGTCTCTCACCAAAGCTAAGTAAGTGTACTTATTGAAAATATAATTCACTCTGGAAAGAGGTGCAAATATTTTTTAGTACAATATAATATGTTAGATGTTTAATAACGTTCACTATATCGATTTATTTATTCGGAACTGGACTCGGGTCTTCTGGGTTCAGAGTTCAGAGGCAAGAAGCTTATATCTTTGCACTCTGCCACATAGGTCTACCGTGACGTTTTGACGGCCTCCGTAGTTGAAGAGTTAGGCTCTCGACTAGCAATCACTAGGTCGCAGGTTCAAATCCCGGCATGCACAAGTAAATTTTATTTAATTAATTTGATAATGAGAGGTTCTGGGTTCGAGTCCCAGTTGCGACCATCATCTTTTCTGTATCTTGTTCTCTTTCATATTTTCGTTTAGATTATTATCGTTATCTTCTTCTGCAATAATCAATTTGTTTTATTTCGCAAACCATTAATTGAATATAATATATTGAGAATTTGCGGCACGTTTCAGAATGGAAAATATTCTCAGTATCCACCATTCAGAATTGAAACGTTGATTGAAATGGCTTTTGCCGTGTTTGGTAACCAGATCACCAGTGAGGTATTTCCCCACATCCCTCTCCCCTATCTCCCTCTCCTCCCCACTACCTTCAACCACACAACACGCCCCAATGGGAATGCCAACTGGCTTTAGATGGTTTAGAGCAGTAAGGCACTTTGCGGTATTCACTTGAAAGAAGAAAAAAATTAGATGAACGATTTATCCAATTTTTTATTTGTTACTGTAATGATGTATTCAGACGAGGTTACTCCAAATACCCCTAGTATAATATAATAATATGTCAGGCACGTCTATAAAAATAAACATTTAAGAAAAAATATTTCTTACTTTCTATAAGTTGCGTAACCAGTTCGCCCAATGATAGGTATAAATAAATATTAGGAAGGTGACTAAAAAAAAACTGGATATAATTTTCTCATGGTCGCGTCAATCAAAGCGTATAGAGTCCCGTTGTGTTTTATGGAGGTATTTGAATAATAATTGATGTTCTTTAAAAATGCATTCAGAATATTATTAATGAAATACCGGTGTCAATTATTTATTAGGCATTCTATTTACTCTGAGAGCCGACATATATTATGCCGTGTATGTGAAAAACGAAGAAGATAATATGTAATTGAACGATGACCACACGCAAACTCACTTTATGCTTTATCGAGTAAATTATACCGACTTTTTAATGCTTCTTTAGAAAACCCCTTTTACGATGTGAAGCTTTGTTCTAAGTAGTTTCATGGTATGTACAAAGTTACCTGTATGCCTTTCTTATCGATCTTCCATTACGCAGTACGCAGGAGATTTAAATGGCTTTATCTACAAACAGAAAATTAACTAATTTGATTTTCCATCCAGAGGTTTAATTAATTGAAGAGAGGACGGTTACCGATATTGCATACAAAATTTCAAAACACTTTGTTTGTCGTTTTCATATATTGTTACTTTTACAGACGTCTCTTTTTAAATTGCAATTAAAATAAAGAGTTGACAAAATACAGGTAACATAAAATATAAGAAATAAAATAAAGATTACATAAAATATAATGTTTGTCAAAAAGTTGGTAACATAAAATATAAGTGAAGTTTTTTTGACCCAACAAGGGCGGCACTTAAGTCGGATGTTTGCGCGGCCCTTTTCGGCCCGTTTCATACAAATCTTAAATTTGGAATTGAGATCAAAATACCCAACCAAACTGAAAAATTATTTTTGTAATCAAAAGGTATATCAAATATCTAGTACGGATGTGAGCTACTTTATTTATTTTTGCTTTAAATTATTTATTTATTTAAGGAACATAAACAGTCTTAGTAATACAATGTACATAAAAGGATGATAAAAAAACAGACCAACTATTAATGTTCACAGATAGGTATTTAGAAACAAGACTGACTGAATGTAAACTAGAATATTTAAGAAAAATGAAAAAAAAACAGAACTAAGCAGCAATTAAAAAAAATAGTAATAATACAAATCCAAATTCAACAAATAATAAACCAATACACAACAATGAAATAAGTGTGATTATAACTGTAATAGACTGCAAAATAGGTATTTGGGTTGGGAAGGGATTTTAGTGTTTCATGATTTTAGAGGCAACTTGGGCAATTATATGAGTAAATGAAAAATATTAATTTTTTTTTAACTATGTTTATTGTTTTAATTAATGCTGTAAATTAAAACAAGACAAAATCAGTTGCAAATTACAAGTAATAATTACATAATAGACTCTACGTTGCTATGGTGGCCTCACTCAACTTTACCTTAGAACAAGTTGCATTAAAACATTATTCATCTATAAATATGAATAATTATCAAGTCAAACGACGCGTTCATAATAGACTGTAGTATTGAATATATTGAAGTCATATTTCTTCCCTGCCTATTTTCTAGCATCATTCAGTATTATTTCATTTGACGGTAGCTGTTGTATATGCATTAAAAGGGCCGCCGCGAGGAGTTAAAAAAATGCAACCCTAAGTAAGAAATTGTTTGGTTACTGGAAAACTCAGAATCAGACAACTTCAACACCTTTTAAAAAGTCGTTAAAAGTGATTATTTAAATAGGTTACGTTTACAACTTGAGGGCTACTTAAAAAAAATTCGTAGCTTTTAATGACTTTTCACAGGAGTATTGATGATTGCAATTGAAAGGCCAATAGTTATATGAAACAATTTTTCATACACTGGAATTATGAAGAAGAGCACAAATTCTTCAAGTCATCAAATGTCACCTTTCATAATCTTTTTATCAATACCCACCGGACACGCATTGTTGCTGGTCTCTTTCTTCGTAATTCGATCATATAGTATTTACCATGAATACGCTTCAGGAATCACGATTCTATTTTTGTTTTAAAACCAAAAAAGTATTTTCAAAAACGTCAGCCCTTGTTAAAAGTGGTCTTAAAACCGACACGAAGGCTATTTTGAGAAGCTCATTATATTATATTCTGTTCTTGTAAAAGCCTGGCGTAAAATCAAATAAAATAAAAATTCATTTAAGTAAAAATGATCAATTAGAATTTTGTTTTATGTGAACATATTTTAGGAATTTGTATTGCACGGCGTACATTTTTTTTATTCCCTTTTTAGTGCATACCTAAATATGTAGATACTTATTTATATTTCAAAATCTGATGATAACGAATGCATAAATAATAATAAACGTAATAACATTTAAATTATCCCAAAAACTATTTATTGGGTTGTGTTTTTCTATTTGAAAATTAATAATTTCGGTGGCCCATAGGCGATTTCAATAGGCCGCCCTTGATTCGGCCGCCCGCTTGCGATGCCCACATTGCACAATGCACGTATTATGATAACGGTGCCACTGAATATTTATTTTGTCGGGTTAAGCTGCAAATATTCGGCCGCCCGCGTGCACTGCACACATTGCAAGCATGCATGCGGCGCCCCTGATGAGATATTTACTTATATTCGTATTTAGCCGCAATTTCTCGCAGGACCAATGCCATCTGTCGGCGGAGAAGATCAGCACGCTATCGCGGTATCGGGGACATAGCCTTTATTTGCCTTCCTCGTAATGGGTGACCCCCAACCTCGTTCCCTCGGGCGGAGTGGATTCTGCCGAGAAGGTTTATTGTGTGTCTACGGAACTCTAACGGAAATTATCTCGGAACAGTACCATCTTGCACTCTGCATAAAGTAATGTCTCATTGCACGGGGGAATTCAATTACAGAGCCATACCCAACGGTAAATTATTAGTGATACTCAAATTGATTGTTTTTTTGCAGTTACATCGTTTTATTCAACAGAAAGTGTATTTTTGTGGAATAATTTTACCAGAACCCATTAATACATATTTTTCTTATAACTTCTTTAAAAAACTAAGCAGGTATTTGTTATTTTCAACGAAACTTCAGAGGATTGTAGCTTCCAGGGTAAACTACATTATTTGCAGCGTCCCTTTTATTATTGTATTATTTGGTACACACATTTTTTTTTATTGTTTTTTATTTCGTTCTAGAGCAATTATGATGTGTTACACAACTCATTTTAAGACGGGAGGAACTTACAATTCATGGATGGGAGGTAATAGGTACAAAGGTATTTTGTGATAAAAGTAAAAATAAAAGACAGGAAGTAGAAAAAATAACAACAGAATACAAGTAAAGGAAAAATACAAAAATTCAAAGAAGGAAAGAAAATATAAAATGATTACAAGTCGAGAAAAGAGACAAGACAGAACAAAAACAAGACAAGAAAATTATTTTTTTTTTTAAATGTATGTAAAGAAAAAGTATTGTTGTGGTGTCGGTTAGATTGAGAATTGTCACTTGTTTTGTTATTATATGATTTTATTGTAAAGTGTCAGTTTGTTAGAAGAAACCATAAAAAGAAAGTGATATAATAAACATAAATGTCGTTTCTTCGTTACACAACTTAGCAACACAAGTGTTTTATTTATCAATTAAATTAAGGAATCAAACATCTACATTATATGTACTTAAAAAAATATTATTTTAAAACATTACTTTGATAATGTGGGCTTCACTGGGTGATCCGTGCTGAGGCCTTAATTGTACAATTCAAAATTCAGTAAGATATGAAATAAATTTTTTTAATAAAATAAAATAAAACTGAGACGATAGGAGGTAATGAAAAAAAAAACAAATCACCGAATATTATGAGGCACGATTGTATGACGTTGGTTTTTTAATGGCATTGTATTACGTTTTATTCTTTAACTAGCTTTTCCCAGCGGCTTCGCTCGCATGGTATTACGGGAAATTACTGTAGCGGTTGAACTTATCAATTATCCCCCCTCCTCCCCACCTCCACCCCCTCCCGCATTCCATACATTCATTCCCTCACATTCAGTTTTCAAACATCTCGCCTGCCACCTAAATTTCATTAAGCTATAGCTCAAAGAAAAAAAATGGTTATCCAATTTTGTTCATTCGTTCGGAATTTATGCGCTTACAAACATTTCGGATGTTTATTTTTAATTAAATATTTGGAAGTTTGTTAATATAATAAAAAATAACACTATTTATTATTCAGTCTTTATACCTAATCGTTACGAATTATATTTTTAATGTAGGAACTCTATCTGACATTTGTTCCAAAACAGAAGCTTGTCCAAAAAAAAAAACAAAACATATTCTAATATTTGAATTTCCTGGAGCAGTAGCTGACCAGGGGTCTGAGTACCTACCAGCTTAGAGCCCACAAATATATCAACATGGTTTCCATGGAAACGATTTTTTTCTGACGTTAGCAAAAACTCGCTTTTGTTAGCGACAGAAAACGTTTAACAAATAAAATATATTAATATTTATAATTTCATAACGCCAGAGCTTACCATCATATACAACATATAGTCAGCGCATATAATTTAGCTTTCTATTGGTAAATGAATTTTTAAAGTCTTTTTATTGGTTAATGCCTGAAAAGGTCATAAACAAACTCGAGCAGTTTCGCATTTAAAATATTAAGTATGGATATGGATTCCTGTTATAAAATTTTTATAATTTTGTTTTCTTTGTTCTCTAATCCATCTTTAATTTTGTATTACACACGAAAGGAAAACATTTCCAGGTTACAAATAACCTTACATCATTTGAATTCCTTCTACTTCCACCATTGTAAACGAAAATTGTTGCTTGTGCTAAAATGGAGGACTTATTTTGCAAATTATTGAACTTGCAACGCCTGTGTGGAAACCACACACGGTTTCCTTATATCGGTGCGAAGACCACTTTTAAATGGCTTTTAAACTCAGGCAATCAAAGTGGGAACTAAGCAATATTTTTTTATAATTGAAGAGTAAAGAAAGATTTGAACTCGAAATGCCTATTGATTGAATATATTATAAATGTACATGAATATTTTATTTATTTATTGACGCTCTATTGGGCTTTTACATTTAACATACAAATTTCTTTTAAAACAATAGTATTACACAAATAGAGATTACAAGATATATAAATAAAGCACAAACTGAACATAATAAATAAGAATATAACTGATGCTCAAAAACATTTAAAAAATCAAATTTTGACCAAACTACTCATTGTTAGCATTTAGAATACAAACAAACAAAAGAAAAAAATCGAAATAAAATATAATGATTTCTCATTCGTTATTTACATCTTAAAAGCGATGGACTAATTTGGCTTTAAATGTGTCGAAGTTTAAGGATGGGTTGTTTCAAAAAATTTGATGGATTCATCAAATATTTGAAGTTGATTTTCACGTTCTGTGTAAGTTCTTTTCAATTTTTGTTATTATATAGTTATAGAACAGTTGCTTCACAATACTGAAATAATCACAGAACTTGAATAGAGCTTACACAAAATGTGAAAATTAACTTCAAATATTTGATGAATCCATCAAATTTTCTGAAACAACCCGTCCTAAATAAAATATGTCAGCGACATCACTTAGTTCATTGCCCAACCTTTGTATTCTTTCTAACACAGAATTCACAGCAAAATTATTGTTGTAAAATAAAATGTTGCGCCTAGTGTATTTGGGAGGTATGTGTAAGGATAACAAATTTATTGCGTCAGGGCAGTCCAACCTTGAATGAACAATTTTATATAATAAAAGGAGATCAAACATGCATTTTTTCAAATGTGTTCGAAAACATAGTCTATGACCAGTTATTCCCTGTGCTAAAGAATTCGATCAATGAATTTCAACATGGATTCTTTGCAGGTCGCTCTGTTGCTACAAATCTTATAATATTTACAAATTTTTTGTCTGCCTCCATGGATAAACGTGTGCAAGTTGATACAATCTACACCGACTATAGCAAAGCCTTTGACAAGATCAATCACAGCGTCCTCCTTAGAAAACTTGCTAATCATGGTATTCATGGTGATCTCCTTCGTTGGTTATCTTCATACGTGACAAACAGGTCCCAGGCTGTGACAGTGGGTGGATTTTCTTCCATCTGGAAAATCATCACTTCCGGTGTGCCTCAGGGGTCCATTTTGGGTCCTTTGCTTTTCTCTATCTATATAAATGATATTACGACATGTTTTCACAACTCTCATATTTTACTTTTTGCTGACGACATGAAGATATACCTTCCTATAAGCTCCCCGGACTGTTCTGTGCGTTTACAAGCAGATCTTGACCGACTGACGGATTACTGTCGAAGAAATAAACTTTTTATTAATATTTCTAAATGTTGCAAAGTTACATTCACTCGTAACCATGTGAAAATACTGCATGATTACACCATTTCTGGATCGCAGTTAACAAATAAAGATTATATACGTGACCTCGGTGTTATTTTGGACTCTAAACTTACATTTAAAAAACACTTTGATAACATTGTCACCAAAGCAACAAAAAGTCTAGGTTTTGTACTGAGAACATGCAAATTTTTCAAAAACACTAAGACTTTTCTGACTCTCTACAATTCACATGTTCGTCCTCACCTAGAATACTGTTCACAAGTTTGGAACCCGCGCTATATTGTTTATGTTAACAGGTTAGAAAGAGTTCAGGAGCGATTTCTAAAATTCCTCAATTTTAAATCATTCAACATATACAACTCTTACGACGAAATCGAGAAACATTTTCGAATCACGAAACTACTCAACAGGAGGCTTGTCGCTGATCAGATGCTCCTGTACAAAATCATTAACTCTAAAGTTGACTGCCCGGAGTTGCTAAACAAAATAAATTTCCACGCGCCGATTCGATATAGTAGACAAAATACCCTTTTCTATATTGACAGATGCAACACCAATTCCAATCAAAATGAATTTATGCAAAGGACATGTAACTTCTATAACAATAAATTTGCAAATATAGACACACGTGCTGACATATTCACTGCTAGTTACTGTCGTTACAAAAATTCATTGTATAACATTCTAGGTGCGAATAACACATATTCATGATTATTAAATTAATTGTATCTAATATTTTTATATTACTTGTGTGGCAACTTTCCCTTAACTTTCCTTTAACCCTCTCCTCCTCCTACCCTTCCCAACCCAAATACCTAATTTGCAGTCTATTACAGTTATAATCATACTTATTTTATTGTTGTGTATTGGTTTATTATTTGTTGAATTTGGATTTGTATTATTATTATTTTTTTAAATTGCTGCTCAGTTCTCTTTTTTTTTTTTTTTTCATTTTTCTTAAATATTTTAGTTTACATTCAGTTAGTCTTTATAAATACCTATCTGTGAACATTAATAATTGGTCTGTTTTTTATTATTCTCTTATGTATATTATATTACTAAGACTGTTTATGTTCCTTAAATAAATAAACAAATAAACAAATAAACATTATTGGTCTTTCAGATAATTTCGATAAGTTAAGTTTACTGCGTGAATTGACATAATTGATTTCAATAATAGGAATACCAATTTTGAAATTAATAAAACGTAAAAATTTATTTTGAATTTTTTCAATTTGCAAACAATAAGAGTTGAAAAGTGGACACCAAATGCTTGAATTGTATTCAACCTGACTTCTAACCAAAGACGTGTATAGTAATTTTATGGTTTTTATGTTATTAAAGTCTTTAGCGATTCTGAGAATAAATCCAAGCATTTGTAAATCCAAGTATTAGTGCTTGATTTACATTAGCACACAGAGTTAAGGCTTAAGTCTTGTCTTGTGTTTCCACCAGAAGAGTGGTGTCATAAATAAAAGTTGTGGAATACCAAAGAAGACATTCCTTTGCATAATTTAGTGTCAGAGCAATAGAAACGGACGCACACAAATACCTGTAGAATCTCTCGGTAAAGGGTAGATTCTAGAAACGTATTTCAATTGCCAATACTAATAATAGATAATAAATCAATATTATGATCTTTTGCTATTTCAAATCAATATCAGAAGATCAACAAGATCTTTACACGACTTGTGCAATAATATTAACTAGGTCTGACAAGTACATGACAACTAGCAAAGTTGCGCATTGAATTTTGGAGTCAGAAGCGCATGACTGAAACAAAGGAATGCTTTGTGAGAATTATTGCACCGTGCCAAACACTTGGGCGCGCTGTACAGAGATTGCAAATATGTACTAAAGTTGTAGGTACACTTGAGGTAGAATACCACAGAATTACTTACACGTGTAATTCTAATTTAATTAACAATTTAACAAATCGTCCTCCTGTTGAGTTTCAGCTCCTGTTTGAGTTTGTTGAGTTAATATACGAACAAATCTATTGAATCGACGTCAGGTAGGAGAATGCTGTGTTTACTATTCCAGTTTTACAAATTAATGTACTCAGAAAAGCCGGCATTGATCCCCCCCTATATCGGTGTAAGGCCCGGAGATACGCCAAAGCGATCTAAACAATTGAATCTCGTTGACAATTATTCCGAATTAGAACTGATCATTTTCTCTTTATTATTATTATCTAATGATTTATCTATTTAAGACCAAGTGTAACTTCATGCATCTCCGTAGAAAGAACCTCCGTAGAGTATCCCGAAAATGACATAGCCTTTATCTAGTTAAAATAAGTACCGCAAGAGAAACTTGTTTGAAAATCGTCTTATCCTGTATTAAGTAATAGGGTAAATTAATTATGCGAGGATAAGTAACAGTAGGTAGATACCTAACCATGTATCGAAATGAATGAAAATATTTTTTTGGGATATTTTCGGCATTCGGCCACGTAATCCATTATATCACAAATAACGTTTTTCGTACAAAACTTAAATTAGGATTTGAAGCCAAAATACCCAACAAAACCGAAAAAAATATTTTTTAATAAAATATCTAGTACGGATTTGTGCTGTTTTAATTATTTGTGTTTTAAATTATGATATATAGACATAAAGAATTCAATTTTGCATGATTGTGCAAATTTTGACATTTTTTTGCGAGTTAATAATGTATATTTTTAAATAATCTTACATTATTTATTACATTAATAAAATGAAAAATTAAAAAAAAAAACTTAAACATAGCAAACAACGCATTTTTTGGGTAGAAATTTTAATTTATGTACGTGAATTTTGTGTTGCGAAGTAAATCGGTCGTCTGTAATTTAAAGTTATATCCATCATACAGCATTTTTTAATGATTTTATATATTTAATTATGTTTTTATAGTAAATAAAGAAAACTGATTTTTTAAAAATAATTATCATTAACTCATAAATAATTACCAAATTTGTCTCTAAAACCATGAAAAATAAAATTCTCTGATGGTCTGTATCTTGTAATTTACAACATTAAAAAAAGTAGCAATTATGAGTAGATATTTGCTATGCCTCTTGATAAAAAAAATAAAAATCATTTTGGTCGGGTATTTTGGCCTGAAATTAAAATTTAAGTTTTGTTTGAAATAGGCTGTCCTCAGTCCTTTTACTCATTTAACGCAGTCTTCTTACTCATTTTCACAGTCCTCTTACTCTTGTCAGTACTTGCATACTGCTTACTAACCCCGTATGCATGGACATTGGAAGGTCTAGAGTCGTTCAAATAAAAGTAGCTTCGTTCAATGACATAGTAGAGTCTTGACGTGTGCGGCAAAGGAGGAAACCATATGTTTCCTTATAACGCCGTTAGGAAAGTGGTGGGGTCCCCGCCAAGTCCTCTTACTCATTTAAATTTACTCAAGTGATCGTAAAATACCAGAAAACGTATAACGCAACTTTCCTCAGCCCGCATTCTAAATCAATCCCAGTTTATTAGCATTAAACTGTTAAAGTGCTCTCAAACCAGAGGAGATGTATTTATTAGCACCAAAATACTTAAATGGGTTTATTGTGTGCATAAACACTTGACTAGTTTAAACAATGCGCCCTTGCTTGGGTTTATAATCTCCCATCCAAAAAAATATTTCGTTTAGCATAATTATTTTTAATTAATTCTGAACAAAGAGCCGACATTGACGTCAATATTAATACCATTATTATTTTTTTACCTAAAATTAAAATTTTGCCTGATGATTCTGTCTTTTAATATTAAGAGGAATATAAACGCTAAAAATTTTTCGATTTTCATGTCTACAAAATTTAAAATCGCGCGTCTTATTTGCACGAGGCAAGTAAGCGAAAAAGTGGTTTTTATTTATTTTTTGCATAATTTTATAAGAATGGAAAAAAGTTAAAACATACAAAACCTCAAAAAGAGTCTTAGCCATAAAGGAGTATTTTAAAAAATTGTTTCTTATTTTAATTCATAGTTAAGTCATGAAAAAACATTTTTTTTTGTGGTTTACGCTTATATTTTTTGTTATGTAAATAATCATTTTATTGTAATTCTAATACATAGAAAAGCTAGTAAAAGCTTCAATTTATCCGCAACATATTTTTTGATGTTCATACTGTAAACCAATTCGTCGTAAAGATGAATCTAAATGGTATCTAAATAGGATTTCACGCATAACTTCATCTTAAGTAGTTATCATATATGCAAAAGTACTTGGGCGATTCTCTTTTCTCCGAATTCCTTTATGTAATGTTCCTTTAAGTGTGCCTGGTAAGCAAAGTTGATCCCTCGAAAGTTGGCTCACAGTTGGCATACTTACCTATAATATGCGGTCGGTTTAGGGAAAAAGTATGCCTACTTACACAAAATATCACTACGTGTCCCCGAAGGGGTGTGCAGAGAGGATGTACCACCGAAAAACAAAAGAATATCAACACATTTTTATTCAAACACTTGGATAAAGCAATAATTACATACAACAAGGATTACAAACTATAAGATATACTCTAAAAACAAGCGTAGTACCAGTACAAAAAATCGACACTGTAAATAAATTTGTTTGATACCAACTTATTATTAAACGTACTTTTGAAGTCGATTTTAGGTTTAATACAAAAAAAATGCAAATCACATCTACGGACAGCGGCGCCCAGCTTTTATTTCTACCTACCGACCAAGCGTTTTTTTTACATTACCACACAGGGAGGCCTTGAGGAAAATAATTTTCCTCAGGGCCTATGTCATCTGGGATGCTGTGTGGAGGGTCTTTTTGAGGAGAGGAAGGAATCAACATTGGTCTTGAAGAGACCCATGTTGTAGGAGGGAGGAAACACAAAGTAGGAGGAAAAAACGACCCGTTCTCATGTGACAAATGTCAACCATGTACATATGTTGGGCGCGCGTTTGGCGTGTCTCCCGGCTATGCACCGGTGCCGAAGGGATCAATGACGCTAGTTCCTCAGAGCATCTTCCATTGAAATACCGGTAGGACATGCATTGCATTCCCATGTCATTCCTGTGCTCTAAAGATTGCAATCCCTTCGTTAAGGTGGGAGAATCTATCAAACGGACCGCCCGTTTCTGGACAGAGTCGAGGGTATTTTTCAAGTATTTTGGACCTCCAGACCAGAGGTGGCTGCCAAATTCAACCGTGGGGTACACTTGCAATTTGTACAGGGTTAGTAGTTGTGTACTATTAAAGTATCTGCTACTTTAATCGGACGTGTAAATAAATAAACGTTAATTTTTTATGAGAAAAACTCTCTTTTTATAACTTTTGAAGGTTATTCCCATCAACGTAATATATCATTGAAGAAGAAGATAACAATTATAATCTAAATGAAAATATGAAAGAAAACAAGACACAGAAAACAGAAAAAAACAATGGTCGCTACTGGGACTCGAACCCAGACCTCTCGTCTAACCGGGACGTGCGCGTTTTCCAATTTATGGAAAAAGAACTAGTTGAAGATAATATTAATGATTCTAAATATTTGAAATATGAGATTGACAAATATGACGGTTTGACAGAAGGTGGCAATAGCGAAATTGGAAAACGCGCACGTCCCGGTTAGACGAGAGGTCTGGGTTCGAGTCCCAGTTGCGACCATTGTTTTTTTCTGTTTTTCTGTGTCTTGTTTTCTTTCATATTTTCATTTAGATTATAAGTGTTATCTTCTTCTTCAATAAAATAAACGTTAGTTTGTATCAGTCCTGCATTGTTTTTTTAGTATTTTTTAACAAATTATACTAATTGTAAATTTCTTTGTAATGTTAAGCCTCTTAGCGGGAGTAAATAAATAAATTATTCATATTTAATTAATTCTAAAATTATTACCTACCTATATTATTAGTTATCGAAGATTGACCGCGAAAGGGCTAATCTTTAGCGTTTCATAACAGGGCTCACTCTGCAGAGATATATATACCGCTTCTAAAAGCAGGATTGTTGATTATTAGTATGACATAACATTTTTTTGTATTTGAAGCGTTATGTAAATGAGGGTATCATTAAAAAAAGATTAATTGCTAGTATATTTAGCTGGATTATTATTCCACGCACAGATCAGATACCCAGTCACTTTTGCTATTAGGCCTTTGTTAATTGCTCATGGCAGAATATATGAGTACTGGGTGGTCTTTTAGAATAAGACATAATTAAAAATATCTTAAACATAATTCAGAAAATATATTTATATATATAAATAAGAAGCTGCGAAGACACTCGAACAGATGTTTAGATCAGGTTTGTCGTGAAAGCAATAGGCCACTTGCATGGATTTCATAATAACTTGGAAAAAATAGTGTGGATAGATTTTTCCACTTAGATTACGAAAATGTTAATAATTTTTTAAATAAATTTATAGTTTTATTTTTCTTTAAATAAATAAATCCGTTTTTGGGGCTCGTGACGTCACTACATGAAAATGTTCCGTCTCCGAATATTCAATTTATTTTTGTAAAATTCCACACTAATAAATTTTTTTTATATGGCAACATTTTGATTTCCGGCGATTTTTTTTTAATTTGACACTTTAAATTCACTAGATTTATTGTTTGTTACCTTGCGAACTTATGTTTGGTTTGACGTTTTGACAGATGATATAAAGGGAACATCGTACAGATGCTTTCCGCATCGGCTGACTTGGAAGCATAATTGTAATAGGGCTGATTTTAACAAAATAAAATTTTATAATATATTATTATAATTATAATTTACAGGTACAAGTTTATTACACTCGATTTAGTCATATGTAGACGTTGAATATTATAATGATTAATGATCAATAAGATGGATCAAGGAGATAAATATTTATGAGATGTAATATTTTTGGTATGCCTCGTTATTCCCCTGTGCCATTCATGTGGAATACGTCGGTTTTTTTAAATGATTTTCGGCTACATAATTATTTTTTTTCGCACCCTTAAAATTATGTCCCGTCTTTCCGGTTTATAAAAAATGGTCCAATTTTTCAGATTGAAAGTTTCAAAAAATCGCCAGGGTTTCAAAAGTACGATTAAAAAAAAAAAATACGGAATGTCTTAGAACATTTGCCAAAACCAGAATTTTTTTTTAAAAAATGTGATGCAAGTGGCCTATTGTTTTCGTCTAGCGATGTAATCTTAATAAATAAAAATGAATACTTTTTAATAATGAAAAACAATTACTTTGTGTAACAACCACTATTTAATTAACAATATCAACATGTTTCGAAAACTATGTTTTCTTCGTCAGGATAATAATTAATTATAATTAATTATTATCCTGACTTATTAACGATAATAATTAACGTTAATAAAAAATAACAAAAGACAAACAAGTATAGACTAATTAGAACATAGACAAAATATTAGAAAGGAGAGGTGATTAATTACCTAAAATATATCATAAAAAACAATTATATAAAATAAAATATAAAAATTATTTTAGAATCTGTAAAAAATTACATTAACATAATACATTTTTTTTTTTAAAAAACAAAACAAGAAGTCTAAATAACAAAATAAATTATTAAAAATATAAGTATTAATACGAAAATAAATTTAAAAGATTAATTTTAACAACTACACAAAGTAATTGTTTTTCATTATTAAATGATGACGCCACAAAGTAATTTTGCCTATTTTGAAGAAATGAATACTTTTTGTTTGTCCCTTTTGCGTTCCTAAATCATTCATTCGATTTTGATGAAACTTTGGTGATTTGTTTTACGCACGCCCGCCAAGGTTTCTATATATAACAGTGAGATCTGGCGTTATGAAATTATTTCATATATGTACCATTCATCAGATTAGGGTGAAACTTTGATGACTTTGTGTGCGCATGCCCGCGAATCCAGTAGGGAGGGGGAGGACACGGAAGGGAAACGGCGGCAGAGGGAGGAATTGAAAAGGTCACATAGTAGCGGTAGGTATTAGCAGGGGGTAAATAAATAAATAAAATGTTATACGTGGCCTGCTCACGTGTCGGAAAACCTTCTGATTTATTCATGTACGCACCAGACGGAAAAACATAAAATATTGTGCATACCAAAGCACTTCAATAAGTTATTAAAACACAAACACTTCCTTTCTTTGAGTGATCAAGACTGTAACAAGAGCTTGGCGACGGATGCGTCTGCCCACCTGCTGTGTGGCGGGCTTGATCGAGAGAGACTGGTTAAGGGCGGCCTTTTGATCTTTCCAGTCGGACTCTCTTGACTCATCGCCTTGTACCGCAGTTGGAGGGATGGATTCATGCGTCCCTTACTCCTGGACACCCTAACCCCCAGATTCCTACCCACCTCTCATACCTTTTTCCTTCCCAGAACTTCATATCCTTCCTTTCCTTAAAAATACCCTCCACACAGCATCCCCTAAGATGACATAGGCCCTGAGCGAAATTATTTTCCTGTGTGAAGCTAATGTAAAAATTAAGATTATATTAATTTTTTGAGAGTTTTAAAGCGTCTGGCGAAAGTGTCTGGCAGAATTGATTATTAATTTATGACAATATTCTCTACAATATACACACATTTTAGTACCGAGACTTTAAGTAAAGCGAGCAATGTTTTTACGTACCTTTAGCACCTGGTACCTGTAGATTGACCGTCGACCCAAGTTAGCAGGTAAGTACGTATTAGCACTACTTTCCACTTTATACCACACATTTGGTGCTTGATAAAATAAGTAACGTCTGAGGGCTCTGGGATCTTACTCTAACACCGTCAATAAAATACTTGTCGAGAACTTACTCAACAATTTACGTAGAGGCGGTGAAATTCCCCCAAAGAGTTTAATAAATGATTTTAAAAGATTGTAATTTCTTCCTCACCTTTCAAACAAGTAACAAAGGAACGTATTTCGATGGACCACCCAGTTTATTACTTGGACACCTACATACAAACTTGAATAATATGAGGAAGAGTGCGTTCATTTTTTCATTGCAAAATAATGGATGGCCCTGTCAATTTTATTATGATAAAGCAATAAAACATGTAATAAATAACCGTAAGTACTTGATAAAGTAAGTATTAACACAATTTCTATACATTTTTGTATTTCTTGTTGTTGTTTCCGAATCAGTGGGACAACTTTAAATCAATAATGGTAATCTATATTTAGAAAACTATCTACATAGTTCCCCAAATATTCCATTGATAAATTTTAGTACCAACCTTATCTTTACTCAATATTATAATTGCGAAACTGCTCGAGTTTGTTTGTTACGCTTTCACGCATAAAACAATAAAACGATTTTAAAAATTCTTTCACCAATAGAAAGCTTAATTATATGCGAAGACTATAAGCTGTATATGATGGTAAGTTCAGGCGTTATGAAATTATAAATATTAATATATTACATTTCTTATACGTTTTCTGTCACTAACAAAAGCGAGTTATTGCTAACGTCAGAAAACAAATCGTTGCCGTGGAAACGATGTTGATGTATTTTTTTTTTATTTCAGGCGTCGTAGTTAATATCTATCTATCTATGTAAATAAAATGAATCTTTGAAATGTTGGTACTTACGCGCGTAACTTCCGAACGACTGCACCAAATTGGAAAATTCTTTTTTGAACTGCCGTTGAGCTCTGGCATTATGAAATTTAGGTGGCACGCGAGCTTTTTGAAAACTGAATGTATGGAATGCGGGAGGGGGGTGGGGGGAAATTGATAAGTACAAGCGCTACAGTAATTTCCCCTAATACCATGCGAGTGAAGCCTCGGGGAAAAGCTAGTGATATATATTTTTAAAAAATGGTGCTACAGTTTGACACCTTTATCTTTTCAGACGGCCAAAGGAGAAAATAAGAAGAATTATTTATTTTCTTTAAAAAATCATTTCCATCATTGATTCCGTCCAGAAACGCGTGGTCCGTTTGACTGATCTTAAAACGGACTGCACTCGTTAGAGCACAGGCGTGAGGTGAGGATGCCGTCCTTGCTCTACCAGAATTTCAATGGAAAATCCGGGAAACTAGCACCATTGATCTCTTCGGCATCGGTGCATAGTCGGGAATCAGGCACATTTGTCACATGATAACGGGTTGTTCGGTTGTGGAACGATTTGTCGGCATCTGTGTTTCCCCACTCCTACAACATGGGTCGCTTCAAGGTCCATATTCACTCCTCCCTCCCCTCAAAAAAACCGCCCACACCATCCCCAAAGGGAAAATATTTTCCTCAAAACCTCCTGAAGTTAATGTAAAAATAAATATACAACTACAAGAAGCCATCATTAAAAAATTCCTCGATTTGTCTACACAAGCCAGTAGGCACCTGCTAGCGTTCTGCACGTAAATAATCTGATTCCCTACACACCGTATAGGTAATTATACGACATCTATAGTTATTTATGTAAAGTAAGACTAAATCGTGATCGAGTCAAGGTGAATCGAGCAGAACCATATGACTTCAGCGCTGACAACAAGACTGCGAAGGAGATAATACCATTCCGCTGGGAGTACCTACTGCGATACAAAATCACTAGATCAAAGAACTATGAGAAATGTATTAATATATGGTGAAGTTCTTATTTTAAACTAGACATTTTACGGACTTAAAGTAATCACGTAGAACTAATGGGTTCTACAGAAGACATGTACGCGCATTCTAGCTTTTCTATGGAAATTAGCTACTGTCGACATTGGCTTGGAACCGTTTCTAATAAATTTTGAGTAAAAAAATCTTCTGGAGCAAAACATACGCTTGCTTTATGTGATGTGACCACAAGTAAAATGATATGTGTGTTATTCCCTCAGAACTGGCACTTTCAATCCAATTCAGATCATTCTGAAATAGACTTCGATGATATTAATAAACCTAAATTACGAATATTCTGAAATAGATCTCGATGAAATTAATCATCGAAGTCTATTTCAGAATGATCTGATTTGGATTGAAAGTGCCAGTTCTGAGGGAATAACACATATCATTTTGCTTATGGTCACATCACATAAAGTAAGCGCATTTTTTGCTCCAGAAGATTTTGGTCAAGAAGTATTGAATCTTCTGAGAGTTCCTACATTTATTTTTCGTTAGCTCCACACAGGAGGCCCTTAGCGAAAAATTCCCTCAGGTCCTGTGTCATCTTTGGGGATGTTGTGTGAAAGGTCTTTTCAGGGAAAGGAAGGAGAGGAAGTAAGTCCTGGGAAGGAAAACTGTACGAGGGGTGGGTAAGAATCTGGGGTTCAATGTGTCCAGGAGTGACGGTTGTATGAATTCACCCCTCACACTGCGGAGCCAGGCGATGGGTCGAGAGAGTCCGGCTGGAAAGGTCTAGGTTAGGTCTTTCTCAACCAGTCTTCCCCAATCCCATCGCCATACAGGCAGGCAAACGCAAACTAGATAACTTCACCTCAAGCATAGGGCACCCCTGTTAATTAACCTTTGGTAGGGGTGTTGGTTACTTGTTTGATTAGTATTTTACCTTCCTTGTAAAATAAATGATCCTAGTAATAAATATGCATATTCTTTTAACCCAAGTTTTTCAATTTAATCCTAGAGTTATTCTAAGAATGATGATAAGGATTAAAAATTCCACCTACGATTTTTTAATTTATTTAGTGTCCTCTGAAACCTTCTGAAACTAATAGGTAAAACGAATTCATAAACGAAGACGAAGGTTTAGATAACCTTGAATGTTGAGAAGAGGAGTTACAATAAAGGCACCTGCTATGTCGTTATTGATTCAAGGATTCGGATGAACACATCGATTTGGAAGATGGACGAACACCATTAAATTCTGTGTTTTCACTCTCATTTCAACACAAAAACCGATTTAACTTAGAAACCGAGTTGTGAACAAAAACTAGTGTAATAAATAAAAAAGACATCTATTGTAATATTCTTGGAAATTTTTTATTATTTCTATCTAGGTATTTAAATAAATTTTATTATAAATAGCTACATAAACTAATTTCGGTTGTCAGTGATTGTAACCCTAGTTCAATGAATCGAATGTTTTGAATTAAAGTTTACCATCAAGTTTGAATTAAAATTTAAATCATTTCCAAAACTATAACTGAGTGTGTCAAGTATTCTTTCAAACGATTAAGTACCTACCTATTATTTAACAAAATATTTTAACAGAAGATTATTTTATTTTTATTTTCATAATAAATTTTATCTGGTGTGTCAAAAACCCAGAGAATCTCCTGATTTAAATGTGATAAAACACTAGCATCTTTTTTTTCACATTAGCTCCACACAGAAGGCTTTGAGAAAAATAATTTCCCTCAAGGCCTATGTCATCTTTAGGGATGTTGCTTGGAGGATCTTTTTGAGGAATAAAAGTTCTGGAAAGAGGAAATTTAAGAGAGGTGGTTAGAATTCCGGGATTCAGTGTGTCCAGAAGTGACGGACGTATGAATATATCCCATCCACGCGGGTGGGCTGATACATCTGCTGCCGAGACCTAGAAAAACCTCACCTATGATCCTGGCACCCCTGCTAAGTCACAAAACGAGCGAACCACTTGGGAAGATCGACAGCAGAGATGTTGGTTACATAAAAAATGGTTCCTTTGTAAAAAACTTGTATTATAATATTAATGTTTCGGTTGACCTAAAAACTTGACTTTAGGTACCAGTAGTTAACACTTAATATAATCTACTGAAACCTTAAACTAATGGCTTTAGATATGATAATGATGGCTACGCGATCAGAAAAACCAATACCGATTGATTCTAATAATATAAATTTATCTTATGTCCCCATCAATTATTTAAGGTATATCCAATAACCGACCTTCGCTTCTGGTCCTCGGAATGGTTATCCTGCTGGATATAATTAATTACCCGAGTGGCCTAGATTAACATCAAATACACATTGACCCCTCAGGCCTCGAGCATATTTTTTTTAGAAGGTGACAATATTTCCGTTTTCCAATGAAATCCTAATAAATGGAATACTTCTGAACGTATCCAAAAACTAATAACTATTTTTGTAAGGTGATGAAATAAGCTTTCAATTTTTATTATAAACATATAATTTAGAAATATTTGATTTTGATTGCAAAGATAAAAAAGTCCCAAAATAATTTTTTTTTTTACATGAGCCCCACACTGGAGGCCCTGAGGAAAATAATTTCCCTCATGGCCTATTTCATCTTTGGGGATGCTGTGTGGAGGTTTTTTTTTAAGGAAAGGTAGGGGAGGAGAGTTCTGAGAAGGAAAAGGGTTTAAGGGGTGGGTAGGAATCTGGGGTTCAATGTGTGCTGGTCATCCGCCTCCAAGACCTAGACAAACCTCACCCCATAAACTCGGGCACCCCTGTTAAATCACCAAACGTAGCGAACCACTTGGGGTGACTTATGGCAGAGGTGTTGATTATTCAATAAAAGGTTCCAGGGACGGCGCGGCGGTATCCATTCCCGCCTCTCAAATTATATGGCTCGCCTTACGTTTTTTTTAACTAAAATTACTAAAAAAACTAAAACTAAAAGCTCACACATATTTTGTTAAACAAATGTATCATAAACGTTATTGTCATCTCACTTTTTTTCGTTTCATGAAAAAATAATTAATTAAAAAATTTCCGAAGTTTCATGATTTTTTTTTCAATTGCGATTGGAAACTTTGCTTCGTAAAGGTTAATATTTGAATTATTTTGAGGTTAACTTTTACATTTGAATATAAAGCGTAGTGTTTTCTCTTTCTAACACCGTTTAACAATTCCTATCATCTCATATGAGTTGTTCCGAAAAGCAAATAAACTAGCTTGAAGTGTTAAGTGATTCAAGGTTCGCAGCGGAACTAAAGCGCTACTAAAACTACCATTTTTAATCGATACAGAATTGTTAGCGATGTCTTTCGTCTCTGAATTGCGAAAACTGAGGCCTCTTGCGAAAGAGGACAATAAAAAAGTCTTTAGTAAGACTAGAGATCTGTGTAAAGATCCAATAAAATGAACGCACGTGATAAATAGTGCAATAGATAAATTAATTAAAAGTAATGATATCTTTTGAAAGAAGTTGGAGGATTTGCTTGTATCATTGATTGTCTCGTGTCATAAGACATGATTGTTTCATGGAATTAGAACAATTCTTCAAATTACAAAGATAAAATCCAAGTTCTGTGAAAGTTCTATTCAAGGTCTGTTTTCATTACGATTTTGTGACAAAATTGACCAATAACAATATTATAACAGAACAAGAATAGAACCTTTAACCTCTGGAGCGACAGCGCAATTCAAAACTTTTTCTCCGATTGCTCGACATTTTTGGTGATCATTTTGAATATTTTCCTCCCAAATTAAAAAAATCATACTTTCGAATTTTCATACGGAGACATACAAACTGATTAATAGATCTATCTAGCCAATGAATTCATCTATCTTTTGTCAGTTAATACGTATTCGTAGAATTTATAAAGAAAATATTATTAAGTCGTAAACTTATACTTAATTACTTACAAATAAGGTAAAATTTGCCAAAATTGGCAGCAAAGCAATCCGAGGTATTTTAATTAGTGCCATATTGTGGCAAAAAGCGCTCCAGTGGTTAAAGAGCTTGAATTTTAACTTTGATGAATTTTTAAAATTCTGTGAAACAACTGACCCTATGGAAAAAGACAAACTATTCACAGTTAAATTGCAAGCATTTATTAACTATATCTATTTTAGGATCTTGAAAAATATAATAGATTGTTTTATATTATGGTGGATATTACGTGCAATTTTTTAAGCGAAGGAAATCAATTTGGCGAAAACCAAAAATACCGAGGTGATTTTAGATTTTCACGGCCAATTTTGATTTATTTTTGGGGATTACGACTAGTTGCACTACTTCCTTCTTTAGCTAACATCTGCCCTGATGATGAGCACTGTAACATTGGCTAAATAAGGAGGTAGCACAAAACCGTAAAAATTTATTTATTTTTATTTATTTATTTATTTATTAAAAGAAGTTTATACAATGAACAAAAAATTGTGTTAATTCATCCGCCATGCTAGGGATGTCCCTGTGTTATGGCGGATGAAGATTACAGATTGTGTAGGTACAGTGTACAGCTATTAACTTATGCAATTCATTTAAGTAGTTTAAGTAACATATTTAGTAACAAATTAAGTTAGTAATTTAATTAACACATTAAATTAATTTATGTTACAAGTTTTATCAATTATATTACAATTCAATTAAAATAGCAAATTTTTACTCATCATCGTTACTGAATGTAAGGATCCATTTTGATAATTTTTTTTTAAAGATATGGGGTTGGGTTTCGGATTTTAGGTTCTCGGGGAGAAGGTTAAACATTTTAGGAGCTAGGTACATGAAATGTCTTTGAGCTGATGTGGTGCGTAGTGTAGGAACATTGTAGTGTCGTTTGGTTATTGTTCTGGTGGTGTAACTGTGATGTAAAAGAGTTTTTTTCTTGTATTTGAACATGAAATGTGTTAGTGTAAATTTTAGATGAAGTTGCCGTATGTTTAAGACATTATATTCTGTGAAGAGTCTTTGGAGGAATATCTTGTTGGTCGCTTGTTGATAGCACGTAAAATCGTTTTTTGGGCTTTTTGCAGAGGATCAATAAAATTAAGAGCACAGCCGCCCCAAATTATGATGCCATATGCTAACTGGGATTGGCAGAGAGCATAGTAAACCGTTTTTAGTGTTATAGGAGTAAGTATATTTCTTAGAGTTCGAAAAACATAAGAGAGCTTGCGAATTCGGGGAGTTAGACTGGCTAAGTGCTGATCCCAACGAAGATGGTGATCAATTAGGACCCCCAAGTATTTTATATGAGATACTTTTTCCAAATTTGGGCAAGTACAGGAAGAGTAGGGACTTGGACAGGAGTGAATTGTTATTTTCTGATTGATAGAAGGTTGGGTTGCAGCAGATAGACTGAAGGTTAAGAATTTAGTTTTACCAGCATTGAGGGTGAGGAGATTATCATCTAACCAATTCTTTACCAGACCTATGTCATATTGAGCTATGTCGAATGCTCCTTTCCAATTTTTATGTCGAGCTATAAGCACAGTGTCATCTGCAAAGGATATTATTTTTCCGGTTATGGGTAGGTTACAGAGTTTATTGATGTATATGAGGAACAAAATAGGGCCTAGAACACTTCCTTGTGGAACTCCGAATTGGATTGGTAAAGGGTTGCTTAAAGCTATGTTGTTAATTTTCACGGTTTGTGATCTTCCAGTTAGGTATGAGGAGAACCAGTTAAGAGTTGAATCCCGGATGCCTATTTGAGATAGTCTTTCCAGAAGAATGGGGTGGGAAACCGTGTCGAATGCTTTGGCTAAGTCTAGGAATATGGCTAGGCAGGAATCGCCTTCATTCAGGCTGTTGGTGATGTTCTCAGTCAAGTCTAAGATTGCAGATTCTGTACTCATTTTTTTTTGGAAGCCAAACTGATTGGGCGAGAGAATCTTCTGGGTTTCCAAATGTGAGATAAGTCTACTTTTAACAACTTTTTCAATGATTTTTGATAGGACACTTAGCAAAGAAATGGGTCTGTAGTTTTCGATATTTGTTTTGTCGCCACTCTTATAGATTGGAATCACCGTTGCATGTTTTAGTTGATTAGGGAAGGAACCGCTTTTGAAACTTAGATTTACAATATGTTTTAACGGTGTGGAAATAAAGTGAGCTATGTGTTTTAGTATGTAAGGTGAGATTTTATCAATACCTGCAGCACTATTTGTTTTTATGGAGAGTATTGTGTCAACAATTTCTTTAGTGGATGTGGGGGCTAGGATAAGGGTGGGATGAAGAGAGTTCTGCTGTTTTACCTGTGAAGTTAGAAGATTTTCGGTTTTATTTGTGGTTTTAAGAATTTTTTTGGCTAAGTTCATGCCGATGTTACTGAAGTAATGGTTGGCGTGATCGGCTAAGGTTTTTGGGTCTTCGTGGACTTGGATATTTTTACCATTAATGAGTAGTGATTGAATGTTGAGTGAGGTTTTTTTATTTTCTGAGATGTCGTTGACTACGTTCCAGATTACTTTACTGTCATATCCTGAATCTTCAATTTTTTTTTATAGTATTTTTGTTTGGTTATTATTATCAGGTTATTGCAGATGTTACGATACTTTTTATAGAAACGTAAGACTTGGGGGTCTGGATTATTAAGTGCTTGTTTATGTAGTCTGTCTCTTTTACGTATGCAGAAGATAAGGCCATTCGTAATCCAAGGTTTCAGTTTCTTTTTTTTATTGGAGGCTGTTTTGGTGGGGAAAGACGCTTGGTTAATGTGGGCAGTTAGTGATGCAGAAAAAATTTCAAGAGCTGTGTTGACATTTTCAGAAAGCAGGGTAGACTCCCATTTTTCTTGTTCTACAGACTTTATCAGATAATCCATGTTTACAATGTTATGAGAGGGATTGCTGGACTTAGGGGGAGTAGATTTTGAGTTGTGTAATTCTAGGATGGTTGAGTAGTGGTCTGTTACGGTAGATTCAAATACAATTGATTTAGCGGTTCGCTTAGTTCTGACCATGATGTGATCTATGCATGTCTTAGTAGTGAGTGTAACTCGGGTAGGTATGTTGATGTATGGTATAAGGCCATGCAGACCCATGAGGTTTAGGTATTTTGTAGTATGAGGGCTGGCTTCGTTTAGGATGTCTATGTTGATGTCACCGATTATGATAAGATCCTTAGTGGTGTCATCGATTTTTTTTTCGAGCGAGTAGAGAAAAGGGGAGACGTTATTGGACTTAGGGGAGCGATATATGGCGAAGATATTTAAGTTGTCAATAGAGACTTTGAGGCAATTTGCATGGTCAACTGAAGTTTCAGACACTATATGATTTAAGTGAGATTTTACATAAACTATGACCCCGTCGGATTGGGACCAGTGCCGAGTTGTATTATACACAGAGTAGTTGTTAATTATTTTCGGGATATAATTTGCATTAATCCAGCACTCTGACAGAACAATTATATCAAATTCATTTCCTAAGTCAGTTAGGAGTACAAGTAAATTGTCGAAGTTTTTATTGAGGCTACGGATGTTCATGGCAAACATTTTTAGTGCTTTAGGTTTGGAGATAATTTTTTTATACGCATTTGTATCATTTGTCGTTTGAACAGTGATGTTAAGAAAATTATCGATAGAGTTAGTTGGATCCATTATGAGCGTCTGTGTTTGGTGGGGGTTCGAATTTAGCAGAGATTTTATTAGTTGTGTGGATGTATAAGTAGTAGCAATTAATATTTAATGAATTTTTTTGCAGATGTTTAGTTACTCTAGAGCTTAGGAGAGTCACAGATATAAAGCGAGTACGTACACTTAAAGGAACTACGATCATTGGGTTAATTAAATGTATTGAAAGTATGAGATTAAGGAGTTTTGTAAGGATGGAATGAATAATAGGAAGAACAATAGGAAGAATGTGATTAAGGATAAACATTGAGTAATTTAAAATCACCGAAATATAAAAAACTTTGAAAATAAAAGACATGAGGACAATTGGAAGAATGTGAGTAAAAATAGAAATAGAATAATTTAAAATCATTGAAAAATAAAAGACATTGAGAATAAAAGACATTGGAAGAATATAAGTAAAAATAAAAATAGAATAATTTAAAATCATTGAATAATAAAAAACATTGAGAATAAAAGACATTAGGACAATGGGGAGAATGTGAGTAGAAATAAAAATATAATAATTTAAAGTCATCAAAAAATAAAAGACATTGAAAATAAAAGTCATCAGAACAAAGGGAAGAATGTGAGTAAAAATAAAAGTAAAATAATTTAAAATCATTGAAAAATTAAAGACATTGAAAATAAAGGTCATTAGAACAAAGGGAAGAATGTGAGTAAAAATAAAAGTAAAATAATTTAAAATCATTGAAAAATTAAAGACATTGAAAATAAAAGTCATTAGAACAAAGGGAAGAATGTGAGCAAAAATAAAAGTAAAATAATTTAAAATCATTGAAAAATTAAAGACATTGAAAATAAAGGTCATTAGAACAAAGGGAAGAATGTGAGCAAAAATAAAAGTAAAATAATTTAAAATCATTGAAAAATTAAAGACATTGAAAATAAACGACGTTAGACCAATATGAAGAATGTGAGTATGAATGAAAATAGAATAAATTGAAGTTATCGAAAAATAAAAGACTTTGAAAATAAAAGAAATTACAACAACAGGAGGGATGTTAGTAAAAATGAAAATTAAATAATTTAAAATCATCGAAAAATAAAAGACATTGAAAATAAAATAAATTAGTACCATAGAAAGAATTGGAGTAAACATGGAATAATTTAAAATCATTGAAAAATAAAAGACATTGGGATAATCAAAATAATTACAACAGATTGTATGATTTAAGTTGTTAAAGTATTGGAAATGGTTCAAACCATTGTTATAATAATAGTTCAGGCGATTAAGATAGTAAAGTGAATTAGAGAAGAATTTAATTGTATGGAGAAGTAAAGGGATTAAAATTAAGTGTATAATAATTACTGAGCGACGTAAGAGAATTAATAAAATTACCATGTTTAGGAGATTTAACAAAATTAAACTTATTAAGATTAGTAAAAAAAGTGCAAGAATAATAACAATCAAAACAAAACAACCAAATACAATATCTACAATCAATGAGATAGAGGGAATCAAGTGGTTAGATATTAAGAAATGTGATAAAATATATGGATTTAATTTTTGAATATCATTATTTAGAGATGATAAGTGAGGTAATTGATTTAAAATTAATAATTTTATTTGATGACTTGTAAGTTTTGTTGAGATGCTTACATACTTTGAAACAATCGAATGTATAACACATATCAAATTAGTAAAGATAGTTAAGCAATTAAATATAATTAAGTCAATTGAGTTAATTAAGATAATTTGATATATTAAAATTGTGGAAATATATGAATAAATGGTAACAGTTATGTATGATGGAGCATTTGGATAATTTAAAATAATTAGATAAATGGGAATTATGAAGTAGGTTAAGATAAATATTTGAGGTAGGTTGATATAGTTAATAATAATAATAATAAGTTGATTTATAATGTGAGCAAAAGTGTCTGTAGAAAAAATAAAAATGAAAATTAGTAAATTAATATAGGTAAGCATAAATGAAAAGCAGTATAAGCGGAGAGCGGTATAAATGAAAATTAGTAAATTAATATAGGTAAGTAGATTTAGTGATGGAATTTTTTTATTGACCTCAAGTCACATTTTTTTGATGTCCGATTCATATGAGATTCTAAGGATTTTAGAGTCCTCAGACTGGCGTACATAAACCTGACCTTCTTTCGACCACGTGTATTTGTATTTTTTTATTTTCGCCTGTTGTTTGGTTTGGGCCAGGAGAAATTTTTTTCTTGGTGTCAGGTGGTCGGAAACATAAATAGGAGAACCATGAGCCATCTGAGCGTGTTGTAGTCCTAGTGAAGAAGTTGTTATTCGGCCTTTGATTCTAATATGTTCTTTTAGTTTGGCCAAGAACAGATCACGCATTAGTTTTGAGCCGAGGGTGACTATTATATCTCTTGGTTTAGAGCGGGTATCATCTGAGCGGCTCCTACCTCCCACCCGTACAATAGAGGTCACGTCTTCGGGTTGTACAACTGACTTTATGATGTTTGTGGAAAGATTGTGGAACATTGCCGCTAGATTTTCATTAGGATTTTCTGGGAAGTTTCGCAGTTCAAGGTTGTTTGATTGAGCCTCGTACTCCTGATTATCAATTTTGTTCTCCAGGTACTCCACTGTTTTTTTGAGGTCTTGTTGTTCCTTTTTGAATGTTTCAATTTCCGTTTCAATTTTTTGATTTTGGATTATGGTTTGGTCGATTTTTTTAATTAGGTCGTCGTATTGTTTACTGACGAAATCAATACTTTTTTGTGTTTCCTCCTTGTATAATTCCATTTTAGTTAAAATTTCTTTTTTCATGTTATCCATTTTTTTGTCCAAGTGCTGAATTATTTTTTCCATGTTTTTGTCTTCTAGTTCCAGTGCACTTTTGCCTCTAGTTGCCATATTTAATTAATATTAAACTGATTTTTAATTTTATGTTTTTATTTGTTGGATTAAGATTGTTTTATGCCAATTCACTGACGAGTTTTATGCTAATTCAAAGTTAAACAACTTTCAACGAAATGTACTAGTGTATTTTAGTTGTTTTTAACTCAAGACACTGTTTTTATTGTTTGATTCAAAGTTTGTTAAACACTTTTAGAACGAAATGTCAAATCACTAGGAGAAATAATCCTAGATAAATTGTGTCAATTTTTTAGAAAAACAAAAGTCACTTTATGAGCATATCCCGGTAGAATACCGGGAGAAAAATACACCGGGTGATAGCCTGAGCAAAACACTGCACTTCAGTAACAATTTTTTTTCGATTTAGACACTATTTCATATAATGTTTCTTCAAAAAACTGGAGCCTGCGAAATTGGCGACTGTACAAAGTTATTGTTGTAATTGGATGAAAATAAAAAAAAAATAATAAATATAAAAATATAAAATAATAAATATAAAAAGAAAATAAATGACGACCGAAAAGTCTGCTTCCCAGAATACAACTTATACAAAAATATTGGGCATAAATGCATTATATTGCTCTTGATGCAGTTTATATCACTAAGTAATGACAGTTCCGTTGTGACCTACTTCTTTATTATGCACGATACGTGTATCGGAAATGTATGAATAGTTTGGACAAGGAAATTAATTTCGTGATATCTACGATATAGGATCCGAGAACACATAGCTTATACAATAATGCTCATTGTACACATGTGCATTATAACGTGCATGATGCATTTGACATAACGGGTAAGCAGTATGCAGTGAGCAGTAAGCAGTAAGCAGTAAGCACAGACGATGATGTCTGATTTAGTGCATGGGCAGAGCAGAGAAGAAGCCTCCGATGCAATATGCAATGGTGCGCGGTGCAGTGCAGTGCCTCCTGCACGAGACGTGTGAATTCATGTCGTGACGGGCAGATTTTGTGCACATTATGCATGCAAAGCGGGTGCAACAGAGTGCATCTAGTTTGGCGCAAATGCATGCAAATATTCCGGCGGTGTTAGCAGCACACAGCAGATCTATTGTTCCGGGTATGGTTTTTAGGAATATTTTATTTTATCTGGATCATGAATCTGAATTTCCCAGCTCTGAGGTACTTGTTTTTGTAAGTATTTTATTTTGAAGGCAGTTTTTCGCATGCTCTCTTTTGTCATATTGATAATTAATACACAAATTTCTAATTCAAACTTAACTAATTCAATTTAACACACAACTTTCCAAAAAATTGAGCATTGCATCATTTTATAACATAATTTTGGGTGTTATTTTTCTTATGCGAAACCGTACACACTGTCCTGCGTTCATGATTACGGCATAAATATTTTGGACAATTTTGGAAAGTTGAAGAAACTGGGTTAGGTAAAGTTAGGTTAGGTTAGAGAGGTTGGATTAGGGATAGGAGAAGAGAAGTCCTGCGTTTAGAATTAGGGCATCCACATTTAGGACAATTTTGGGAGACTGACTGGGATAGGTTAAGTTAAGTTAGTTTAGAAGAAGAGAAGTAACTTGGACTCGGAATTCGGAACTCGGAACTGGACTCGGAAGTACTTGGACATTCTGATCTGGTTACTAAACATAACTAACGCCATTAAAAAAAACTGAATTCTGCTTGGTAGTGGCCATACAGTGAGAGCATCTTTCACTCCAGTACACGTCTATTAGATTAACTGTAACTGTGGGAAGGAATTTACATAATATTATAACAAATAAAAAAAAAATTAGAAAATTTAACTGTGTAAAAAGAATTAGAAAACTTACTTACATTTTTTTAAGATTAAGAAATATCCTAAATCTTTCAAATATTAAAATGGTTTACTTTGCTCTTGTGCAGTTAGTTTTGCAGTACGGAATAATCGCATGGGGGGGCATCTACAAGAATAATCTGTATCCGATAGTAACAACACAAAAAATGATCATCAAAGTTATTATTAAAAAACCAAGAATTTTTCCAACCAAAGAACTTTTTGAAAAAACTATTTCAAAGAAATGCTATTTTAAAAGTTTTTAAAGAATCTGAAATGTCCTCAACGCGAAGTATAAGACCTAGAACTTCTGGGAACATATATGTACCTAGATGCAACACGACAGCTGCACAACACCATTATGAATATGTAGGCCCAAAGTTATTTAACGATTTACCGAATACAATAAAAAGTGAGAAAAACTATTCTAAATTAAAAAAAAAACTTTCGTTGTATTTTTACAGAGAAGATTGACTCACTTTTATCGATGATTTTCAGATATATTCAGATATGTTGCTATTATTTTTGTTGATTTTTTGTTGATATTCTGTTTCTCTAATTATATGTTATTTTCTTATTGTACAATATTTTTGTAATATTTCACAGTATTTTTGAAAATCTTATTTTTCCATTTTTGTAACTATGCATATTATTTATTATCTATATATATGATTACATAGACTAGCTCCCCAGTTAGACCCGAGAATATTTTTCTACTAATTGGGTAACCAAAAAAAGTCTGATATGAAATGTAATATATTATTATTTATTGTAAATATTTACTTTTTTTCTAATAATAAAAAAAAAAAAATGAATAAGCTAAAATAAAATAAATATGCATAAAAATTAAATATCATGCAGAATAAATCCAAACTCTTACCGATTTTTACTTTTTGAAAATAACAAAAAATGTTATAAAAGTTACCACATCCCACTGACATTATCAATCCAAATTTATTAACTATCCGTACAAACGTTATGTGATTAAGTTCGTAGGTATTTTATTTCAAGTCTTTTTATTTATTTGATAACTCGGAGACCAAAAAAAAAAAAATAATTGCTTCAACCCAAAACAGGCAAATACGGTTTTTTATAATTAAATGTGCAAGTTTTTTGCATTCGGTGGGAAGTAGGTCTACATCCTCTTATGAAAGTTGTTTATAAATAAACTAGTAGTCGGTTGTTACTAAGTGTACTTAAATAAATCATAAAGAAAAACAACTTTTTAGCAAATTTTATACCTACATTATTATTTATGGTGTTGTTGATGATTACATATTTGAGGATGATTCAGTTGTCGTGTGATAGATGAATCATTTTAATTATTGTCATCAGCTGAAATTTTTCCTTAAAATCATCAAAATTAAAGCTTTCGTTTGTTCGTCAAATCTGTGCTTGCGTTTGTTCAAAAAATCCCGCAACCCCCTGACTCAGTCAAAGTTAAATACGTACGCTGCGTTAGATCTTCATTAAAAGGGCTGATATTATAATGACCGCAATTTTGTTTATACAGCTTTTTTAACTTCTTTGAAGTTCAATAAATACTTTTGAGTTCTTAAATTTCAATTATTGAAAATTGATTTTTCTTCTTCTTCTTCGTGTGCCCTATCAGGTCCCCCCGACGTTGGCGATCACTCTGGAAAATGTCTTTCTATATTGTGCTGCCCGGAATAGCTCCTCCGCACTTCTAATGCCGGTCCATTCTCGTATATTTCGTAGTCAAGACATTTGTCTCCTACCAGGCGCTCGGCGACCTTCTATTTTTCCTTTCAATATTAATTGGAGCAAGTGATACTTTTCCCCTCGAAGTACGTGACTCAGATATGAAATTTTCTTGACTTTTATTGATGTGAGCAGTTCTCTATCTGCTCTAGCCCGCCTGAGAATTTCTATGTTAGTGATCATGTCGGTCCATGGAACCTTGAGCATTCTCCGGTGAAGCCATATTTCAAAAGCCTCTAATCTGTTCATGGTATTTACTTTCAAGGTCCATGTCTCACATCCATACAGCAAGACTGACCACACAAAACCTTTTAACATTCTCTGCCTTAGTTTTAAATTGAGGTTGTCATTGTAGAAGAGGGATTTCATTTTACTGAATGCAGTTCTTGCTGCCTCAATTCTGCACTTAATCTCTACATCTGGGTCAAGAGTCTCCGTGAGAATGCTGCCGAGGCATCTAAATCTTGCCACCTTTTCGACATTGATTTTTTTAATTGATTTTTGAAGGACTAAAACCTTCACATTTTCTTTTGAAGGGTAGCCATTAATTATTTAAAAACAACAATCACAGTCTTCTCTCTCAAATCAACTGAATCATAAAGTTTAAAGCCTTACGCACTTAAAATCACCTCACTTGCTTAGGATAGCTAAAATCTTTGTGGGTACGTCTAGGTTTTGTTCATTATTTCTAAGTATTATTTACATTTTTTCTGCATTGTTTATTACTTATTACTTTTAAATATTATCTTTTCTTATATTGTCTTTTCTATTGTTGTCTAAACTGGTTAAATAATGATATTAGTTGTCCAATTAAGTTTGGGTCAGAAATTCCCGTTGAAAATTATAATAATTATTTATTTTATTTTGATGAACGCGCATTTTAACTTTTCACTTAAATTTACTCGGTAACTTTTCACTTTGCAGCACTTCTCTTTGAAATTTTTAATGTCACTTAATAATTTAACGTCATTTAATAATTTTGCATTTTATTTTTTTACACAGGTAGTTGTGATGCATAAGTTCTCTTTTCCTAAGCAGAAGCATCTGCTCTATCAGGAAAGCGTTTGTAATATAATGTAAATCAATATTATTATGTTATAATAAAGTTTATAGAGAAATTAAAAAAAAAAAAAATTGTGATCGATTGCTACTATTTTAAATAATATGCTTAATTGGTACGTTGATGTTCCTAAGAATAAATTAATGGTTCATGTAATAAAATAAAGTGAGTGTTTTATTTCGTATAATTTTATAATGCAATACTATACAACTGTTGTGATTGCTTTCAATGAAAAAAATAAACAATCTTCTCTCGGTATTACGTAGCCAATCATCACTTTTTGTGGGTATGTTGTATGAAGACTAAACGGTAGAAAAAGTACAGCCCGATATGGAAATACGAAATAACTTTCTGGTTATTCAACGGATAATGGGCATAGCGATTTACAGTTGCCTTCTTTCAACGCTGATTCATAAGCGGTACTTTAGGAAAATATTCAGCACGAAAGCACATAGACTTCGCTGGTTATCGCTTTTCACACCACTGCAATAGTTTCGAAAGGGAATTTTATAGCTTTGCGATATATTTGAGCAGAGCCGTCACGGGTGTAGAGCCGAAAAATGTCGCCATTCTAGGTTAGTTAAAAATAATCTACTTTTAAAACTATTAAGATCTCTATATGAAAATCTCCTTCAATATTTGGCATTAATGTTGGATGTGAATAAAATTGGTACTAATATTATGACACAGGTAGGTAATCTTAGTTCTTGGTACCAAAGTGGGTAAGAATAATTCAATTATAAAACTTAGATAATACACAAATAGGTGTGCATACTTACAAAAATCTAATCAGATGAATAATACACTTGCTTACATCTAAATAAAAATTAAAAAACCAAAAACAAAAAAAAAAAATAGAATATTATAAAGTTATGAAAAAGTACACTAAATGACGAATAAAGAGAGGCATAAGACGCAAGAGACCCGAGAGACGCAAGAGATGCAAGATACGCAAGAGACGCAAGACACGTAAAAGACATAAGAGACACAAGAGACATGTGACACGAGAGACGCAAATAGAGACACAAGTGATACATAATATAATTAGCACAACATATTTTTTAGAAATCGCAATTTTTTTTTCTGAACCCGCATAAATTATCGACAAAAGTATTTACTTCGGCAAATTCCATCACATCAGTAGGTCATGACTGCATGGGGAAATTTTTTTTCTTGTTTTGGTTTGTCTAATAGTGATAAAAGGGTGTTAAATGGAGATATAAAATCACGTATTTTTTTAATAATATTTGGATTTCATCTTCTTCTTAAAGAAATATTTTTATTTATTTATAAAAAAAAATATTTTTATATGATTCAAATTATCTCAAGGCAGTGTATTCAAATACCAGCAAAATCCTTCTTACTCTCAAATTTCGGCATTATTTTGCGAGACTCAATTTTGGGACTTTTTGTAAATGATTTCGTCAAAATATACTACATTATCTATGGAAGATTATAAAAAAATATGGTTTGGTTTGAATATTTAAATTTTTTTTTAAATATTCAAAATATTCAACAAAACTTTGAATATTTAATTTTTTTTATTTTTTTATATTCCAATTTTTAAAACTTTGAATTCGGAGGAAGAAGATCGTATCAGTAAATTGAAAATTTTTAAACACGTCATTTTGAACCCATTTGGCACCCTTTTATCGATCTTAGAATTTAAAAATAATTTTTTTTGTTAAACGACCCACCTTAATAATCAGCCTTATACTCTATTCAGATGTCCTCGGTCACTATTGTCATATTATTTTTAATAAACATAAGCTTCGTATGCTTATTGGCTAAGGATCCATGTTGTCAGTTCGCAAATACAAAAAAAGTGTATGGTTTACAGAGCAGAACAAATTCAATTATTTCAGGTCTGTGAAAAGAAATTTAGAATTTTTGATGTTTGCGTAAAAAGGAATTAAACAACATGTTTCCACACTCAGCGAAAGTACAATTTTTGAGATGTTAAATTTTTTGGAAAGGAAATTGAAGGAATTTAGGGGCAAACTAATGTCAAGAGATTAAATTATTTAATAAATAATGGTCTTTATTCCAGAATGTGGGGAGGTAAGCGCAATCCCAGACATCCCATAGAGAGTATAAGTCTACAGTTACATACATAAGGGATTCAATTGAGAACATAGGAATTTATAATCATATAATAAATAAAATGAAATAAAATCATTTATTGATCACTTATTGGTCCATCGATTGAAGATTACGGGGGCCAATATCTTTCTCCAATGTTCTTCGATGATCGATTCTAATGTCAGGATTCAATCAAGACGACAATTCTGGAGTTATTAATCACACCCCTTAGTCCTAAAACCCTGGTTCTTATCAGAGCTGCAAATCCAGGAACTGCTCTTCCATGAACATCGAGGAAGCACTGCAGTATCTGGAAAGTCTGAAAATCATTGCTGTACTGCATCCAAGGTTTTTTCACGGTTCTCCTTTTGAAATTGGCCCAGGGCTCGCATGTGTTCAAAGCAGTAGAAAATGCTAAGAAGAGCGTCCTTTTCACCTGTGGACTGCATCTAAAAAAACATTATAAACAAATTTGCATGCACTGTTCTAGATAAAATTTGATATTTAAATAAAGTTTACATTGATAACGAATGAATCAGTCATGAAGTCTGTATAAAGTCACGTACGGTGCAAAGTGGAAAATTCAAGAGACGTCCCTTAGTTCTGCCGCCCATGTGTTCCGTAAACCTGCTCGTGCGACGCTCCTGTATTTGTACAGATTTGCATTACAAATAGGAACTTGATAGTTCGCTAGAATAGAGCCTCAATTCATTTGGATGTATTCTTACGCAAAGCCGATGTACGCTGTAGTAGATCAGGAAGATAATAGAGTGGATATTATTAGTGCATCTAGATTAAGAAGTGTAATAAATTGGCAATATCTTGAGATTTCGATTTATTGCTAAGCTTTATATGCATGTATTTATTGACATTTTACAGAAATAGTATGCCAGGTCTAATGGCATTATAAATAATGTCTGAAGTGTTTAACATATTTCAGTTAAAGAAGTAAATAACCGATTTCCCGATAATATTATAAGCACGTTTATACGCTTTACTTTTTCGTAAGAATGTATAAAAAACTAGGCCAATTTGTTTCACACTTGTCACTAGAGTTATTTATGTAATAGCGCAGAGCCGTGAATAATCACGGGATATTATAAGTGTAGGATTTGAGAAGCTGAAAGTATAATAAAAAAAAAAAATATTCCCGAACATTGGCTTTCAAAAGACGATCAGGCCCCCAAGCACGGTCGAGCGATATGGATTGTATCGATAACGACCGGTCAGTAGTTGAGTGGGCATCGCATTTGGGTCCCACTCGGGCGTCCCGTGTTCGATTCCTCGATATGATTTTCTTTATAATATCTACACTTCGTATTTTTTTTTAAATTAAATTAAAACAGGCGGCCGGTTTTAAATGAGAATTTCATTCTTATTGGCGAATATACTTGGTCGAAGTTATTGGCATATGCGTAAGGCTACATATACGTTTGAGGAGTGAGATGCGAACCGAACCACGAATTATGAGAAAGGAACGAAGCAACCGCAAACGGAGTGAAACAGATTCAGACTAAGTGGAGCGTTTTTAATCGTATTCGTGTAACAACCGAGTGGTTCAGGAAAAAGCTCCTACCACTTTGCCACGAAGCTTTTCATAACGTATCAATGTATCGAAAACAAATAAACGAATTTAACAGCATGGCTTTAATGATGTTGCAAAAATCATTCCCATAAATTGCATATTATTAGCTATTTTACCTTTGACCAGTCGTTAAGTACCTTACATAAATTGTTTTACCATTCAATGAGAATCAATTTAAACTAATTTATTCTTTTGTGCCATTTAAAAACGAATATTTCTTGGAGGTTGTTTCAAACTTTTCCAATTAAACGCATCCATATTTTGTGTTCTTCCAAATACATTTTAATTATTGATAACTTTGACATGTTTATGATTTTGAAATTGTAAAAGGTGATACGTAGTATCCATTAAAAATAATTAAAAGTTTATTACATCTCTCCATACTTGGCGCATGTCACACATCAATCAGAAAATGCAACCTACATGATGGACACTGGACATTGCAATACGTTTCCCAACATTTAGAATTATAAGATGTAATATATCTGATCTAATAGAAATCGTTATCTCTAACTTTAGCTAGCAGACATTACTGCCAGAATGGGGTCGATGTGTACAATAACTTCAAGCATACAACAGGGAAACCTGCAGATCTGTGTGCTGTGGCTTCATGAAATTTATACAGCGTGTCTCATTTTTTTTGTTAAGTGCAACTCTTTTAGTTTGCAACCATATTTGTTTTATTATAATATGTTGAAAAAAGCTTCTAATTAAAAATATATATAACTACATAATTTGTGAATTAAGTGATTTATTTTGTGTTTAATTCGTAGAATACCATTTAATTTAACAAAAACATAATTTACATCAAATTTAATAATGCTATTATTAAGTTCTTCAAGTATTTAAAAAATTTATTAGTCAAAATAATAAAAAAACTAAAATACTTGCAGAACTTAATATTAACACTTTAAAAATGCCAGATCTTTGAAAATGGCATTGTAAGCCGAAACAATTGTCACAATAATAAAAAAAAAACTAAAATAGTTGCAGTACTTAATAATTTCATTTTCATAACTTGTGTATTGAAATCACGGTGGAAACCGGGTAGTTAGATATTTGTTCAATACATACATACAACTAATACCTAGCTACTTATTGACTGGTGTCGTTCACCGGTTTGTATTATTTTTCATTCAAATTAGTTGCAAGAAAAATCTCAAAAAATAGAATAAGTTTTTCGGATATAAAAAATCTAACCTTTAAATTTAACGATTCGAAAAATTTGAAAACCAATCGAAGAATACCGGTTTATGCAATAAGAAAATTCGATCTTAAATTATTAACCTCTTGTAAAATGTCCTCTACAACAGATAAACTCCTAGCGACTCATAGGACTATATGGTTCCATGCCAACTGAGAATAAAGTCGTCAAAAGCTATGAAAAAAATAATTTAAATTAGCCGATAACTCTAACCTAACGTAACCTATTTAACCATTTTTTATATACACTTTTATCACCCTAAATGACTTATCTGAGATGGTTCTGAATTGGTTTCATTCCGAGTTGTCCGGTCACCGGACTATATATAGATCAGCTGTTACAAAAAAATTGTTAGTAAAAAATAATTATTTGCGCTGAAGTCTTACTTCTTATTCAGATTCAATGAGATTTTTTAATGACACGAATGAATCAATATTGAATAGGGGTGACGAATACCTGAGGGCATCCGAAAAAGTCGCACAAATTGATAATGATAACCAGAAATTCTGCATTCTTCAGTTCAATTAACCGCCAGCATCGGTGCTTCAATGATGAACGATGACTTCTTTCCTCTTCCACGTCACTTTTAGCTCGACCATCGTACAGGAGCGTGACTATTCCGTGTATACGACCTAATTGGTCATGCAATACATTCCGCGGATACAGTTAGTCATTAACGAAAACATCGTGAGAGAAAAAATCTTAACTTTATCTGAAAATTAATTTGTCTTGCAATAAATAATAGCGAAACATGTTTAATTTACTTTCCGATCCTCACGTATGTAGAAATACTTTCTGGCGACCAAGTAAAAAACACCTTTTCAACTGTATTACATGATTTAGTTTATCTAACAACTGATTTGAATTTTTCGTAAGGTGGCAATATAATAAAGCTCGGGACTCGCTAGTATTTTAATAAAGCTGTTTTTTTTTCATGTCAACGAATTCTCAATAAACTCATCTAATTTCAAACGTGTCTGTTTTAGGCGTGTTCAATATTTAATAAATTGCATTTCAAGAAGCGATCCCAAACGGATCGTGTCGGAAATATTGGATGAAGTAAAAGCGTACTGGTAAAGGTAAAAACGATTTAATAAAAAACACACACCTGAGTGCTGTTGCACTTTATAAATTTCTCAACGATTTGTTCTCATAGCCTTTCTTTATCTTATACAATATACGATTCGTTGAACCTGCATGAACATGGGCAGTGGCGGTAGCACGCCATGGGGCATAAGGTCATGGGTTCGAATCCCAGGCGAAATAATAATTAACGTGCTCCTTTTTTCCGATATCCGATATCGATAATTACTGCTTTGTAACTTTGGCTTAGATTGAAATTAATAATTAATTTTTCGGTTTTACACTGTACATCTATGCTTGGGTCAGCTTTAATTGAAAATAAAACCTTTAGGACAACTAATTTATGTGTATGAAACACGAGTTATTATGTATCTGAAAAATATTATCAGGATTTCTTTGGCGGTGCATTCGGATTAATCTAAACTTAATTCAAAGGGATAAGCTCACGTGCTCAGTTAAGAGCCCTTCTAGGTAGGACGTTAAGATAGTAGTCGAATGGATCGAATGTGTTTCTGTTAAAACTCCATATTTTTTAAACATTATCATAATTACTTACTTTCAATAAACTTTTCCTAATTTTTGATGAAGATAACGGATTGAAATCTGTAAGTAATTTTGTACTTCAAAGAAGAATATAACACTAATAAATCTAAAAGAAAATATGAAAAGAGCAGACACAAAAAATAAAAAGGTAACGGTAGCAACTGGGACTCGAACCCAGATTCACTCGTCTTACCGGGACAAGTGCCTCAACAAAATTTTTTGCAGCTATCTTTTTTAAATGATCACAAATGTTCAGAGACCTGGTTTATAACGTAGATAGTGTCTTGGAAAAACATATCCGATTTTATTTATTTGGACTCCTATTGACATTATTATAAAAGGGAGTTATTCTAATCAAAAATAGTTTTGTACTTACATAATTATTCATTTCGTATTAATGAATTTATTGCAAAGGAATACCGATCTACAGTAAAATGGAAAAATAGTAATTGGTTTAATTTCTGCACTCCAGAAGATCGTTAAATCTATTTTTGTTGAAGATGATCACACAACCAATTGACCCACTCACAGGCACGTTATTAACACGAGTTAATCGATATATCTCATTCGCTTCGAAAATCGATCAATTTCAAAAACCATGCCGACTCGTGCATTCGGAATTATCAAACTAAAAACTGTTTTTTAGTCGGCGGGACGATAGATACTTTGACAACGTACTTGAAACGTGTACATACTTGGAGCATATAGGGATATTGCATGTGTATTAGGGTGGGTTATCAAAGTTTTGTTTCTAAACGTCAGGGGTCTCAAAAGTTGAAATTCGAATTCTTCCTCTTTGCTGAGACCCCCACTCCAATTTTCATGGAGGATAGGGCCCTTCCACCCCTCGTGGTTCTGCGTTGCGTGGATACTTGGTCACTCCAGCATTGGTGACCATTTTTTGTTTCTTCTGCCTTCCACTTTGCCACTGACCATTTGTCTTCAGTTTCTCCAAGTTAGAGTCCTCAGTTTGATGAGCAACGTGTCCAAAGTATCTTAAAATGTGTTGTATATAGATAGTTGAAGCCATTGTGGATGCCCAGCTCTAACAGAATAGATAGAGAAGAGTTATTCAATTTATCCGTATTGGCACTATGGCAAGTAAGAGAATATTTAAAAAAAAAGATAGGAACAAAATGAATCAACCTAATACTCGGTAGTATAACAAATATAATACGAGAGAGGAGAGAAGAAAAAAGAAAAAAAGTGTTATTACCTGCCTAGAGTAAATAACAAAAATTTAAATTAAAAGAAAATGTAAAGTATCTTTATGTTAGAAATCAACATAAAAATTAAGTTGTAGAGTGCACAAAATAAAATTTGTGAAACAATGTTAGAAATTTGTGATTTAAATTTTAGTAAGGAATAAATGAAAATATCAACAAATCCGAATTTATTTACTAGAGCCATTAAAAAATTTGTATAAAAATAGATTCTAAATCGCTCAAAGCTCGTCTACAAGATAATCAATAATAAATAAAGTGATTTCTTCAGATTAACATAATTAATTATTCAATGGGTATGGATTGTTTGAAATTGATTAACCGTAAAAATATGTCTTGAACTCGCTCAACAAAAGTTCTCCACTAGCTTTTTTTTTATATATTTTTTTTTTATATGAAATACCGCACAAGAGTCCCAACTGCTCCCGTCTGGAGCCAGTGAGACTATGGCATCCCCAATTGGGGTATGTTGTGAGGCTGAAGGTAGTGGGGAGGGGAAGGAGATAGGGAAGAGGAAGGTGGGGAAGTACCTGGCTATTCAGATCTGGTCACTAAACACGGCTAAAGCCATTTCAAGCAACGTTTCAATTCTGAATGGTGGTCTTACACCAGGGCGATACTGATAGTATCTTCCACTCTGGAACGTGCTGCAAATATACTATATATTATTTTAAATGAATAAATTGTGAAATAACACAAATTAATCAAATAAAATTTATTTGCGCACGCCGGGTTCGAACCCGCGACCTTCGGATTGTGAGTCGAGAGTCTTGCCTCGGGACCACGGAGGCCGTCGAAAAAAGCTGCGGTTCCTCACCATTCTCTTCCAGTCCTCAGTCCTTCCCATCCTGCTCTAATCATCTTCCACGGAGTCCATCGAAAGCTATCGATCTGCTTCTGGTTCATTAATTCATAGCATTTTTGCCTTTAAACTAAGTGCTTTTATATATAAAAAATGCTTATGCCTTTACCAGTCATAAGCAACTTTTGAGCCATCTGAAAGAAAGACATATTTATATAAAAAACGTTCGTCCATTGACGACCCAGCCTAACGTTCGTTTAATAATACGTGTACTAACTGGTATCGTATACGTAAGTTAATGCACGTCTCGTGGTTTAGAAACACGCTTTAATTATTTATTACTCGGATTGAGATTTGAGAGGCTGCGGAGATGCGCTCTCGCCAACAGATACTAATTTGCATATTGCCAATATACACCCATCAAGATCTATACTTTATACGTGTATATTAGACCAGGCGCAGGCGTGGCTTATGAAAAAATCCAATAGAAAGCTGCAGAGGCCAGTTTTGAAAGAGGACAGTCTCCGATGCTGCACACGTTTGATATCTTCACTGAAGCGTATTGTGTTGATATTAGATACACGTATTTATATTACCTATGGCAAAATTGGCTTATAGGTTGGCCTATAAACTTTCCGAATTTTTCAACATGTATTAAATTTAATTTTGAACTCTTGTCGTTGGGTCCACCGCTTTTTTAGAAATTGAATTTGAAAAAGAATGCTGATCCATTTCATCGAACTAAGCGTCAAATTATAGAATTTGAAAAGAATCATTAACAAAAATACTAATTTCAGTTAAGGGTCTGTCTGTGATTGTAACTCTGATTCAAAGTACTCCATTTGTTTTGAATTTGTTATTTTCAAAATTGAAACTGATGTTGTCAAGAATTAAGTCAAGCGATAAAGTATCTACGAATAATATAATATTTTAACAGATAATAATATAATTTTACTTGCATTTAGACATAATTTTTAATGACTTACATACGAGTCTGATCAAAAAAAAACATTCAAGAAAAAAATTGTTATTAAAGAGTTGATGTTTCAAATATATTTTCGTGAATATTTTTGTTATATGTTCTTTATATGAACATTCAGTTTCATAAATCGTGCAATTATAAAACCCCTTAGTTTTTCACAGAACTACAAATATGTAATAACCAAAGTTTTTAGACGGGCTAACTTCGGACCCTTGACAGAAATTATGAAATGAATTGTTATCTAAAATAATATTTCCTTGTAAACCCGGATATTATTCGGTAGTTGTAAAGGGAAATCTCGTGAAAATTAACCTAATATTAAATGATGAAGAAGTGAAGCGTAAATATGTTTAACAGACCGAAATAAATTGACGTGTTTCCTGTAAGCAAACAATCATAAAGCCCTTATTGATTAAAAAAAAAACTTTCTTTGTATGCTAAAATGAAGTTAACTAATGTATAGACAACACGGGACTATAGCAAATTTCATATGAAATATGTAACCTTTTTGTTCTAATCATATCTTTGAACACGCTATAAAAGTAGGCATGATATTTTATTGGTCGCATATTCTATCTACGCAACACACCTCCTTCAGTAAATTAAACGTTTGAATGGTTTAAGATACATTTAAACTGTATCTAAAATCTACTTATTCTAATATGTAGGTATTTTTATTACACCTCATTAGAATTCTGATTAGGCGGAACGTATTATTCATGTTTAACTGTGAATTTGCAAAACATTTGACCCATTTAAGGTCTGCTCAAACCAAAATTCAATAAATAAATTAGATTAAATCGAGATCACTTTGAAATAATTAAATGAGGCAGCGACTGGGTCGAATCACAAAACGGCAATCAAAATAATCGATGAGTTCTGCATAGGAATAGATGTTAGAACAAAATTCAATAAATATTAAAATATAACATGTTATTAAATAGTATGATATTCAATGTTGGGTATTTATTGCTTGTGAACATAATGTTTCTTTTTTTAAAAGTTGACAAACATCCCCAAATTACGAACAATCTGGCAATATTTAAAAACTCCTACTATCATTATTATAATCGAAAAATGTTGTGCGATGATGGAGGACTTGGCTAGCAGAGGAATTATTAAACACAAAGCGACGCTTGTGTGGGAACCGGACGTTTTTGTCCTTCTAGCTTCTAACTTCTAGCTTCTAGCTTCAAACTTCCAGGGTCTAGCCAATTTAGATAAATATTTCCTCTCTCATTCAATCCTCAAACTTGTATTGATAATGAATTTCTCCTTCAAAAACAATGTTTTCCGACCACAATACTCGTTAAAAAATCGAGGCACTCAAAAAATATTAATTAAATTAATTAAACTATTAAAATTTCTATGAAATTATCACCTGACTTAGTCCCATTCAAACACACGAAAATTAATGATGTTTAAAAATTTGCATGATTTAATTAGCTGGTTTTAACTTAAAATAAATAAGAAGTGCATATACATTGTGTAGCAATGCTGTTGATTGCTCAAATGTTGTCAATTGTTTCAGTAATCGACCGCCTAAAATCGCAAACAAATCGCTCATCAACCGCACGTAAACCGCTACCCGCTGAACTACCCGCATGATGATTCTTTCCAGTACGACACGGATCAATTCTGTGTAGGGGATGTGTGCAAATATAACTTAAAATGTATTTTAAATGTAAAGATCTGCTGCCTACTGCCAATCGCTGGACGGACGACAAACCAGGCAAGAAACCGGACAACGAACCGGGGGAAAAACCGGTGCACGCTGCGGTGACTGCACCACTGAAAGGTCAGGGAGGCTTACTATTTGACTGAGGTCACTTGAATTGCAAATACATCATAGTCAGGGTATAATAATTTTAATAGCTTATACGGATGGTGCTTTACTTGACAAATGATACCAAACAGAACCTTTCTCGTTGGTATTGGGGTGATGTAAGTCCGTGACGTTTTTGTTTTCCTACGCACTTCTGCCTTGGTTTTGCATATTTTTGGTTTACCACATTACTAACATCATTGACAAAGTATGGTTTTATTGGATACGTTAATAATACGATTATATTGAAAAAATTTTCTTCCTGTAAATGCAAAAATCCTGCAATTGTGATTTGAGTTTAACTGAGGTGTTATACGAAGCCATTATAATCATTATTATGATGGGGTTTTATAGTCCATTATAATAATTTATTATAATTTCGTTTACGGGGAAAGCAGCCCTATAAATAAATGCTGGCAGCCCATATTCACCAAATTCTATTTTTCCTACTTTTAATATCTTCTCTTTTTCTAATAATCTCACTTGATAACGACGCTCACAAAATTGGCTGCAGAACTTCTTCAGCTCCACACAACCGGATTTGTAATGGGAGTCAGTCGAAATAATTCAGCAGAATGTTTAAGGTTGAATTTGGCAGCCACCTCTGGTCTAGAGCTCTAAATACCTATAAAAACCCTCGATTCTGTGCAGAAATGAGCTATCCGTTTGATGGATAATCATGTTTAAAAACATTAAATAACTGCGCATGAAATTTCACACGTCACAAAAGAAAATAACCGCGAATTTATTGAATAAAAGATGGCTGCCGCATGCCCCAAAAGATGGCCGCGCATGCGCAGATCAAGCAAAAACAATGCAACTTACACAATAATGTGATCATGTTATTAGTAAAGGTGTAGAAATGCAGTTCACCGCGCAAGCAACAGATATCAGGTGGGAATGCGACTAGTTCTTGAGTTCAACAGCTCGGCTGTGGAATGATTTGTCGGCATCTGGTTTCCTCCCTCCTACAAAATAGATTTCTTCATGATCCATGTTCACTCCTTCCTCTCCTCAAAAAGACCCTCCCAAAGTGAAATTATTTTCCTGTGTGGAGTTAATGTAAAGAATAAAATAAAATGTTCAAACTTTCATTGTCCAATATGTTCAATAAGCTTCACTAGTTTGTTCACTAGTTTTCACTAGTTCGATGGACCATTTGAGGTCCTAAAAAAGCTCTCCTGCTAAAGAGTTTTTTTTCTATTATAATCATTGAGTTGTTTTTTGAGATTATTTAAAGGTACAAATTGCATCGATCCAATACAGCAATGATCAGCAAATCGGAGACTGCAGCGATCAGCTCTGAAAGAACCTCGTTACCCGTTAGATTGCCATTTGTTGATTCTGCCATATCATCGAGTTTCTCCATGCAGATTTATGGAGCTGAGTTCGCATGACATCTGCCGACGTTCACACGAATTAACCACATAACCAATTAATTTGTAAATAAATGTGCAGCTAATTCTGGTGGAATTGGGGCAAGAGAAAGAGTTACTGATCTCAGCCGGGTTATCTCACCGGCCAAGATGGCGAAATTCATCCATTATATTTATTATGCTGGACTCAACTAGATAGGTACTATTAATGCATCGTCAGTAATTAAGAGGAAACGCGGGTGGCTTTTGGTCCATTCAAACATATTTCCCTATTTCCTCTCTGGATTATGACGACGGTGCGAATTTTGAAGTGAAACTTCTTTGGCCCCGTTGTGATTTGAAACTCGCATGAATCGGAAATGACGCATTACAGTACCTACCTACGAAGCGTCAAACTGCGTTCATTGGCCGCTTTGATTATGATCTCAGTTTTTAAGGCTCCCATTGGTTGAGATATGAAACGGAAATGACGCATTACAGTACCTACGAAGCATCAAACTGCGCTCGTTAGCCGTTTTGTTTATGATCTCTTTTCAAGGCGCCTACTGGTTGAGATCGTTTTGGTGAAGTTTCGCTTTTACCCTTCTTATGTAACATGTATATCAAATGAAAATTGTTTGCTTTGGATTTTTATGGATTTTCTCAAATTAAAAATAAAAATATCATTCAGGGATAAACGGAAACCTGTCAGAAAGATAAAAATCATATGTTAGAAATTCTTTTTCAAGTGTTAGTAAATCTTGTTTATTTGGCAAGGATTTAGATATTGATGAGACGCACAAAAATTGCGTAATTATTTTATTTATTTTGCAATCCGTTTACGATAGGTGACCGCGATTAACGTCTCACTGCAATGGTGAATTATGGTATAAAATAATATTTTACTAACATGCAGCCATAATCTAATGAAGACAGGATGAGTTATGAATGAAAGAATGAACTAATATAATGAAATGGTAAATATTACCTGAGTGTATCGGTGCGGTGCGGTGCGGTAGTATGGAGGAGAGTATGGGAACTGTAAGGCGCACCTGTTGAAACAGTGTCAACCTTAAGCAATCGCGATCGCCTTCAGCAGAGGTCCTAAACCATGTCCTTCCTTATTTTTCAGTCAAAAAATATGAGCGACAGTCTGTAAATCTATGTACATAAAAATGAAAATATGTTTCTTCAAAATTCGCAAATTCACTTTGTGGCGTAATTATTAATTTAATGAAAACAAATAACTTTGTGTACACCACTATTTAATTAACAATATCAACATGTTTCGAAAACTATGTTTTCTTCATCAGGATAATAAAATAATTTTTATATTTTATTTTATATAATTGTTTTTTATGATATTTTAAGAAATTAATCACCTCTCCTTTCTAATATTTTGTCTATGTTCTAATTTGTCTATACTTGTTTGTCTTTTGTTATTTTTTATTAACTTATTATCCTGACGAAGAAAACATAGTTTTCGAAAAATGTTGATATTGTTAATTAAATAGTGGTGTACACAAAGTTATTTGTTTTCATTAAATTAAAAAAAAAAGAAAATATGTTTGTTTCTGTCTTTGTATTTATGTATGTTTGCTATGCGTTGCTAAACCATTCATCCAATTGTGATTAAACTTTGGGGATTTGATGTGCGCATGCCCGCGATTCTTACTATATACAATAGTGAGTTCTGGAATCATGAAATTATGCGTTGCTAACAGTTCGATGAAACTTTGGGGATTTGATGGGAATGATTTGTAGTACCAAAATACCTTCTTTCCGTCCTCGCGAAGGTTTCTGGATTATTACAACCACATGACAATACATCTGAAAACTTTTTTTAATCATTACAAAAACTCTTACAAAACTGTCACAATTTGAGAATGACATTTTGCAACCCATCGATTGTAAAATTAAAATTCAATTTTCAAAAATGTTTAAATTCATAAATTTATTCTCACCTATGGTGCTAACCAAAATTGAATACTTCGAAGCTTATCAAAATTTATATTTATTTTTAATAGGCACCTATGTAGGTACCAAATTTGTTTAATTGTTCTTATAATGAACGTTTGTAATAGAAAATTTGTAAACAAAATGCAATAAGTGGCATGCGAGTTGTTTGAAAATCTGAATTTATTGAAAGCGGGAGAAGGGAGGGGATCGCGGGAGAGGGGTTGACGGGAGAGGAGTTGACGGGAGAGGGCAAAGACGGAGAAGGCGGAGTGTGAGCGCGTGAGGGGGAGGGAATGCGGGAGAGGAAAGGGAGGTGGAAGGGGAACGGGATGGATGGGAAAGGATACGCAGGGAGTCCAATTTCGTTCTTAAGTGGCATAGCAAGCATGCCGGGAACTCACTAGTAGAAAATAAAAGGACAATAATAATTTACCGCGTTCTACCTAAAGGACGGTGCACTTAAACAAAAAAACCATAAAAAAATAAACCCGTGAAAAAAAAGTTTTTATTTAATTTTTTATTATTTATAATAATATGTTTTACACGGTATATATTAATAATAATACATCTTAGGTTTTTTTACTACTCTTCCATTGAAATCATTTGCTTGTGTATGGTTTTATTATTACAATATATAGATTTTCAAATTTCTTTTAAAACTTGTTTTTTGGTTTGGCTGAGATTTGAACCTTTCTACCCAGTGATCAAAATCACCAGCGCTACCGAATTTTGCTAAATTCCGAATTTTAAAACGACCCGACATTTATTTCGTATAGTGAGTGATTAATTTATTTTAATTTAAAAAAAAAAATGTTTCGTAGTATATGTTAGTGTGTTTGTGAGTGATTGCAACCAAATTGATGGAATGCATCGTCATTGACAATGAGTCTACCTTCCGAGTTTTAACTCGACCGGATGTCGGGTTGTGAGTTAATTTTCAATTCAAAGATTCCGCGGCGTTCATTCAAGAAAACAAAAGTTATATTAAAAAGAAGCCACTACTTAAAAAAAATCACTAATACCAAATTTAACTACACCTCCACCACAAAGATCCTTTGAAATCAGTGAAAACTAAAATTGGGCCACTGTGACTTCATAGATACGACAAATTATATAATAAATTATATTATTATTATTCCTTATTATTCCTCGAGCGCCTCAATTCAATTCAAACACTGCACCGCATTGGTGAAAATTAAAATGAAATTTATTTTTTATCTAATATAACAGATATACTTTTTTGTACCTTTGTATTTGTTCATCTTCATAGTATGGTGTCCATATTTTTCATAGAAATCAAATTGTTTCCTGTACCATGAATTGACGATTCCCGATAAACCTCCCTATTTTGAACACAGATATATTAAGGATTCATTTTGGATGGTTACATAATATTATTTAGAATGGAGAAGACGGTCCCACGGGCTTTTTTATATTCACATATATTTACGAATTTCTCAAACAAACACAGATGTTGTTCGACCCATGATAGAAAACCTGATGTGCCCTGGGAACCAGGTAGATCCATTGTTTCTCGTGTTTGTCAACCTTTGAATGCTTTTATCACAGGAAAGATTGATAATTCAATGGCATTGTTTACAAAATATCTCATTTGAATTACTTAAATATGTAACATAACTAGACACATCAAATACATTAGAAATTCTGTGAGCAGAAGCGTAAAACCCTCGAACAAAATTACTGAAATTCAGTCACGAGCTTTGAAAATTTAAGATAAGACGCCAATTTATTCAATTGTCGAAAACTGTTTCAGTCAAAGCCAACAGCAAATCTAGTACAGGTAGTAAAAATTGTTCTAGGTAATAAAGTTCCTGATGACAATGTTCCCTGTCAAAATGTTCCCAGTAACAATATTCCCAGTTAAAATGTTCCCGGTCAAAATGTTCCCTGTAGTTCCTTACTAAAATGTTCCTAACCTAACCTTACCCAATCAAACATAACCTAACCTAACCTTATTTATTGTTATGGTGTTATCTATCTTGAGTTCTTTCCACCGTGCGACCCACAGTGCCGGGTGTGCGCCGGCGCACACGCCAAAATTTAGAAATGTTTTTATTTTGGAATGCGATTTTAACCCTTATGTATAAAAAAAACCTTATGAAGAACAAGGTCAGAATCGCTTGGGGCATTTTTGTTCTTGACGTATGAGATACCACACCTAGCCACTAGGAATAATTTGTATTAAATTCTCTATGGCGTCCGGGTGTCATTTTTCCCGGGATTTGGGCTGTCAAATTAGTTAGCGTCGTTTTCGTGAAAAAGATCGTAAAACCTAAAAAAAACATCAAATAAACGGAAGTAATGCTGTTTTTATGCATAGTTTATTGTTTAAGGAATGTGTTTCAGTAAATATAATATACGATAGCACAAAATAAACCCACAAAATGTTACGTCTAAGTCAAAACTTCGCGATTTTACGCCGTTTCCTCCCTGACATTTAAAAGGTTCTAGGAACATATTGGCAGGGAACATTTTGACCAGAGACATTTTGTTAATTCATCAAAAATGTTAAAATCCATTATTGCTCTTGAAAAGCAAATAGTACATAATCGGAAGGATAAATTGCTTGAAGAATGGACAAATCTCTTCATCCAATGCTATGTAAATACTCAAAAGGACCAAGGCCGCTCTAAAATCCACTGCGCACTGGACTGACCAGATAAACAAGTCCGGTAAACAGCCCAACGCAAAAAACCGCAAAGATTGCAAACAGTTTTGACTGTCTTTCATCATCCGATTTCAGTAGAAAAACAGAGTTAGTGATGATGTTGGACGTATTAAAACGGGATTTCTACTTTTTTCTCCTGTGACTGTAACATCTTGTTCAAAAATCGATTGTTTATTGTAACATCACAATAGACGGTGCCAAATTCTTTCAAAAAGTAAAATTTTTCATCTTTCAAAATTTTCCGAAACAATTTCAATGCCAAATTTCCAAAGCTAGAAAAATGGCATTTTTGAAGTGAAACTTCTTCAGCGCCGTTTGTGACTTGAAATTCGGGTGAAACGGAAGTGCGTCACAACTCAGTTCTACACGAATACTCGGTTCTAATATAATGCGGTAAATTCGCGCCTCGGCGCGTGCCTTCCATAGCGTAGTGGGCAAGGTGCCTGACAAGTCTCAGCGGCCAGAGAGACAGAGGGTTCGAATCCTACAAAATCCAAAAAAAAAACATGTTTATTTTGTGAAATCAATATCCAATCTTCAAACTACTTTAAAAAACAAGCAAAAGAAAAGAAAGCGACATCTAGCGACTTTCTAGTTTCACTTCTAATGCGTGTGAATTACACACTCTGCTTTTTTTTTGTTTGTTGTCAAATCTTATCTTTTAAGTCAGATTTTCAGTTGACCTACAGATCTGAATGAGTGCTCTTACCAATGTGTAACGAGGTCGTATATTTAATCTACATGAATCATTGTTTTACAAAGTTTATACAACTCGGTGAACTCGGAGTACTGGGCGCGGTAGCCAACCGGCAACATAATACAATACGCTATCATTAAGAAAGGCATTCGGTAATATTTATCGCGCTAATGTATGTATCTTTTGTCTTTTAAAGGCCAACGTTTCTGGCATTTCACTGGGAATATTATCATGCAGAATCATTTATAAACGTCTTCCTCGCTAAAATGTCTTCTGAATAAACCACGCAGAGATGGCAAAATAGTGGCATAACTACACGTGAACAGGAGGAACTAGATAGTCCCTCACAACCCAGTGACATACCCAAAATCTCTTTTGAACTTATCACATATTAATGGATTTGATTCATTATCTTGGGGTCCGCGACAACTCAAGAAAGAGGCATTTCAACACCCCTTTAAAAAGTCATAAATTTTTTTTTTTTTTTTTAAAACAGCTCGTAACCTTACCTGACGTAATCTATTTAATAATGATAATAATAATTCTTTATTCCAGGATGCGGGGAGGATACTGTAATCCCACACGTCCCATATAGTTAAACATTTTTTTTATATATTTACACAGTAGAGACACAAGAACAAAAATAGAAAAAAAAAATAATAACAAAAATAAATAATCCATTATTATGCAGGGCGTGGTCTTGAGTGAGCTCGGGCCCAACGCTCACTCAGGTGTGGCGCTTGATGCTGGAAGGCTGCGGTCACCACTATGTTATCGGAGGCCATTATTCTCATCCTGGCTCCTATGACCCGGTGTCTCGTTAGGCTGGCGAATCCATTTAATTTTACCAATTCTGTTATTCTTATTATTTTTTTTTACATATTAGCTCCACACAGGAGGCCCTGAGGAAAACAGTTTCCCCCGGGGCCTGTGTCATCTTTGGGAATGCTGTGTGGAGGGTATTTTTGGGGAAAGAAAGGAGAGTAAGTCTAGGAAGGAAAAAGGTACGAGGGTGGGAATAGATCTGAGGGTCAATGTATCCAGGAGTGACGGACGTATGAATCCATCCCTCTCACTGTACAAAGCGATGGGTCGAGAGAGTACCGCTAGAGAGTAAAATGTCTCCATCAACAAGTCTCTTCCGATCCGGCCCGTATGCAGTAGGTGGTCAAATGCATGGGTTGCCAAGATTTAGACAAACCTCACTCATGAACCCGAACACCCTTGCTAAGTCGCCAAACGTAGTGAACCACTTGGGGTATCCTATGGCAGGGGTGTTGGTTATCCAATAAATGGTTGCTGGGGCGGCGGGACCCATACCTGCCTCCCAACTGAAAAATAACTTTTCAAATGAGGTGGTGAAGTTGTATGTCCGGTCTCCAATATCTTCACGCCGCCTCTCCGTGATGGTTTGTGAGTTAGTTTGAAGAATATTAATATCAGTATTATAGTATAAAATAAAATGGATATATGACTTTATACCTGCCAAGCATTAACTCGTGCAGGAGAGGGAGTAAATTGGTACCCGTTGTCGTATTCTTAACTAGATACATCCGATTGCCAATCAAACGTTCTACTCCTCTGGGCTATCAACCACCTTGGTAATAATCGCCAATTAACTTTAATGGTTTACTTTGTCAGTTTTTGTTAAAATAGTGATGTATCTGTTAACCTATCGATTTAACTATTAGATTTTGATTCCATAATACTGCACTGTGACCGGTTTAGACCATCTTTGAAACCAAATATCATTTCGTGCGAAAAAACGCCACTTAGCCACAATTTCGTAGCATTTTTACTGTGTTGTTATTTTTCAAATACATGAAGAGATACTTAATAAAAGTACTTTACTTAGTAAAAACAGCAATTTTATCAATAAGCGGATTTGTTTGTTGAAAATGGTGTATCTTTTTTAAAAAATTATTTTTCAAATTAATACTTTTATTTATTATACTTTATTTTTGTTTTTTAGACATCTTGAATATTTTTTGTTTATTATGAAAAGTTTTTAATATTCTTGGGCAGGCTGAAAAGTAATGCACACATGCTTGTACAGTGCGAACAAAATGACATTTTGAAGCGCACTAGGCGAAATGTGGAAGTGACATTCCCCCTCTACACGCATGCGCGAATTTGAGGTCGTTGATTTCATCCAGTGTATTTTGAGGAGCGGAAGTATGGAGACGTGTTCTAGTGCTGTGTTAACGAATTCGTAAAAATGCAATTCTTACGTATTGTTTTATGTTGTTTTTATGATACTTCTAAGTAATTAATCACCTTTCCCTATAATATTTTTGTCTATAGTTCTTAATTGTCTAAACTTGTGTTTCTGTCATTAATTTTATTAATGTTAATCTTATCCTGACGAAGAAAATTTTGGTTTTGAAAAATGTAGAAAATTTTGATTAATTAAGTGGTAATTTACGATTTTATGATTTGTTTTCATTTAATCTTTTTTGCTTACGCAACGATTCCGTTTAAAAAACTTTCCGTGACAAAAAGGTCCACGTTGTGTATTCCTTACCAATGTATTGGGAAATCCCATTCCCCCATACTTACATAGTCATTGTTGAATAACTGAAGTGCGCAGTGCTAAAATAATTAATATTAGATGCATTAATTTTTAATAAAGAATTAAAGAAACCAGAATGAAAATAATGCACACCTATATTTTTAAATTACTCTGATAGTAACTTGGCTGTGAAATATCATTAAAAAGAATAACACTCTTTGAGGAAAGGAAAGTCTTAAAAAGCAGAAATAATAATTATTCATGATATCCAGAGAAATCGGGAAAGTGAAGCAAACCTCAAAGAAGATTATTTGATTCACGATTTAAAAAATTTCGAAGAAAATGCTCATCTGCCCTGATGATGGACACTGTAACGCTGGCCGAAACGTTGGCTAAAGAAGGAGTTAGCGAAACACGGCACAACACCCCAAAAACAATAACAAAAATACTTTTTGGCCGTGAAAACCTAAAAACATACCCAATTTCGAAGAAAATACATTTTTAATCAATATAATATTAAATTTTACCACTTACAATCAGAGTTTTTGATCAGGATAACCGCTCCATCGACGCACAAAAGTTACAAGCCAATGTCTGGATATTACAAAAAAAAAATCATATTTTGTTCGACCGCACAATTGCGTGAAAGAAAGCCGTAATGTGATTTTCATAGTTAGTAAAACTAAAAAAAAAACAACTAACTAACCATCACGCCGTTTCTCCACAGGAGTAGACAGAGAGGAAGGACTGTCAAACAACTCGGTCTTGGAATACACTCTTTGCCTCGTTTACATTCATACCTCGACTGATACATACTCTTCCATTATTCTGACTCTTGACATGGCCCGAATCAAGTATCGGATTCACTTGATCATGCTGTGTCTTCCTCGGGCGTCCCCGACTTTTTCTACCATTCACATTTCCGTCATATATTCTCATACTCCTTTCTTTGTTCATTCTCTCTGTATGCTCAAACCATCTGAGGGTGCCTTTCTTAGTCATTGCGCTTACATCAGCCTTGCATTCTCTGCGGATATCCATATTTCTCACGCATCATACTTGCCTTCACCACACGTACGCCACAGGGATCTCATTTCTACAGCATTTAGTTTACTTTCATTCCTCGTCCACCAGTAAAGTTGTACTAATTAAAACAGCTATCAAGAGATGGCACTGATTGCTAAATTTGTGATTAATACCGAAAGGTATGTCCTATTTGAACACTAACGCAAAAGAGTCTTCACTTGAAAGCGTATTACAATTTTTGTAGAATACGGTCAACATTTGAATATGACATATGCGTCATTTTGCCTGGTTCCTGCTTTTGCAACGTTTTAGAAGAGCGGACGTTACGAGATGCGCGGCGCGTTGCGATTCGACTTGCGCGTATTTTTTGAAAGTGTAGCTTTATTTCTTGAAATAATTTTTTAAGTGAGTATGTTAGGGAAGGAAGTGCTTATGGATTGAACGCCTGTGCACACAATCGATATTACGTAAATGTGACAGGAATCGCTTTTATCGTTTTCAATTTTACGGTGCAATTCCACGAGCAAATCAAAAAACCTACCTGCAAGTGCCCGCAGATGAAAATATATAAAAGAAAAACGTCATCATATTTGTAAAAAGCATTAACTTTGTGGCTCGCCATAATTTACAATAAAACATTTAAGATGCTTAAATAATAACAATTTTTCAGAGTTTGCAAATCATCTAAATCCACGGATCACACTTTTAATAAGGTACAGGGTTAAAATTCTTCGCCGTAACAAAAAAAGCAAAAAAAAAATTGATAATTTAGAAGCACTTGAAATTAGAAAATCCCTAAATAATAATTTTAGTAATTTGAATGATCAAATAAATTTATCTTTTAGTCTTATTTTAAATATATTTCCAGTGAACGACCCTGTTCTTCCCGCAAAACCCGCAATTACCACTACCTCCGTGCTTACCTCCCACTCACACACATAAAATTTGTATGACTGACAATATTCTATGTCATAGATTAGTTACAATATTCTCCTGACGAACGAAGGGTGCTTCCAAAACCAGTAGAGTGTTAATAAAATAAAAGTGGTCTACAACAAATGTATGTGCTTTTTAATTATAAAAACGTCATCTATGGTCAAGCTTAGAATGGAACGTCATTACAATAATTTTTTTTTAAATAGTTTGGGCCTTACTAAGAAACGTGTTTTAAATTTCATACAACTGATAAATAACCATCAACGCAGGATAGGGTAAATAGTTGTTTATCAGTGGTGTAAAATTTAGAACACATTTATGCAGCATGATCGGTTTACTTGGACAATACGTGGGTACTTAAGACTAACGATTGTTAAGAATGTATTGTTTATTTTCACATGTTTTGTGTTCCCGATTAGATAGTTCCTACACCAAAGTACTTAGTTGGTAAGTATGTACTTATACAAAAGTTAGTTGGTAGGGACAGAAAAGTTTGAGTTATAAGCTCTGTCATGTTTCACTTGGCACCAACTCACTAAGTAGGTACTTTCGTTGCGGCCCGATTGAGAATTTAGTCACAGTTGCTGTAACAATATTTGCCACACTCTTTCCCACAGGCCGTCTGAAGAATGGCCACATCTTTCTCAAGAAAGTAGTGCCATTGTCGTCGGGCTGCAGAGTTGTACGGAGAAATGTCATTTGTATCCGAGGCACGCGCGAAACGGTGTGAACACTTTGGTGGTCAGGACTGTACCTGGGAACAACGGTCGTTAATTCTTCATTTACGGTAATAGCTTTACGTGAAATCGAACAATACCAACATAGATAGGTACCACTAAATAACAAAAAAAGAAAGAAATACGTGATGTAGAAAAGGGTAATTTTTGATTCATTGTATTAATTGAACATCCCCCACACGCATTATTCAATGGAACAATCAAATTGTCTTTGATGATAATTTTCTCATGGTTGCTTGTCATGTCTAACTTATTAAGGTGATACAATGGTCCAGGAAAAAATTGAAATCGAAATATACGCCTCTTTTTGGGCGGAATTTAAAAATACTTGAGAAAAAACTTCTGGAAAGGTATTTGAGAGTTGTTTTTATAGGTTGATTATTGTAAAAACAAGGAAATATAAGATTGATTTCACGGAACCAAGCGACGCAGAGTCTAGGGACTTCAATTTCCTACGGGACGGAAGTGATACAAAATGGGTGTGACAAGTGCATAGTTCTTACGTCGACGGCATAAGGTTCACTTTAAAAATCCAAATTCTTCGAGTTCCGGCCGTCTTATCAGTCAAAAATAACAACGCGAAAATGCATATTTTATTTTATTTTGTGAAGTTAAGGTAAAAAATTATTTTTTTGCGATTATTAAAAAAAAACTGAATTTGCTACATTATAACCATATCTGAAAAAGGGTTTATAAGTAGGAGAATTTGCACTTGAAAGTGTTTTTTATAGAATTTATTTTTTATTTTTTTACTTTAATTAATTTACTTTATTTTTTTTCTAAGCTTATAAAAAGACTTAAAAAAAATATCGATATTTTCTAAGGCCAAAATGTGTTCTACTCGCAGTATTTAATTGAAGCATCTATAATATTTCTAAGCGATCAAATTTTCAAAACAAAAACACATGATTTTGTATGATTTGCATTATTTTACACGGCTTCATCTTAATTGTTAAAATCGTTTAACTAATTTGGGAGGCAGGTATGGATCCCGCCGCACCCCGGAAACCATTTATTGGATAACCAACACTTCTGCTATAGGTCACCCCAAGTACGACGTAGCAGGGGTGTACGAATTCACCGTGTACGGGTGAGCAGTGTTCAGGTCTTGGCGGCGGATGCGCTTGCTCACTAGCTGCGTGGCGGACCGGATCGGGAGAGGTCAGTTTGGGGAGACCCTTTGACCTCTCCAGGTCGTCCCATCGTTTTGCACCGCAGCGGGATTCATTCGATAAAAAGTTTAATTTTTTTGATAAATCGTACAAAATTATAATATTTCGAAAAAAAATTAGGCCACGTAAAACCAATTTTAAAAGTGAACAACTTTTCTGTGTTAATATTAAAAGATACCAAACAGAAGGCCTATGAGGAGGAAAAGATGTGAGGGGTAGTTAGGAATCTTGAGGTCAGTGTGTCCAGGAGTGACGGACGTAAGAATCCATCCCACCCACTAATGTTCCGAGAGGGTACTGCTGGAGAGGTCTCAGTTAACCAGTCTCACCTGGTCCGGCCTGCCACGCAGTTGGTGGGCAGGCGCATCCACCGCCAAAACCCAAACAAACCTCAACTTGTAAACCAGGGCACCGTCTAAGTCATCAAACGTAGCGAACCACTTGACCTGACCTATTGCAGAGGTTTTTATTTAAAAAAAAGTATAAAGGAATTGGGTTTTAATTTTGTTCGCCACAAGTCTCCCAATTCTTTGAAAGTATTCATAGCTGAAAGTTTAAGTTATAAGAACTACCTATATTTTTATTTTTTATTTTTGGAATAACATAATGATGCAATTCTCAAATCGTAATAATTAATAGGTGGGAATAATATTATCGACCCTCAATCGAAAATTTGAAACATAAGAATCAGAAATAGATACGTTCGCGCCTAGGAATGAATTCCCTACAGGGCCGTTCCTAAATGCGACCGTACCTTTTTCTTTTTTCTTTTCAAATTTTCGTTTGAGAATCGTTAATTTTATCTTTAATTCTTAATTGAAGCATAATGAAGCACCAGATTCCTACCCACCCTTTAAACCCTTTTCCTTCCCAGAATTCTCCCCTCCTTCCTTTCCTTGGAAAAAAAACCCTCCACACAGCATCCCCAAAGATGACATAGGCCCTGAGGGAAATTATTTTCCTCAGGGCCTCCTGTGTGGAGCTCATGTAAAAAGAAAAAAAAAAAAAAAAAACTGGCGTGATGAAAGACTGTAATTTTCAATAACAAAATATCGTCCAAAAAAGTCTTGTCTGTAAAGATTGCTTCTTTGATATATGAAAATATTCAATGCTGCATGGAAGCCTGTTTTATTTCGTGACGTTGAATTCTCTAAGTATTGAGAGGTCAACGGCTTTATATTTTTAATAGGATTTATTATATTTCGCATGGATTATAAAAGTAGTAGCCAAAAGTCGTTAATGCGAACATCAAAATTTAAAGTGCATTTTTTAACACGCATAAATTTGTAAAGAATTCTGGGAATGTTAATATCATACCGTAAGATTTCATTTAGTCATGCTTAATCTATGACATCCATAATAAAGTATTATCTTAATATGCAAAATATATGGTTGATGAGGTGTAATATTAATATTTTGACTAAACATCGGAACAAATATTGCACCATAAAATATAAACATTGAATACATGATTGATATACAGAATATTTATTTAAATGAAGAATTGAATACCTGATTATCTATAGAATACATGTGTAAAGGTAGAATTTAATACCTGATAATATACTTAAATATGAGCATTGAATACATGATTAATATATAGAATATTTAAATGTGAGCATTGAATACAGGATTAATATATAGATTACTTAAATATAAGCATTGAATACATGATTAATAAATAGAATACTTAAATATGACCATTGAATACAAGATTAATATATAGAATACTTAAATATGAGCATTGAATTCATGATAAATACCTATTTTAAAGAAGCACAAAGCAAAAAGTTTTTTTAATGCGTGTATCGGTATGGGTACCGCCACCGCACAGGGAACCATTATATATCGGGAAACATTTATTATAACTAACACCACTGCCACAGCTCCGCTAAAGTGATTCGTTACGTTGTGACTTAGCAGGGATGCTCGAGTTTACGGGGTAAGTTTTTTTTATTTAAGATTATTTAGGGAACAAACAGTTGTATATAAAGTATTTGTAAAAGAATGGATTCATTCATTCGTCACTTCTGGACACATTGACAGTCGGATTCCTGTCCACCCCTCATACGGAGAAATTTTCCTTCCCAGAACTTCCGCACTTTTCCTTTCAAACAGTATCCCCAAAGATGACATAGGTCCTGAGAGAACATTTTTCCTTAGAGCCCCCTGTGTGGAGCTAATGTAAAAAAATCAGCCAGTTGAAAAAAAAACCTGCTTTGAATTTTTTGATAGTACCTATATTTGTATGGGAATTCGCTAAGAATTAATATGAATATTCATACAATAATAATAATAACGTTATATTTGGATAGCGCAGTTTTGTGCAATTTCACTTCAAGTGCGCAGTTAAATTTATTTTGGGTTGCCCTGAATAGGTTTTTCTTCTAACCGCGCGTTGAGCATTTTGTTATGCATCAAAACATTCATCGATTTTCAGCACCACGTAAATTTGTCGTTGTGGTGAAAATTAAAAAAAACATAATTAATTTAACATTAGCGCGATGTATGAATGTGAACGAGGCAAGGAGTATGTGCCAAGATCGAGTTGTTTGGCGGTCCGTCCTCTCTGCCTACCCCTGAGGGGAAACGGCGTGATGGTTAGTTAGTTAGTTAGTTAACATTAGCAGTTCCTGGTTCCAGGCGTAACTATATACGGATAATACGTTGATTAGTTAATAGCTATACTTTACCTTCTTAAGGTCGTAATGCACGCATAAATAAAATTATAAGCTTTTTACTTGATAGTTTAATAAGTTATAAGCTATAACCATTTAAAGTTACTATCAACATACGTAATATTTTAGGTATAAGGAAAATATTATACAGATTCATAGAAAAGCTTAATTTCTCTTCTACAAATTATATATTTTTAATTTCCACGTAAAATGCGTTCAGAGAAATAAATATTTTTTTATATCATTGAAGAAGAAGATAATACTAATAAATCTAAAAATGTAACAGAAAAAGACACAATGTTATCGGTCGCAACTGGGAGTCGAAAGCAGGATCTCTTACTGAACAGACTTCAATAATTTTTGTTATTGTTTTTGGGGTGTTATGCCGTGTTTCGCTATCTCCTTCTTTAGCCAACGTTTCGGACAGCGTTACAGTGTCCATCATCAGGGCAGATGAGGACAGGATGAGGACAGATGAGGACAGGGCAGGATGATGGACACTGTAACGCTGTCCGAAACGTTGGCTAAAGAAGGAGATAGCGAAACACGGCATAACACCCCAAAAACAATAACAAAAATACTTTTTGGCCGTGAAAACCTTAAAACATACCAGACTTCAATAATATATATAAAAAGTTATTCCAATAATTGTCTTTTGTTCAGTTATTTTAGTGGGTATAAAAAGTGTCCCTTATAAATAAAATCTAAGAAACACCATCTACACGTAGGTTAAAAACAAATTTGTTACAATTTTATGATCATTTATATAGATAACTGCCAAAAACAGGAAAATTCGTTCAAATATTTTGTTAATTCTGAATTTTAAATTTGATATCGATAAAAATTATTCATAATTTTCCACAAATGCTCCTTTTTGCAGATTTTCTGATTGATTCCTATAAAGACTAAAGTTTTAGGAAGAATTTAAACATTTCAGTAGGTTCGGCCTGAGAAAATGACTTTTAAAGTTCGACCCCAAGCCTTGCACAACGATTAAAAAATTGATTATTTTTCCACAAATGCAATTTGTTGAAGATTTTTTGGTTGATTCTCATAAAGACCAAAGTTTTTAAAAAGAATCCAGATTTTTTGTCGATTTGTCTGAGAAAACGGTTTTTAAAGTCAACCGCAAGCCTTAACTTTTTACCCGAAAAAAATGTGAATTATCCACAAATGCTCCCTTTTGCAGCTTTTTGATTGATTCCTACAATGACATTTTCCTATAAAAATAAATAGGTCCCGTCGGCCGAAAAAGGCCGAGTTGGTTAAGGCGCTGTATCCGGGTAAGATAAGAAATCCTTTTCTGTGTCTTGTTCTGTTTTATATTTCGTTAAAGTTTATGAATAATATAATCTTCTTTAATAAGATATTACATCGATATGTACAACCTTTAAAAGTTATTCCAATAAATAGATAAATTAATAAAAAATAAAAATTTAATACCAAATTGATTTATTTTATTTTAAAGCGCCCTAGAGTTCATTATCACTGTATCAAAAAATTTACTGCAATTATTACGATAATGATACAATAAAGTAGCACATAGGTAATAATAATAATTTTTTATTATCCAAATCGTTTCGATGACATACTAGGTAATAAACAATTGGACAAAAAATTGTCAAAAGAAGCGAAGCTAGCCGTCCATAATGGAGTACTGGTGTATGGCAGTGAGGCATGGAACTGGCAGAGAAAGGATGAAAGTAGACTGAATGCTGTAGAAATGAGATCCCTGAGACGTATGTGTGGTAAAACCATGTATGATCGTGTGAGAAATGTGGAGATCCGCAAAGAATGCAAGGCTGATGTAAGCGTAATGAATAAGATTAAGAAAGGGACGCTCAGATGGTTTGGGCATGTAGAGCGAATGAATGAGGAAAGGAGTGTAAGGAGAATATATGACGCAAATGTGAATGGTAGACGAAGTCGGGGACGCCCGAGGAAGACATGGCACGACCAAGTGAATCAGATACTTGAGTCGGGCGATGTCAAGAGTCAGAATAACAGAAGAGCATGTATGAGACGATGTATGAATGTGAACGAAGCAAGGAGTGTGTGCCAAGATCGAGTTGTTTGGCGGTCCGTCCTCTCTGCCTACCCCTGCGGGGAAACGGCGTGATGGTTAGTTAGTTAGTTAGTTAGTTACTTGGTAATAATTGAGAAATCCATACTTGAAATCCGTGAGTGCTCCTTATTTAATTTGCTAGGCTTATTTGAGTGTGTGGATTATGAGCATGGTTCAGAATCCGCGAGGTGTTCCCCATGCTCTAAGAATCATAAACCGTGCCATAAGTATGTACTATACTCTTAGTATTTACAAATATCATAATAATATAATCTGTTTAAAATAAATGCAAATGTTTACAATGTCTGCTCTCTCTAGCTATGGTTCTAACATAACCAAAATATTTTGTAAATATTTATTTAAATTGGTGAGCGATAGATAGATTGATCATTTTTCATTGATAACCATCAAGGGCGTATATAGAAGAGGGGTTTAGGTTAGGTTAGGTTAGGTTCAACTCACCCCCCTCCCCATCAACCTCAGTATTGCGTAGGAAAAAAAGAGAATAATCCCCATAGATTAAATTTCTGAAAAGTTGTGGTAAGTAGAGGTCCCAACAAATTTTCCAATTTCTCCCAAGATCGAACCGCTACTTAGTAGTCGAACCCCCCCCCCCCCCCGCCATGTAAATTTTGTAGCTACTTGATTACTATATTCTTTTAGATTAATTAGGAAGGACACTTATTCAGTTTTATGAAAATATAATGATACCATAAACATATATCTTTAGATTTCGTTATTTAACTTCTGTTTGTAAAATGACAGAGTAAAACATTCTCTGGCATATTTAAGGTTAAATAATTTCAGCATTGTTTTTTTAACAAGATTTGGATAGCTAAATACTTTCCACATTTCATTTAACCTTCTATCTCCTCTACCTCGTAGCCCCAAACAGCGATACTATGGATCCTATTAAAAAACTAGATAATCTGAAAGATCGTAATTCCCAGTGAAATCGATTGCGAAAATTGTCTACAATATACCTAGTTCAGACCAAAGTCTTCTTTCATTATTAACAAATCAATTTGTTACTGTGTATTATTCTAGTTCTGAAAGGGCCCATCTAGTTTATTCGACATCATCTGTATGAACTACTATGCAAACGTCTCTTTGCCTCAGCCATTGTGCCACAAAAGGAATGTTCATGCAGAAGATAAGTCTTTATTCTCTAGCGCAGGTGAAATTGACACATAATCTAGACGTGACTTTCGTATATTGAAATATAATATCAACTAACAGACAATTAGTTTCACGCTTGTTATATTTAAACGTTTAAAACTCAGGGTTTCCAAATAAGAAAACTTTTCAATGTAGTCTTTAAACCGTTGATAGTGGCGTTATTTTATATTCAACGAAGTAAAACCACACCATCGAGAACAAGAAGAACCTTACTTGACTAGTTTTGCTACCGGGTTTTGCCAGAATTTTCAAACAAATAACTTTATGATATCTTTTTATTGAAAAGTCACTAAATAGGTAACAAACAAAATAACATTATCAACGTAATCATTGAAAAAAAATTGCCACCTTAAAAAAAATTAAGCAAAAATAAGTGTCGTACATAAAACCACAGCCGCATTATTACTAACATGTTATTCGCCGTATCCATGATAAAGTTTGTGTTGATCTAAATCATGAATTTATATTCTTAATTGCATCTTATGTTAAATGAAATGTGTGTGATTGTACTACCCTCTTCTCGTTTGGGAACACAAATTATTATCATTATTTATTGTTTTATTTTTATCAGATTCTATTTATTTTTTGCCATTCGAATTCGACATCGAATCGACAGGCCGTCTGACTCTCATGCGGATGGGTTCAGCTGAGTCACACCGCCAACACCCGCCAATACCCGCCAATACCAGACAACACGCATCACAGGTTATAGAGAGTCACACAGAGGTCACTGGGTTGAATTCCACTCCTCGGACGAAACGTGTGAGATTTATTCAAACACAACTAGAGGTCACTGATAATAAACATGTAGATATTATTTATTCGTGTTCCTAAAGAAACTAAAAACTTTTTAGGTGGTGATACCTTGAAAAACTTATTTTAGATAATTTGTTATACTTTTTTATTTATACCTGATGAAGAAATCTTTGATTTTGCAGGTTATTTCCGTTTAACTATATTAAGACGATAAACCACGTCATCTAAAAATAACACTCCTTATGCTGATGGCGATAAGATCTAAATTCGCAATTAACAATAAAAATCATCGCCAAAAAGCCTGTTTTATTTTATTTTGCGATGTTCAGACACAAATAGTTAAACGTTTTACGATTATTATCTAAAGAAATTAATTATACAATAAAACCTTAACCGAAAAAGGGTTCGTAAGTAGTAGACTTTACACTTAAAAGCAATTTTTGTAGGCCTGACACTTTATTTTTTTCTGGGCTTATAAAAAGACTTTTCAAAAAAAGGCAAATATAATGTGTTCCACTCACAGTATTTAATTAAAGCATTTAAAGTAGTTCTGGGTGATTAAACTTTCAAACCAAAGTCACAGGCTTTTCCATTACTTCGTAGTGCTTCTTATAGAGATTTCTTACCATTCAACACAACTATACAACGTTGTGGATAATCGTAATTCTAAATAATAACAATTATTTACAAAGATAATAGTGATTTTTAAAAGTTCCTCAACTTTCCCGGTGTACGTTAGATTTTTTTTTTTGACGTTATCCAAATTTCATCTTTTGTCGCTTTTTAAATTTTTGGCGTTGAGTCTAATCTAAACCTTTTACAACCTGCATCTGTAAATATGCAGTCACCCCTAACACAGCATCCCCAAAGATGACGTATGCTCGGAGGGAACCCTGTTTGAAGCAAATGGATAAAATAAATAACTGCTGTTAATTTGAGAGAATTTAAATAGTTTTAACAAAAGTTATAACGATTAAATAATAGTTTTTATCACAGCCCCACGTTGAGCGTCAATTTATAACGGTAAAAATGTTAAACACTTAGTGAGTTTGTAACAAAGACTTTTATTGGAGAAAAACTATAACAAAATAATAAGGAAACAATATAAAGTTACATATAAACAAATATAACTACACTTCGCTTTATCAACAAGATGTGTTATCTCCGACTGTAATCGGAAGGCAGAAATCTCTAGGGGCTCCTCCACCTTACCAAAGCGGACAATGTATCTAGCTATTTTAATAAATTTTTAAATATATGTTGTAGCTTTTTATATAGTCCTTGATATATCACTACAGAAAAATTGCCCTACAAAAAATTGCCACGTTTTGGAGTGTTATTATTATTTCCCAAACCAGTTGAATGCTCTTCGATCTTTAAACAATGGTTGTTGAGCCTTATTAGTAACATTATTTGCTTTCCATATCACGTTTACTGGAATTATCTGATTTTCCATTCTGGGTGTGATGACTTCATTTCGATATCGAGACTAAAATCGTAAATTCCTTGTACCAACCTATCTACCTGTCTGTACGAAGTCAAGTACACCTATCTGCATTATTGTACATCGCTTCAATGTAAGACTGTAGTGAGATTGCGGTGTGTTCGGTAAAGTTCACTGAGAATCTGACCATAATCCTGATACGAGATTATAACAATATAAAAGGAACATGTTAAGACATGTACTCCCCATGTTTATCTTGTAACCTTGAAGATTGCACCGAACACGTTTGATGGGAACTTTTGACTCATCCATTACCAGCAGGTTTTTAGAAAATTTCGCTGGAATTCTGACTGATATTCTGTGAAATCCAAGTAACGTTTGCTTGAAGTTCAATCAGAGCTATGTGACCTTTCCTTTGCAATTTCAATACAAATTTATTGCTCATTGAATTTCACCATGATTTGACATAATCTGTATTGATATTATAAATAAGTGACGTAGAATTTTTTCGCGTTATTTTTAATGTAAACATCTTTAAAAAAAAAAATAAACATAGTACACAATTTATTACGAAACAAATTGCTTGACATTCACATAGATTTTTGAAAAAGTTTTATTTTTATTTTTATGTAAACTACACACAGGAGGCCCTGAGAAAAATAATTTCGCTCATGGGGATGCTGTATGGAGGGTCTTTTTAAGTAAATGAAGAAAAGGAAGTTTTGGGAAGGAAAAAATGTTTTAGGGGTGGGCCGGAATCTGGCGTTAGTGTTTCCAGGAGTGACCTATGAATCCATCCCTTGCACTGCATTGAACGGCGCTGTGTCGAGGTCCGGCTGGAGAGGTCAAAAGTTGACTCCCTCAACGGCTCGCCACGCAGTTTGTGGGTAGACTCATCCGCAAGACGTGAACTAATCTCCCCATGAACCCGCTAAGTCACCAAATGTAGCGAACCACGTATTATTTATACTTTGATACATTTTAAATTATGTCAATCTATTTATAATTCCATACTCGTTGTATGTAGGTTGTGGATAGGTTTTTTAATCATACAGACACGAAAAGTTTTTTACGTAAAAATATTTATAAGAAAGGTAAAATCATTTAACTATTCTTCATCATCGATTCCTCATACCTTAGTAAATGCTTGGCAATGCATTCCACCTATTTCCACGATTGATATTCCTTCTTCAATAAGAATGCGAAGCGCTTTACAACACGTAGCTAAGTATTCGCGAATAAAATAACGTGTTAGTTTTTTTCCGCTGTTTTTTACAAGTGTAATTGAGTGATTTACGCAATTTTTTCTCAAGCACAGTCCAAATATATCAGGCTTAAGCGAGATAATTTATCAGAACTAAGAAGGTAGTTTGCTCATTATAAAAAACGCATTGCGCGGCGAAGAGGAGAACGATTTCCAGACGCGTATGAATCATTTAGTAAATCTGATTTTGAGACCCCCTGACAACGGGTCACGATCGCGGATGTCTGGGACTGCGGCTCTACTCTACTGGTAAAAGCAAATACTATTTTATTCTGTATAACTGAGCAAGAAGCTGCTGGTCCATGGTCCCTAGTTTACTGTTTACGGATTTACTATGCTATCATTATTTTGATGCACTTTTATAGAATTGTTAATGACATTTATTAGAAATGTTATTCATGTAGCAAACTTGATACATTAGTACCTACTAAGGCTTTAAGGAAATCTACTTTAGATTAGAAAAAGGATATCTTTAAACGTTATAGCTTATGACGGAAATACGGCTTCAATTTTTCAAAAAAGACACATTAAAAATACTCACCAACTATCTTAAAGACAGAATACAAAGGAACAAAAATTGGGAAAATTAATAGTTCAGAAGCACATATGAAAAATGGAGTTCCGCAAGGAACTGTACTTGGCCCGATTTTATTTTATTTCGTAATCCCTAGATAAATTGTTTCCTACACCTTTCGGTCGGGGTGAGGGATTGGGCGGTTACTCGGCTGAGTGATCAGTGATGGCATGATAGCATTTTTTTATTCGTTTTTTAGAAAAAAAATTAATAAATAGTAGGCGGAAATCTATATTTCATTAATATTTTTTACTCCAAATAATGTCAGGAATCGCTGGTTAAAGTAAGTCAAGTACGTCCCTTAATACCCTAAACGGGAAAAATAAATCGTTTCATACTTATTTTTCAAAGAAATCAATAGAAAGTAAAGTTATCGGGTATTGGGAGGGAATATTTGTGATTGTCTTCAGGTCTTGATCGCTTGAGACCAGTTACGTTTGGGTTCGAAGTTTGGAGTAAAAAGACTTTGCTAATTCTACAATGAATGCTTTTTAAGGTGCGGAATTTTCGTGTTAATGATAATGTTTCGGACAAACCGTTTGATTTTAGTTATAACCACTTTTATTATAACACCATGGAGTGGCGCTCGTCCCAACGTACTAATGAGCCTGAGCAATATTGGCCTGTAATATTCAATTGTTGGTATTTAATGACCCATGCTGGAGGTAAAAGAGGATGGAGCAAGGTATTGTTATTGGCTGAGTTTCGACAAAGAAGAAAAAAGACCCCTTTAAAATGGGGGAAATTCCGCCTGGTTCCGCGGAGATCCGATTGAGAAATACACACGAGGCTGAAGGCAGTGCAGGAATTTTAGCGGCGGGAATTGATGACTTTAATAAAAGCAATACTCGTTTGGTAGGAAGTGCTCATTCATTAAACTTCATATTCTACGGTAAAAATAATAATTATTATAAGTAACGTAAACAGAATAAAAAGGTTTTAGCCAGCAAAAAGGTAAAACGTTCCGTTTTAATGTATATCAGTATACGAGTGTATTCATGTGAATAAATTAAGTAGGTACCTATTAGTTTTGGTCTTCAGCTTTACTTAAGATTTGGATTAAATAAAAGAAGCAAAAATCTTGCGTCTTATCGTATTTTTGACAGTGTAATTGATATTTCACTTCATCTACTCCAGTTTTAGTGGGTTTAGGATACGGGTGACAGATATTAAAGTTTTCCAAGCCTTCACTGTCCAAGACTGGAAGTGAGCGTGTTGACAACCCAACTAAGTTGCAGTTCAAAACGCCTTTGAAAAGTGATACAAAAGTCAATAAAAGTGAAATTTATAGCTCGTAACCTAACCTGACGTACCCTATTAACCTATTTTCGTTATATGTTTTTGGGGTGTTATGCCGTGTTGCGCTTCCTCCTTCTTTAGCCAATTGTCACGATAATATTTATTTTGATTAAATAAATATTGTCTTGACCTATTTAATCTTAAACTCACCTGGCCGCTGTCGTTTTATTATGATCGCCGTAAAGATTAAACCGCTAGCGTCTAGCGCCATCTATTTCCGGCGGCACTTTTTGGAATTTGCTTCGCCTGGGGAGCGGGAGTCAATTCGACCAGTCACTTAAGATAGAGTTTTGTGGATTTTTTAATATGGGATAAACCCTTTTTGATAAAGTTATTTCAAACCGCGAGCCGGATCCTGATGTTTGATCGAATACAAAACACGACCCATTGTAGTGAATCGGGCTTTATCGGTCGCCGGTTTTTGTGACCTTCACGTGGAAAAACCATGACTTTGTCGGAGTATATCTTTTTAATCCTGTCTCGGATGGCGACGTTATTTGCGGGAAAGCACCTTGATGGCCTTGCTTGGCCGCTGCTACCCGTATTTCTGTTTTGACGAATTCCCGGCGGACATAATGGATGAAGACACCTTCTGGAACTTGACAAATCTCAGGGTACCTTGGTGCGCTCAGCCGAGGACCTGATCGAGGGCGTGGAACCTGCTGCCTGACAAAGGGAAGGGGCCTGGTTTGCAGAAGTGTCTCCTAGAGTCTTCTTACTTTTCTTCGTATTTTCTCGAGTTTACGGCTTGCAGCCCATCGGCGCGCAAAGTGATATCTATTAAAGTGCTTCCGGGATATAGTAGTAAATTAGAATTGGTCCAACAGGTATGTTCTGTCACGATAATATTTGGAGTCCCTTGGAGGGCACCTATGTATACCCATACCTTCAAAATATAGGTGATATTGTTATTTGCTAAATTATTTCTTTTATTGATCACAAAATGCCCGAAGATAAAAAACTGTATTTCCCTTCCCACAAGCTTGAGGGAGATTCTAATGCTCTGCCGAGAAATGCACGTTACACAATGTTTCGGATAGCGTTACAGTGTCCATCGTCAGGGCAGATGTGTAATTGTTAGTACATAAGCACACATTTCACCACTAACAATTACACAATTACACATCTGCCGTGATGATGGACACTGTAACGCTGTCCGAAACAAGAAAAACATTGGCTGAAAAAGGAGGTAGCGCAACACGGTATAACACCTCAAAAACATGTAACGAAAATACTTTTGGCCGTGAAAATCTAAAAATTTACCCAATTAAGCTAGTTCTTTTCATCACTTTCCATAATGTTATATCACTTTTCAAGGTGTATTGAGTTATCCAGTTACCGATTAAAGGTAAAATCAGTAATTCAGTTTCCTATAATGATATTGATTGTTGCTGTTGTTGGATAAGGTCAAGGGGATTATGCAATTACAAATTCAATAATTTACTAGCAAAGCCGTTACGAAGACAAGAAGTAACATATCTATATATGTTTACTCATGAAATTTTATAAAACAATGAAAAATATCGAATTTTTTATTGAATTATTCGATTACGTGGTTTGCCGTTATAAATTCGATACATCGCGTCCCTTCCGTTTCGTTTCTTACACAAGTGTTATGCATCAATACACTTCCGTGACTGTACAATATGCTCACGTGCAGTTAAATCTAACTAAATTAGACACAGTGACTAACTAACGGTTAACTAAACTGAACGCTTTTGAGGTAACTGTCAGTTGCAGAAGATGCTATACCTTTACCCCCATAATGTGTCAAACTTAATTAGGAACTACACCACAGGTATTATTACGCATGACCAGTTATGTTTTGAAATTACCGCTACGAAATACGTATCACTTATCAAAAAAATAAAGCATAAAAAAAACTAAGTAACCATCATTCCAGAACTCTGTCTTAGCATACAATCATTGCTTCATTCACATTCATACATCGATTCATAACTAATCTCTAATTCCGAAGTTTAACATGGCCAGGAAAAAGTATTTGAATAACTTTATGAGACATTTCTTCATCAAGCATCCCTGAATTCATCTACTGTTCGTCATGTACTGCGCGTCGTATATTCTCTTTATGTTCCTTTCCCCGATCATCCGCTGTATATATTCAAATCATCCAAGCTACCCTTTCTAAATCTTATCCATTGCCCTTACATCAGCCTTGCATTGCTTCCGGATCATTCATCATCTTCATTTCTATAGCATTCAGTCTATTTTAATCCTTCCTCTGCCAGTCCATGCCTTACTGCCATACATCAGGGTTGATAATTATGTATTCATTAATGAAAAAAAACCTATTAGTAAAACAAACGTACACATTTAAACAACTTATAAAATCAATAATAATTGAACAAATGTTGCAAAAAAATCGTACATCGATCGCATTGTAGACTTCCATTATTAATTATTTGTTCAAATCCCTTTCTCTTCGCACTAAACCGCCGCTACCCGAATTTCTACCAATTTCTTGAAATTTTTAGGCTCCTAAAAAAATATTTGTTATTTTTGAAGATAATATCTAGACGTGTACCACAACGAAACGCAAATTATATGAAATTACCTCAATAGAAAAAAATCGCAAAGTTTGTTTGCAAAATTATTATAAACACGTTCATATCACTTATTTTAGAAGTTAAATAAGTGATATGATATGATTATATTTAGAAGGAAAAATGTAAGGCAATTATATATTAGGAAAATCATAATACATACCCAAAAACAGCGGCTCCACTACACTTCCATAGACCATTATCATGACACCAGACATGCAAAGAGGAACCCAGTAGTTCCTCCCACCACTTATTCATCCTTAGCTCAAAGACAATTTTCGTACTTAGGCCCTAAATTGCTTAATCTTATACCCGATGCTTGGAAATCAAAAAGTGATAGCATTCTGCGTAATCTGGTAAATGATTGGCTTCTGGTCTTGGGGACAACTGAATGCGAAAATATGTTAAACAACAGCCATTAAAATTTCTTTTTTGTTGACATTCATATATACTGGTATTATATTGGTATTTCTAACCTTAATATTATTTTTATACAATTTACGTTTAAAAACTACAAAAAAATTTCTTTGCATTTTCTTTTCTCTACTTTCCTTTTTCTTTTTTAATCCATTATTTTATTTTATTTTATTTTTTTCTTTCTTACCCATTTTTTTTTGATTTTCGAGTTGATTAATTCATCAAAATCAATACTAAAATTTCTTGAATTGGTTGAAGAGCATAAGTGCTAATAAAAAATTAAAAAAACACTTTTTTATTTTTCTTTTGGAATGTTCTTGTTATTTCTCTTCTCTATATTTTATTTTCTATTGATAAATATATAATTTACACTTATAAGTAACTTCTTGTATCTACCATCAAAACCTTAATATTATTTATCAAATGTTATATTTAAGTTTAAGACAATATTATAGTCAACACACTATTTACATGTAAAATATCTGTTCATTTTGACTGTTCTAAAACGGGCAAATTGCCTAGTTGGACAGCCAAAGCTCATTATAACAATGTAATATGTAATGTTTCTCAAAATAAATAAATAAATATGTACCTATGAAAAACTTCATAGTGTATCTAAAAAAGCTATTTTAGATGATCCTTATGAGGTTTTGGCTCTATTTTAAGCGAGTCGTGTTTTATTAAACATTTTCACAATTTTCGCTTCAATTTTATCGTTTTAAACATTAGCGCGCTCTCTCCAACATTCGTAATTACATATCTCTCCATCTTTTTCTTGTTGGGAAACGGCGATTGAAATGCTGTAAAGGACAAGATGTTAACTTATCAGGAGAGTGGAAAGAAAGTTTAAAAAAAATATATCTCTCTTGTTTTTTTAGACCTATAATTAGGAATTTTTATATAAAATAACATTGAATAGATCTTCCATAACACTTAACATTTTTTTGTAAATTCCTTTAATAACGGTATTTAATTTATTTTTAATTTTTCAGTAAAAAATCGACTTAAAATGGACGTCGTATAAGACGCACTTATTTTTAATGACATATTTAGCTCATTTTAGGATGTATTGTCCGTTCCAACATTTCAAATTTTCTTTATCAATGGTTAAAGATTGTAAATATAAATATTAAAATTACTTAAATTAATTTGCAGATGCAACCGTATTTATTATAATACCCATTGAAACACGTGTAAAGACTAAATTTCCTTTTGCCCACCAATTACCTACTTATCATAATAACCCCGATACACCTATTTTACCTGGAAGGGCCACCTTGCGGTGAGAAATCAAACTGCAAATAACTACCCAAGTTGTAAAAAAATAATGTAATGGTCGAGAAAATACAAAAGAAATTTTTACGATACCTCTACATGAGAGAGTTCGGTTTTTACCCTTGGCTGTTTCGAACAGCATTTATCTCGGGAATGCTGGGTATTTGCAGCCTTAGTTCTAGGCATTACTGCTGATGGCTTGTAAGCTTCTGAAGGTTTATTATCAATACCAAACATTCTGGCTAAAATAGAATTCTATGTCCTAGATAATTTCAAGAGAGGCCGCCAATTCCACCCAGGTGCAGAACTAACTTAACCAATGGTGATACCCCTGGGAAGATTTACTAGGTTAATTAAGGGCCTCGCAAGGATTGTGGATATATTTCACATGCCTCTAAACAACTTTAAGCACACAGTATCATAAATTTAACATTAATTAAATATTGTGTAATTATTGTTTTATTTTTATGATAATAACAACAAAATTATGTACACTTATAATTGTTATGAAGCAGTGTTAAAATTATTATCTTTTTTATTTTTAAAATATGAACACTGCTAACATTAAATTTTTCATTTATGAACACTACTTTATAACATTAAATTTTTCATTTATGAACACTGCTTTATAACATTGATCCGTAGCAGCACGAACTATTAAGTACCCGTTTAATTGGTGACTATGGTTTTTTTTCAACGAGGGGACGGGCAACACCGAGGACAGAGGGCGTTAGTTTTCCGGTTCCGGAAAAAGAAAAAGAAGAAGACTCACTCTCGCTTCGATGATGATTGGGCAACATCATAGCTGGGACAGTCAATTAGCATTTTATTGTGAAAATATAAAAGGGACGTAATGTTTTAAAAAAACAAACGGGTGCCGGTGTTACTAAAGTTCCATCCTACTCGAATATCGAGAAATCATTGTGCAACTAAGTTTAATGTGCCGATATAGTTCAACCGCGGATCCGGATGATTCATCGCAAGATATCATGGCGATCGGTTATTTAATTGCATCGAACCGATCACGTTTGCGGGCACCTGCCGAATGTCGACTGTAAGATCGATTCCGTTATTGCACGAAATACCCCGGACATGCGCTCCGCTGGGTGATAAGAAGATCAACGCGAGCCGTAATACCTCGGAAGTCCCCTCGTGCTCCCTGGCGCGCCCCGAACCCTCGCTGGAAGGGAATTCCAATTGGCCCTAATTCGGATGACGATCAGATCGTCTCCGGAAATCCACATTACATGAAGGAGGTCCTGCCTTGCCGCGGAGGAGACTGAAGGATGACGATCAGGCTGGTCATCAGGCTAATCCTAGCCATCCCGTTGTGATGAGTTGCGGATCGACTAGGAAGTGCAGGGAACGTTAGTTAGGTTAGATTGCATTCGGTCCTCGGGGTGAGTCACTCTGTTATTTGTTATTATTTGCTTTCGGTACAATACACGTCATATTTTAATTTCCAAAGTGAAACCGATGTTTGATTTGAAATACACCCCCATCTATCAAGGTAAAATCGCCTTTCCCCACGGCGCTGAGATAGAGTCTCAATCCGGCCTGATGCACCTAACCTCCAAAAGGTGAGTAATCATAGTAACAGTAATAATGGTTGGTAACAATGGCGCACTCAACGTGTTTTGGGCTCGATTTATTTTACCTTGGTATTTGGAATTTAACATAACGTCAATGTTAAAAATGCTATCCATGTGCAAGTATTTTGCAAAGAAATATAATTACTGTTATTGTTTCTAAATGTCACCGTACAAAGTTTATCAACTTTTACAGTCTTATATTAAGAAATCAATGTTGATTTACCGCGATCATTCATACATAATTCTTCTAGAAAAGGATTTACATATTTATGTTTCTGACATTTGTTGCAATAACAATTCGTACTGCCGAGATTTATAATTGAGAGTAATTGTTTATAATCAAAACATCAATGATTTCTTTCCAAATAACATCAGCTATTACCAAAGCAACAGCTGTTACCTGTCAAAATAATATATTGTTGACATTTTCAAATTTCAATCAGACATTTCATAAATAATGTTGTTTACATTCTTAACGTGACAGTTCTGTCAAAATAATGTTTATGTTTTCTATTGTTTACCTTTCAATTTCATGTTAAATTCTTTGCTAATTGAAAAACGTTCTAGCATTTTATTTCATTTGCCCCGAAATATTATGTTATAATAATTGTTTTTATTAGTTATAACAGCTTTACTTTACAAACATTTATTGAAATAATTTTAAATATCAGGGTTGCCACGAATTTCTTCTCTCTTCCCGTAAAAATAATAATTTTAAAAAACAAGGTTGCCACAATTAATAATTTAAAAAAAAAAAAAAAAAAAATTAGAATAATTTTCAAACAAGATCAGGGTTGTGAAAAATTTATAAATTTAAAATTTTTTTTTTTTTTTTTTTTTTTTTCTTCTTTTTCTCTCTTTTTCCGTTCTACGAATAAAAATTCACGATGTCAGGGCCTATCGAGAATATTAATGGCAAATCGAAAGAAGATTTATCTATGGATTTAACTACAAGAAATCTAATACCGGCAAACACCTTAGAGGAAATGCGTACTCAAGCCAGAAGGCATAATAAAATCATAAAAGTTACGAAAATCACGGAACAACATGAGGAAACATCGAACACGGACGAAGACAGTGACTCAAGTTCCAAAGTCATTAAATATACTAAAATTATTTATAACGAATCACATCCTCCAACAAACACGATCAATAATTGGGATATCAAATTTAATGGGTCAACTTGTGTTCGAGAATTTATTCTACACATCGACGAGAAATGCAGGACAAGAAACGTTCTACATTCGAATATAGTAAAATGTTTTCCGGATATTTTAGAAGGCTTGGCTTTATTATGGTTTAGATCCATTTATACCCCCGAACTAACTTGGGATAGTCTGAAGACACTATTAATAAAACAATTTGAAGGGGAACATAAACAATTATCACTTAAAAAGGAGTTATTTAACATGAAGCAACCTACCGGTATGACTGCTTTTGAGTTCACCTTGAGAATGAAGGCTCAGAATAACATGCTCGATTCTAAATTACCAGATATTGAATTACTCCAATTATGCATGCGAGCTTTGCTCCCCATGTATGTTAATTTGCTTGCGTCTAGGGACTTTAACAATTTTGAGGAACTAGTAAATGCTACAAATAAATTAGAATCATTCTCAATTCCTGAAATAGAAAAGCAACCTTCACCTTCCCCCTCTTATACAGGCAAAATTTATGCTGGTAATAAACATTACAATACTAAATATAATAATCAACAACCTCATACATATTCCAATAATAGATTTGCCAGCAATCACTCTCTTCCGAATAATCAATCAAAACACTTTCAATCTAAACCGGTTTACACTTCTAATAGCCAGGGTCGTTTTGTTCATAATTCTAATGTGAACAACGATCATACTTCTTCTACACACTTTCAAAAAAATTCATCTTATAATTCTATTGATAATAAAAATAAGGAGATATGCCATCCTTCTAAGGTCCCTTCGGACAGAAAGATTGTCTGCAGCTATTGCAAAAAAATAGGTCACACAAAATCAGACTGTAGGAAGAAAGCTTCCGACAGTTCCGCCTCCAAAATAAATTCTATAAATAAACATAATACACATAAGGAATCGGAAAACTAGGACGGAGCCGCTCTAGACATGCACCTTCTCTTGCGCAGGGGAAGCGTGAGTGGCAGAGTTGGCTCCGACTGGTTAGAGAGTTTCTTTCGGTCTCGGATTCTGACGTAGTGGGCCCACTACCACGGGATTCTGAGATCGAAGGAGATAATCGCCCGTACGCCAATATTTGTATTAAAGATAAACATTGCAGAGCACTACTTGATAGTGGAGCTTCACTTTCGTGTATAGGAGGAGACACATACAAATATTTTTTAAAGATGGGTATTAATTTAATAAAAATTGACTTTAATGTTTCAACAGCCGACGGTACGAAACAAAAAGTGTTAGGAACAATGACGTTGCCGGTGACGTATAATTTAATAACAAAAAACATTATTTTCTACGTCATTCCTTCGTTATCCCCAAATTATATTTTGGGAGTAAACTTTTGGAGACAGTTCCAAATCGCACCGGAACTGTTTTCAATGGCGCCCAACCCACAAAAGACAGGACAAATTAATGAGGTAAGGGCAATTCGACCGGCCTCATCCTTGTCTCCCTCAGAAAATAGAAATCTATTAAAAATAATAAAAAAATTTGAATCCATTTCATATGAAAAAAAAGGGTTAGGTTTAACTCATTTAGTCAAACATAAAATTCATACTACAGGGCCTCCGATTAAACAGAGGTACTACCCTCTTTCTCCGGCAAGACAGAAGCAATTAGATAAGGAAGTAGACGAAATGCTCAAATTAGGAGTCATTCGTCCTTCACGCTCTCCATGGTCTAGTCCAGTCCTAATAGTTACAAAAAAGGATGGCACTGGTAGATTTTGTCTTGATTCTAGGAAAATTAATAATGTCACTACTCGGGATTCGTACCCGCTCCCATACATTTCTCGTATTCTTGACAAACTTCGTGGTGCCAGATTTGTCTCTTCAATAGACCTTAGTAAAGCTTTTTGGCAGATTGCTTTGGATAAAGACTCGTGTGAGAAAACAGCATTTGTTGTCCCAGGTCGAGGACTCTTCGAATTCACTCGGATGCCGTTCGGGCTAAAAAACGCACCCAGTGAGCTCCAAAGACTGGCGGACGCTCTTTTTGGGCCTGAATTCGATGAAAATGCCTTTTGTTATTTAGATGATTTAATCTTAGTGTCAGAAGATTTAGAGTCACACTTTAAACTGTTAACAAAAGTTTACGAACGGCTACGAGACGCAGGTCTCACCATTAACTTAAAAAAATCTGAGTTCTGTAAAGCCGAGCTCAAATACCTAGGGTATATGGTAGATTCCAAAGGTCTTCGCACTGATCCGGTTAAAATAGAATGTATAAAAGAATTTCCAGTCCCCAAAAACGCAAAAGGAATCCGTGCTTTCCTTGGACTTTGCGGTTATTTTAGACGTTTTATAAAAGGGTTTTCTAGCATAGCCGCACCTCTATCAAAACTTACTGGTTCAAAAAATGGTGTAAGTAAATTCATTTGGACACAAGAAGCTGAAAATGCATTTAACGATCTAAAACAAGCACTTACGACAGCCCCGGTCCTTAGCTGTCCTGACTTCACTAAACCATTTTCAATACACTGCGACGCGAGTTCGGTTGGAATAGGCGGAGTTTTAATTCAAATATTGGAGGGTACAGAGCATCCGATTGCTTATTATTCGCGATGTTTGAACACACACGAAAGAAATTACGGTATTACAGAACGAGAACTTTTAGCAGTGTTAGATTCCGTTACACATTTTAGACCGTACATAGAAGGTGCGCATTTCACAGTTGTCACGGATCACTCTAGTTTAAAATGGTTAGGGTCATTGTCTAACCCTAGTGGTCGTCTCGCGCGTTGGAGCTCTCGACTCTCACAATTTTCTTTTGATGTTATCCACCGCAAGGGTACTCAACACATCGTACCAGATGTCCTTTCGCGAATGGATCTTGCTAAAATTTCGAGTATAGATTCGAATTCAACTAATGATAAATGGTACTCAAATATTTGGAAGGGTTGTCAGGAATTCCCACAAAGGTTTCTAAACTTCCAGATAAAAGATAACGAATTGTATCGTCATACTAAGACTAAGTTAGCTTTACAAGACGACACAGCTTGGAAAAAAGTAATTCCTCAGGAACATAGAACAAAGATAGTATCTGAGTCACATGAGTCAACTCGATCTTGTCACCCTGGTGTCTTTAAGACGTACAAAAAGTTACAACTCCGATACTACTGGCCAAACATGTACAAAGAGGTAAAACAGTTTATTAATCAATGTTCTATTTGTAAAGCACACAAAATTAGTACAGCCGCGCCCAACGGTATGTCGGTGAACCCGAAAAAGGTCACGAGACCGATGCAAATGCTATCTCTGGATTTAGTAGGTCCTCTGCCTAGAAGTTATGCGGGTTTCACGGTTATATTGTCATGTGTCGATGTATTCTCTAAGTTTACTTGGTTGTTCCCGCTGCGCAAAGGCACCGCGAAAAGCATTATTAAAAACTTAGAAGAAAACATTTTTCTCATACATGGCGTACCACGTACCATTGTCTGTGACAACGGACCACAATTCATATCTAAAGAATTTAAAGAACTTTTAAAAAACTATAACATATCTCCCCCCTTTTATAATTCTTTATACACTCCCCAAAATAATGTTGTAGAAAGATACAACCAAACATTAGGTACGGCACTATCCATTTTGGTAGAATCTGATCACCGAACTTGGTCAAAATTTCTTCCTCAAGTGCAATCAGCCATGAACAATACTGTTAACTGTGCTACAGGTTTCACACCTTATTTTCTAATGCACGGTAGAGAACAAATATTGGATGGAGATTTGCATCGTAACCCGATAGCGGATAATGAGTCCAATACGCATGATTCCACTCATCAAAAGGTTTATGCACATAAGTTAAAAGAATTGTCCACGGTTTACGAACAAGTATCAAACGCACTTCTTAAGGCTTACCAAAAGGGAGCTAATCACTATAATCTACGTAGAAAACACGTTACTTACCAGGTTGGAGACGTAGTGTGGCGTAGGAACTTCGTCCAATCTAATGCATTAAATTACTTCGCACAGAAGTTAGCTCCACGTTTTGTTAAAAATGTAATAGTCAAGAAAAAATCAGATTTAATATATACACTTGCCGACTTAAATGGTAAGGAAACCGGTGACTTTCACGTAAAGGACATCGTTAAATTGGACAACATTCCCGTATAGTCCTATTATCATCAGTGCCTTGTGAGGTCTGGCCATCCTTACAAGGACTACATTTATTATCAATGGTAAAATGCTCGGACACTTCAATCCGGCCTGATCAACCGAATTGTTGTGGCCAGTTTTCTTTTGTTGTCAGTAAGCCGAATTTTAAATAACTTACATTTCAACGCTTTCTAATAATAGATATACATATAGGTAGATATATGTATATATATATATTTTTTTTTTTTTTTTTTTTTTTTTTTCCTCTCGACTCTAGTACAACACTCGAGTTGATTTGAAACTTTAATTCTGAATACACCCTTGTATTTGAATCTGTGAAATGCTTGTACATGGAAAACATATGCATAGTTAAAATTTAAACATGGTACTTTTCGTGTTATTTACTTTTAAGTTTATGTTAACTTGGAATATATGACGATATTAGAAATATATCCTCCTGTATTCCAAGCATATTTTATTATGACCTATTCATATTTGTTATATTATAAGCCCGATGAAACTATAACCAGAACATACAGAAATGATAGCCCATCATTTCTTTATGTTCCAAGTTTCAAATTTTCATTCTTAAGTGTTAATTTTATGTTACAAGTATACTCAAACATCTTACACAGTGCCTGTGAAGATACTACTCGTACTAATTGCCTCAATTCATTTTGATACAAAAATTTTATAAATTGGTTATTACCATACAAGTTATTATTAAAAAAAAAATTTTTTTTTTTCTCTCTCTTTCTCATTATCATTTTTCCCTTGTTCGGGATAATATTTTGTTATTTATGAATAAGCGTCTTGAGCGGCGCACAACAATCTGCTTTTATATATTGATAGGATTATGGGTAACCTCAATATTTTGTCTTTAACAAACATGTTACCTTACCAATTGCATCCTCTAGCAGAGGTTTGTACACATTACATTTGGCACCATTCATTAGCATTGGTTGTTGACTTACATTTGCCACCATTTATTGGCAATAGTTGTTAATTTTTGACACCATTCATAAGCGATGGTTGTTTACATCTAAGGATAATCAAATATGATTTTCTTATACAATATCGACATAAAAATATTATGCTTTTCCTTCTATAACTTTAGTTTTATTAAGTAAAAGTAATTTTATCTATCAATTAGTATGATAATACTATTACCGATTACACCATTTATAACAATGGATGTATACTATTACCGATTACACCATTTATAACAATGGATGTATACTATTACCGATTGCACCATTTACAACAATGGATGTATACTATTACTAATGGCACCACATCTATAAGATTGGTTGTTGACAGTTTCACTAGATTAAGCCACCTTACACACCTGCGTGCGTGTAAAGGTTAAAAGTTTTTTCTACTATTACGAAATAATGCTTTCCAAGGTTGATTATTTTGTCTTATTGTATAAATTCTCTTCGAAAAACTTACCCAATAACGAGGTCAGGTAGAGTAGATAGAATTTCTTCGAAGTGTGTTTTTATCTCCAATGGAGAAGTAGACTCAGTGAAAAGTGAGGGTTGGCTTGCCTCCCTAAAGTGTTGCCTAAATGGCTTTCTAAAACCCTATTATGGGTCAATGATGCATTAATGCGTATGGTTGTGTATAATTAATGTGCTGGACACAAAGGTTTATTTTAAGTTAAGGATGTGTTGTCCACTGATTAGTGTTTATACTTACATAATTAATTATGTTTATGCTGTAGATGTAACGTTAACGGCAGTCCAAGACATAAAGTCAATTGTTCTTCACCCAGTATTCTCAATGCTGTGGGTGTTTGCAGACCCCGTTCACGGAACATTAGTTCACCTTGTACTTTAGATTAAGTTTCTCTAATTTTAAGTGTTGATTTGAATGACTGCATTGTGAACCCACCATATTGCCAGACAACATGGGTGCGATTGGAATCATAATGAACTCATTCTTCTTTATTTCTATTTTTTTTTCTCTCTTTATTAGATTTTGCTATAATCAATCGTATGTATAACATGGTGTGCCTACCACATTTGATGATTCACATTTTATTTATGCAAATTTTATAATTTATTTTTTAGAACACCCTGAGGAATAACCAGAATAGCTTAGGAATATATTAGTTAGAAGATACATGTTTGAGGGCAAACATTTGTGTGGCGCGGGGGGTATTGTTATGAAGCAGTGTTAAAATTATTATCTTTTTTATTTTTAAAATATGAACACTGCTAACATTAAATTTTTCATTTATGAACACTACTTTATAACATTAAATTTTTCATTTATGAACACTGCTTTATAACATTGATCCGTAGCAGCACGAACTATTAAGTACCCGTTTAATTGGTGACTATGGTTTTTTTTCAACGAGGGGACGGGCAACACCGAGGACAGAGGGCGTTAGTTTTCCGGTTCCGGAAAAAGAAAAAGAAGAAGACTCACTCTCGCTTCGATGATGATTGGGCAACATCATAGCTGGGACAGTCAATTAGCATTTTATTGTGAAAATATAAAAGGGACGTAATGTTTTAAAAAAACAAACGGGTGCCGGTGTTACTAAAGTTCCATCCTACTCGAATATCGAGAAATCATTGTGCAACTAAGTTTAATGTGCCGATATAGTTCAACCGCGGATCCGGATGATTCATCGCAAGATATCATGGCGATCGGTTATTTAATTGCATCAAACCGATCACGTTTGCGGGCACCTGCCGAATGTCGACTGTAAGATCGATTCCGTTATTGCACGAAATACCCCGGACATGCGCTCCGCTGGGTGATAAGAAGATCAACGCGAGCCGTAATACCTCGGAAGTCCCCTCGTGCTCCCTGGCGCGCCCCGAACCCTCGCTGGAAGGGAATTCCAATTGGCCCTAATTCGGATGACGATCAGATCGTCTCCGGAAATCCACATTACATGAAGGAGGTCCTGCCTTGCCGCGGAGGAGACTGAAGGATGACGATCAGGCTGGTCATCAGGCTAATCCTAGCCATCCCGTTGTGATGAGTTGCGGATCGACTAGGAAGTGCAGGGAACGTTAGTTAGGTTAGATTGCATTCGGTCCTCGGGGTGAGTCACTCTGTTATTTGTTATTATTTGCTTTCGGTACAATACACGTCATATTTTAATTTCCAAAGTGAAACCGATGTTTGATTTGAAATACACCCCCATCTATCAAGGTAAAATCGCCTTTCCCCACGGCGCTGAGATAGAGTCTCAATCCGGCCTGATGCACCTAACCTCCAAAAGGTGAGTAATCATAGTAACAGTAATAATGGTTGGTAACATAATTTCAAAAAGAAAACTTTAAATTACATTTACAATTGCAGAAAATTAAATATTTTTATATTATTTGCTAAAAAATATTTTACATTATTCCTAAAAACATATTGTATTTTTGTAAGCCTCTCAAATCACGTATTTTCCAGTTTCTGCTTCTTGTATTTTTATGACTTTCATCTAATGTAATTTTATTTTTATTTTCTTTCATAAGTTTCAAAATTATCTGTCATATTAAAATTGTACTACCAATCATGTAAAAGCCCTCTGGGCGTTAAATATATAAATAAATAAAAATAATAAAATCTAAACGAAACATGAAACAGAACCTGACACATAAAAATTAAAATGTTACGATCGCAACAGGGAATCGAACCCAAGATCTCTGTCTTACCGAAACATCGCCTTAACCAACTCGGCCATTGGGACCTAATTATTTTACGTAATTTAATTTTGTGTTTTTTTTACACTTTTTATTCAGTTGTTTGTTTTACAATTGTAATTTACATACGTCTTACAAAACTGTGTACTGTTCAGTGTAATTATAAGAAATTTCTCATTTTGTACGTTTTTATCAGTCCTTAGACAACTTTAAGCACATCGTATCATAAATTTAAGTACCTATATATTATTTTTCTTATTTCTACGTGTAACCTTTTTGTCCTACGTTATCTAAGCTAGGTAACTATATTTTTGATAATTTTTAGCATTTACAATATATTGGTTCTTGCTTACTGTTTTAACAAAAAAAAAATGTAAATTTCGAAATAAAACGTTGGATTGGATAGGAAATAAAATGTTGGATTGGATAGGAAATTGTTCATGAGTACAAATTTATTTTAATAATTAATAATCATTAATTGCTTAATTTTAATGTAAAATAAAATTATGAAGCCAAGTTTCTGTCGGTAATAATATTACCTACCTTATTCGGTTTTATTTACAAAAATTTCAAATTTAACTAAAAAAAGATTTTTTGTTGTTGGTAAATTACAACTTATTTTTTTAAATAAAATATTCTCATTTATCTCAAGACCCTCTCCTTAAGTTATTTTATCATATAATTTGATGATTATTATAATATTAACTAGGTAACTACTTCTAACCAGATTTTAATGAAGAGTTAATTTAAAAAAAATCAATAGATCCATGTCATTGCTCCGTCATAAAATTATTTTGTATGAATCCACCTGCGGTAATTTTCCAAGCAGTTTTCTGTTGTGTTATAAAGGGCAATACGGCAGGTATGATATTATTATGTCAGTGGTCAATTGGTCAAGTACTCGCTTTGTGAGAATTGGGTCACGGTCTCGATTCCTGACGAGATCAAAAACGCTTATGGTTTCCTGACGAAATTATCTGTTGCGCTAGGTTCACAGTTTTCTGAACAACTCGGCAAGATTAATTAATTATGCATTATCATTGAATATCTGCCGGAAGTGTAAAAATAAACAATATCGTGATACTATGAACATCTTTGTTACTTGTACCGGTTTACATATAAAACCTTAATTTATGTTTCGAGTTCCTTTTCATAATGATGCATTTTCTTCACATATTTATAGTAGCATAACTTCTTAAATCAGGATTTTTAAAGAGGGACAAACACAGCTCACAAATAATTTGCCTGTATTTGAATTGCTTCCACTTCCAGTATTAGGTATTATATATAATATGGAGGTCTTAGCCAAAAAGAGGATTGAAGCTCCGACGAACAAGAGTTGGAATCCAAAGCATTTGTATACTCTGCTACTAATACTTCACTAACATGCAACATTATATTATAACCTCTCAGGCTAATTTCTTCGCTTTGGGGACAGCTCATGTAGGTCTCATAGAAATTGTCATTTCTCCCTGTCATGGCGAGAAATGTGTTATAAGAGAAAACATCATACTTTATATTCAAATCTAAACGTTAACCACAGTACAATTTTGATTGTACACTTCTATGAAACCAAAGTTTCCGACCACAATTAGGTCCCAATGGCCGTGTGACAAGCGCTGTCCCGGTAAGACAGAGATCCTGGGTTCATTTCCCAGTTGCGACCGTTACCTTTTTATTTTCTGTTTCTTGTTCCATTTCATGTTTCGTTTATCATCTTCTCGAATGATTTTTATAATAATTTAATTTAGTTTTATGTATTTATTATTTCCAACAATAAAGAATTAATTATCTTCCCCCACAAATTATTGCTGAATACAGTTTTTTTTCTGTGGCATTAAATATGAAGTTTGTTGTTAGTTTTATTGTTTCTGAAGAGTTTTATTTTGTAATTCGCTTCATCTTGAACTATCGTTATATAATTTTTTTATCTACGAGTCTATGCTTATTTATTGTCTATGCTTATTTCAGTACGTATGTCGTATATAATAATACTTTGATCTAACTTGTCTAACTTCACCCAATAATAAAAATAAAGATAATAGAAATAAAGGTAAACATGGCGTGACAGCAGGACGAATGTGGCCGACAAAACTGCACGCTCTTTCAGAGCGGCGCAGTCAATGAAAGTTATGTACTTTGATGTGCAGATAGAAATAAAGACAAAGCGCTATGCGTAGATGCCCGGTGTGTATAGATTGTCCGATTTCCCCATTAGGGGGAGGGGGCTTCAACCTCGTCTCCGTCTACGTAAACCTTGGAGGAGATCTCGGAGTGCTGCCTCTCGGACCGCCCGGGCCGCCCCTGGGGACAGTTGTTGGTCAGAGGGACGTCCGTGCGAGCTAGGGGATCCTCCGCCCTGCCTCCGACAACCCGACGCTCACTTCCTCAGGGTCTTCGGGTGTCTACGCCCCCACTTCCCACTTACTTATCATCGAGGCACCACCGGGGTGTCGGCTTAGGGGCGCGGAAACTGAACCTTGTATCCGGCCTGCCTGGTCACCGACAAACTCTCAACAGAACTGCCGGGCGATCTGCGTCGTGCCATCTCCTTCTGGATTTATTTACTACCTTCTATTTCTTAAATATAATTTATGCTCTGTGTTTTTATGTACAAAAATCATTCAGGATAGGCATACCGCCTACTTTTGGGTGTTTTTTCCTTACCCTAAAGGTTCAGGTAAGATTTTTTTTATATACTTTCCTGCATACTAACACTTGTACATAGCAAACACTTGCATACTGCTGCCTAACAACGTATGCGGGGACATTGGAGGTCTAGTTTCGTTTATTAAATGTAGAGTCGTTCTATAAAAAAATTAGAGTCCTTGTGAGAGTCCTGAAGGAGTAACCATCAGTTACTTATAACGGGGCGGGTATGTGGTGGATAACCTTCAATGTGCGTAGATGCGGTACGCGGTAGTATGAGTGAACGATGTTGCGATGCTTCTGTGCACGAGGTTTCATACTAATAATATTGTTCATGAGCAAATTCCATTATTTCTATTATTTATCTGTGGTTTCACTGCTGTCATTTCGTCATTCGGCATCGTTACGCAATAATTGAACATCGAAATATCTGTCGCATTAAATTTGCCAATTCATTTAGTTACTGAGGTGACCCCAGAAAAAGGAGTTGCGTAGCACAAAAAACTAAAAAAAAACTCAGTGTTCAGCAAAACTAGACTAGTGTAAAAATTAGACAATAAAAAGGACATAACAGGTGTTGTAAAAAATAAAATATCAGTCCTGTCGGGAGACTGAAACATAAAATTTATTTCTTCATTAATTGCAATTTAAGTTTTTGGTAACATTTTAAATAAATAATAGTAATAACATTTATTGAAATCGGAATTCAACAAAAAAAGTATCAACATCGCGGGCATGCGGACATCAAATCACCAAAATTTCATTGCAATCGGATAAAAGTTTTAGGAACGCAAAAGGTACAAAATAAACATTATTTTTAAATATTAATTTTGTGCCGAATAAAAAATGTAAATAATAATAGGAGTCATTAAAAAATCACCAACCAATTACCAACCTAGTCCGTAACCAGAAGAGGGAAAATGATGACAATGTGTACTTATGTAATTTTTATTAATGCAGACTTTTACTTGTACGCGTTGTGGGAGCGGCTCGTGGTGTCATCTCATTTATAACAAAAAATCTTTCAATTTTTAAAAACGTATCAAAGGCTATGTAGCAATTTGCAAGTACCTACATTTTCTCAGAATTATTGCAATCCAAAAGAAGACATTTTTATTAAAATTAAAAATGAATTTTTACTTAAATAAGAGCACAAGAGTCCCAAATGCCCAGAGTCAATGGACCACGGGATCCCAAAAGGGGTGTGTTGCAGGTTTGGAGGAGCGGGAGGGGAAGAAGATGAGGAAGAAGAAGGCTGGCATTATTACAGAAGTACCTGGCATTATTTGCGAAGTTATTTCAAGCAACATTTCTTTTCTGAATGGTGTTCTTTCACCAGAGCGAAATTGAGAGAATTTATGACTCTGGGTTGTGATCGAAGGGTTTCTGATAGTTCCTGGGTAGAGGCTTTCTCAAATCGCTTCTTTGTGTTATATACATATTTATCACCATGGGGCCGATATTCTTTGTGGAAATATAGTTCTTGATTGCTGAGCATCGTATAAAACCATGCAGAATCGTTCCTCTTGGCCACAATTAAAACCGATCACAGTCTACTAACAAATCTCGATTTATTTATATTCCTTTCCAAAGGTTCAACCTTCTCCCAACCTCTGGTGTTGACTAAGTAATAATACAGAATCCACTGTAGTACAAGATTCTGGACACATTTTGGGATAGCCCCCAGGATTTTTCTCGAATCGCTTATTTTCACTTGACTTAACTTGATTGTCTCTTATTTTTGTTGTTGCTGTTGTTTTGGATATTTACCGTTTTGTTATGTTGTACTCCGTTATAGGACTGCTGGTATTTATTCTAAGCTATTTGTATTTATATATTTTTTAGAGTATTTTTATATATGTACTTCTTATGTTAACCCTCTGTCTGTTGTGTAGGTGCATTGTGAAAAAAAGATAATCCTCTCGGCGCCCTCTACGCGGCTGCAGCTTCCAGGGTGAAGATTGTCCTGATGATAGATAACCTTCAAAGGGAGAGAAAATCAAAAGAAAAAGATGCTCATTTTATTACATACAATATCAACGTTTGAATGTAACCGATGGTCTCAAATGGGAATAAAGTTTAGGATTAGCTAGCTGACCAGTTCTGTTGTGTCTGAATCCATAAACTACGGGTAACGGCAATCCCCAGTCACAGATTAGCAGGTCACGATTAAAGGCAAAACTATACATCTCTGATTTATTTATTATAATCTTCCATCTTTCATGATTAAATAATTAATTGAAGGATTAGCATTATAAACAAATGTATCAAAATTAAAGCCAATTCTCATGAATTTGATGTATTATTTCATTGCTGGTTAATTGAACCACAATAATAAATATACCCTTCTATCTTATTGTTTATATCTAGTGCCTACATTGTTTCAGTTTAAAAAACTCACACGCGGTGAAGTGAAACTACAAAGTCGTCAGATGTCGTTTTCTTTTATTTTATTGTGTCGGTTTATTTTAAAGTGGTTTGAAGATTGGATATTAATTTCAGAAAAATAAAAATGTTTATTTTTCTTGGATTTCGTAGGATTCGAACTCCGTTCACTGGATTCGTCTCTCTGGCCGCTTGGATTTGTCAGGCGCCTTAGCCGGTGCACTACGGAAGGCTCGAATATTTAAATGACGCATTTCCGTTTCATCCGAATTTCAAATCACTAACGGGGCTGTAGAAGTTTCATTTCAAAATCCCAGTTCTCACTTTCACGATACATTCTTTCCAAAGCTGTGAAAATGTGATGCAAGAACAGGTGAAAAGGACGGATGTGGAATATTCTCTTCCGAACCATTTGCTAGCCGGTTTAGTTAAGCTGATGGCGTTCATCCTGTGGCTTGGACAATATTTATGATATAGCGATCTTGGAAGCCTTAACTCATCGGTTAAACTAAAACGAATATCTGCGAAATTAACTGTTAACGTTAACGTTAAGTTTTGAACCAATTTTTTTCATTTTAAAATGTATTTGAAGAAGATAGTGCCAAGACATGCATTATTGTTCAATAACCCTATTTTTTTAAATTTTGTAGAATAATTATTATTGGGCCTGTGGTTGAACTTTATGATTGAGGTCCAATTAGCCGTCCTGAGCATAATAGCGAAGATAACATTTTTTGTTGTAGGTATTCAATTTTAAAATATTTTGAGGTTACTTTTGAGATGCAATGTTCATTTAATTTCATACTATTTCACTAATCAATTTGAATCCCAACATATGTCTGATATCAAATTTATGTTCGCACTAAAAGTCAAATTGATTAGATCACAACTTTAGAATTAAACTTCGGTACATAACGAATTTTTAGCGCAGGTTTGGAGTTCTTAAAAGCACTCTACTTATTTAATTATTTAAAATCCTATTGAAAAATATGTATCCAGTATTGATTTAGAACCCAATACCGCTACGAATTTATCCATGACAGCGGTTTACAATATTTTGATTAAGAAGACCCCACCTTCCGAATTTTTACCGATCTGTATTCATAATTCTCGTAAACACACTTAAAGTTTTGAAATTTAAAAAACAAAAAACAAAAAAATTAAGATAATATTTATTCTTTTGCTGAGCCATAACAGTAATTAAGAAATTCCCCCGACAGAAAAAAATCGCTAAATATGATCAGAAAATTATTAAAGACAGATTTTGTTCTGTTATTTGACGTGTTAAAGATATGAAAAAATCACTCATTGTATATCTTTATACGCTTCTTTACAAAAAATCACACATTGTATATCTTTATATGCTTCTTTAGATATTTGTCAAGAGATTTTTGATCTATTTTAAACGAGCAGTGTTTAATTAAATATTTTTACAACTATCTTAATTACCCGGACATTTTATCGTTTTTAACATAAGCGAGCACTCTTTAACATTCGTATTTACATATTTCCTTTTCAAACCATTTTCTGCTTCTTTTTGAACGCTTACTACCGGACCGATGACGATGTGATTATACGATGTTATGCAATTAAATACACTACAAAGAATGCAGCAAAAATATATTACGTAAAACCTTTGCAAAAATTGATTATGAACATAAAAGCGGAGATAAAAAGGAAAACACAGACACACGAGTCAATAACTTTGAGCGGAAGCTCCCTTCCTCGCGATAAGTTACTTCCGTGTGAAGTTGCCTTTACGATTTGCCATTCCTCCACCAATTTCCTGGGGTTTTATTTTATTATCCACGGCAGCCCGCGACTGCTTGCACCATCCACGTCCGCCCCGCGATTGATGCCATCAGATTAGCGACAGTCCACTTGACTAATGTAACGCCTTGTGAATATAATATTCGGCGTGGGAACACGTTGTGGCAATCTGCGACAGTAGGGGAAGACGGGGTTATGTGTACAGGGGTACGTTGCAACAATGGATTTAAATCGTCTGCCGAAAGCGTTAATAGTGGTACGGTACACATTCGGTGTAATTTCAGTTGTTTGTGTCGAGTTGGACGAAATAGGTTAAAGAGTGTTTTTGACCATATGGAGTATTTTTCTGCTATTTTGGATTGTGTTATTTCAACAATATTTAATGTTGATTACTTTGCTTGAATGTTGTGGGGTTTAATGCGTAAAAATGCAGTCAATCTTAGAGCCAAAACATTTTTTTAATGTTATATGTTAATTCGGTATGATGGGGAAAGTTGCAACAAACGCACAGGGGTTATTTGCAACATGAAAGAGACAAGACACAAGAGAGAAAAAAAAAACAAAACAGCCCATTCTACAGTATTCAAGATATCAAAAATAAAAAAAGGTCAGAAAATAAAGGAAAATCTAAATTAAATACTTCTAAGTATCAAGGAGAAAAAAACACATTTTGTGTTGTACACATGGGTAAAGTATTGTAAATGCGAGATATGGGCACTTTTGTTTGCGCAAACAAATACCTTTTTTTTAACTGGGGGTCAGGTGTTTCTGACGACTCTGATTAAGCGTTGCAAATTGTCCAAGAGTGTTAAAACTTGCCCCAACAACGGGGCAAGTTTTAACAATAACAATAGTATAAATATGTAAATAAAAAGCAATTTTGGAGGCGGGAATGGGTACCGCCGCCCCGGGAACCTTTATTGGATAACCAATACCTCTGCCATAGGTCACCCCAAGTGGTTCGCTACGTTTGCCCGGGTTCATGGGGTGAGATTTGTCTAGGTCTTGGAGGCGGATGACCAGGGCAGACTGAACCCCAGATTCCTAGCCACCCCTTAAACCTTTTTCCTTCCCAGAACTCTCCTTTCCCCCTTTCCTTAAAAAACCCTCCACACAGCATCCCCAAGGATGGCATAGGCCCTGAGAGAAATTATTTTCCTCAGGGCCTCCTGTGTGGAGCTCATGTAAAAAAAATGTGTTGTACGTCATAACATTCTTACTGATTGCGTTTTGTTCACTCCTTGCTTATAAAGTGAAAATAAAATGTTTACTTTGAAATTAAAAATAACATAAATTTAAATGTTGAAAGCGTTGCTTATAACCCCGTCTTCCCCTACTTATTACCTACTTGACTCTTGGTATGAGCGAGCATTACCAATACCAATAACTAATAATAATAAGCCTAATACTAATAGGGAACGATCCTGCTGGAGACGAAGAGGTACTGGCACAGGTATTCATTCATAGAATTTATAGGACACGTGCTTATTCACATCAAATATGCGCGGGCCACGGACCACGGACGGGTACTTATTAGATACAGCTTGTACAATAAACATTGAATCCTTTCCTGCTTTGATTTTGGTAATGGATGTTATGAACCGATATTTTTTTTATTAAATGTAGTAGTGCAACCTTATGTACATCAGATTATTTATAATGAACACGTTAATTAATTTCGGCACATAAATGGGTTATATTATCTACCCTGTCGACCGTTATAACCAAATCATTTGGCCTGTTCGTATAAATTATATGATGTACCCAAAGTATTTCATTGAATCATCTTCACAAAGAAACGGATTTCCTTAAAGACGCATATATTTGTGAAGTGTATTAACCTTCGATTTATTAACATGATTCAATGGTCAATACAGCATATACCCTGTATATATACAGCTGTACGTCACATTGGTTTTTACCGGTCTAAATCAGTATTATATATATCTATTAAAATTAATTCATAGGTTTAGCAAAAATATTTAAATTTAAGTTTTTGTGTACGTTATACACGATATCCGTTAGAGCAGGAATGCTGTGGAGATGTTTTCGCTTTTACACAAGCAGTACAATAGTGGGTACCCTTAGATTTATAAACTAAAGTTTACATTTAATGAAAACAAATAACTTTGTGTACACCACTATACATGTGTTTTTGTTTTGATTTGATTATATTGCTTATTTTGATTGTATTTTATATTAAATAGTGGTGTAAACAAAGTTATTTGTTTTCATTAAATTAAATAATGATGCCACAAAGTGAATTTGCGAATTTTGAAGAAATAAAGTTTACATATTTAAATACCTACTATTCAAAATTTTTTGCACATCTAAGAATTATATATCAGGACTATGGGCGTGTCCCTGCAGGAATTACTGAATATTTACTATTGTTAATAACGCCAATCTTCTACTCATCAGCTACGAAGATAGTGCAGAACTATAAAAATGTTCCTGGAGGGGCTGCCACTATTCCGAAGCACTTCTCAGCCATCGCAGGGGAAGGAAATGGCGCCTACATCATTCCAATAATGCTTTTGATGACCATCTGGTTAGAGACCTCCTTGATAGCTCTTTAGAGACAAGATCCAATCAAACACCCTCCACAAATTCAATTATTGAAATGCATGTTCCCCACAAATGTTATATTTTTGCTTACATACCTATATCTATTCGTATTTCACTTTTGTTTTCTTGGTTGAATTAATGTTTCATTCATAAGAATAAAGTGTAATCTTGGAGGTGGGAATTAATCCACTTCCGACATCCAATCGAATTGAAACATGACAGATAGACTCGTTTTCGATGACAACGCATTTAATCAACTTTTGGTGGCAATACGCATTTTTCTGAAATCAAAGCATTTAATATGAGAAATAGATGTCGGTCTAACCGACTCGCAATTTGGCATTGTGGATAGCGGGGTTATTTCCAATAACTAGGTAGGAAGGTTCAAACCTTAGTCAAATAATATATTTTTTAAATTTATTTATCATTTATCATTCCTCCCCGTTTTACAGGAATTGCATTACCTACCCAGCACTCCTTCTGGATTAATAAATACATACTCATGATTATTATTAGGAATTGTTGCAAAAAGGCGATCGAAGAATACATGGGCCTCTAAACAATGTCGGACACAGATTGAAAGAGTAACTCTTATGATGATATAACTTGAATGAAAATTTACGGATAGAGTTTTATGATGAAGGTATGCGATGTGTGTATATTTATTTCATCAGTTCATAATCCACGTTTATGTCTCAACTCTACACAGACCCGTATCCTCCAGTGTCCAGTGACAGTTAACTTCCAAGATGAGTTCCGGATAATGACACAGCAAAGTAGGAACTACTCGATTGCACCGCAGGTACCTATATTACTGAATTACAGATACTGGGGGTGAATTTGAAAACCATCCTTGTTATAGACAGACTTACGTTGGTTCGACTGCCAATTCTGAAGTTTCGTAAAGACTTCTCAGAAGTATTAAGGTAAAAGTATATAAAAAGAGGTAAAGAGATCTCTGATCACAACATATGAACTAAAATCTCAAGGTAAAAAGATTGGTATGATATGAACTAAAATCTCGTCAAAGTAAAAAGATCGGTAAAGAAAAAACAAACATTTCCAAAATTCTTAAAAATAAATATTTTGCTCTGTATTTTTCATTCACTTAGAGAACCTAGGTAAAATTTAATTTACAATTACACAAATGAGGTAGCTAATAAGCGGATCTAATAAATCAACTTTATCTCTACAAGACTCAGATTTAATTATAATATGATTATTTAAACCAACCTGGTACGTAAAATCCAACATAAAAATGCACGTTTTACGGAGGAACAGCCGAATACAATGTTGTTTCAACACCTTTTAATATTATTTTTATTGCCTTTAGGTTTACTCATGTTTAAAGATCATGGAATGACTAACCATCCACAACATCCGTGTGATTGGAAGAGTGGATTAGTATCTATATTGTTAAAAAGGCTAAAATATAAATAATGTCAAATTTATTGCCCATGACGGAATGCCGCAAGGTTCTGTATCTCGACCGCCGGACCACATCTCTAAATTATTGTCTAAGCTCTTAGCTACATGTAACCGTTAGTGCCTGCATCATTTGCAAATGCAATTTACCTGCTCGGTGTGATCATGTGAACACTGTGATTAACTGTGCAGCATCTTCTGGTGATGTGTCGGAACTGGACGTGGAAACTAGCAACATATTACGTGATATATGGACAAATCGATTTTAAATTGAAAACAGTAATATCATTCATGGTTTAGTTGCCAATAAGAAAGCTTTTTCTGTTTATGTGATGGGAACGCGCTTCTGAGTAGTTGCTTTATTTGATTGTTCTATTTGTGCTAATCGACAAACCGTAAAACTTGTGGACGAAATCTGGGTTATCATTAACCCAGCAGCACGTTATTGATAATTCTTTTTCGATGGTCATTACGTTCGCACAATAATTAATGCTTTATTCGATATGAATGATATGAACATGTGCTTAAAAATCACGAGAAATCCTTTTCATTTAATTAGTAACAAGATGCTTCTAAATCAGCTTATAATAATGATCTTCCACCGTACAATTTTAGAAGCTTAATTTTTTAATGCATTCCAAGAGGTCGTGTGTTTTTAATGATATGTTTCTCTGGAATGAATTGATAGATGAGTATTTCCTGCGTGTTACATTGATTTTAACTTGTGGTTGCCAAACCGCATGATAATAATATTAATATATAATTTTCTTGAAAATTCGTAACTAACCAAACATCGTGCAATCGATGAGATACAAGTCATCTTTCTGCCACTATCGAAGACAGGATGTTTATTTTATGTTCGTCTAATTACTCTCGGATGGATTGCATCATCATCGGTGCATGCTTCTCCCATAACGTCATTTTGCATCGTATTATCTAATGTGCATTTACCTAGATTATTTATCTATCTCAGCACAAATACTTAAACGACCCAACGCGTTATATTGAAACATTAAATGATATTATGTTTTCGCGAGGACAGAGATTAAACATACCTGAGTATTTAAATAGCCCGTGTAAATGCCAACATTTATGTGTGTCAATCTTGATGTGCAAATCTCAAAATAGATTAGCAATTTATGCATTAAGCAATATTAATTAGGTACTTTCCGGTATTGCACAAATGCATGGGTCAAGTGAAGGAAGAATATAATTACAATAATTATTGTAGATAAATAATACATATGGTATGGAAATTTTATTTATTTAATTTTCTTTAAATGTAAAAGCTATATAATCATCACGGTACTACATCCCAGAAATGCCAATAAATATGTAACTAGTTATTTATTTTATCTTTCAAATAGAATTTTATTACATTGATGGGTATATTTATTTAATTATCTTAGAAAGCAGTTGGTATCTTTGTGGCTTGACATTATAATTTAAGAGAAAAATTACTTTGTTTTAAACTACTTTATTATACAATTTTACAAATAGCCAACTAGATCTTATTGAAAGTTATAACTAAACGTCTTTAGGACCGTAATAATATAAACTAATTAAAGTACAGACATAAAAGAAGGTTAATAATAACCGAATTGACTATTTGTGATTTTTTTGTGATCGCTATTATGATTTGGTTTAAAGTAAAGTAATTTTTTAATTAAATTATTTATTTATTTATACAGAGTTCTCATTTACGTGAGAAGAACTCAATAAGAGGTCCATAAAATTACAGAAAAAACAACCCAGTCAAAGGATACATAATATCTGCATAAAAATTCGAAATTAATAATACAAAGAGACTCAAGAGACACAGGAGACACAGGAGACACAGGAGACACAGGAGACACAGGAGACACAGGAGACACAGGAGACACAGGAGACACAGGAGACACAGGAGACACAGGAGACACAGGAGACACAGGAGACACAGGAGACACAGGAGACACAGGAGACACAGGAGACACAGGAGACACAGGAGACACAGGAGACACAGGAGACACAGGAGACACAGGAGACACAGGAGACACAGGAGACACAGGAGACACAGGAGACACAGGAGACACAGGAGACACAGGAGACACAGGAGACACAGGAGACACAGGAGACACAGGAGACACGGGAGACACGGGAGACACGGGAGACACGGGAGACACGGGAGACACGGGAGACACGGGAGACACGGGAGACACGGGAGACACGGGAGACACGGGAGACACGGGAGACACGGGAGACACGGGAGACACGGGAGACGCGGGAGACGCGGGAGACGCGGGAGACGCGGGAGACGCGGGAGACGCGGGAGGCGCGGGAGACGCGGGAGACGCGGGAGACGCGGGAGACGCGGGAGACGCGGGAGACGCGGGAGACGCGGGAGACGCGGGAGACGCGGGAGACGCGGGAGACGCGGGAGACGCGGGAGACGCGGGAGACGCGGGAGACGCGGGAGACACGGGAGACACGGGAGACACGGGAGACACTGGAGACACGGGAGACACTGGAGACACGGGAGACACGGGAGACACGGGAGACACGGGAGACACGGGAGACACGGGAGACACGGGAGAAAGACACGAGACACGAGAGACACGAGATACACGAGAGACACGAGAGACACGAGAGACACAAGAGATACAAGAGAGACACACGTGATACGTAATATAATTAGCTCAATAATTGTCATGTTTTTCAGCAATAGCAGAATTTTGTTCTGAAACCGTACAAATTATGGACGAAAATGTCTTCTTCGGCACACTATTTCTTTATATTATTATTCGACACCTTTGGGTTAGAGGGCTATATCATTTTTGGAATGTATTCAGGTGAAACGTGCTACGGCGTGGAATTGGAAACATTTATGTCAATATTGCTAAGACATAATATATTACCAAGATGACCATACTTGTCACTAATAGAGAAATTGTTTTCCGTGTCTTCTCTCATTCGTCCCGTTTCCCTTTCGCCTCCCATTCCCTTCCCGTATCCCCTTCCCCTCTACCTTCCCCGCCTTCCCTCTCCCTTCTCCCGCGAACCTCCCTCCCGCGATCCCCTCCGCTCTTCCGCGTTCTATACATTCGGTCCCGGTACATTCAGATTTGCAAACAACTCACCACCTATTGCAATTTTTTTACAAATTTTCTATTACAAACATTAATTTTTGTATATTATAAGAAAAAATCAATCTTATTTGGTACTTAAATACTTAACAAAGGTACCTATTTAAAATAAACATAATTTTTGATTAGATTCAAATCGATTTTGCTTAGTGCCATGGGTAAGTAGTTAATACAAATTCATTAATTTAAAGAGAATTTTGATGGAACAACTTTTGCAACATTCTCAAATTGTGACTTTTTTGACTGTTTCGTTAGAGTGATCAAAAACTTTCCAGATTTATTGCCATGCGGTTGTAATAATCCAGAAACCTTCGCGAGGATTGAAAGAAGCTATTTTGAAAGTTTCAAACATTTCCTATGCTTAATACATATAGCAATACATAGACAGCTCATAACTCATATACACCCAGGCAAGCATACTTTGATTTTTCCATACATATATATATATATTTATACCCTCTCGTACTAAGTTGATCTTTCGTGACGGTAGACCAGTTTTTAGTTGATCCGTTTGCTCTTGTTGATCCAAACGGATAAGTTGATCTATTACCGAAGCTGGCATACATACGTGGATCCATATAGATCAACTTAAGTCATCGAGATTTTGCTGTAAGCCACGCCCATTTTTCGGTGGCATATACATTTTACACGTTTTGTCTATGTTGATCTTATATAAATGACCAATCGGAGAGGGAAGCATTCTGATTGGTCATAAAAAACATGTACCTATATGGAACATTACGGTTAATTCGTTGATCTGATATATATTGCGCGTTCTAGGGCTACCAAAGAGGTGTGAGATTATTGCAGGGCTGCGACATACTCTAAATTATGTATTATTATTATTTGACAATAAATATTTTCGGTAGTATGAAATGCGGCAAAAAAATTTACGGAGAGGGAAGAGACGAGGGAGGGGGAAGGCGGGAAAGGTGTAAGGGAATGGGGCGCACGGGAAAGGACATGCAGGGAGAAACAATTTGAGCGAGTGAGTGAGTGCGTGAATTATACCGCCGCCCCGGGAACCATTACCTGGATAACCAACACCTCTGCCATGGGTCACCTCAGAGGAGGGGGGGGTATGGGGAGAGGGATTGAGGGGGGCATTGGGGGGGGGGCATTGGGGAGGGGATTGGGGGGGGGGGGGAATAAAAATGGCTTAAGTAAGGACTAATTGAAAAATTATAAATGAGGAATTCCAATTTGGGTATACAGGGTACCGCCACCCTGGGAACCATTGACTGGAAAACCAACACCGCTGCCATAGGTCACCCTAGGGGGGGGAAGGGGGTAGCGGAGTAGGGGGTAGGGGGGGGGGGGGTGAAGGGGGGGGGGTGGGGTAAAGAAATGGCTTTAGTAAGGACTTCTTGTATAATTGTAGACGAGTAATTGCAGGGGAGTAGGAAGGGCGGGGGGAGGATCAATCTGGGAATACGGGGAACCGCCTCCTCGGGAAACATTAACTGGATAACCAACACCTCTGTTATGGGTCACCTTAAGTAGGGGGGCCCTGGTTCATGGGATGAGGTTTGTCTAGGTCTTGGCGGCGGATGCGTCTGGCCACCTGCTGCGTGGCGGGCCGGATCAAAAGAGCTTGGTTGAGAGAGGTATTTTAACCTTTCAAGCCTGACTCTCTCGACCCATCGAGTTGCAACTCTGGCCCTACGGCACCAAACAGACTAAAATTTTGAATTTTGGGTACTTGAGACGTGAAATTTAATTATGATAGTACTTGAGATGTACTCGAAGTCGGGTTCTTAAACTCCTCTTTCAACCAATCGCCTTGCAATGCAGTGGGAAAGATGGATTCATATGTCCATCTAATCCACGACATTCGTATAGCAGTTAAAAACCCGCTCCGTGGGTTTTTGCTGCTAGGCCCTGCGTGCGGTGGCGACACCCCGGTAGCCTCTGGGAAGAGAGTCCGGCTGGAAAGGTCAAAATGCCTCCCTCAACCAAGCTCTCTTGATCCGGCCCGCCATGCAGCAGGTGGGCAGACGCATTCGCCGCCAAGACCTGTACAAACCTCACCCCATGAACCCGGGCACCCCTGCTAGTCACCAAACGTAACGAACCACTTTAGGTGACCTATGGCAGAGGTGTTGGTTATCGAGTAAATGATTCCCGGTGCGGCGGTACCCAAGCTCCCAAGCTAACTTGAAATGACCTAAGCCATTTTTGGTCCGAATAGCCAGGTACTTCCCCACCGGCCTCTCTCCATCTCCTTCCGGGGGGGGGGGGGGGTAGACTGAATGCTGTAGAAATGATATCCCCGAGGCGTATGTGATGAAACCATGTATGATCGTGTGAGAGATGAGGAGATTATTTGATGATAGCCAACCTCCGAAAAGAAGATTTACCATAAGAAGAACATAATTGTATAAAGATTTGCAGCCTGCAGGGTGAAGATTTATTGATTATAGCCAACGTCCGATCAGAAAATAAAACAGAAGAAGAAGATAATAATAAGATTTGTTCCCGATACCCGGATTCATGGGTGAGGTTTGTCCGGGTCTTGGCGGCGGATGCGTCTGCTCACCAGCTGCATGGCAGGCCGGATCGGAAAAGAGTGGTTGAGGGAGTTCCTTTGACTTCTCTAGCCGTACTCTCTCGGAACATCGCAGTGGGAGGCATGAATTTATACGTCCGTCACTCCTGGACACACTGACCCCCAGATTCCTACCCATCCCTAATACCCTTTGCCTTCTCAGAACTTCCTTTACTTCCTTTTCTAAAAAAGACCCTCCACACAGCATCCCCAAAGATGACATAGGCCTTGAGGAGAATTATTTTCCTTGATATTTCATAATAAAATGTTTATATTATATTAAATATTTATACAATATATTATTAGATTTTAGTAAACCTAGTTAAACTATTGTGTGAAATATTGAAACTAAAAACAAATCTGAATACTTTCTAAAGCAGCCAAAAAAAAATAAGAAAGTGAAACTTGTGTTTCAACTTGTGTGTAAACAAACTTGTCACGACATAAACAGACAACGATCACGTGAAACCAATCCAAATAACATTCAAAACATCACAATGAACGCGTGATCGAAGAACGTTCTTCCCCGTTTGAAATTTTGAGAGTGCACTTGGTATCTATTTGACTTTATAGTAATATTTGCAGAAATATCACGAGTCCACCGAGAGAATTTAGAGATTTTAATTTTGGATATTACATTATTTGTGAGAATTTAATGCGCATATTTTAAATATTATATTGGTATAATATTACTTCACATTCCAGAGTTTTTTTTTTAATTTGACTACTGGACAAGAGCCTCAACTGCTCCCGCCTGGAGCCAGTGAGACTATGGCATCCCCAATTGGGTTATATTGTGAGGCTGGGGGGGGAGGGAAGGAGATGGAGAGAGGACGGTGAAAAAGTACCTGGCTATTCGGACCTAGTCACCAAAAAGGCTAAAGTCATTTCAAGTTAGCTTGGGAGTTTGGGTACCGCCGTCTCGAGAACCATTTATTGGATAACCAATACCTGTGCTTTAGACCACCTCAGGGGGGGGTTGGTAGAGATGAATAATTGTAAATGAGTAATTCCAATTTGGGTACATGTAATACGGGATACCGCCGCCCGGGGAACCGCCGCCCCGGGAATTCGATAACCAACACCTCTGCCATAGGTCACCCGAGCACCCCTGCTTAGTCACCAAACGTAACGAACCGCTTGAGGTGACCTATGGCAGAGGTGTTGGCTTTGTCTTTAACTTTGGTTGGTTGTTCTTCTGTCTTTAACTTTTATGCGTCTAAAAAGCAAAATTCTTTTATTGCTCCATCAATCTAATATTTTTTTAAATTATGCATAAAAAAACATTAAATCAATAAAAAAAACACTACACATTAAATTAATTATGATCGAATTTCGACCATTGGGCGACCACTATTTAACATTAAAATTTAATTATGATGTAGGTACTCGAGATGTGAAATTTAATTATGATAGTACTTGAGATGTACTCGAAGTCGGGTTCTTAAATTCCTCTTTCAACCAATCGCCTTGCAATGCAGTGGGAGGGATGGATTTATATGTTCATCTAGTCCTTGGACTTGTAAAATTTGTTCTCTTTGCGTTGCTTAACGTTCCTTGACTAAGAATTCAGAAGTCGCAAGTTCGATTTACGATTAATTAAAATATATATATAAAATATAAGGAAAAAAATCTGTGATGGGTGGGCGGTGTGGATTTGATTTGTATGCAAATCTATAGTTTTACTCCGAAATTGAAAAATATGAAAGAGGTCAAATTTTATTTTGGAGTAAAACTATAGATTTGCATACAAATCAAATCCACACCGCCCGCCCATCACAGATTTTCTTCCTTATACTTATGTATATTTTTTTAATTAATCGTAAATCGAACTTGTGACTTCTGAATTCTTAGTCAAGGATCGTAAAGCAACTTACTGTCGTAAAATAATACAAACTTATCAAAAAAAATGTACTTACTCACACCATTATTTCAACTTGCGACTTCTGAATTCTTAGTCAAGGATCGTTAAGAAACGCATTATCGTAAAATAATACAAATTTATCAACAAAAAAAAAGTACTTGCGCACGCCAAAATTTGAACTTGCGACTTCTGAATTCTTATTCAAAGATCATTTAGCAACTTATTGTCGTAAAATAATACAAACTTATCAAAAAAAATGTACTTACTCACGCCATAATTCGATCTTGCGACTTCTGAATTCTTAGCTGAGTAGTTGGTAATCCGATAAATGGTTCCCGGGGTGGCGGTACCCCGTATGACATATACCCAAATTGGAATTACTCAAAATGCAAATCTATAGTTTTACTCCGAAATTGAAAAATATGAAAGAGAACAAATTTTATTTCGGAGTAAAACTATAGATTTGCATACAAATCAAATCCACACCGCCCGCCCATCACAGATTTTCTTCCTTATGTATGTATATTTTTTTAATTGATCGTAAATTGAACTTGCGACTTCTGAATTCTTAGTCAAGGAACGTTAAGCAAGGCATTATCGAAAATTATACAAATTTATCAAAAAAAATGACTTGCGCACACCACAATTTGAACTTGCGACTTCTGGATTCTTAGTCAAGGACCGTTCAGAAACGCATTATCGTAAAATTATACAAATTTATCGAAAAAAAATTACTTGCGCACGCCATAATTTGAATTTGCGACTTCTGAATTCTTAGTCGAGGATCGTAAAGCGACGCACTATCGAAAATAATACAAATTTAAAAAAAAAAAAAATTACTTGCGCACACCATAATTTGAACTTGCGACTTCTGAATTCTTAGTCAAGGATCGTTAAGAAACGCATTAACGTAAAATAATACAAATTTATCAAAAAAAAATTACTTGCGCACGCCATAATTTGAACTTGCGACTCCTGAATTCTTAGTCAAAGATCATTTAGCAACTTATTGCCGTAAAATAATAAAAAATTGGAATTACTCAAAATGCAAATCTATAGTTTTACTCCGAAATTGAAAAATATGAAAGAGAACAAATTTTATTTGGAGTAAAACTATAGATTTGCATACAAATCAAATCCACACCGCCCGCCCATCACAGATTTTCTTCCTTATACTTATGTATATTTTTTTAATTAATCGTAAATCGAACTTGCGACTTCTGAATTCTTAGTCAAGGAACGTTAAGCAACGCATTATCGAAAATTATACAAATTTATCAAAAAAAATGACTTGCGCACACCACAATTTGAACTTGCGACTTAATGAAAAATATGAAAGAGAGCAAATTTTATTTCGGAGTAAAACTATAGTTTTGCATACAAATCAAATCCACACCGCCCGCCCATCACAGATTTTCTTGCTTATACTTATGTTTATTTTTTAATTAATCGTAAATCGAACTTGCGACTTCTGAATTCTTAGTCAAGGAACGTTAAGCAACACATTATCGAAAATAATACAAATATATAAAAAAAAAATGATTTGCGCACACCATTATTTGAACTTGCGACTTCTGAATTCTTAGTCAAGGATCGTTAAGAAACGCATTATCGCAAAAATAATACAAATTTATAAAAAAAAAATTACTTGCGTACGCCATAATTTGAACTTGCGACTTCTGAATTCTTAGTCAAGGATCGTAAAGCAACTTATTGTCGTAAAATAATACAAACTTATAAAAAAAATGTACTTACTCACGCCATAATTCGATCTTGCGACTTCTGAATTCTTAGCTGAGTAGTTGGTTATCCGATAAATGGTTCCCGGGGTGGCGGTACCCCGTATGACATGTACCCAAATTGGAATTACTCAAAATGCAAATCTATAGTTTTACTCCGAAATTGAAAAATATGAAAGAGAACAAATTTTATTTCGGAGTAAAACTATAGATTTGCATACAAATCAAATCCACACCGCCCGCCCATCACAGATTTTCTTCCTTATACTTATGTATATTTTTTTTAATTAATCGTAAATCGAACTTGCGACTTCTGAATTCTTAGTCAAGGAACGTAAAGCAAAGTATTATCGAAAACAATACAAATTTATCAAAAAAAAAATTACTTGCGCACGCATAATTTGAACTTGCGACTTCTGAATTCTTAATCAAGGATCGTAAAGCAACTTACCGTCGTAAAATAATACAAACTTATCAAAAAAAAATGTACTTGCGCACACCATTATTTCAACTTGCGACTTCTGAATTCTTAGTCAAGGATCGTTAAGAAGCGCATTATCGTAAAATAATACAAATTTATCAACAAAAAAAAAGTACTTGCGCACGCCAAAATTTGAACTTGCGACTTCTGAATTCTTATTCAAAGATCATTTAGCAACTTATTGTCGTAAAATAATACAAACTTATCAAAAAAAATGTACTTACTCACGCCATAATTCGATCTTGCGCCTTCTGAATTCTTAGATGAGTAGTTGGTTATCCGATAAATGGTTCCCGGGGTGGCGGTACCCCGTATGACATGTACCCAAATTGGAATTACTCAAAATGCAAATCTATAGTTTTACTCCGAAATTGAAAAATATGAAAGAGGTCAAATTTTATTTGGAGTAAAACTATAGATTTGCATACAAATCAAATCCACACCGCCCGCCCATCACAGATTTTCTTCCTTATACTTATGTATATTTTTTTAATTAATCGTAAATCGAACTTGTGACTTCTGAATTCTTAGTCAAGGATCGTAAAGCAACTTACTGTCGTAAAATAATACAAACTTATCAAAAAAAATGTACTTACTCACACCATTATTTCAACTTGCGACTTCTGAATTCTTAGTCAAGGAACGTTAAGCAACGCATTATCGAAAATAATACAAATTTATCAAAAAAAAAAATGATTTGCGCACACCATTATTTGAACTTGCGACTTCTGAATTCTTAGTCAAGGATCGTTAAGAAACGCATTATCGCAAAAATAATACAAATTTATAAAAAAAAAATTACTTGCGCACACCATAATTTGAACTTGCGACTTCTGAATTCTTAGTCAAGGATCGTAAAGCAACTTATTGTCGTAAAATAATACAAAATTATCAAAAAAAATGTACTTACTCACGCCATAATTTGATCTTGCGACTTCTGAATTCTTAGCTGAGTAGTTGGTTATCCGATAAATGGTTTCCGGGGTGGCGGCACACATACCCGCCCCAGAAATATTGAAAACCCCATTTGGGTGACGGGGCGAGAGAGTCCAACTGGAGATTACAAAGTAAGGTCTCCCTCAATCAGTCTCTCCCGATCCGACCCGCCACGCGGTAGGTGGGCAAACGCATTCGCCTCAAGGACCTAGACACACCTCACCCCTTGAACCCGGACACCAATCACTTGGGGTGACCTATGGCAGATCTATTTCACCAAAAACGGCTAAAGTCATTTCAAGTTAGCTTGGGGTACCGCCGAGATATGTTAGCGGTAGAAGTGAAACCTTCAGAAAACTTAAGTAGACAATTTTCATCAGTGAAATAATTGTTTAATCTTAAGATGCTGTTTCGGGGATCTTTTTAGAAAGGGAAGAAGACGGTAGTTTTGTAAATTCTGGGACGCTGTCCCCCCCCTGGGGTGTCCTATGGCAGAGGTTGGTTTTCCAGTAAATGGTTCCCGGAGCGGCGGTATAATTGATATGGCCTCCTTCATTCACTCACTCACTCACTCAAATTGATTCTCCCTGCATGTCCTTTACCGTGCTTCCCGTTCTCTTCCACCTTCCCCGCCTTCCCCCTCCCTCGTCTCTTCCCTCTCCGTGAAATTTTTTGCCGCATTTCGTACTTCCGAAAATATTTATTGTCAAATAATAATAATAGATAATTTAGAGTATGTAGCAGCCCTGCAATAATCTCACAACTCTGTGGCAGCCCTAGAACGCGCCATTATATATCGGATCAACACATCAACAGTAAAACTCCATATAGGTACATGTTTTTTATGACCAATCAGAAGGCTTCCTTCACAACCTCTCTGATTGGTCATTTAAATCGGATCAGCAAAAGAACTGTAAAACGACATATAGGTACATAAGTTATACGATTATATAGATCAACCAAGTATGTTGATTCACAAGCGACAGATCAACATAGCATGTTAATTTGCAAACGATTCCCATACAAATTTTGAAAATTTTATGAAAAGTACATCAAATATTTTTACTTGCAAACTGGCAACCTTGGTAACTAATGTAATAATGTTGCCAAATCATACAGATGTATTCCATCATAGCCAAGTTATATGGTGTTAAAGGTGGATCAACTTGGCTTATAACTTCTTACTGGATCAACACATTACGGGAAGAGGCCAATATATATATAGATAATGTGGATTCCAAATAGTGCTTCCATATTCCAGGTAAATTCCCATTAAGGCTTTAAGTTTATATCTTATAAGTGCACTACATTAACTGTTTAAAATAAGAAAAAAACATATGATTTATTACGTTATTTTTCTGAATAGGGCAGATAAAAGAACTGGATAAAAAACTGTGTACATCGTACCTGCTACGCTCGCTACATTAATATAGGAAGGTTGTATTCGCAGTTGTAATATTGACAGCAGCTCCAACGAAGGACATCTTGTTCTAAGTGGATTCATTCAGCGATCTTGTCTCGCATCTTTTTGCTCTTTACGATATCCTCTCGTTATTCCCTTCAATGAAATAACTTTCTCACGGCAACTTAACGACCACCTCACTCTTATTAACTGACATTTTATAGTTGATCGCGTAGCGAAATTGCGAAGCACGGAATAAAAGTAATAAAGATACTTCAGAAGTTTCATAAAAAACATTTGCTATGTGAATTAAAGGCATTATTTTTAAGGGTGACAACAACTGCTTCACCTTCTAATTGAATTATATTTCTATCGTTGTAAACGGTTAAGGAGACGGTATTTTTTATTTATTTTTATTTATATTTTTTAACTATCGGGAACTGGCACGCATTGCAATACAACTTAAATAAAAAATTGTTTCTCTCTGCGTGTCCTTTCCCATTCGTCCACTTTCCCCGCCTTCCCCCATTCCACTTCCACCCGTCCCGCGACCCCATCCTTCCCGCGTTCTCCTTCCCTGCCTTCCACATCCCGCGTTCCCCTCCCCCCTCCCGTGTTCCCTCTTCCACCTTCCACGCCTTCCCCTTCCATCTTCCCCCTCCTTCGTTCCCCTCCCCCCTTCCGGATTCCTCTCCTTTTTCATATAAACCTCTTTTTGAATATACATTTTATAAATGAATTACAGTGGTTTAATGTAAAAAAAAAGTTAACATTCAGCATCTGTACGTAAAAAGGTGAGTTGTAGCGATTTGTGAACACCTCACTGGGAAAATCTGTGCTGAGGTGTTCGCATGCTTAAGGTAAGGTGCTATTTTGTTGACATAAGTAAAAACACAGTATCCTCCTTGATATTATCAAGAAGGGCTATGTGGAATAAACACTTTTTTCAAACAACTCGTGCGCCATCTGTTCCAAATTTTTAATAAAAATGTCATAATACCAGAGCTCACAATTATGTTCAGAAACTATCGCTGGCATGTGCACATCAAATTACAAAAGTTACATTACAGTCGGATGAATGGTTTACGAATGCATAAGTGACAAACAAAGAAACATTCATTTTTATATATTAAGAATGGCGCAATGACTTTACGTGGTTAAACAGCTGTTATGTTTGCAATGCTAATTTTTCAAGTAAGGGTATCACGAAATTTACCCAGATGTTCTCATATAAGTTATAAGACGCATCGATTTAAAATTTAAATCTTAGTTTACTTACGCCCAGTTGTTTCACCGAAATTCAAATGTAACATTGTCATCAAATGGTCACTCAGTGCCATTTTGTTGTTTTTTATCATTTGAAAGGTCCTCGTTGAATGCCGATTCTAGGTGCGTTTCAACTTTGCATCAAACTGTAATAATCTGACAAGCTTAACAACATGCATCTGCAGATCACAATTAGTTCAAAAGCTCAAACAGACTAAGAATCGGCATTTAACGGGAACCTTTCAACTGTCAAAAAACCAAATGGCGCTGAATGCCTATTTGATGACAATGTTACTTTTGAATTTCTGCGAAACAATGGGCTTAAATTTTCAGAAATTATGAAAAGATTTAATTTGCTTTTAGCTAATATTTTTCAATTCGGTAAAACAAGAAAAAAAGCTTTAAAAAGTTTGTTGTTACATTGGCGACGACGGACAATGAAGCTAATATACAAATCAATGACTGTCTTGGAATGTAAGGAATATTTTATATTTTTACTGAATTATTTTTATTTCTTCTATATCATGGTAAGACCAAATTAATAATACTACTGCACGAAGGAATGTTAGCAATTTCATCAATCACTGAGAACCATCTCATTAATCGGAAATGCCTTTGGACGATGTGAAAATATTTTCCATTAATGAAAAAATACTCATCGCTAATATTTTTTTGGTGGCATGAATACCTGACACCTGAATAATGGCTTAATAAAAAATAATAGAGATTTCTCGACAGTAGGTTAGACCGACTTGTCTGAATACATATAGCGCCTTTGAGGTGATTATTAACTAAAACGGCGCTATATAAATCAACCAAATATTATATAGATTTCGACTAAGCATATAGCATAAATCCTCCTCTGTCCCCCTCCTTTACTTCATTTAACCCCACAACATGATCAGATTTAACCTCTCTTCTGTCGCGAGCCCGCCGGCGCACAGTTAGTAATTTTGAGTATCTAGCGTAACTTTATTATTTTAGTATGTTTTTGGGACAATACAAATTATCATTATATGAAAAAATTGTTAAAAAATATATATTGCGTGATTCAACCTGGTACAGTCGTTTTTAATACTTACAGCAATCTATATATATAAAAAATTTAGGTTCCGTATGTTTGCGTTCGCAAATCTCGGAAAGTAATGGATAGATTGACTCAAAATTTTTACAGAATATTGCATTTTAGCAGAAGAGTGTTTCTACATATAATGGTAAGCTCTAGCAATATGAAATTTGTATTTATCAAAAATCGCATTGGTGCTGAAAAAATTAAAAGTTGTTAAAGTAAACCCTGAATACATCACAAAACTAAAGTTGATTTGCACATTAATATCCATTAAATACAGAAAACGTAAATTTTTTCCGGATACATTCGGATATATTTTTAAAAGTTCCGATGAATTCTAAACTTAAAGAAAAACTACGTTTTGAAAAATAGTTACTTTAATATTTTTTTATCACACAAAAATACAAGTTAAATATTTATGATGATCACCTGATTTACTAGATTCCATCATAAAGATTCAGAAAAACACAGCAGTTATAGTTGAATTATCACGATGACGTGCACACCTCCATCCGCGGAGAGATCCAAACTCGACAGCTATAAAATTACTCGTTCGCGTTTCTAGGTCGTCAGTATTTGATGATGGTGCCATACGTCGCAAGCAACTAAAATGTTTTTTTTTTAATTCAAAAAGATTAGACGTATAGGTGCCCAATTAAAATAAAATGAAATCCAGAAAGAAACCTCAGGTTCTATAATAAAGTTACGCTAGATAGGTACCTCAAATTATCAACTGTGCGGCGGGCACGTGGTTTAAAAACGATTTTAGCCCTTATGCATAAAAAAAACTGTATGAAAAACAAAGTCAGAATCGCTTCCGCCAATATCATTTCGAAATACCATCTAATATTCAACAAGTTAAAGGATGCCTTATTTCCACTGTCTCTGGGCAGTTGGGACTCTGATATTTATTTGCCACAGAGGTCGCCAATTAGGTAAAAATTAAGTTAAATTCACCCATCATAAATCTGATCTCTGTTTAAGAGTGATAGCAATGGTCTGATATAAACAGCAAGATAAATGATGGTGATAAAGCGAAACCAGAATTTTACTTTAATTTATGCAAGAAATACAATGAGTTTTAAACTGATTTCACAACCTGTTAAATTATCGAATCAAAAACCTAGACTTTGATATACAAACCTGCGTAAATTACATTGTTGGGAAATATAATTTATTAGATGCAACCATACTTCACATCATAAAACGCCTTACGTTTCCTCTGCACAAAACGGGGCAATAAAATGCTAATGATACAAAAACCGTTGAATTCGAAACACAAATACAATAAAACACTAAATTTAATCATAATATACGTAATACCAAAGACAGTAAGTTATGAATTTGATACAAAACCACAGACAATAAAATACATCAGTGAGTTTTACAATTTACACAATTCGAATACCAGGGCCTCAAAGCTGTGAGGATATTAAAGTGCCAAAATGTAGCGGAAACGAGGCCTGGTGATTTATAGAAGAGAGCGTAGAATATGAGAGGAACTACGATGTGGTCAGATATTTAAAACTGGAATCTCTTTTGGAATTAAGAAATCTCAAGGAACTTTTGCAAACATAAACAAACACTTTTATAAACTAAAACTGTCTCTCTACTGTCACATCTATCAAGGACCTTGAGTCACTCTAGACTGTAAACTTTCTTTCCGTGATCACATTAATAACATCGTAAACAACTCGGCTTTATTCATAGAATTAACGCTGACTTTAAACTTATAAGTACACTTAAAACTCTTTACTGATCGCTGGTTCGCCCTCACCTTGAATATGCTAGTGCCATTTGGTCTCCTTTCTATGCTGTTCACATTTATCACATCGAATCAACATAGATTCCTACGAGGAATTGCTTGGAGATTAGGGCTTGAAAGAGGCGAGTACTCGTAAGATGAAATTGAGCAAACTGAAAATATTTCTTCTTTGGAAAAACGTAGAAAGGACACTGATCTAATTTGCATATTCAAAATTATCAACAGTATTACTGACACACCTGCTTTGTTGCAACTCATCTAGTTCAACATCCCTTCCCGTAGACTCCAAAATAATTCATTGCTGTTCCTCAATCAACATTCTACTAATTATGGATATCATTCTCCTTTACCCAGAATGTCGAGACTTGTTAATGCAAGTCAAAGCATTGAATTTTTTGGTTTTAGCCTAAATGACTTTCGGCAGTCGATACGAGATGTGTAATTTTTAAAGCCTTTTAAATGACTTGTCTAAATCTACGTCTTTTGTATGTTCTTTTATATTATAATTTGTCAATGCTCTTCATTCATATGTACTTTCCTTTCATTGTCATCTTTTTTTTATTCGTGTTATTGTTATATTATTAATGGACTATTTGTCCGCAAACAAATAAATAAAAAAAAAATAAAAACATTGTGTTTGCTGACATGATGTTTCAGCTATTGTTAGTGAATACCTTATGATAAATAAACTGGGTTAATTTGAAGGGAGGAATTCGGCCTGCATGTACGATGCTGTGACCCCAGCAATGAAATACTAATAAAATCATTTTTGCAGAAAAAAAGAGATATAATATTAAAAGTAAGACATGGGAAGAAACATTCCATAAAGCGGATCTAATATTGAAGATTATTAAACAGTGGTTAGATGTTAATCTACTTACGTTAAACATAACAAAAACGAAATATCTAACGTTTAGTCTTAATATTCCGAGTCAGCCTTCAATCAATCATACACTAATAATACATTCTTGTAGAGATGTCTCTTGTTGTCTATGCAAGCCACTGGAACGAGTAGATTACATTAAATATCTGGGTGTAATAATTGACAATAAGCCACGGTGGGAAGATCACGTAATAAATGTTACAAACCGGATACGGAAACTGGCTTACATCTTCAGGGCATTACGAAATATTCTGAATAAAAATACACTAAAAACGGTATACTTTTCCTTATGTCAATCTATTATATCTTATGGTATAGTAGTCTGGGGAGGATGCCCTAAAACAATATTAGATCCATTAATTAAAGCTCAAAAATTGATAATGCGGACTATTTACAAAGTACACTATATTCACCCCACGAAGGACTTATTTAAGGACTTCAAAGTACTCAATATAAAATCCTTATACGTCAAAAACATATCCACCTATTACAAATTCAAACATACGAAAAAATATATTTTGAATCAACCTACAATACAAGAAACTCCAACAAATCCAATTATATTATTCCACCAACAAAAACCTCAATGGCACAGACACAATTTAACTTTCTTGCTCCTAAAATCTTCAATAATTTAACAATAGAAATAAAGTCAATAGCCAAATACGATAGTTTCAGGAAGGCGCTTGAGGACTTTTTGATGAGTGATTGTGATAATGTTAGTAGCCTGTTTCTCGTACTCAGATGAAAGTGTATATTTTGTTTATATGTGTGAGGATGTTATTATATGGGAGTATGTACGTATGTGTGTATATACATGTATAGATGTGTGCACCAATATATGCATGTGTGCTTGCATGCACCCAGACTAACAAAAAAGGTAAAAAAAGTTATTACATCGCAAGTTATTACATTATTACATTACAAGTACATTTTTACAATCTTATGTTAATTTATTCTCCTTTCTACTTTCTATTTTTTTTTATATACATAATATCTACTTTTTATTATAATTTCTACTTTTTATTTTAATTTCTACTTTTTATTATAATTTCTACTTTTATTATAATTTCTACTTTTTATTATAATTTCTACTTTTTACTATAATTTTTTCAATTTTTAGCGTCATTTATACTTAAATCCATGTTCACACTAGACTCAATACTTCATAAATCATAACTTTTATCCATTGGTCACCATGAGACAGGCAGCCGCCTAGAATGGTGATCTAATATTCTTTATGTAAGTGTCACTAATATGTTACATGTATTCTATAAATAAATAAATAAATAAATACAAAGCATTAAAAAATGTATTTGAAATATTTGATTTAATATCCTTCATACCCTTTTACTTCCCAGAACTTCATCTTCTTCCTTTCCTTAAACCCTCCACGATCCCCAAAGATGAAAATTTCCTATTTAATAGGCCCTGACGGAAATTATTTGCCTCAGGGCCCACGCTGGGGTAAATGTAAAAAAAAACATTTGCACAACTGGTTTTAAAAAATCTTTTATCATTTTTTTTAAGATTTCTTAATTTTTAGTTCGTACTACATCCAACACAGTCTTTAATGTTTTTACCATTTCGAACCATTAGTAAAAATGTCTAGGAGGGACAAAAAACTATCTCGGGACATATACGCTCTTGCTTGCTTACGTATATACTGTGGATATTCGTTCGCGGTTGTCTCATGACAATTCAGAATCACTCACTCAAGCTAAGTCACTAAAAGCTATGAAAAAAAATCGAAAAATAGCCCATAACCTAGCCTGACGTAACATATTTAATCAATTTTTAAAATTATTTTTTTCATCACTTTTAATGAATTTTCAAAAGAGGTGTTGAGTTGAGTTGATTTTGAGTTGTCTGGTCACCGTTCGTTGTATTGACTTTAATAACTCAGTTACGCCTCATACGTCATGCGTACGTCTAGTAAAAAAATTTGTGTAAACAAGTGGGTCCGGGTGGTTAACCAAGTACAAGAAGTCGATATATTGATCAATTTCAAATGTTGATAGTACCAATAAATGCGGCTGTTCAACTGAATGTACTGTTCAACAATGTGCTGTTCAATTGAAAGTATAAAAAAGAGGTATTAGAAATTATTGTCTCTTGAGCAGTATTGAAATTATAGACGCTATAATATATATTTTTTTCATCAGATTTGATTGCTGAATTCGGATAATCTGTTATTTTAAGAGATGTGCAACGATCGTAAATATATAATTGTTTATTTCATGAATGAGTAATAATGAGTCTGGAATACGTTTGTTGTTGTTTACAAAAAACAGTTGAACAGGCTCAATTTTATGAGATTCGCTGTGTTAACCACGCGCTCCCCACGGAGATAAATTATCATGTCTTTGGATTAACTAGAAATACGTCAAATGTACAACGACAACATCCCAATCAAGTAACGTCCGTGAACCGAGCGCAGCCAACATAGTAGGTACCTACTCAGCTAATTTAGTATACATTATACATAGTTAAATCAGGAAACGCAGCGAAATCAGCGAAATCGCCAACAACAAACTGCCATCTCGTATAAGTGGAAGAGGGCAGTTAGAGGATTCAACCGGAGCTCTGAGTAGCAGGAGCGATGCTCCGGTTCGTACATTTTACATTTATAGACAGACGACATTTAAAAAATTAAATATATCTGTGTCTATTTCAGGGAAGTATAATAAATTACATTGAAAGGTAAGAAAGTAAGAACCGATATCGATAAAAAAGTAAGTATTTTATCAGTCAGGAACAACACGCGGCTCGCGAGCCCATTTCCTAAGGCCTACTAGTCTTTTCGTACGGTTCACTTGGCTAAATATATATTTTTTTAAATTGCGGTAAAAATTTCATTCAAGGTTCAGCAGAAAATTTTAGCCTTTCAGCAAAGCTTTTAATCAGCGACTTAAAAAATTATGAGCTTTTTTAAACATGAACCTAGTTTCGTGGTTTTACCTTAATTTTAGAAAAATTTTCACATTTGAAGCAAAGCGCTTTTTCAATGCATTTTAAATGTTTCTAATTTATAAAATATCAACATTTTCTTGAGTGACTTTTTTAATTTTCCGAAGAGTTCTGGTACTGGTCAAAACCGAAGGTACTGGCCAAAACCCAGCTGTCACATGCGGACAGTTGGCAGTCCGGTCGCGTCACTTGACGCATAACCTTGAACGTGTACACAGTGTTCGCTCCTGATAATTTGTATTTAAGGGGATCCAATAGTCCAGGGAAAAATCGAAGTCGGAATTCACGCCCATTGTGGGAGGAGTTTAAAAATATTTGAGAAAAAGCTTTTGGAACGGTTGAAAAGGGTATTTGAGATTTTTTTTTACGGGTTGATTTCGTAAAGACCTAAAAAAAACATTGACTCTTTACACATTGTTTATTGTAACAACTTTTTTACACATTGTTTATTGTAACAACAAGGAAATTTAAAATTAATTTCACGGAACCGAGCGACGTGGAGTCACACGTCTGTTCCCTGCTCCGGCCAGGGCGTTTCTGAATGGAAGTGGGGTGTGGCAAGCCAGTAGTCCTTCGGTGAACGACATAAAGGTCACTTTGAAAATCCACATTCGTCGGCTGCCAGCCGTATTGTGAAATAACAACGCAATATGCATATTTTATTTTATTTTGTGAAAATCGGGCGTAAATATCAATTTATTTTGCGATTATCATAAAAGAAACTAAATTTGCTACAATAAGCAATAAATTCATATCCGAAAAGATGTTCATAAGTAGGAGAGTTTGCACTTGAAAGTGTTTTTTTAAAGACCTGTTACTTTATTTTTTTCTAGGCTTATTAAAAGACTTATAAAAAAAATGACCGATATTTTTAAGGGCCAAGATATGTCCTACACGCATTATTTAATTGAAGCATCTATAATATTTCTAAGCGATCAAATTTTCAAAACAAAAACACACGATTTTGTGTGATTTTGCATTATTTACTATGGCTTCATCTTAATAGTAGCGACACCGTTTTACGGATTTTACAAATAAGATTTGAGGTAAAGGAAGCGAGATACATCCAAAAAACTGATTTTTGCGAACTTTGACCTTGAATATCTAAGGACGCTCTCACGTAACCTTATGAGACTTTTGGGACAACGTTTAGAATGCCAAAATAAAGGTTTACACAAATTTTCAGCTTGTTTTGTTTCATTCCGAGGTTGGCTCCCCTTTTAAGCTTAAATGACGGACTAATAAGATAAGGGAGATGTGTAAAGATGGCATAAATTTTAAATGATATTTCAAAAGTAATTTTCCACAAGTTAAGTGAATACCAATCAACACACTGGAAAAGGTTAATTGTAAATTGATTTATCATCGAAGGAAGACGATGGTATGCATAATAAATTTGCTGTTATTTATTATTGATTTACCTGATCTGTCGACCAAAAGAATATTATAATAAATGCTCTACCGGGAAAACATCCGCGTTTACTTAACTGAGAACACAATTAATATAATTGAATAATCGTGCATCGTGGAAGGACCATTCAAGGATGCTTCACAGTTTTCAATTACGTTAGCCGTAGGATAAATTTTCCACTTGGAGATCTGCTTTTGATTCTAGATTCTAATTTGCGGATTCTGGTATCTAGACCACGTTTAAAGTGCATTCATTTTGAACGATATTAAATTATGTACCAATTTGTAAGTGTGGATCTATTTCAAATAGTATCGCCATTCAATAAATGGTTGTGCTGACAAGCAGGGTCGGTCCGTGCTAAGGTGCAATTGTGCAACGCACTACCAAATTTTATAATGACTGTTTGCCATTCAATAAAATTAAGGAAATAATCAATTTGGCCACCTGCACACACTGCACAGGTACATCTTCATAATTATATCTGTTTTGGTAAGGTCGGACTCAAAAACATACCCCAAGCGGTGCACTTCTGAATGCCATATGTTTTGAGGGGGCTGTTTTGATGTTTCACATAGCCTCACGTATATGTTTCACATTCTTACTTTATTCAGCCCTGCTACCTTCTCTGAATTGACTTTTATTTCCTTAAAAAGATCCCCTACACAGCATCCCCACAGTTGACATACGCCCTAAGAGAAAATATTTTCCTCTGGGTCTTCTGTGTGGAATTAATGTTAAAAAAAACATAATAAGTGAAATAGAAAAGATTATACTTTGGTAGAAAGCAGTCGCTTTGTGGTTTGACATAATATTAATTTAAATAAAACAAAACTTTGTTTGAAACCACGATTTATAATAATAATAAATCGTGGTTACAAACAAAGTTATTGTTTTATTTCGATTAATGTCTGTCTCGACACAGATATCCTAGTGAGACAGGCATCGAAAAACCCAATGAAAACATACTTTATAAATAAATAAAAAAAATAAAATATAGAAATAAATGTTGAAAATAAATTTTATTTCAATTAATAGAAATATTGTTTTATTTCAATTAATAGAAAAGATTACATTGAAGTAGGGTGGAAAATTGAATTTATTTCATCAGAAAGGTTTTTAAGTGGTTGTGTAACACACTATAATATTTTGTACCCTTCTCATAACTTCGGTTTAAAGAACTCCAGTAAAAAGCATCAAATATTCGTAGTTTTAAGGAACACAAAAAATACCCACGTCTCTATACCTAACTCTATTATTCATAGTTAAAAAATTACATAAGTTTTATTAATATTATTTATTTATAGCACATCCGTGCCATTTACGAGCATATTTGATAAATAAAATCGATGTATGTTCACAAATCAAGTGATGAATTTTGTCTTCACAAATTGGTAAGCACGGTTTTTTTATTGCACTCCCTAAATGTAAGTCATTGCTAATTAGTAGAATTATACAACAAAAAGTAATCAAAAAACCTACCAACTGTACACACATAGAAATAGTTACATAATTGTGAACATTTATTTACGTTGTAGATATTTACCTTTTCGAGTACTAACGGAAATGACACGTTTTGACGAGATATAACAACATTCTTCTTCGTGGTTTTTCACAGCATGACGAATGACTAGTTATAATTCTAATTATTTATTTATGTTACGAAATTAAGTAATTATTTCTCAAAAATTGCAATACAAAAATTATCATTTCTTGAAGGAATCATAAACAAAATAAATAAATAAACATCGCAGATAATATACAAAACAATTTTATCACCACACTTCAATTATTGTTCAAATATTATTTTTCTCTGCAATGGAGAGAAAATGAAAAAAAAAATTAATAATACTGAAGCGCAACACATATACACGGATTAGAGACATGTTAAAGAAACTAAATTTTATGACTGTAAAGCACACTATTATTTTTTTTACATGAAATAAACTAAATATGTATTTATACATGAAACTAACACTGGGATGTTGTCTAAGAAACTGAAAAGAAGCATTAATTTCAATCACGCGATACACGTACACGGGACGGGGAACACAAGGCAAATTATATTGCCAACAAGGAAGAAATCAAGCACCCATAAGTTTTTTATGTACCAGGCTGTCCAACATTATAACAAATCAAAATAATAATAAATAAATAAAAATAATTAAAACGAAGTCCCGTTAAACTGGTGGACAGCAGTTTGTCAACGGGTTTTTGTTAACAATCTCTCTCAATCTATTTTATATTTTTAAACGTAGGATCTTTACATAAAATATTGTCGGTAGGATTATAAAAGATAGATATTTACAGCAAATAAAATTTAAAAATAAAAACATGAAAAAATTAATATAGAATCGGGGAAAAAAGTGTAGAGAAAATCAGAGAGAAAAATAGATCAGTACAGAAAGTCTTTTTCACGTAACCATTTTTTCAGAATGCATCTCCTTTTGAAAATTTGTTCACATTTTTTGTTGAGTTTAGTAACATGTCGTAAATTTTAGGGAAATTGTATTCTGGGGTTCTTTGACTGTATTTATTTAAATATCTGGGAATTGCAAGTTCATCTTTTGCAGTTAGCCTTTAGTTATGAGCATGTTCAACTATTTTTTTTATATTAAGATTGTGAAGTAGGGAAGGGAAGAAGATGGAGAAAACGAAGGTCGGGAAGCACCTGACTATTCAAAACCTAGTCACCAAACACGGCTAAAACCATTTTAAGCAACTTTCTATTCTAAATGTTGATCTTTTACCAGAGCGATAATAAAAGTATTCTCACTCAGTGTACCTGAATCGAATAAAAATAAAATATACATATTGTAAATAATTAAGTCAGAAATCTTAAAACAATCAATAAACAAAGTTTTAATAGAACAATAAATTCCCACTTCACGTGAAACTTCTCTACATTTGAAGATTATTTATGTTATTTACTTCAGTAAAGGCTTTTATCTCGGATCAGACACGCGTAATTGTTTTGCCCGTCAAACCTCTTAACTCAATTAACGTTGGACCGTGGAACAAACACAAAACGATTTCGTTTAGCTCACTTTATCATTTACGTAATGCAGTTTTATTCACACAAAACATTGGAAAATACGAAGGTTTAGACGCCTGTTAATTATATATCTTGCTGCCGGGTTAACGTCACTTCCGATCACTTCTGTATTCCTGATATCTGGTATCCTCCTGGGAGCGTTCATTTAACAAAATGTACGAAAACACACTGTATTTTTTATGCATTCCTTCTTTCGTCTTTTCGCATCTCAATATTGGTAAATATTGTGAGCGAAAGAATGGATGGAGTTAGAAATGGGAGAAAAGGGAAGGAAATGGGAGGGAAGAGAAAGAGGAGGATTTTGAGAATGGAGATGCTTACATTACACCGGGGCGAAACGAAATCTTTAAATTTAAAATAATATATAGAATCTAGAAATGACCATTTGAATGAAAAAGTGAGCCCGGACATCGCCTCGTATAGTATCTTTAAATCATTTTTATTTAAAGATCTTTAAATTATTTTCATATAATTATTTGTTAAAAAAAAGATTTAGAAACAGAGTTCTGATTTCTTTTCTACTGCTCGCAGGAGATAACTTTTTAAATTTTAAAATAAATAATTATTGTAGTTATCATTCAAATGAAAAACAAAAATTATAAATAAGTAGGCTCTTGTGTGTTTTTATGTTGGGAAGATTATCGATGATGATGATAATTGTGTATTTTTGTATTATTTTTATTTACTTGTAAAATGTTAACCTCGATACAGGTTTGGTCTTAGACCGGTTAAAAGTGGAATAAAACAATAAGACGTACAAAAAATGTAAATCACGGGCAAAGTTAATTAGTAAAACATCGAATTTAACAAACTTATCGTAACTTTTATGTCATGTCTATGGTCGAGAAGGTTTAGGGCGGTGATCACAAACAAATCCCAATATAAATTCTTCAATCTCTCCAGAACTCAGATCCCCAATCTGTATGTCCAACTGCCCACCTAGAACGCATATTTAATCAAATTTGTTTGAAATTTTTACGGTTCACATGAGTCCGATCTTTTGTTTGCCGAAGTTCACACGAGCTCGGATTGTTGATCGCTGCTTTGTGCTCTTCCGTAGATAAGCCACGAATTTACTGTTCACATATTTAAGAAGTTTTTATTCAATTTGAAACGATAATTAAAAGCTTCCTCTGCGTTGCATTCACTCCACCCATAGCCGTTACCACAGCGAGTGCGTGGCTTAATTGGAGGAAAAATAATCTGATGAATTTGGCTTTTTTAGGCTTGTGTTTGGCTGCCATATCTGAGTAAAAAACGTAAATAATTGGTTGTTTAAAAGTAATTTTGTGTTAGTGTTTTTATAGATTACTTCGATGCTACATTAATATTCGGAATTATAAGTGTGCTATTATTAATGCTGAATATATTATTTTGTATGAGATTTTTTTAAATAGCGTCATTTTCCTAGATTTATTACGCTTCATATTTTGTTCTGTTCCCTTTTTTAAACTTACTTGATTTATTTATGTATTTGTTTATTAATTTTTGAGAAAAAAAACAAGAATTTTATAATATTTTTACATTATTCCAAAACCAATAGATTTCCTTAATTTGTTAAGGCCTTTTATCGATTTATTATATGTTTCTTTAAATATTGTAAGTTTTAAAGCTCTTTAAAATATATATATGTTATTCTTAAAGATAATATTTATACATTTCCGAAGCCGAAACGGCAATTATATGAAATTCCCTCGATAGAAAAAAATCGCAAAGTATATACTCCGAGAATTATTATAAAACGTTTTTTTCAGTTATTTTACAAGTTACATGTATGAAAAAATTCACAGTGGTTCTTTAAATGCCAATTTAGACAATCCCCACGAGATATTTGCTCTATTTGTAACGAGTTGTGTTTTATTAAACATTTTCACAATTTTCGCTTAAATATAATATTTTTTAATATGAGCGCGCTCTCTCTAACATTTGTATTTAAATATCTCTCCATCGTCTTCTTTTTGAGCGGGTACACTGTGCCTTAAGAAATGTAAAACGTTGATGTTCATTTCTTAACAAAAGGAGAAAATCTCTAATTGGTGGTGTTTTTGGAATAACACCAACAAATTATGATTTATAAAATCCTTCCGTTGATTTTCCAAAAATTAATAAATTTTTGTGTAGAACAATTACATAAAATAAAAAACCTAATAGTATGTATAATATGATTAGAAGACAAAATGTACAGAAGACCTATCTAAAACAAATTACATTCATAACAGAATTATTATTTACACAACAGCAATAAGTGATTTATGAAAAGTTAGAAAAATACCCTTTTATCGACTTTTTTATTTTGCTCGCACTTCAAAATGTACATACCCTTTTATCGACTTTTTTATTTTGCTCACACTTCAAAATGTATATACCCTTTTATCGACTTTTTTATTCATCTCGCACTTCAAAATGTCCACTTGATATCTTTTTTTTTTAATAATTATTACATATTAAGAAGATTGTTTTAAGGTTTTTATGCATTGATTCAGTTTCAACGGGACAGAAGAGCATGTAGAGCGCGCAATTACATTAAATTGAATCTTATTCAGCAACTCCGGATTGAATTGAATATTACTGTTATCTAATTTATACAGGAAAATGCATCTATGTGATGACTTCGTACACCCAATGAATCTATATTAAAGTTTGACACTGCCTCTGCATAAACATTAAATCATAACAATGACTAGTAACAAAAATGTTTCAATAATCGGATATCAGAAAAGCGCTGGAGAAGATAGAACTGGGGTAGATAGAATAGATAGAAGAGAGAACCGAGGCGAATTTTATTTTTCGCAATAACTATTTAACCATATTAATGTAATATATTCTAAGAATTTTAATTCTTATCCTACTACATAGATTTTTCTCAAATATCATGATTCGGGGACGTGTGTTGATTGTTTAAATTTTTATTTTTGACGTGATAACGTCTTATAAATCGATGAACGCCGGCTGCACTAACGAAGAAGCATGACTCATTGTCACGTTCCACCTGAGCCGAGCGGGCAAGCGAGAGCGCGGGACAAGCGTTCCACACGCCATTTTAAAATATCAATAAAATTATCGTCCTTAAACCGACTTTACATAAATCCATTTTTTTAATATGAACACCGCACAAGAGTCCCAACTGCTCCCGTCTGGAGCCAGTGAGACTATGGCATCCCCAATTGGGGTATGTTGTGAGGCTGAAGGTAGTGGAGAGGGGAAGGAGATGGGGAAGAGGAAGGCGGGGAAGTACCTGGCTATTCAGATCTTGGCACCAAACACGGCTAAAGCCATTTCAAGCAACGTTTCAATTCTGAATGGTGGTCTTACACCAGGACGATACTAAGAGTATCTTCCACTCTGGAATGTACCGCAAATATATTATATACTCTTTTAAACGATTTAATTGCGAAATAACACAAATTAATCAAATAAGATTTATTTGCCAAGCGTCAAGAGCCTTACCGCTAGACTACGCCGGCCGTTGTAAAGCATAACCAATTTTACATAATTCATTTTATTACATCGAAAGAGCAAGTAAAAATCATATTTTAGTTTTTGATAGCAACATTTTTACTGTCAATATTTAATTAAAGTTAGGTAGCCTTCATAATTTTGTTTCATTGACCTACTGGACGAAAGTTCCGTTTGTCTAATTGAAAGACAAACCTAATTGATCTTTTGTATTATATTATTATTAGAAGCAGGTAGAAAGATGATGAGTATATATTTAAATTAAACTGTGGATAAATAGGCGATTAAAGCCCCTTCGCAATCTTAAGATTTGCGAAATACTCTCCAACCCAAAATTATTGCAACTTAATTATTATTAAGGAAGGTTTAACCAATAGACCGCTATTCCCAGAAGTCGCTACTTGAGTAAGGAAAAAGGCTCAACGTCTCGTCTACTGAACCCAAAATAATAGATACCTGCATAGTTATGGTTTCACACCTAAAAAAACATTTTTTCCATTCAACCCTTATGTTTGCAGCCAGTGGTTACGCCCCTGTTATAATTAAAAGCCACCGTTTTAATAGTGATAGGTACCCAATGACTACAGTTTTAAAATTTACAGGAAATAAGGTGTCCCCAAATTTATCCCTTTCCTACTTTTTTTTACACTAAGTCAGTTACACAGGAGGCAATGAGGAAATGCGCACAAAACTGCGCTATACAAATACATTATTATTATTATTATGTGAATATTCATATTAATTCTTGGCGATTTCCCTTACAAATGTACTATGAAGAAATTCAAAGTAGTTTTTTTTCAGCTGGCTGATTTTTTTTTACATTAGCTCACACAGCCACACAGGAGGTTCTGAGGAAAAAAGTTCTCTCAGGGCCTGTCTTCTTTGGGGATGCTGGGCGGATGGTCTTTTTAGGGAAAAGAAGGAGAGGAAGTTCTGGGAAGGAAAATGGTATGAGGGATGGTTACGAATCTTAGGATCAATGCTTCCAGGAGAGACGAACGTATGAATCCATCCATTCCACTGCGGTGCAAGGCGCTGGGTCGAGAGAGACCTGCTGGAGAGTTCTAGGTTAAGTCGCCCTCGAACAATCTCTCCCGATACACCCCAGTAGGTGAGCAAATGCATTGGCCGCCAAGACGTAAACAAACCTCACCTCATGAACTCGGGCACCCCTGCTAAGTCATCAAACGTTGCGAACAATTTGGGGTGACCTGTGGCAGGGACGTTGGTTAACCTATAAATGCTTCAAAATATTCCCCACAATTGATGCCGTAGGTGATTCCGTAACTGAGCACAGAGAGACACATATTTCGGTGACGATTCCCTTCACATTTTAACAACCTGTTTCTAACTTTAACAATAACAAGTCTATGTGAACAAAGATGAGGAGTTCTGACGTCTTTGGCATTGACCGCCTAGTTTTCCACTGTTGTAATCACATTACCTATTAAAACTACAAGTACCGAGGCGTGATTGTAGTTTCTAGGTATTGACTGTGGAGATGCGATGATTCTCGTATTACTGACAGAATATGAAATGATAATAATGATCCTGTGACCTCCGCGATGATCACACGGACGTGATTGAAGCCCCAAGGTCTGCCGTTGTTGAAGGGCTCACAGAAAGGAGTCAATCAACAATTATTACGATAAATCAATACAATCATTAGTATCTAATAATCATGTTTAGGTTTATCGATAATTGAATTCGCATTGGAATCCTCTTAGATTCCAATCGTTGTCATCATATAGGCATTATATATATAATTAATTTGATAATCTCCTCGATCGGAATTTGATGGGCAAGGCTCCGTTATAAGCATTCAAAAAGAAGAAGCAGATTCCTGAAGATACTTTGAAAGGGAGGTATGTAAATGTGAATGTAGAGAGAGTGCGCTAAAATTAAAAAAAAATGGTTATAATTAATCGGCCTAAGCGACTGTTGTGAAAATATTTAATAAAACACGATTCTTTTAAAGGAGAGCAAAAGTCTCTCGACAACAGAGTTAAGTAGCTTTTGGAGAAACACTGATTTTTGACGTGATAACGTCTTATAAATCAATGAACGCCGGCTGCACTCACGGAAAAGCATGACTCATTGTCACGTTCCGCCTGAGCCGAGGGTGCAAGCGAGAGCGCGGAACAAGCGTTCGGCCTAAGCGTTTGGCTTATGACACATCTATCTCTCTTCCACTCCATCGTTATTACGTTATCACGTAAAATTATCGTCCGTAAACCGACTTTAGGGACAACCAATTTTTTTTTTCATATTTAAAGCATGATAAATAACAGAACTAGGTGTGTCTTTTACGATTTTCGGAGCATACTTAGCGATTTTCTTCTATTGAGGGAATTTCATATAATTAATTTTTCAACACCGCATCTGAATAAAAAATATTTAGGGATATTAGGAGTACAAGGCATTTAAGTACCTAAAAACCTAAAGTTTTAAAACCTAAAAGTGAAGCAGATATTATGTTGTACTTCGGTAGAAATTCGTTATTTCTTAAATCTTAGCGGGGCCCTAAATCACGCGTAGACAAGTAAAAATGTTTTTGAGCAAGCATTTAAAATATAGTATAGTAACTAACCACGGTTAAGAGTGGTACACAATTTTAATATTTTATTTTTATAGACCACAATTATTGATCGTAAAAATACTAGAAAGGAATTAAGCTGTGTTTAGAGCTCAGATCTGAATATTCAACCCTCTCTTCCTTTTTCTCTTTTCTCAACTTTTCTCTCCCGCTTCTAACCATTCTTTAAAATAGGGATGACCTAGTCCTATCAACTTCAAGAAATATTGAATTATTTTAATTTTAATATATGTATAAATAAGCTTCTTGTTGCCCTTAGGTTGCAAGGCATTTTGTGTTTTTTCTTATACGTATGCTAAAATTAATGTTACATCATCATGTACAGAAATACAATGTTTAAAATAACAATAATTTCTTGCAGTTGTATGAGATGTAACACTTTATAAATAATAATGCTAGGAATGTGTAGGTGTTCCAGGAAATGTTAGTTTGTTTCTTTAATTTTATAGAGTATTTAGTTCACATTTTCAGAATGTTTTTTTTTTACTTGTAATTTAAAATTGTTATTTATTCTTCTGATGCTTTCTGAAAAAGAATTAAAAAAAAAACTCCAAGATGTTTATGATTGAATTGCCGCATTGCTTTTTACATTTCGGAGTTGGGAGAATTGAATACATTTATGTAATTGGTAATATTATTAACATTTTTTTTGGGTAGGTAGGTACTCACCTTGACAAGAGCTTTAATTGAATACGATTGCTTCAAGAACTACCTGCATAATACCCTTGCGATTTTAATATCACATTTTTACGAAGAATTGAATCGATTGACATACATGTCACGGTGACCGGCCAACTCGGAATGAAACCAACTCAGAACCATCTCAGATAGGTCATTTAGAATGATAAAAAAATATATATAAAAAAATGGTTAAATAGGTTATGTTAGGTTAGGGTTATCGGCTAATTTATAATGATTTTTTTCATAGATTTTAATGACTTTTAAAGGAGGTGTTGAGTTGACGTTATTCCCAGTTGGCATGGAACCACATGTCACGTATGCTGTAAACAAGATAAAGTACAAATTATTCGAACCGAAATTTCGCAAAAAACGAATTTCATCACGGCTTATTACTATAATGCTGACGTAGGCATTAAGAATCAGTATTTGAGATATGCTACACAAATTAGATTATAATGAAGTCCGTTGGATTTCATATTTAATTTCGAATTAATACAATTCGAGAGGCATTCGAATCCGTTTATGAATTTCATAAGTGAATAAAACATGAATGTCTTCGATCAATCGATTATTCCCAACCGTCAGATGTCATGTAGAATTTTTATGAGCTGGAAACACAAATATTTTCTCACGTGTTGGCGAAACGGAGTAATTTTAACCATTGTTACGTCGCCGTCTGATTGTAACATTATATCCAATGATACGTAACAACTATCCTTAGAATGTAACATCCTGCATGTACTGTTTTACTGATTGATTCATAAGTAGGGGGACCACGCGTTAAACGTTTCAAAACTTGTTAAATGTTACAAATTAAGTAATAGCTATTAATAAAAAAGTAGTCTTTATTATATATAGCAATGGTTATTTTGTTAACTAATAAAGTGAACTGTTATTTTTCAAGGATCACCATGGTAGACGTATTTTAAACACTATGTATTAATTAGATAAAAATAAGAAGTAAGCATCACAGATTTCTTAAATGGAAATAATATATTTTATTGGTCATTGTGTTAAATTTCAAGTACGCGAAATGTCATTGTCATTTTAAAAATCACGACGCATTTTGTAAGTAGGTTCTGCCAAGCTAAAAAAAGGAAGCACTCACATAACTAGTGGCTAGAAACGATATACCATAATAAAATAATTGCGTTTGGCGTTTATAAAAAAATAACCATTAGAATGAACTATTTTCCTTTTTCGGTAAATTAATTAATTACTTCTAAATATTATGTAACTAAACTACTACAATTAAAAAAAATTAACGTGCATATTGAGCGTGTCCCTATTTTATAAATATTTACCAAAAACTTATGTTTAATTGGCATACCTACAGAGTACACGCCCTTTCACAATGTTGGATTATTTTGTTTTCAGGTTGTTGATTTTAAAAACATGTATTATGTTATCAGAAAATATTACAAACTAAATTGCGAGAATGGCAGCAAGGAGCTGATCCTTCCAGATGATTTTTTCGTCTTTTAAAATTTTAATTCGTACGTCTTCGGCATCCCGGACGAGGTTTTTTGTGAACGCGTTTTCATGGTTTTTACGACCCATTTCGCCTCATGTCTCTCAAAGCCAATTTGGCCTCCATGACAACTGTACCACCTGAAATATGTTTGACCTTAAAACCTCTTGGTCTCCGCCGTGTCTATAAATAAATAATAGAGATATAAGACATGGAATATTAAATTTGACCTTGCTTTGTGCATTTACATGTACACAACTAATAATCAATCTGATGTCTCTAAATCTTCTGATGGAACGTGACTAATTATATAAAAAAAACCTTTATCTTAAAAATAATTCACTGTAATTATCTTATGCAGATCCTGTCAACCAATGAACGTCTTATTCTTCTTCGTGGGTGCTCAGGATCGTGATTCCTACTCCAACTGATCTGGTAAACTGTTTTCTCCACTCCTCACGGTCCTGCTGAGGACACCGACGATATTTTATCAGTCCAACGCATCGGTAATATTCCTCTGCTTCTCCTGCCAAACACTTTGCCAATGGCCTTGAGCTTATCCATGTGCGGGTCGATTTAACGAGCAACCTATCTAAAGTATTTAGGGATACATTTTTACGAGTCATCTGACAGCTTATTTTTGATACCTAGCTCTTTCAGTATGGATATATTAGGGAGCCTGGTAGTTCATTGAACCTAGATCATTCTTCATCAGAATTACATTTCGTTTGAACATCTTAATAGTGTGCCATTCCTAAATATCCAATGTCTATCAACATAGTTCTTACAGAATCGATAGATTATGCGCCTGGCTGTCGATGGAATACTTTCTCCAGCAGCACTTCTTGTCTGTGTCTTTCATGAATGATTAGATTAACGCGTCGGGCCTTTCATGGAATGTCCAACTGGTTTGTCCTTTCTGAATTTACAAATTAATGCATCTGGGCGTCCAAGGAATCCTTAGAGCCATGGTGTGTGGTCATCAGTGTCTTGTGTTCTGGCTCAGTAGGATGCATTGTTGATAGCCTATTTTGGATGCTTAGTTCTTTCATAAAGGATAGAATGGTTTACATTGTTGTCCATGGAATCCAGAGCATTCTTCTCCAGCACCACGTTTCGACTGAACATCTTACTGGAGTGCCATTCTCGAATGTGTGCCGTGTGCGATGCGCGGTGTGTGCCATGTGGCGTGTGGTCACCATTGTCGTGTGTCTTGGCTCATAGTGGACGGACGGAGCCTGGTTGGTTCACACAGAGTTTGAGCACAGAGCCGGGACAGTATGGTTCCAAGAAGGTCGCGCGGAACGTCCCGGCGTGCATGCCGAGTGGCTCAATGACGAATGCGACGTTCAAGATGTAAAGTGCCGGCAAAAAAATACATAGCTGTCGTAGTATTGCAAAATATATATTTTTTGTAAAAACCCCTCGTGAGTTCGATTGGGCTTACACAACACGTTAAGCTTGAGAGGTTGGATCAGATACGCACTTTGAGGAGAGATGGAAAAGCAGTGATTAGGTCCCTTTTTACATTACAGGCTCCCTTTTCTTCGTCTTGTTTTTCCTCAACCTTCCTGATGAAAATCTCACATACTTATTTTCTTAAGTAGATACTATTATTATTAGTCTTACTTACCTCTGTTTTTATTAGATATATTGATTCATATAAGTAATTCTATTCCAGCATTTAAAAATATTTAGCAAATTAATAACTTTTATAGGCACCTAAACCATTTTATGGGGTGTTTGTTTAAATCTTGTGATATACATAGAGTTAGATACAAAGATAAAAATTAATTATTTAAATGCATGTTATGGACTGAAAGTATGGCCGATTAAATATCTACCCACCAAAGTGAGGTTGCCAAAAACAAGCTTCCGATCAAGATGAACGGAAGCACACTTTTGGATAAGCATTAAAAATGGTATTTTTAATTATTATTTACTTGACTTGCCGCTTTGAATTACCCTCGATTGATAATAATAGTCATTCTCATTGTTTACTAGTACTGCGGTACGTATCGGAATGGCGGCCAAATGAGCATGCTTATTTTTAATACTTTTGCCACGTTTTATGTTGTATTTGTTTAAGGTCAACACAACCGGCAACATCATCATCATCGTACTTAAATGGCGTGCGCAAAGTTTTTGATCGGGGCAGAAGGAAAAACAGCGAATTAATTTTATTTATTTATTATAAAGACAAAGTAATACAATATGACAGGAAAAAGAAAAAAAAAATTAAGGATAAAAGAAAAGTCCCAATAAACTACTTTAAAGTAGTTTGTCAATGGGTGCTTTTACTTTGAAGATAAAAATTAAACTTATTTTGCTTTACTATTCACAGAGAAAACAAAACAATAATACCAGGAGAAAATACTGTACTAACTACTTCACCATACCAAATCGAGATTTGTTCTTTCTTATAAAAAATCGATAACTTTTTAAATCACATCACTTTTCCCATCGATTAATTAGACAAAAATTGCCTTATGTCCCATATTTTGATAGTTACGTGGCTATATGAATTTTTTATAGCTCATGATGGAAAAATATTTGTTCCTGTTTTATTGGTCAGTGGTTGAGTGGGCATCGCGTTTGGGTCCCACCCGGGCGTCCCGTGTTCGATTCCTCGGCTGGCTAAGTCGTCCATCACAACACAAGCAACATTTTCGGCTTTCTGTGGTGGTAGTAAGAGATTTTCAAACATTGTTGGGTTATTCGTAACCCGGGAATGTTTGTCTTTCTTTCTTAAAAAAAAAAAATTGTTCGATTTGACAAAACAACGCACTTTGGCTTATGTTTTGAAAGATAAATGGATATTTCAAACATCTAAAGCTCATTGCGGAAATTTTATTACACATGAAAGTAATTCACTGTGAAATTGTACACAAAAGAAGCTGTATAAATTTTATGACGCCAAGCTTACAGCTTGAGAGATTTTAGTGAGATGTGCAAACAAATTTTCTTCTGTAATCATGATTTTTTACTCCGCATTTTGGTGTTGATTTTCTCCAAGGATGATTGTCACAGAAGACTGTGTGGAGGGTCATTTTAAGTTTTAAGTGAAGAATTTAGTGAACCAGGGTCTTTAAACGACCTTTGCTGTAAGAGAGAGGAAACAAAAGAGCTAGCATAATATCTTTGCAAAGCCGATCTGCTGAGCATTAGACCAGTTCCCATGCGGCAAATGTCAACCGTGCGCGAATGCTGGGCACGTGTTTGGCGTGCCTCCTGACCGTGCTCCGCTATCGAAGGAATCAGTAATGTTGATTTCTCGGAGTAGCTTTAATGAAAATACTTGTACAACAAACATAGCGCTTTCACCTGCCGTTAGTGTTTTAACGCCTACAATCAGTCTAATAATCAAATATTTTTTGCATCGAAATGGGAGAATGCCACGTCATCGATTTTCATCCATTGCTTCCTTTAATAGATATATCTCAGATTAGGACACTTGCATATGAGCTTAGAGCAAACTATATCCTCCCAACTCCTCCCCCGCCTAGCACAAGTACCTAAAGTTTTTATCGACACTGTTGGTAACTTTTTTTTTACATTAGCTCCACACAGGAGGCCCTGAGGAAAACAATTTCCCTCAGGGCCTCTATCATCTTGAGGATGCTGTGTGGAGGGTATTTTTAAGGAAGGGAAGGATAGGAAGTTCTGGGAAGGAAAAAGGTATGAGAGGTGGGTAGGAATCTGGGGGGTCAGTGTGTCCAGGAGTGACGCAAGTATGAATCCTTCCCTCCAACTGAAGTGCAAGGCGATGGATCGAGAGTCCGGCTGGCAAGGTCAAAAGGCCTCCCTTAATCAGTCTCTCTCGATCCGGCCCGCCACTCAGCAGGTGGGCAGACGTATCCGCCGCCAAGACCTGGACAAACCTCACCCCATGGTAAACAACAATGCACGTCGATTAAATTAAACACATTGCTTTGACAATCGGTGGCGATTTGTTTGTTCGGTGTTGTTTGTTCGGTGGCGATCTGTGCTGCTCGGAAACTATGACGAATTACCGACATCATTGATAAAACCTTCAACGATGTACTTGTGCTAGGGAGCCAGAAAAACCAAAAATTCAATTAGAAAAGAATTCCGAATCAAAACCGATGTACACAGTTACAGGATGTAATGAGGATTTACTGACAAGGACAAAGAAAGAGGACGCCCAGAGATGACCTAGAGGAGAATGATTCCCAGTTCCTACCAAAACAAGAATGACACATTTCTGAGGACTGGAAATTGTCTTTTTTGGTATTATCGTCATAATAATTCTACGTTATAAGAACACAATAGTTTGTTCTTCGTTAATTTCAGACATAAATAGGTATTTGGGCAATGGACGAGCGTAATTCATTCAATGGCATATCCGCGTGGTACATTCCTCGGTCGGATGATAGCCAGTAATCACCTATACAAAGGATGAGAAATAGTCTATCAATTTGAACAATTTGCCAAATTGATTTAACCATTAACTATTATTCTTCGTCGAAATTGTTACAGTTATCGCCATTATTGCCGTGCCGCGGATAAATGTGGTTATAGGTTTTCAAATACAATTTAGTGATGTGAATAGTTTGAACGGGTTAATGGTTTTGAAATGCCGGAATCACAAACATACGATAGCATTTATTATTATTTATCGGCTATAAGGTTTATTTGTATTTGCACTATTTTACAGGACAATGAGGGGATTGTTTGAATCAATTCTTTCACTACTGATACCATCGGAAGTCTTGTAAAATTAATCGCTTCAACGAATCAAAGATTCACCGAAAATTGGCACATACCGATTGTATTAAATTTTGAATGGAAACTGAGGGAATAGGTAGAACTATTAATTGACAGGACCTCTGCTGACTGCCGCCTCAGGAGACAAAATCATTTTGTCGTTGGTAGAAAAAACACACACGGCTTAGGCTTAGAACTTAAATGATTTGAGCAAGGGGATCATAACATCTCAGAAAACTTGGTAATCAAATTAATCAAACGAATCAGTCATGTCAAAAATGACATGACTGATTCGTTTGATGTTACAATGTTAATAATGAAAGTCGCTTGAATAAAGCAAAACAAAACATATTCTAAATAAATAACTACCAAGCAAACTACTAACTACCTTACTTTCTGCCAATCCATAATCCAAAATGGTATAATAGGATGGGGTAGCGCTTATAAAACCCACACACAATCTCTTTAATATTAAAAACTCTGTTCCTGTATTACTCAACTTTACAAGTATATAAGCAAAGTCGTACCATTCGGATGGAAAAATAGATGTTACCGATTCCGTGAAAAAACTTTAAGTCAACACAACTACAAATAACTAGGCACAAGTTTCTTAATAAATAAACTTCCAGAAAATTTAAGATCCTTTAATAAAAGCTTCAAAACACTCACATAATTCAAAACACTATTCAAAACACTCACATAATTCAAAACACTATTAAAAAAATCTACTGAACAGTTCCACTAAAAAAATTAAAACTACACAATAAAAACGACAATAGTAATAAATAAATATTTTTAATAACTAAATAAATTTCACCTTCCTCCAATACACTCAAGTATAGCTTTTTAAGGGAGTACGTATTGAAATAAAAAAATATAGATTCAATATTAGAAAAATCAAATGTTTCACATATCGTAATTATTACTCTGATATCAATTATGTTTATATTTTGTACAAATAAATTTCCAATAAAAAAATACAAATATAAAAAAATTGGTAATGATTTCCATTTCAGTTGATACCGACAAAGAAAAGTAAAGTTTTTAAAATACAAAAGTAAAATAATTTTCGTGGTAAGAGATTGATTTGATTGTCAGATTATGCATTTTCAAAAATATGGTTAGGCAATTTGTTCTACTAATTGCTAATGATATCATACCATCTACAACAAAGTGAATTTATTGTCTATTGTTTGAGAAAATTGATGTTAATTAAATGGGTGCAAACCAATGTTGATAAAAATATATATTTTGTAATTTTAGCAAAAATTCAGACTCGTTCATACCCTTCTATGGAAAAAAATTCACATTACGTGCTTTGTTTTTTTTTATATGACAGGATCAAAACAGAGATTTAGAGATATTTAGTAACTAGTTGTTTTTGTAATATTTTGAGATAATTAATCTCCGAGAGCATTCTCGTCCAGGGTGTCTTCCTGTGGCATAGCGGGTGACCGGCCAACTCGGAATGAAACCAACTCAGAACCATCTCAGTTAAGCCATTTAGAGTGATAAAAAAATGTTGATAAAAAAATGGTTAAATAGGTTACGTTAGGTTAGGGTTATCGGCTAATTTAAAATTATTTTTTTCATAGCTTTTAATGACTTTTTAGGGAGGTGTTGAGTTGACTTTACTCTCAGTTGGCATGGAACCGGCATAGCGCAGCCCTACATTATAGGGGAGTTTAGGGGAGTTCACCTCAAACCACGTTCCCCTAGGTTATAGAAGAGTATAGGGGATTTTCCTTCAAAGCACCGTAATACAAATAATAAAATAAAAATTTCACATTTTTAATGAAAAAATCTGTGTGGAAATTTCAGAATTTAGATTATTTTGAAAATATTCAATTTTAAAAGCCTTTTCTCTCGGGCTGTCAAAATATCTAAAAAATAATTACGACGTACCTTAGAAGTCCGTTACAGGTAAATTAATATAACATTGTAGGTAGTGCATATTCAGGTATGCTCGTCATTTTTATGAAGGTTATATTGCGATGCTACGCGTTATGGTATGTGGAGGCAACAATATGATGTAGGCTGTAGGTGTAACCAATTTGTAATTATTCTTTATTTAATAACAATCGCGATGCGATATCTATAGTTACATGTTACCTAAGTATTGTGTGACTTATGCAGTAAATATAGGTATTATAAGCTTTAGGTAATTATATAAAACGGTTGTTTGTAATTCAGTTATGTAATTTAAAGGTTTTGATGCAACGGGGACCTGACGGATGTCTAGATCTTAGAAACTTCTCGGATAGTAATAATATAAGTATGTTGTTTTAAACAAAAATGATAATACAAGAATCCTGTTAAATGGTTTAAGTCATGGTTAACCGTTGTTTACAGCTTATCTAACAACACGATTTGTAATACGCGTTTAATTGTGATTTTGTAAAAAAAAAACAATATTAAATACATGGTTGGTTAAAAATTCAACTATTTTTTGAGAAATCTAAATTTCAAAACCGACCGCCACAACACGGGATGTGCCTAGTCTGATGGTCGAAAAATCTAAATCAATGTAATAAACTATTACACAATGTATGAAGTGTATAGAATAAGCGAAATCGTAACTCATTTTTTATTGTTAAATGAATTTAGAGCGAAAATAACGCTGAGAGCTGAAAATAGTTAATTAATTAAATACTAAACGAGACAGAAAAGCTGTATGAATTTGATAGAATTTTCTGTGTGATAACTATTTTTTAATAGTCAATCTACCTAGTCTATGAAGATCTATGATCCGATTCGATGACCAATGATAATTGCTGGTAAACCTCCGGTATTCCTGTTTTCAAAATAATTGCTGATTATTGCAGAATTCTGTGTAATCATTTAATCATCTGAGATGCCAGAAGGCACGATTTCTCACTGAATCATCTCCCAGAGATCTGCCAGTACCGGAGCCAGCATCCAACATCGGTGAATCACGTGGGAAGCTGCAAGCAAATTCCTCGTCGTACCGCTTTATGAAGATATCCTTGCGGTTTAGTCACTTACTCATTCTTCCACGACCCGCCACTGCCACTGCCACTGCCACTGTCAACGTCATTTTTATTTTTATGATAATTCACTTCATTTGTGGATGATTAAAAATGTGAAAATACACAGGAAGCGGTTAAAAACACGCATTCTACGTTTTCAAACAATCTCTAACCCTTTTCCGTTTATTAAGGAGTTGGAAAAATATGATTGATGAGGTACCCAAGGACCCACTTTTTCTTAAATACAAATTTCCCAAATCGGTTCTCTGCGTTTGTTTATAGAAAGGATAGAATCTAACACAATTTTCAACTGGTGTTTAATCATGACTTTTGGCATATTAGTCACAATTATTTGATTATCATGATCATGCCACGTCTTCCTGGAAATGACCGATTTCATCTTACATCCACTTGTATACAGACCATCTTCTGAATGTACATGTTTAAACCATCCGATCAAAGCCCACCTTTCTTAATCTTCTGCATTATGCTTACCTTAGCCTTGCGTTGTTTCGGAATTTCTTCGATCGTCGTTTTATCACAAGACACGAGCACTCTTTTTTACCGATTTCAGTCTAATTTCGTCTTTAGTTTCCCATTTTTCCAAAATTTCAAAAATTTATAGCAAATACTTCTTTTGCTCTAAAATGTTATATTCAGTTAAATTTTCACTAAAATACAAAAAAAACTATTTTTTAAAAATTATATATCTCCACCTTCTTCATACGAGTAATAACAGTACATTCCATTCCGTATCGATGACGGCCGGTACAAAGTAGGTATCATTCGTTCATAGTGTGAAATTATTAACATTAAAAAAAGATATTCGTGATATCCGACAGACAGGGAGGGTCTGTTATGATACAATGATTCATATCCTGAAAGCACCCATAAGAATTCCATTAAAATAAATTTTTTTAAACTTGTGTTGCTTCAACATTAAACAATGTTTCGCTTTTATAAAACTCTACTCAACAAATGCTCTACACAAATCTAAAGGAAAAAATAGTATCTTACTGACCAACACATCTCAAATCTACTGAAAATCCCAAAACTAAATACATCTTTTGGGCAGAAGAACCAACCGTAAATTCCATGTATTTAAAATTATACAAAACCTTTCCAAAGGATAATAAAAATACCAAATGAAATACAAAATTTGTTTAAGTAAGCATGAAGATGAGGAAATCAAAAACATAGACTATTAACACGAAGATGAGAAAATTAACAAATGTAGTTAACAAACTTGAAGATGATGAAATCAACCAACATGAAGATGAGGAAATTAACAAATGTAGTTAACAAACGTGAAGATGATGAAATCAACCAACATGGAGATGAGGAAATCATGATGCAACACCAATATAACACCAACATAAGTCCTCGTCGGAATAGAATCCCTATTGAGGAGGGCAGTCAATAAACTAATTTACTTTGTATTCGAATAGCCCTTAATAAAAAAAAATCTTGTTATCGTGGTGATAAGGTAAAAAAATTTCAAATGGTCAAAATCATTGGTAGAATATTCATTAAGGAATTAAAAGAATGGTCTACCAAAAAGGACTTACAAATTAAATAATTATGCAAATAATAAGATAGGTCCCTACAAGGTCTCTCGAGGACAGCTTTCGTGGCAAAGTCCTAATGGTATAAATAGTTGACATTGAGTCTTGAGGTTAAGAATAATGTATTATACTGTCGAAGTTCATCAAGTTATTTATAGGTATTGCTATTTTAGGTATAATAATGGGCATTTAGACATGTAATACTATTAATTACTTTAACTATTACCTTTTAACAACCAGTTGGAGTAGACAGAGAGGATGGAACGCCACACAACTTGCTTAAAACTCGTATATTACTATTATTCTGTTATTTCGACTTGAATCGTGTCTTGTTTGGTTGTCCCCGACCTTTTCTTTCATGCGCGCCCACATATTTCCTCCTTACCCGCCTTTCTTCTTCCGTTCACTGCTTATTACCAACTAAAGAGTTCCTATCTTGATATTGATCGTTTCGCATCGAAAACATACATTCATTAAATAATACATTCATAATACATTAATACGGTAATACATTCACTCTCCAACTAAACGTTGTGTGGCTGAAGGTAGTGGGGTAGGGAAGGAGATGGGTAGAGGAAGGTGAGGAAGGAACCTAGCTATTCAGATCTGGTCATGAAACGGCTAAAGTCATTTCAAGTAAAGTTTCAATTGTGATTGAAAGAAAGGCTATTCCCTAAAATTTGTGATAAGAGATCTTTCTCCCGCGAGAAGTGCTGTCAGATTTGTGTGATTTTCTACAGCTAAATGAATAAACGCATACTTGCAGACTTCGTGTTTAAAACGACCCAAACTAAAATACGTGACAGCTCACAGCTGAAATTTAGAATCGGCCGATAGAAAAATCGAATAACAGCCGTAGAAAATCACACAAATCTGACAGCACTTCTCGCGGGAGAACGATCTCTTATCACAAATTTTATGGATTAGCCTTTCAGGGCTATACTGAGAGCATCTTTCACTCTGGAACGTGCAGCAAATTTACTTTCAATTCATAAATTGCGAAATTACACAAATTAATCAAATAAAATTTATTTACACACGCCGGGATTTGAACCCGCGACCTACATTACCTTATCACCCAACCACGGAGGCTGTCACTCTGCTGCGCATCGATTGTAAGAACTGTATTAAATATTACTTCACAACTTTAATTTCGCCGTAGTTATAAATATATGAAACTTGTTTAAATACAGGCACCGTTTCCATTTAATTATAATGTGTTTCTGAGAAAACACACAAAAACTAACATCGTTATCACATCATTTCGTATTTTCTTTGAAAACTACTTTAATCCACGATTTATGACATTCAATGGGCAATTGGGACTGTCAAAACAGCCATAACAAACGACATTAACTTTGACAAATCAATAACTTGCCTTCGGAGCATAATAACATGGAAGTCTTTAAGTGTTGCAATAATAATTATAAGGCTTTTAAGATTACCCATAATTGGATAGTAACAGCGCTAATTAAAAATCAGAAGTCTCAAGGCAAGACAAACAATTCAACGATCAAATAGTTGTGTTTACATACAAATTGATTTCTCAGGTTTATAATTAGGATTAATGATATGCTAATAACTGGGCACCAGGTGTCCGAAGTGACTCTTACATGCAATCAGCATACAAATTGTGTATTATTAGTGAAATGACTGATTACGGAAAAATAGTCATTAGCAAATTTCACAGTTAAGTTATTACCAGAGGTTCTGTCGTTGGAAAGGCATTCTGCAGACGGGAGCTAGCCGATACCTTATCTGTGAAAGAGATAATAAGACTAGGTGTGTAAAGTGTTAATTAAATGAAATGTGAGTGTTAAAAAAGATACTTTACAGGTATTAAGAAATTAAGTTGGAATAACATTTTTGATTTTAAAGTACTGAATTGGTATAAATAAAGACACTGTCATACTTAAAACCTACATTTAGGATGTACAGTTTACCACAATAAAATGCTTAGGCATACGTGGAGTTATTTTTTTAATTTAAATAATTTATATACCTCACACGTTCAGTATGATGTAATTTGCTGTAATGCACCAAGTTGCCCCATGCGGGTTGATTTGTGCAATTAATAAAATGTTAATAATTTGAATTATATTTATTTATAATTTAAGTCTGTGTGTGTATAGATATATTTGTTGTTTTTGAACTTACATCTGATAAATTGCTTAAACGCTTATAAATATATTTTTTTAAATCAATAAATAATAAGCATTTTACGTTCTTCAAATTGAACACACAAAGACAACAAACTTCGCAAAGAAAAAAGCGAGTACAATCAGTAGGAACCTACCTTCTCTAGATGGGAAGGAAGAAAGCGTATATCATCGCAATAATATTTAAGGTATATTTTTTAGTCGTTTATTGTAAGGTATCTCTGAATATCCTCTCTAGACATATACTTTTTATTAGTACTGGAGCCAGTATTTTTCAGAACTTATAAGCTCATTAAAAGACTTTAGAATCTTGAGATCATTTATTGACGTTTGGTTATTTACAAGCTTAGGCGATCAGACGTCCGTACTAACTGGTAGCCAGGTTTTGTCTGGCAGGCTCCCGCAATATAATGACAAAGCACACCTGCCTTCGGTTACTTTCGGCACATCTCGTAAACGAGATACTGTGACCCGAATGGCACACAGACAACTTAAGCCGCCGCTACCCGAATTTCTATCGATTTCTTACACATCTCCCTTAAACATTTGAAGTTTTTAAGCTCTTAAAAAAATATATGTTATTTTTTAAGATGATATCTAGATACATTCCAAGCCGAAACGCAAATTATATGACATTCCCTCTATAGAAAAAAATCGCAAAGTATGTTCTGAAAATTACTAAAAACAAGTCTATTTCTATTATTTTACAAGTTATATTTGTGAAAAAATTCACAATGTTTCTTTAAATGATACTTAAGATGCCTTCCACGAGATTTTTGCTCTATTTTAAACGAGTCATGTTTTATTAAGCATTTTCACAATTTTCGCTTCAATTTTATCATTGAAAATATTAGCGCGCTCTGTCTAACATTCGTAATTACATATCTCTCGATCTTCTTATTTTTTAGCGGGGAAGCGGCGCCTTAAGCACGAGACTGCAAGCATGAGACTGATCATAGACTACTTATGATAGGTATATTACATTTACCAAGATGTGAAACGATGTATTTTATTTTTCGATTTTGTGAGTGTTGTGGTTTTTCACAAAATTGCATAAAATGCGTGCATACGTAATCTTAGCGGTTTTTAGGCAATCTCAAGTATTCTTTTTAATTCCTTTTTAAGGACGTAAGATTCGAACATTCATTCCCGCTAAGTGTAGATTATGGAAGTTAAAAAATAATACCCATTCTCAGCACATCCCTGCCGAGGGTGCGCAGGAATTTTGAGGATGTCAGTTAACCATCAACAAAAACAACGCGTGAGTTCCGATTTAAAGAATCAACACTGCAATTATTTCATTCAGTATTGAATCCCCTGAATGAAAGAAGCTGCGCGGAATATTAATTAGAAATGCATCTGTGCAACGTTAATGACTGCGGTCCGGACGGGAATCAATACCTCCACAAGACAAGGCATAAGCCAGGCTGGAACCTGCAGACATTCGCTGCTAATCAAGGCTCGGTAATCACCTCGTCTTCTTGGTAATTATCTCCATTGTCTCCTCAGACGATGGTAATCGCTGGTAATCATTACAAACTGCATTTGTGCATCCAGTCGTGGTGAGCCCACAATGGAGCAGTAATTGAGTGTTTATCTCTAGTCTAACAAACTGCTTTATGCGCTCCGAGTAATTATTAATTATTATTGTGGTTATTGCTGCGTTTTGTTCGCTTTACTTAATTGAATATTATTGTTTGAACAGTGAGCAGAGATAGAGATACGGCTACTAATCCTACCTGGTGTTGGTTGCTGTTTGGATTCGACAGAATCAATTATGCAAGAAATTCCATTTATGATTAAACAATCAAGGAATGGGCGTTCAATATTAATAATAATTACTACCTACTACTTGTTTGTAGCCGAAGCAATAGATGACGCTTTTTTATTTATTATTTAATGCCTATCTTATAGTGCAGTTGGACATCATCATCAAGATCACGGGTTACATTCCAGTGTGGGATTTGGACTTATCTATAAATGGTTTCCAGTCATTCCTCATTTCTCATACTGCTGCAATCTATCTATTCTGTTCAATTTGGGAGATGGGTATGGGAACCGCCGCGCCGCCACCGGAACTATTATTTATTGTATAACCAACACCTCCCAAGTGGTTGGCTACATTTGATGATTTAGCGGTGGTTCATGGATTTTTAGCCCAGGTTCATGGGGTGAGGTTTGTCTAGGTCTTGGCGGCGGACGCTTTTGCCCACCTACTGCATAACGGGTCTGATCGGAAAATACCAGTTGAGGAAGACCTTTTGATTTCTCCAGCCAGACACTCCAGACTAATCGCGTTGCACAGCAATGGGAGGGATTGATTCATAAGTATGTCATTCCTGGAGACACTGAGACACTCTAAAATTTATTATATTACTATTATATTATTCTTTTATTATATTTTTGCTGTTCTATTTGCAGTAATAAACACATATAATGGTTTGTTTATATCCTAATACTAACTGGCTCTTATACATTACATTTTGTTTTATTTCAGATCTTATTATTAATAATATGTATAAATATTTTAAGTTGAATTGAATTAGTTTTTTTGTAAGTACAACTCGTACTATTTCTTTTATTTTAATTTATGTTATAATATTCTATACCTAAAGAGTTGATTTAATAAAACAGAATAAATAAGAATGCAATCAACTCTTGATCATGTAACACATGTAATTAATATTGTGAATATAAATTTCCTTCTATTCATGTAAAAGCCTACTAGGGCGTTAATAAATATAAATAAATAAAAAATTCCTACCCATCCCTCATACATTTTTCCTTCCCAGATTTTCCTCTTCTTCGTTTCCCTAAAAACACCCTCCACACAGTATCTCCAAAGATGACATGAGCCCTGAGGGAAATATTTTCCTCAGGGCCTCCTGTGTGGAGATAAATTATTAACAAATTAATAAACAAAGCACAGAATAAAAAAAATAATAATTGCAGCAAATCTCATTGGAATTTGTAGAGTCTCTCGATAGTTGAACCTGAGGTAATGCAAACAAATTAGTCTCGTATCGAACACATAATAGAAATAATATTTCTAGCCCTAGGGGTTAAGCGGAGACAAATAAATTTCACGATCAAGTTTTGGATACACGCTACCTTAACAGTTAATTGCCAAAAATATACATCTATGATAATTTTTATAACATGCAATACATTTACAATGAATTAGCAGAAGCTATTCGTTGTTTGCGAAAAGAAATCTATCATATTTAAATATATTTTTTGAAGTGGAATATATCACGCCAACACAACTATTTTGATTGACGGCTAAGGTCGTAAAAAACTAACTAATAAAATAAAAACAATTTAATAAAATTACGGAAAAAAAGCCACGAAAAAGGCCGATCGCCGCCTAATTAGTCCGAGCTCCGAACCATATATCCCAAGTTTTGTTAATAACAAAAAATATGTTTATTAATACAGGGATATTGTAAAAAAAGGTTTTGTAGGTAGTTGTAAGGTAGCCAGAGCCCCGGGTCCGGCCGGAGGAGGCTGACCGGGTACCTTACCGCTACAACCTTACAGTATACACTGTATACAGCCTACAGCTTGGGGGCGGGAGATTCTCACCAATCATAATATTATTATCAGGAAAACCAGTTGAGAACAAAAAAATTTAAAGGAGCGATTCACGATTCTACCGAAAACCTATTTTACACAACCTGAAATTATACACCCATACTACACGGTGTTGGACAGTGGTTCCTAAAGATTATCAGTGTTTCTAAAATATCGAAAGAAGATCGATAAAATAGCTTAAATATCGAATATAGGTAAAATATCTAAAATGTCGAAGAAGAAGATAACAATAAAAATCTAAACGAAAATATGAAAGAGAACAAGACACAGAAAAAAAGACAATGGTCGCAACAGGGACTCGAACCCAGACCTCTCGTCTAACTGGGAAGCGCATTTCCAAAACCTATACTGGTTCAGTAGCGACCATTTACCAACCGGTAGCGACAATTTACACTTTCAAAATCAAAATTTAAATACTGAGAAATAAAATTATTAATTTCTTATATACACATTGTAAAGATTATTTAATCTAGATTTTAGAACAATTATTGTTTTTGCAAAGTGATAAAAAATAACCAATACACAGGTGTATTTACAATATATGGGAATAATATCAAAATTTAAATATTTAGAAATAAAATTATTAATTTTTAAAATATATATTGGAAAGATTCTTATATCAACATTTTAGAAAAAAAATTGTTTTTGCAAAAGGGATAAAAAATAACCAATGTAGAGTTATTTTAAATGTAAATTGTCGCTACCGAACTGAATCGGTATAGGTTTTGGAAATACGCAACCGGGACTAATTTCGCTATTGCCACCTTCTGTCAAACCATCGTATTTATCAATCTCATATTTCAAATTTTAGAATTAACAATATTATCTTTAACTAATTATTTTTTTCCATATTATGGGCAACTACCCTTTTTATTGGAAACAATTATTCTAACAATTGGTTTGTAATTTGGATAGCGTCTCGGATCCGAATTTATTCATATTAATGGAACTATTGACTAAATAAAATTCTAAATGAATATTAAATTTTTTATAAGAAAAACTCTCTTTTTATAACTTTTGATAAGTTATAATACCGTAGTCTAACTGGATCTAGGCGGGTGGTATCAGTTGGGCGGTAGGTATTAATAATATATTTATACATAGAGCAGCAGAAACAGAAGATACATATGACCATGATTTCTTGAAACTATAAAACATTTAAATATATAAAATAATAATACTACAAAGCACAAACAAAAATGTTTTCGGTATTGGAATTGGTAATCGGATAAAACAGAACATAGTAAAATAATAGGTTATGCTAGGTTAGGTTAGCTTGTTTTTTTCTTCAATGTTATGTTTTGTCTTGGAACCATTTGTATTCTACCCGAGATTTTGAGTTTTACATATTTCTACCGAAGTTCAATATTTTTCAGCATATCCAAAAAATGGAAAAATATGAAATTCCATCTGTAATACCTGTTCCCAGGCAAGTGACATCTTGCCCCGTATTCCCTGGAGGGCCTTATTTCAGGCTTCAAGGTGTTGTTTCTACCAATCTCAAAGAAAACATTCCTTTCGTCGTTCGACGCTCACAAAGAGTTAAATCTTTCAAAGGAATCACAGGAAAGTAAGGCGTATTTACTGGATTATACGCGTTCAAGTCAACAGGTATATATTTTTTTTAATTTGTTTTTTTTTTTTTTTACCTCAACACAAAGAATTAAACTAATATGTACCTATTTCACAAGTAAGTAAAGAGGTATTCATTGTTTTCGGATTAGATTATGGTGATCAAATGTTTAAAAAAAACACTAAACAAAACAAAAACTTACTGTTTAAACAAAACTTTAAAAGGTAAGACTAAAGATATTAGGATGAAGCTATTCGTGAAATCCTATTTAGGTACTATTTAGATTAATCTTTACGACGAATCGGTTTACATTATGAACATCAAAAAATATGCTACGGGTAAATTGAAACTTCTACCAGCTTTTTTATGTATTGAAATTACAATAAAATTATTATTTACATAACAAAAAATATAAGCGTAAATCACAAAAATTTTTTTTTGCATGACTTAACTACGAAGAAACAATTTTTTTTAAATACCTCTTTATGGCTAAGACTATTTTTGAGGTTTTGTATGATCTAACTTTTTTCATTCTTATAAAATTATGCAAAAAATAAATTAAAACCACTTACTTGCCTCTTTCAAATAAGATCATAGATTTTAAATTTTGAAGGCATGAGAATCGAAATATTTCTAGCGTTTATATTCCTCTTAATGCATCAAATAATACGTTAGTAATAGAAAGGTTTTTTTTTTAAATAAGAAGAAGATTGTAGGATATTCTAAACCTCTCAGTACTTACCTCTTATTAAATCAACCACAAGGGTATTTTAGCTGACTTTAACTTTATTTAGTTACCGGATAGAGACAGCCAGGTATTTTTCCTTTTTCACTGTCTTTTTTCGTTCAGCCTCAAGATATTCCCTAAATGGGGTTACTATAGTCCATTTCCTTTGGACAATTTGAACTTTTATGCAAATAAAAATAGAATTATTTTAATAGCGCAAATCGCATTTTCGTGTGTGGGTTTTTTTTCCCCACAAAAACCCGCAATTAAATAACCTTGTAAGTTTCCCTAAGTCTGTCATAGGTCACCCCAAGTGGTTCGCTACGTTTGGTGATTTAGCAGGGGTGCCCGGGTTCATGCGGTGAGGTTTGTCTAGGTCTTGGAGACGGATGACCAGGACACACTGAACCCCAGACTCCTACCCACCTTTTAAACCCTTTTCCTTCCCAGAACTCTCCTCCCCTTTCTTTCCTTAAAAAAAAACCTCCACACAGCATCCCCAAAGACGACATAGGCCCTGAGGGAAATTATTTTCCTCAGGGCCTCCTGTGTGGAGCTCACGTAAAAAAAAAAAGTAGTTTCCTGAATTCGTCATATCCAGTAAAATTCCGCAAGACAATTTTTTTTATTGTCGTTATGATTTATAGTACTTAGTCCTGGAATGTGCTATAATTTTTCACTAACAAAAACTATCAGATATGGTTCTCACGGCTGAACAATCAGTATAACGTACATTTTAATATGACATCGCGAACAGTTTAACGTTTAAGTGGACGTCGCAATGTCTTTAAGAGGATTTATGGCACAGGTTGCCACCCATCACCGTAATAAACTTGCCTCCTTATTATGCTCAACCTCTTCATACAGCCTTCGTTCCCACAATGTGTGGTGTTCTCAATCATTAGCGGTAAGTGGATCCTTTCAAACCCTTTCGGTACGGATGAAGGACACAGCCACTAAACCGCCAGCCACCTACCGACTCCTTCTAGCATCCACCTCATACTTTCAAGTCATCCTTTTTCCTTCCACTGAATGCATTTTTTAGAACAATGAGCCCCATAATACAAGTCAGCACTTGTACACTTTACAGTGGTCTATGTATTATGTATGACATCAGCCTTTCACAGGTAATGATGGAGATTTATTACTACACGCAATTAGATAAAAGGTGGTTGTTCATTTACGTGTACTAATTTCTACACGAAACTTAATTTTATTATTATTTACACTCGTACAGCTACATTTAACATTCTTACCGTTTCACATACTGGAGGTAACAAGACTGAGCAAAAGTGTGGAAAGTATGATGCATTAATTTACGAATTATATATATACCTTTGCAATCATTTATGAACGTCGAATCCATAAGGTACACGGCTCTTTCTAACCTAACGTAACCTAACCTGAAAGCTCTAAAAAGCACTGTTTATTTACTGTCTTTAACTCTACTCGATTAATCCTTTGTTTCACGGGGCCTGCTGTGATCGGTTCTGATTTATTTATCAATTTCCGTTACAACAGCTGTCCGTATAACCATTTTTATAAGGTACATCAACCATATCAATCTATATCACTCCCAGACTTCTTACGGCGGAAACAATAAGGGCAAAACCCATAAAAAGGCACCTGCCGGGCCTGGCGGCAGAAAACCGCAGCAGTAGATTTAAAATTTCTAATATTATGATACATTGCTAATTTCACCACATTTCTGTTTTAAAACACGTTGTTTTTGAGAGAATATGATATCTCTAGAGCTATCTCGGCCAAAGCTGTAACCTTTGTCTTTTCGCGGTGGGGGTTTCTCTCGATCTTCACTCAGTGACATTTCAAAATAAGTTAATCAATACCTAACTCATTTAAGCTCCCCCTTTAACCAGAATTTAAATTTCAACGAACGATGATCTTGCGATTGTACCCTTGCAACGGTACAGGGCGGTTCCGATTAGAAAGATTAATTATTTTCCATACCAGCATTTTAATATCGATAATGGCTCAATATCGATTTTATTTCATTGCAAATTTGCTTTGATACCCACCCACATTATATTCAAATTTGCTTTGATATATACCCACATTAAAAAATGCTCAAACTTGTGATGATAAAACAATTAAAATTATGTATTTTTGTAATTATTTTTTGATCATAAGTATTTATAATTTTTCAATAGTGTTTAAGCAAAATAAAAATGTAATTTTTTAAAAAATAATTAATAGTATATTAGTTTGTAAGACCGTAAATAAATAGACAAACTGTAGTATTTTCGTCGCAAAACAAGGGCGCGGATCTTTTTTTTACGATTTTATTTGAACTAAAATTAAAATTCTGAAAAGTAGGTTTCCCAAATAATTTATTGATTTATTTTACTGCTTGATTATTTGAAATGTTTGTTGTATAATACAAAATTTTGTTTGAAAATTTAACAAATCTGCCAACGACCTACGTTAAAACCTTATTGTATTAAAAATAAAAATATTTTCTCAAATTTTACAAAATAGCTTCATTAGATAAAAGAACAGTCTTTCGAAATCAATTTATAATTTTTTGTAAAAAGAGTCAAAACGCCTAAAAGTTGATTCAAAAATGACATATTTACGGTTTTGTCTGGTTATTCCCTCTTAAATTAGGTATTCAAAATGCTTGCATTCTTTCGGGATCTACACAATTTTAGCAGTCATTCATGGTTTTACTACTTAAGCGCCTCAGGGATCTCATTTCCACAACATCAAGACAATGTTTTATATGACCACAGTCAATATCGTGAGGGACAATGGAAAATGAAAAACTATATGCATAAACACCAAACAAATTCAGTGAAATTTACATCAACAACTGTAATCATAATAAATTTCGAACGTTCATTTATAGAATTTTTTATTCGTGTAGGATTTAACAGGAATGATAATATTCATTTGAAGGCGGCGCTGCAACTAATAAAAAACCCTTAAAAGAATGTTCTTACAACCCATCACTAAATTTCTATCATTTAATACTTGATTCAATATTGATAATATTACCGTCAGTCTTTTAACGTATCATTTCTCCGAACTAAAGAATATCTCTTTTCTATGGAAATGTATGTTTAGTATTTTTTTAATATCAAAGGGAAATAGATTCCTAGATATCATCACCGCGGTTTATGCTATCATGTATTTCAATTTAATAATGAATAGTATAAATTCAATTTAATGAAAATACCATTTATTGTCAAATACTTTACAGGAATCAACTCGTGGTTAATATTTCCAAGTTTGATTCTCTTCGTACCCAATATTTTTTGGATGTTTTTCTTACTGGTATTGTTTGAATTTATCGAAATTCTTTCAATTGTTAAGAATTTTTTGTTTTTAGAATTCGAGACTCCGGCCCACAATCAGAAGTGTAGAAAGAGTGAGTGAGTGTATAAAGAATAGAAACAAAGGAAAATACAGCATGGAAGCGTGCCGAATATCGCCGAGACACATCGATCATTCAATTGATTAGTCAGACAACTCCAAATATTAAGTTTTGAAGTAATGAGGAAAGCAATATTCGAATGCTCACCATAAATCGAAGCCACTTCCTGATGACATAGATTTAAAAATAAAGTCTTATTTCAAATTCACTTCTTTTATTTTTGCTTTATTATTATTTTCTTTAAACATGTATTTTTTTTCTTTTCATCTTGCAATATTTTTATTTTTACTTGATATATTATAAATGTTTAATATGGAACTCGTGGGACTGCACCACCCTCCCCGAGATCTGGAATAAAAGATTAAAAAATAAATCAAATATTATTTGCACGTGCGTGTGTTTTACACATTAAGTATGCTATAAAATAACGCAGGGAGGCATAACGATCCGGTACATTAGAATAACACTTTGAAATATCATACCAGTGACCCAGAAAACATCAACATTTAATTCACTACTAGTTTTTCTGCATTATAATTGGTTTGGTGGTGTTTATGAGTAGGTCTCCGTGGTCCCGAGGTAAGACTGGACTCACAATCCGAAGGTCGCGGGTTCGAACCCGGCGTGCGCAAATAAATTTTATTTGATATTTGTGTTATTTCACAATTTATTCATTTAAAAATAATTTATAGTATATTTGCGGCACGTTCCAGAGTGGAAGCTACTATTAGTATCGCCCTGGTGTAAGGCTCATTCAGAATTGAAACGTTGCTTGAAAATGGCTCTAGCCGTGTTTAGTGACCAGATCTGAATAGCCAGGTACTTCCCCACCTTCCTCTTCTCTATCTCCTTCCCTTCTCCACTACCTTCAGCCTCACAACATACCCCGATTGGGGATGCCATAGTCTCACTGGCTCCAGACGGGAGCAGTTGGGACTCTTGTGCGGTATTAACTGTAAAAAAAGGGTAATCTAAGAATTGTACCAGATAGATGGTACACTTTTACATGTGACAACTAAGTTGATAGAATCAAAGGCTTGGATACGATGTCTAATTTTAAATTTCAAAAAGCACATTTTTATGATATTATTGCCATTTTTTATAAACATTTCATAAAGCCAGAGCTCACCAGTATGTATAGAAACCATCGCTGGCAGGCACACATCAAATCCTCAAAGTTTCATCGCAATCGGATGAACTGTTAGCAACTCATAATTTCATGATGCCAGAACTCACTATTGTATATAGTAAGAATTGCGGGCATGCGCACATCGTATTTAAAAGTTTTATCGCAATCGGATGAATGGTTTAGCAATGGATAGCATACATACATAGACAGAAGCAAACACATTTTCATTTATATATATATAGATTTATGGTTCCATGCCAACTGAGAATAAAGTCAACTCAACACCTCTTAAATAAAGTCATTAAAAGCTATGAAAACAATAATTTTAATATAGCCCGTAACCCCAACCCACCGTAACCTATTTAACCAGTTTTTTTCAAATATATTTTTTATCACTTTTAATGACTTTTATGAGATGGTTCTGAGGTGGTTTCATTCTGAGTTGTCCGGTCACCAAATTTATGTAACTAATAACTTCGAATACGCCGAAATTAAATGCTGGGAATCAATTCACGGAGATGAAGCTAACAATAACTTTTGTCAAGTTTCACAAACTAGATAATCCTTGAATTAATTTATTAATACACTTAATAATATAATAAAGTACCTACCTGCTAAACATTCGTGATATCCGATAAAAGCTTATGAAATAATAATGATCAGATTATTTTTAAGAAGCAGAGGTTTATGGTTTAATACTGATACCCAGAACAAAGTGCTAAGCAATCATTTATTTACGATAGCAATAGCTTTAAAGTTAATATTAATGTTCTCAGTGGTATAATCTTCCTCAGAATAACATCAATATTTGTAACTTCCTTATAGGTATTGCAAGTTAATAGTGTGATAGCAGAGTTATACGGAATGATTCAAGCAAAGTTGGTAAATAGGTGCTTATAGTACACGCCAAAATTTATGTATGTTCTCGCGCAGTTACTGACTTTACAATGAACGTAAGCGAAAGAAAAAGATGCGTAAATCATACGTGCGATAGAGAAAGGCGTGGGCAAGGAGGCATGACACTTTTCTGACTTTAAACTCGCCTATTGTGGCGATTTCTGTATCAATGTCAGTATTAAAGTTTGGCGTGTACTGTATGTAAAAGCATTGTTCATTAGTTCTTGTTACTAGTGAAGTAGGTTATTAGGCTTTGTTTTTAAAGGGAGGCTTTTATTAGACTACTGGATCACACAAACATTATTTAGTGAAAGTTTATTTGTTGGATAGATTTCGATGATAAAGATATAATCGATGAAACTCTTGAAGAAACATATTGTGGGGAGATAATGACTTTATTTGATATGGCACAAGAGTCTCAGCTGTTCGGAGCCGATGTGCTTATGGCATCCACAAATTGGGAAATGTTTTGTGTCTGAAGGAAGAAGGAGGAGCGAGGAGTTGGAGTAGGAGACAGGGGAAGTGGGGGAAGTCTGCTCAGATCTTAGCAATAAACGTAGAGACGTTGAGATTGTTGTATTGAGATGTTTAATTAGAATACGATCATAAATGCATTGTTATTATTTATTAACCACTTTGGTTGACAATCGTTTTACACTTGCTTGGCAGGAAGTAAATACGATAATGCAGAAGTAGGCGTAGACAGTATCATGGAGTTATTACAATAATTACACCAACGGAGATAAAGAATCGCAAGGTCACGCATCTTTTCCAAAAATAATTGCTGTAATACGTTTTTGTCAATGGAAAATAAAATCCGAGAAAATGGGTTTTTTTTATTTTAATACCGCACAAGAGTCCCAACTGCTCTCATCTGGGGCCAGTGAGACTTTGGCATCACCAATTGGGGTATGTTGTGAGGCTAAAGGTAGTGGGAAGGGAAGGATATAGGAAAGAGGAAGATGGGAAAGTACGTGGATATTTAGTTCTGGTCACCAAACACGGCAAAAGCCACTTAAAGCAACGTTTAAATTCTTAATGGTGGTCTTACACGATGGGCGATTCTGAGAGTATTCTCTACCCTAGAAAGGGCCACAAATTTAAAATGTAATGTTTTTAATTAATAAATTTTTAAATAACACATATTTATCTAATTCAAATTTATTTGCGCATGCCGGGATTTGAACCCGAACCTTCGGATTGCTGGTGTCGCTAGCCTCACCTCGACCGCGGAGGCCGTCAGAACTAACAATCTATTGCCAAATAAGTGTTATATTTTCATTTTTTGAATAATTATCTTTCACATTTTTTACATATTTTGTGTTTGACATGTTTCGTTTGAAAGACGTTAATATTGTCTTCAACGATTAAATACTTCAATTTAAGATTTTATCCATAAAATTACTAAAAAAATATTTATTTTAAAAAATTGGTAATTAATTTTATTATTCAGTTAAATAAAAAAAGGTTTTTAATAAATAAAAAAAAATCCTAATTTAGAACACATTAAGGGACCATCCATAAATTACGTCACACCTCAAGGGGAGAGAGGGGGGTTGAGAAATGTGACATTTTGTGACAAGGGGTGTGGAGGGGGGTCATCAGCTCTATGATGTCACATGTAAAAATCTGAATTTTGATTACGTGACAGGGACGTTGACGACGTGTGACAGGGATGGGGGGGGGGTTAAAAATCATGAAATTCGTGTGACGTAATTTATGGATGGCCATTAATACAAAAATTAAGTAATAGATTAAGTAAAAAATTAAGATCAATTAATAAAATTTGATTTGATACCTTTTACATCAATCCAAATCATATTTATTTAATATCACACGGAGGGTCTTATAAGACCGAATAAACGTACAATCATCGCTTTCAATGTAGTATTTATCGTCAGCACCGTTGAATTAATAATCCAATACCGAAAAGGTGCCGAGGGCGTGGTGCGGGGGTTCCACGGGACAAACCTAATTACACGGTGCTTACTTTATCCCATTGTTATCCCTAATATCTTTCACGTGATCGATACGTGAGTTATTTTAGAACGTATTGATCCGAAGATCAACTACAAAAGAGACGTGTTCATTTCATTATGGTGATTATGCACGTTGTTGCAACTTGCTACCAGGGGTGAACCTGTTCGTTACTTTCCCACTGAACTATTTAACAAATTTTCAACTGTCTAAAGAAGATGATACTTAATATCATGTAGGTAGGTAATTACATAATAGGTTTTAGGTATATTATTATATTTATTTTTTAAGTTTGAATATAAATAGTTTAGCCTTACTCATAATCGCGGAATAAGATAATACCACTGTAATACGAACGGGTTTTGTAAAATTTGTACGACAATTTCACCTAATCCGTTCGTATTACCGTGGTATTACCTTTTTCTTCGATTATGAGTAAGGCGGTTATTTTTCAAATAATAATCAATAAAATTAATCATCTACACTAATATTAAGCACTTAAACACTTAAAAACCGGAGTGCAAATTAAACAATACGTATGAAACGGTTCCATGCCAACTCAAAATAAACTCAACACCTCTTGGAAAAGTCATTAAAAGCTATGAAAAAAAATATTTTAAAATAGCCCATAAACCTAATGTAATCCATTTAACCATTTAACCATTGTTTAATTTTTTTTTTAATCACTTTTAATGACTTTTCTGAGGAGGTTCTGGGTTGGTTTCATTCTGAGTTGTCCGGTCACCGTATGAAACACCCCCATTTAAATCAAAAATTTTCAAGTTAAAAAGTTTTTTTCTATGTTTACTGACCAGATATGAATGGCTGGGTACTTTTCATCCTACTTCTTCACTTTTCCTTCCTTCTCCCACTTGGTAAAGTGTAACAAAATACTAATAAAAGACTGCCAAGTTCCAGTGGAACACTAACTTGTGCTAAGAACCTGCCTATGAATCACATAATCCTACCTATGATCGCACACCGGGTCGGTATCGGTAAGCCATCGACCTAAACTGAAGACATGCGGAGTCAATCATCGTTATAGAAGTTACTGAAAATGCCTTGCCTAAATCATATTTTACTACAGAAGTTGCTGAGAACCTATCCAAAACATAGTCCCCATCAGGACATGATCTTCTAGTGAGGAGTACTAAGAAAATAATCTACATCTCTTTTAAATTTACATCGTGTATCTTCTATAAATGTAAAAAAAATATAGTGATTAAATTTTTTAAATGTACTAATTGTCTTGATAGAATATAGGCAGTCTCGACTCTGTCTAAAACAGAGGAGTACATACTTACTAAGTTTGCAATAAAAGAATAGCCGGTGAAGATGGCAGGATGCTTTTGTAATTTTCCAGGTATTTTTTAGATTCCAGTCCCTATCTGCAACTAATAAGGAAATGAGTCTGTGGATGAGAAAATTAATTAATATTGAGAGGTTGAAATCTATCTGTTTAGTGGGCAGTGCGTGCAGAGTTAAACTGAACATTAATTGAATGATTTACAGTTGGAAAGTTCCATAACAAACTTCCGCGAAGATGGTACTTTATTTATTGAGATGACGGGTTGTGACTTGGGTAGATTACTTGTGAAGTGAAGAGAAAGGATTGACCGTGCAGTTGACGCCATATTTCAGTATCTACTTTACGTAATAGACGCGTAATAATCCTAGGAGGCTTTACAGCGCATCATTATGAAGTTGGAGATGGATTTTATTACACATTTCGAAGTAACATTTTAACTACCCGCTGAAATAAGGAACATTATGCCTGGTGTTGTGCAATGAATTGAGGATATTATTTAGGTATGCATCTTGTTTAATGACAAGAATTTCAGTAAGGTTTATAAATCAAACAACGATAGTATTCTTTGTATAATTATTGTAGACTAGATTTGCCTACACAAAACTAATAAACAAGTCATTATATTTAATTGCAATCCAAATCAACATCAAACAGAGGTGGAACAAGAAAGAAGTGGAAAATCTGTGTGGAAGATCAGTGGACCAAGATGTGAAGGCTTCAGATAAGAATGGTCAAAAACAGAAGCCCTGCAGAAACCCATGGATGCAATGAAAGTAAACTGCTAGCCGAAGATCTGAAATACGTATAATATAGATGTTTGATTCTTTAATTTAATTGATAAATAAAACACTTGTGTTGCTAAGTTGTGTAACGAAGAAACGACATTTATGTTTATTATATCACTTTCTTTTTATGGTTTCTTCTAACAAACTGACACTTTACAAATAAAATCATAGAATAATAAAACAAGTGACAATTCTCATTTTAACCGACACCACAACAATACTTTTTCTTTACATCTCCCCCCCTCGGGAAAGAAAATTATTGCAAAATTTTCTCCAAAATTACTCATCTTCGAAGTCCTCTTCTTCCAATGTTTGAACTGGAATAAGTTTTGTGATGTGGAATAGGTTTGATTCAGCCTCTCATTTAAACCATTTGAAAATGGTGCATTTACTGCTGTGAAGATCATTGGTATCCGCTTGTCTTGTAAATATTTCTTGAATTCTTTTGAATTGATTCCCGGGTATTGATCGGTAAGTAGCATACCTATGTCTCCTGTTTCTGTTTTGTTAACTAGATTTACAAAATCGTTTGCAGTTTGAGTTTTTGAGGTAAGAACGAATGCATATCTTGTAAAGTGATCTACCAACAAATGTAGAAATTTTTTTGTTGATCTTGTACCTCCAAATCCTCCAATTGTGTCTATAGATACTATTTCAAAAGGCTTTGTTGCCGGGCCTAGATGAGACATAACGCCAAATTTGTCTTGACCTCTTGATTTATTTTTAATACATATTTCACAGGTTCTACAAACTTTTATTATGTTTTTATTTAAATTTTTGGCTACGTAATGTGTGCTTATCATCTTTTGCATTTGTCCAATTCCAATATGGCAAAGGTTTTCATGTATTTTTTTTATAAATTCCATGCTAAACTCTTCTGAAAGAATAACTTTTTCTTTTTCTCTGGTTTTTTTAAAGTAAATATGGTGTTTCTCTATTAATTTGCTTTTTTTATTTTGTATTTCTTCATTTTTATTCTGATCTTTCAAAATATCTTCTATTTTAATCATGTTTACGACTTTCAATTGTTCATCAGAATTTTCATTTGATTCTAGAACTGGATTTCTGCTAAGACAGTCAGCTTCCAAATTTTGTTTTCCTGGAGCATATTTTATATTAAAGTCATATTGTGAAAGATAATATGTTAAATCACCCAGCTCTTCATCGGTTCTAGATTTGAGATTCATGTTTTCCAGTGGTTTGTGATCTGAATAAACTGTAAATGGTTTACCTATCAACCAGTATTGCCAGTATCTCACTGCTTCTTTTATAGCTAAGCATTCTAGGTAAATTGCTTTTTTCTTTTTCTGGGCTCCATTTAGTTTTTTCGAAAAGTAAGCTACTGGTTTTTCTTTTCCATCAGATTGCGTCTGTTTCAAAATAGCTCCAACACCTTCTAGAGAAGCATCTGTGTATATATTAATTGGTAAATCTTGATCGAAAATTTCCAGGATTGGTTGTGAGCATAGTAGGTTTTTCATCGTTTCAAAAGCATTTTGGCATTTATCAGTCCAAATAAACTTTTGGTTTTTCCTTAGTAAATTATGCAAAGGATCTAGTATTATTGCACTCTTAGGAATGTACTCATGATAAAAGTTGATTTTTCCTAGAAATTGTCTCACATTCTTCTGTGTTTTTGGAACCGGAAAATTCTTTATTGAAGTCAAATTATCCTTTACTGGCTTGACTGAATTATTCTGAATTATATGACCCAGATATTTTACCATGTCTGATGCAAATGTGCATTTTGTAAATTTTAATCTAAAACCTTCCATTTTGATTGCATTCAGCAGCTTCGTTAGATGATCAATGTGTTCAGCAAAAGTTTTTGAAAATATAAGAATGTCATCTATGTAATTGACAGCAAATTCGTTTAGTTTATATTTTCTCAATATATTGCTTAATATCCTCTGAAAAATTGCCGGAGAAGTCTTTAACCCAAAAGGCAGGCAGGTCCATTGATAATGTCCCTCCTGTGTTACAAATCCTGTTTTTTTTTTGTCTTCAATCCGCAGCGGAATAGACCAAAAGGCTGAGTTTATATCCAGCGTTGAAAAAAATTTGCAATTTCTGGTCTTCGTCATTAGGTCTTCAATCAACGGGAATGGTTGAGCTTGAGGTACAACTATTTTATTTAAGTCTCTGAAGTCTATGCATAATCTGGATCTTTTGTTTTCTTCTTTTTTAAATGCTAGAGTAACCGGTGCAGCAAATGGACTGTAGGACTCTTCTATCAGTTTATTGTCTAATAATTTTGCTATTTGCTCTTCTATTTCTTTTTTATCTTCTACGCTGCATCTGTAAGGCCTCTTACTACAATATTTATCTACTAATAAGTCTATCTTCGCTTCGTATCCATTAACAGTGCCAACATCATATTTACTCTTCGCAAACACTGATGTGTATTTGCCTATTAGTTCATTTATTTCTGTTTTTTGATCATTATTTAAATGATTTATTGTTATTTTAAAATCTTCTTCTTTAACATGTTCGTTAAAATTAATTCTGTGTTTTTCTATAGTGTTCTTATTTTCTGCACGTTTAAATTCAGTAATTGTTTTAACATCTGTAGAGTTTTCATCTTTTTTATTTGTATTATTCCGGCAGAGTTTCTGTGATATTTGTAAGTCTTCACTTTGAATAAGTTTGAAGTCTTTTATCATGTCTAATCCAATCAAAAAATCATACTTGAAATTGTGTTCATCAATAATGTACACATCAACATTTTTCTCCAATTCCAAAATTTTTATCTTTAAAGTTGTCAAACCACTTGTCTTTTTAACACCATTAATCGTTACTAAATCTGCTTCATTCAAACTGTTTACTTTTCCCTTTAGTTTCAATAACTTAGAATTGATTAGAGAAACATTTGAACCCGAATCATAAATTCCATATATTTCTAATTTATCATTTAGTAATAGTTTGACTTTTATTAATGGTGTTACTATTCGTTTTTTTGATTATTTTCATTTAACTCAGTCTCTATCACTGAATTGTTTACATGTTTAATGGCACTTCTCTTAAATTTTTCATCCTCTTTTGTTTTGAACCAGCATGTGGCTTCAGGGTGGTAACGAGAGCCCTTATTCAATTTTTCACAAATTTTACAAGGATTTTTACCTTCATTTTTATTATATTCTGCATTTCCAAATGTTCTCTTATTTATGAATCTTTTTTTGTTGACCAAATGTTCATACTTGTTTACTTCATTGAATAAATCCACAATATCTTGTAATCCTTCTCTATCAATCTTGTTTAGTATGAATTCTGGTAGTCCGGAAGCAACAAGGTCTATTAAAGTACCGGTGTCGATTGATCTTCTCATATCCAATAAAAGTTTTTCTTTTTTCATAGCATAATCCAACAGAGAACCATCTTTGTATCTAAATGAGAGTGCGTATGTGACAGGGTTCCATCCTTTGTTTGCGAATGATTCACAGAATTTGTTTTTCCATGTTGACCACTCGGAGTTCACTGTAAATTTTATAATCATGGAACTGTACCAATCTACACAAGTTTTATCCATGAACAATCTGAGTATTTCTATTTTTTTTTTATCCGTGATCACATCAAACCGTAAACATTCTTTTTCAAACACTTCGATCCACTGGCTTGCATTTGTATTTTTATTACAGAATTTTTCAATAACGAACTTCTCAGCAATGTTTTTTAAGCTCTGTTGGTTATTTCCCATTAATTTTTCAATCAATCTTTCCAGTGTACTTGTTTCTTCTCTTTGATGTACTGGGGGACTTTTTTCTTGCAATTCTTCGAGGTATTGGTCTCCAAACTGTAAATTTCCATGTTCGTCTACATATGTTTTTTTCAGTTCTTCTGTCATGGTAATCCAGACTCTTCTAACCTGGTACCTTTTTCCCAAACTATTTTTCACTTTACTAAAAGCAGCAGTTTTCATTATTTCCTTGTGATGGCTGGCTGATTGTAGCGACTCTGGTACTGCGTACACTTTATCATCACTTGTGACTATTGAGGTAATGCTACAAACATTTGACTTGCCTTCACTTCCAGGTAGCAGAGTGAATTCAAACTGAAGTCTCTCCATTTTTTGGTTTTTAACGAAAAATGTCGTTTTGATAAAAAAAATGTAACGAAGAAACGACATTTATGTTTATTATATCACTTTCTTTTTATGGTTTCTTCTAACAAACTGACACTTTACAAATAAAATCATAGAATAATAAAACAAGTGACAATTCTCATTTTAACCGACACCACAACAATACTTTTTCTTTACATACGTTTAGGGGAAATCGTTTTTAACATCCCTTACATACATTTCAACGATTTAGTAATTTACTAACACTGACGTGAGATGTTAAATGAGCGTGTTTTTTTCTTGGCAAAATAAACGACGTAGCACCAAATGCATTTTTTGCTAGTTCCTCCCATTCTGTTATGATACAACCTTTGTTCGTGGCCATTCAAGATGCAGAACACAGTTTTTCCATCAATGATAAAAAAGTATTTGCATACCGGTCTGGGTGTTGGTATTGTCTTTGTTAAACTATTAACACACACCGTGTCGTGAGTGAGAGATTAAAGATTTATGTGAATTGACAAACAAATGCTCACAACACAAACGCACCTATTTCAAAGTTTCAAATACTTCTTGTCCATGTAGACACAATAGAAATGATGTGATTTATTGTAGGCAAGCAATTTAAAGTCAGCTGAATAATAAATTCGTAATATTTTCTTTCTCGTGTTTTCGTAAACCTGAAAAAAGGTTTATTTTATTCAAAAGGATTCATAAAAAAAATATATACGTTATAATAAACAAAATCATAATTTCTTTAATTTTGTTTGTATTTTTTTCATATCTTTTATTATTTAAAATTATTTTTTTGTTTAAATTCCTATTTATTTCATTATATAATATTTTTTTCTCTAATTTTTTTTATTTTATATTTTAATTTAATTACTGTACTATAACCCAGGGGGCCTACTCTCTACCTTTCGGTTTCACAAACCAGCATGTTTGTGGTTTAACCTTCACTAGCGGGTGCTGTCAACTAAGCGGACACGATCTATAATTACTGAAATATCTCTGTAAATATACTAAAAATAGAGTTCATATTTTAGGTATTCCTCCGCAATACATTTATGTATTGGATTAAACAATTACAACATATAAATATTTACTGAGTGAATGGCACTAAAGCGCGAGGAAGTTTTTACCACGATAGGAGGAGGGTTAATATGCGTTTGTGACGTAGCTAAACCTGCCGTACGGACGTCGTGGAAGATAAAGAGTAGGCCCCCAGGTTAGATTCCCAGATGCGGCGGAACTTTTTTCTAACTTTTCACATTTTTTGTTTGAAAGTCGTTAATATTGACTTCAATGATTACATTTTTCAATTTGTTTTTTTTTATTTATGAAAATAAGGTTAAATTTCGGAAAGGCTCATTCTAGCGAGGTGGTTAATGCAAAAAAGTATTTGTGTTTATCTGTGTATACTTGGTTAGTAAATATATATTTTAATGTTTTTATATTGCTTAGATTCTCAAGGTCAATGGAATCACATTGTTTGACTATTCTTATGTTTAAAAACTCTCCACACAGCATCCCCAAAGATGACATAGGTCCTGAGGAAAATTATTTTCCTCAGGGCCTCCTGTGTGGAGCTCATGGAAATAAAAAAAAAAAAATTTTCTTCGCTATACCTACACGTTTGCCATAATGAAGACCACTACAAGGCAGTCCGAATTGTTGGCTCAAGGAGGAAATGGATGCGCAACATGGTTCGATACCCAAAAAAGCACGAGTTATAACAATTTCCCAGAGAGTTTTGTAATTATAGTCAAGAACAAACTGACATTTCCACTTGTAGGTACGAGTACAGTAAAGACATTTTTTTCAAATTCGCTACTTATGAAAACAAAAACAATGATGATTTATTTTCAGGCCTCCTCCACTTTTTCAGTGTTTCACTCCACATGTGCAGTGATTACAAAATCATTACCTAATTTAAAGTTATAAAATCAACAAAACACTTTAATTGTGCCATCGAGAACGAAAATCAAATAAATATTTACTGCAATTACGTGCCTACTAACAAGCTACCGACTTGTTACATAGATACTGCAAAAGATCAGTACAATTAATCAAACATAAATAGTACCTGCATAATTTGGCGAAAGGTGCGCAGATCTCACAGATATTATTAAAATATTAGATTGGCGCAATTGATCCATCGAGTGATCTTTGTTCCGCCTTCCGCCTTCCGCATTATCTGCGTACCTCTTCGGAGAATGGAGGAAGATATAAAATATTATGGTTTCCGAAAATAATTCTCGAAAAATAGGTATTCAATTCCAGCACGAACAGACCAAGTAACTTTAATTTATACCAAAGGTTATTTTGGATTCCTGGAAATCTTAATTAATATTCATATCTCAACAGTATTGGCTTTCGAGAAAGATTTGGGATTCTACCGAAGTCCCAAGCGGATTATTCTGTGAAGGGATGTTGAATTGAAATTGTTTTATCGGTTTATTGGATTTATTTTCAATAATCGTAGTCAGGGTTCAGAAGCGATTAAGTGGAGCGAGTAATCCCGCAAATTGACAAGGAACTGAACGCAGTTGCTCTCAATTATATTAGTTTTTATCCAAACTATGATAAGATGATACTTGTTATTTATTTAAAGCTCAAATTATGGTTATATGTCATATCCGACATAATATTTATGTTCAAAATTGTAAATGGTAGAATAGACAGTCCTGATACTAAGCTCATTGAATTTCATATAACCACGCGAGAGCCACTCGTTCTAAAATTCTATTTAATATGAAGCCATAGTAAATAATGCAAAATCACACAAATTCATGTGTTTTTGTTTTCAAAATTTGATCACTTAGGATGGGTTGTTTCAAAAAATTTGACGAACTCGTCAAATATTTGACGTTAATTTTCACGTTCTGTGTAAGTTCTATTCAAGTTCTGTGATGATTTCAGTTTTATGAAGCAGCTGGCCTATGATGATAAAATAACAGAACTTGAATAGAACTTACACAGAACATGAAAATTAACGTCAAATATTTGATGAACTCATCAAATTTTTTGAAACAACCCGTCCTTAGAAATATTATAGATGCTTCATATAAATACTGCGTGTAGAACATATCTTGGCCCTTAAAAATGTTGGTCATTTTTTTTATAAGTCTTTTAATAAGCCTAGAAAAAAATAAAGTAATAGGTCTATAAAAAAACACTTTCAAGTGCAAACTCTCCTACTTATGAACATCTTTTCGGATATGGTTTTATTGTTTATTGTAGCAAATTTAGTTTCTTTTATGATAATCGCAAAATAAATTGATATTTAAGCCCGATATTCACAAAATAAAATAAAATATGATTTTTTGCGTTGTTATTTTACAATACGGCCGGCAGCCGACGAATTAGGATTTTCAAAGTGACCCTTATGTCGTTCACCGAAGGACTACTGGCTTGCCACACCCTACTTTCTTTCAGAACCGCCCTGGTCGGAGCAGGGAACAGACGTCTGACTCCACGTCGCTCGGTTCCGTGAAATCAATTTTAAATTTCCTTGTTATTACAATAAACATTGTGTAAAAAAGGAGTTAATGTTTTTTTTAAGCCTTTACGCAATCAACCTGTAAAAAAAAATTCTCAAATACCTTTTTCAACCATTCCAAAAGCTTTTTCTCAAATATTTTTAAACTCCTCCCACAAAGGGCGTAAATTCCGAAGTCGATTTTTTCCTGGACTGTTGGATCCCCTTAAATGCTACAATAACCGGACTGAGTATACGAAACACTCGCTTGTACCTAGATTACACGAAGTTACTAATAGATATGCAGATGTAGCAGATCTATTTAACTGCACGGTGCAAGAGGGCTATACTATCAAATTTTTTCAATCAATATTAATTTTATTTGTACTATAGATTTTTGTATGTTATCGCATCTCTGGTGTCATTTCTCTTCAAACGCCGCAATTATCTATTATAATCATTATTTACTGTTTCTTATATGTTTCCTATGATTTTGTGGCATGTGTGCTTATGGTATATTTATACCGCTGATATTAATTAAATAAATATCAAAATCACTAACGAAGAGTTCTGACGTCATGACTTTTCGCATATTCTTTTATATCTGGATCTTCTAGATCGCAGATCACAATATCATTTAAATTATGCGTATGTTCGCAGATAGATTGATTGCGAATCAATTTGACTAAAAAAATGTAGACTAATAAAAAAATATGACGTTTCAATGTGACACAACTATGGGAATATGTGAACAGAGAAGAAGAACACTGGAAGGGAATCTGACTGACCTTAATTTCCCTTAGCGTGTCATTTTCGAAGACCAAACGCCATTTTGCTAGTTGCATAAAATGCATAATATATGTACGTTTCAATTATTGTTCAATAACATGTGTTGTTTCGTGATGAAACTGATTTTCTTCATTTATTTAGGTATATAATTCGCATTTATTGACTGAGCAATATTTTGTTTAAGTTCTCTGTTTTAATTTGCCAATAAGTTCGAGAGAGTGTCTTAGTTTACTTGAGAGAAGTCGCTTAATTAAATCTTGATTATGAAGTTGATTATCTCAAACTATGTGCGATGAAGCAAGGAGCATTAATTCAATCAAGCACAAAATATAGCTATCTACGTACATACATGTACATTTATACACACAGACTTCCGAGCGCATCGATAAACATTTAAAGAAATCAATACCTCCAATTATAAAAAATCGCTATGAGGTTTTTTCGGCTGCTTTGGTTTAGAACGAGTGTTCCCAATCCTCTGCAGCGTCCAATCCGGATGCAGAGAGTAAGTCAATATCTCATTTTTCTGCACGGATGATTTTCGAGTTTAGGTAAGTCTCGCCGGGTTTTTTTATTGCTCCTCGCCGGGTTATTACCCGAGTCAGCAGCTGTACATTACCTGACCACAAGGCACTAGCACTAGGCACTAGGCAGGCCTGAGGCCCGTCACGTCCTGTACGGCTGGGAACAGATTGACACTGTCTGCCTGTCCTGTTTATTTGTTTCCAATATGAATGGAGTCCGTCATCAATGAGAATATCATCCAAGGCTATCGATCTGTAAAACAATTTCATTAAAAGTTTAAGATAATCAATAAGCAAGCGATTCGAATGATTTGATGCAGGTAGCTATAATAACGTAAGAATATAAATGTCATATTTCAGTACGTAATAAAAATAATCACCGCTTTGATCAATTCATATTAATTTTGGCGATGCATTGAGAAATCGTGCCGCGATTTAATGCTGTGAAAAAATGCACAATTTACGATGATATGCATATTTGCATATATAATGATGACATCCTATGAATAAAAAACGATTGCGCAATCCATCCATGAGACGTGAAAATGTTCCCACGGCTTTGTTTACCATAATGTCTGAAAATAAAATAAAAGACAAAGTCACCTATTTAACACAACCAGTTTTGTATCATGACGTACCTGGTGTGCGCGCTGCTCAGTCACTGACGATAATACCAACTTGAGATAAAGATAAAATAAGATATACCTAAAACACAAGCTTTATCAGTGTATTCTACCTAATTGGCTACAGATATTGGAGCAGTCTTTCCATGTAGACGAGTGGATGTTAGATCTGTATCTCTACTTGGTTGCAAGTTGTTCAGGCCATTTTGTTCGGTGTATCTGAAAGTATTGATGACACGGCGAGGCGCATCCATGACCTAATGTATGGCCATGTTAGATAACTTGATGTTGGATATGGGATGAAACACGATCAATGGGAACATTGGGATAGAGATGTCCGGTGATGGCTCAGTTTTGTCACGATGTTATCTTCTGTCTTGTCAGACGAAAGGGCATTGTAAAACTAGTAACGTATTAATTATTACGTACAATGCATTTATTTATAGGTGTCAGGTTTAGGTTCGTAAATATTTTGAATTGTTGGTAAAGACCTTTTTGAAAATATGACAACCTAATAATACCGATCAATCATAGTTTTTTGTTCCAAGTTTTTTTACACATAAAACATTCGTTTACCTATTGAGACAAACAAACTTTGTTGATTTCGATGCATGCATAGACGTCCATTCAGTGCTAAAAAATGAAAGATTTTTTAAATTTATTTATTCGTCTTGATGAAATGTAATACAAATGATTTTTCAATGCCCGTCTCACTGGAAAATTAATGCGTCGAGATTAGGTTACAATAATAATGCTAAAATCAAATACAAAGTTAGCCTATTTTTTTAATGTTATACCTTCACTATTTTATTTCAATGTTAGTATTTATTTATTTACGGGCAAATAGTCCATTAATAACATAACAATAACACGAATAAAAAAAAGAGATGACAATGAAAGGAAAATACATATAAATGAAGAGCATTGACAAATTATAATATAAAGAACATATAGAAGACTACAAGTCAAAGCTTGAAGATGGATTTAAAAGACTTTAAAAATTATACATTTCGTATCGACTGCCGAAAGTCATTTAGGCTAACACCAAAAAATTCAATGCTTTGACTTGCGTTAACAAGTCTCGACATTCTGGATAAAGGAGAATGATATCCAAAATTAATAGAATGTTGATTGAGGAACAGCAATTCATTATTTCGGAGTCTACGGGAAGGGATGTTAAACTGGATGAGTTGTAACAAAGCAGGTGTGTCAGTAATACTGTTGATAATTTTGAATATGCAAATTAGATCAGTGTCCTTTCCACGTTTTTCTAAAGGAGAAATGTTTAAAGTTTGTTCGATTTCATCATACGAGATACGAGTACTCGCCTCTTTGAAGTATTAACTTTACTGCCTCGAATTTTCAACATTCTTTAATCGATTTTGTTCGTCTTTGGATATTTCAAACTTATCTGCTTTCACGCCGTTACCGGGGGGATAGGCAGAGAGGATGGACGCCCCAACCTCTGCCGTGGCACTAGCCCTTGCTTCTCATTCTTATGTTATTCTCACTCCTTTATCTAATATTTCAAAGCCATGTAATTTTCATGACCACCATTTGAGAGAATTTGCTGTTTATTTTTTAATGCAACAGCAAATAACATCATTGTTTCATCAACACACTTTAAAACAAAACAATTATTTCCCGTTGTTTATTCTTGTCTCCCAACACGGTCCCTTACGAATAATATTAATTATTATTTCTAAAGCCGGATGGAACAAGATGTGCCTATGTAAGAATATAGGTATAATAAAACCTCACCCAGCATGAATTATGATTATTTATTCTTCTGCGATGAAGACAATATTGTGTCATCCTTTCTCAAGACAACATGACCACTAAACGACAAGCCAATATGCTAATCGGTGCTTGCGCTTCGCAACTTTTACTCCGGGTTGCTGATGGTCCAATGATCTCACTTTCTATAATCCCACATGGTGGAGATGGCCATCTTCGATCTTCTTCTACTTTTAACAGGAGAGGATTCAGAAATCAAAAGCAATAGAAATTGTTTTGTAGTAAAAGCAAAGTAGTTGTAAAGCAGTGTCGTAAAGAAATTGTTTTGTCGTAATAACCAAAGATACGGTAAACGAATAAAACAGAACAGTGACAATATAAAACGTTACAAAATAATGGGTTAGGTTAGGATAAATTTATTGATCGTTTGTTCCATTTCTTCACCCCTTATTACTTTTCTGTGGCGTCATGAAGCCCATAGTTTATTCTGATATCTTCTTATATCGTCTGCTTAAATTTTCTCTCTTTCTGAAGGAAACCATAATTTTTTTCAAAACGGTTGCTGCAGATTTGTGGTTACAATTAGAAATATCGCCTTTTTGGCAATACAACAATTGTAATTATAACTGTAAAGTAAGTAAAGCTAAGTAAATGGTATGTGGCGATTCATGTACGATTGAACTTAGAATTAGATGGTCAATTTCACTAATGCCTACACAGAAATTCTGTGGAGCTGACTTCCTCATTTTGAGGAACGTTGTGCGGCTAAAGGAAGTGAAAAGGGATGGTTGAAATTAGTTTTTTCATCATTATGAAATTTTCATTTCGATCAAATGTAATGGCGAAGTCATGCAATGTAAGAGAGATATCTAAAGCATTTTCATTGGCTGTCTCGGGTCTAGAACAAAAAGCTACTAAGTCGTGGATAAGTGGGTTTCTTTCAAAACGACATGGAAGCATTGATGAGACACGAATCGAAAAAATAGATTCCATCTTTGTACGTCCAATTAGTCTGACTTGGCCTCCAACGCAATTAATGCGCTAACGCCGAACGACCGGTAACTGGAAAATTCACGATTTGGAACACGTTTTCACGAGATATTAGTACACAACAGCGCCTTTAACTTGCCGACTCCGTCAGATGGTACTGAGGTAATCTACCACTTTACGAAAAACATGATGTTATTATATTTGCATTTTTAAACGCTTATTCTCACTTTTTTTTTGTTATGATTTTTGGGGTGTTATGCCGTGTTTCGCTACCTCCTTCTCATACTCATCTGCCCTGATGATGGACACTGTAACGCTGTCCGAAACGTTGGCTAAAGAAGGAGGTAGCGAAACACGGCATAACACCCCAAAAATCATAACAAAAATACTTTTTGGCCGTGAAAACCTAAAAACATACGCTTATTCTCACTTTTTTTGAATAATTTAAAGGCCGGTCTCCTTCGACAAAAACACGTACATATTTTGTGGATGGTTGGGTTAGATTTGTTTGAATAAAATGGTTTTGGTAAAATTTAAGGATTTGTTTATGAAAACGGTCGCAGGAGATCCGCCTTAACACAACCCAAAAACAAAACGGCAGCTCTTTGTAGAAAAGGTAATCAATGGGGTTTTATTATTTTTTTTTACATGTACTCCACACAGGAGGCATTGAGCAAAATATTTCATTATCATGGTCTATTTCATCTTTGGGGACGCCGCGTGGCGGGTCTTTTTATGAAAGGAAGGAGAGGAAGCGTTGGACGGATGGATCTCCCTCACACTGTGGTGCATGGTGGTGTTCCAAGAGAGTCCTGCTGGAGAAGTCAAAAGGTCTCTCTCAAGCAGTCTTGAGAGAGACCTTTTGACTTCTGCGCCTGCATATGCTGCACAATTCGGACAAACGTCATCCCATGAACCCGGGCATCCCTGCTAAATCAACAAACGTAGCGCACCGCTTGGTGTGACCTATGCCAGAGGTATTATTATCCAATAAATGATTCCCGTGGCGGCGATACCCATACCCCTGCCAAAGTGTATATCTCATAATGCTAAAACTCTCTCCTTTATTGAGAAGATAGTTAGTTCTCTAGTTACTGTTAGTTCAATCCTGTCAACCTGACTGTATCATCACCAAGCGTTCGTGAGAACGTTGAAGAAGCGATTTGTGTTGACAACACACGTAATACTTACTTATCGATAACACCAACACTAACAGGTTCTGCGGCCTTATTCTCAAGTCGACTTCGGCTTCGAAAATAAATATTGTTGAAAAATGATCAGGAAGTTGTCTTTTTCAATCATGCTTTACTTGTAATCACCCACTGCATCGGGAGTGACCAGAAAGTAAAGAGTAAAATAAATTTGACGTCAGTAAAAGTGACATAGTCTCTTCCCAAGGTATCCGGACAGTTGGTTTTATATAATAGCAATCGATGTTGAAAGATTCTCTCAATACACTGTAAATTAGAAAAAATTTAAACAAATTATTAATTACGAACCCTCTACCTTTGCTGTGTGTTATTTCTTGTTCTCATTATGTTGCTTTTCTATTTGTAATCAAGTTTATTCTTAAACATTATCGTTTGATGTGAAAATAGATAATTTTTTCTATGTAAGTTCGTGTTTTAATTTCATATTATCTATCCTATATATTTTAATCTGTGTTTTATCATTTCTTTTTCTTTTCTTTAAGAGCCATTTACCATCGAGCGAGAATTTAAATTTCGTCAAACGATGATCTTGCGATTGTAACCTTGCAACGGTACAAGATGGTTCCGATGAGAAAGATTAATTATTCTCCAAACCAGCATTTTCACATAATAACTCAATATCGATTTTATTTCATTCCAAATTTGCTTTGATAATAAACCCACATTCGAAAATGCTCAAACAATAAAACAATACAAATTATGTACGTTTTGTAATTATTTTTTTATCATAAGTATTTATAATTTTTCAATAGTGTCGAAGCAAAATAAGAATGTATTTTTTTTTAAATAAGTATATTAGTTTGTAAGACCGTAAATAAATAGACAAACTGAAGTATTTTCGTCACAAAACAAGGGCGAGGATCTTTTTTTTACGATTTTATTTGAACTAAAATTAAAATTCTCAAAAGTAGCTTTCGCGTATAATTTATTGATTTATTTTACTGTATGATTATATGATTTGAAATGTATGTTGTATTATACAAAATTTTGTTTGAAAATTTAACAAGTCTGCCAACGACCTACGTTAAAATCTTATTGTTCTAAAAATAAACATATTTTCTCAAAATTTAAAAAATAGCTTTACTAGATAAAATATCAGTCTTTCGAAATATGTATTAAGGATAAGCTTTAAATTATTCATAACTGGTTGATCGTAGATGGAGCTAATTTAATCATTTTTGCAAAAAACACTTTTTGTAATACTTGTGAATTGTTTGTTTGCTCCTGGAGAGTTTTGTTATGATGCCAGCATGATCTTGTTATCACAATGTTAGGAATGAATCCAACACCGCACAGTGGGCAGAATCAGACCTGCCCGACGCTAAAATACAGGTTTCATAATAATTTCCATATTACCATCCTGCAACTTTAACTGTATTTTTACAAAAGCTTATTTCAGTTCACATCGTTAATTATGCGCTTTTCAAGATTTCAATTAAATGCTAATTTTATTGATTAAATTATATTTAGTGACAGTTACTAATTGAGGCGAGTTTTTGACTGCATAAACGTTGTGAGAAACTGATGAAAATAAATTTGCTCGGATAGCGGGCAGAAGTGGGATAATATTTTGTATTCGCATATATTTTATTAATTACGAAATCAGCAAGCAGTTTGTTGATCATACCCTTTTCTGTTTTATATTGGCTGGAAAATAGTGTATTCCACCTTATCAATAAGTATAAATATCACATCCCGATGAAAAGTGTCGTAAGTCAAAAAAGAAAGTTTTACGGGAGAGCGTAAACAAATGATGATTGATGAAACAAGCGGTCCCGTCGAAAAGAGACACTGGCGACATCTCGCGAAATAGAGTGATCTAACTTAAATACTGTTATCGTGGGGCATAAATAAACCCAATCAATTTACTATTCAGAAAGGAGAGGATAACTATATATTTGTATTAAATCTAGTTAATTTTAGTATATTATTACAAAAACTGTTGTGTAATTTTACAAAGAAAACTATAGGAAAAATATATATCTTATGCTCTTAATTTAAGAACGGCAGAGATGAAAAAAAAAAATTAAACAATATATTATGCTTTTAATATAGAATAGGGGGTGACCACCCCCTCCCCCCCCACCCGACCCCCCCTCCTCCCCCCCTCCTTCCTCCTTCCTCCCACCTCCTCCTACCACTCCCCCCCTCCCCCCTACCTCCGCCCCCCTCCTTCCTCACCCCTCCCCCCTTCGCCCTTCCCCCCTAAAGGAAGATGATGAAGTTTAGGGAAGGAAAAAGAAGAAAAAAAAATCCTTCAGAAATTCCATCTTAACGAAATGGTTTAAATTCGAAATGGTTTAAATTCGTTCGTTATATAAAAGTAATTAAATAGGATCGTTAAAATTCATAAACAGTATTTTTTAACGAGCTGCATTTCGTTAGTAATGAACTGGCGTACTTAAGAACTCCGTTGTTGCTTTAAATAGAGCCTTGAGATGATTATAGCAACAGATCAAATTTGGATCAAAACCAAAACAGATTTTTTTTTAAGAAATATACAACATCTAGTTTAATAAAAATTATAAATTAAGTACCTGCCTATCAAAAATATGAAAACAAGAGACATTTTATTTTAATGATTATTTACGTATAGGCCATTTTATTGTAATGATTATTTACGAATAGGCCATTTTATTGTAATGATTATCTACCAACAGGAATAGGCCACAGGGATATTGGAGTTATAACATTACTCACCTTCCCTTCAACAACTTGGAATCACGACGAGATAATCTGATAAAAGCACCCGACTGGGTCTGAAAACAGTTTTGGGAACTCGATGGGGACCCTTCAAAGTTTCCCACAATTTAATTCGGTGGAAGTTGTTTGATATGAAAAAAAATTAACTACGCAACATGTTGGAATAAACTTATTTGTAAAAGAAATCATCCTAAGTTATTACTCATATTTTATTCTGTGTAAAGCAAAGAAAAAATATTTAAATTTAAAGCAAAAAGAAATAAAGTAGCTCACATCCGCACTAGATATTTGATATACCTTTTGATAACAAAAATAATTTTTCAGTTTGGTTAGGTATTTTGATCTCAAATCCAAATTTAAGATTTGTATGAAACGGACCGAAAAGGGCCGCGCAAACATTCCACTTAAGAGAAGAGCTTGCCCGGAATTACTAGAAAGAATTCAATTAAGAGTGCCCATCAGACAAACCAGACAAAACCATGCGTTATACATTCATCAATGCAACACTAATTCTAAACAAAATACATTCATTCTCCGCGCTTAACATACCTTTAACAATTCTTACAACGAATTTGACTTATTTAACACAGTACTTGACATTTTCAAACCTAAAATGAATAAATAACATTTACACATACACACTACTACTTACACAGAATAGATCCATCCCTTTCCCCTCCCTCCCACCATCCCATCCGCATAGATTTTTTAACTGTTTCTCCATTATATTCACTAAATAATGTAATACACGTCAGTGAAAACCTATTATTGGTTAAAAACACATATTTTGTCGTACATTATAAATAATTGTTAAACTGTTGGTTTTCCAAATAAAATAAAATAAAAATAAAATAACTAGGTACTTTCCAACATTCCTCCTTCCCCACTGTATTTCCTACAATCTCACAACATTACCCCTTCATTGAGCACATACCTATCACAGTCCGCGCCGACTCCGCTTTTAGTGCGGAATCACAATTGTCATAATATAAGTAGGTACTATTTACTAACAGGATGTAAGCTTAAATAAATAGATTAGTACTTCAGTTGAAAATAATTTTATATCCGCATTAATACGTTTCCGCTTAACTATCTTAATTCCATTTCTGATCCGACAATAATCATATTTATACATGGTTGTGCAGGAGTAGCCACTAGCCACCATTTGCTTTTGTGGAAATAGTAATATAAATTATAACCCTGGAAGTTCACACGCTGTTAAATTATCGTTAATGAATCATTTTGTTAGAAACGCTCGTAAAACTGCCCATTGTAAAATGTTATTAAGAAGCGTGTTAAATTATCAAAATCAAATAATAAAATGCATGCTAAAAAACCATTGATGATTGACTCGAAGTGTTTCTGTTTCAACATCATGTATATTGTATTTTGCATTTAATTGATTGCTTGGTCTATTTACTTTGAGGGAAATTAAATATACTTAGTGTTGAAATTGTCCAGAGCATTTTTTTTTACTCTAGTTCCAAACAGGAGGCCCCGAGGAAAACAATTCCCCTAAGGGCACATGTCATCTTTGGGGATGCTGTGTGGAGGGTCTTCTCAGGAAAATAAGGAGATGAAGTTCTGGGAAGGAAAAAGATGGACCTGAACATAAATACTGTATATTTCTCCTATTCATATGTAAAAGCCCCGATAAAGGGCGTCAATTAATTAATAAATAAATAAGCGAATTTATTTCGTTTTCTGACTTTAAATTCTTTAAACATAAGTTCTGATGAATAGGTATATGTTTTAAGTACAATTCTTTTTGATGTTAATTTTTGTGCTGTATACAGCAGTGTGTGCTTTTCAAAAGTTCCACCCCATCCTATAACGCCATATTCGTTAATATATGATGTGAGTGTATTCAATAAATAAATTTGTGATATTTAGAGTCCTTATTTAATTCCTCCCTTCATAAGAAAATGGAGTCAGCCACACGTACACACCCCACATAATTTACACGGTGACAATTGTGACCCTTTTCGAGGTTTGGCGGAGCCTGCTCGCTCTAAATACGTCGTATCGTAATCATAATAAAATCATTTAATTTATAAACAAAATATTGAAGATCATCATAATCACGTTACGAAAAGGTGACCATTTTCCGAAAATAAAAATCCTGGATATCGAAAACACTTTTTTATACTTTTAACTACCTATCGTTTCCAATGCTAACTAATTCTTGTTTTGGAAAAAAAATCGTAGTTTAGCATATGAACTGTCTTGACAAATTGACCGCATCAATTAATTGTGCAATAATAAATCTTGCAGAAGAATTTAGTAATCAAAATCACGAGTTCATACGACTACATAAATATAATAACGAACGTATCCACCATCAATGAAGACAGCGAAGGTATAAGAAATATTCATGTTCTTACGTACTTATGGATGAAAAATAAATGGTCAATGTTGATGTTTGACAATTAGTCAACAATTAATAAGAGGTACCTGGGAATGTTTATGGTTAACAAAATGGGCAGTGATATTCTCGGCCCAGGAGAGATGTCCCAAGGCTGATAGCGTTAATTGATGGGACACCCGAATCTTGTGAGGACATTAGTTTCTCTCGTTTTTTTATGATTTGGTCAGTTTGTTTTTCAAACCCACAAAACAAAGCACTGCCATCGGAATGTCAGGGTCTTGAACGGAGGTTTTTGGATGTGACATGTAGAAAAATGTAGGTTAAATAAAGAGGACTTGAAATAGATACACCCACAAGGAATTTATTCCCCTCAGAAGAGAGAGGGTTTTAAAGGATTATGTGAGTTTAATAAACAAGATTTTTCGAGTGAAGATCTATAAAAGACCGTAGAAACTTGGGTAGACCAAAAAACGTAAACACGTAAAAAAAACTGAATCACAGGGACTGCTGCATCCCTTATCGAGGAATGGTGAGAAACGTGGGAGGGGTAATTCGATTATATAATATTCATAATCTATAATAAGGGAGGTACATAGGTATGACGGGAAGCGGTAATGATCTAAATGGAAGGTATAGGTCTGACTTGTTTTTTTTACGTGATGCTTTACAGAAGTAGAGCTCTCCCGTGTACAGCCTAGTATAGAGCACAGGGCACATATATATAGAGCTCGTCATGTAAGGCGAGCTATAGGGTTTAAGGAAGAGGTATCAGAAAGGAGAGATTAGGTTTTGTCCATCGAGTTTATCGATAGTGTACCTTGAAGACCTGATTGAAAGTAAACCCATAAATTAAATCAAGAACTCTAAGCGTAAGTGTAGACATAGCAACAAGGATCTTAATAACTAGGACGAGCTGAGGAAAGGGATTGCCTTTTCCGGGTCTTGGTGAGACCTTGATTTTAGATTAATCGTACGAGTAACAACAGCAATTAATTTAAGACCCTTCAATTAATTAATTATAATAAATGGAAGGTGTGGATATCTTAAGAATAATGAATACATGATTTATATTTATAACACTGTATTGCAAGACTGCATTGGAATAAGTACACGCATTTCCATTTATTCTAAAACATTGATTTAAATTTACTATACAACAAAGTAGCACGCCAGTAACATCAACATAAGATTTCATGATTTACCTGCTTACAGCTACAATCTTATTTTAGATAACACGTTTATCCAATTGGGCGACTACCTGACCACCTTTACGTCATAATATCAATTAGATGGTCGTGAGGACCGATAAAATTAATTAATTAAAAGCGCCAAATCCCCCATTCATTAAATGAATGTCGTCAAGTGGTCCGGTAGACCTGGTAGGCCCGGTGGACCAGTAAGGCCCAGCACATTTTCCAGACCTCTGGTGATAAATTGATTTTTTTCGTCGGTCGTAAAATTTTCGCCAAACCAACAAAGGTTCAAAAAGCCGCTCATATAAATGAGGTGACCGTTCTCTTAATTGATTGTGTGTCCTTACAGCTCGCATTGTTGAAATTTTTTGTCGCTTACTAATCTGGGAACGCTCGTTTTTATTAATGGACGTGGTGTCGGATGTCGCATAAAAATGAAAAAAATAAAAACAGTTTTCACAGGAATATTAATTGTATTATTATTATGAGTGTTGATCTGTTGATGGGGGGCTTTAGGAAGTTTTCATTAATTCTGTTTGTTTTGGAGACGGAAGCAGCTAAAATTTCCATGTAAATGGGTGTGAGAATTTCTGTTGCGCGAACTGAGGGCTTAATTTAATATTTCTTTTAAGTTTTTGCAAGTATTTTAATACATTTATTAGGATTAAAAGCAACGGTGCTTTTGTAAATATTTAGATTAACATTCCTAAAATTTGAATCCTCATTCAGAGAGTCACAATATTTCCGCTTTGCAATAATATCCAAATAAATGGAATATTTCTAATCGTATCTGAAAACTAAAAACTGTTTTTGAAGGGTGATGAAATAAGATTTCAAGTTTTATTATCAGAAATAAATATTTAATCTTTTTAAAATATGGAAATTTTGAATGTAAACATAAAAAAAAGATTTAAAAATGGTTCACCTTACGTTTTTTCTAACTGAAATACGGTTATTGTCACCTCACATTTTTGTTGTTTCATGTAAAAAAAAAATTAACAAAAAAGTGTGCAGTTCACACTTGGTAGAAATGAAACCTTCAGAAAACTAAAGTAGACAGTAGGAGGCTACGAAGCACCACACAAAGAGAAGACCGATTATTCTATCTCATTTTCTCAGACTAAAACCTGTAGTTTTATGTGTTTGTCTCTTTTTAGTGTCTCATTTTCGTTTCATCAATTTTCAAACACAACGGTGGTAAAGAAGTTTTCACTTCTAACAAAGCGAACAAATTAGCCTGAGGGGTTAATAAATAAGAGCTTGCTTCGTAAGAAACTATGAAACTATTAAATAAGCGAAAATGAGACTTTTCTATGATTTGTAGAATCAACCAAATTATTTAGTATCATGGTAGCCCAGAGAGGACAGTATGCCTCAAAACTTTTACACCAAATTTAATTTTATTTTCACTCTTTTCCGTAATATCCCCGACACTCTGTTATTTCATTTGTAAGGTCGAAAATTATCTAGACGACTATAAATGCTATTTCTTAACAAGGTATTAATACAATTTTCATCTTCTTGTAGCAATCGTGACTTCTTCTTCCACCCACTTGCGAGTCTAAAGTTTTATCTTTCTCTCTCTCAAAAAAGTAAGGATCGAATAAAAATGCTTAAATTTTAATACATAGGCTGGTACATTGTGATATTCTCGCTTTTCCCCTCTTTCATGCTTGATAGCTAAAGAGTTGGAGCTTTCCTAAACCCTTCTTCTGACTGTGATCAAATAATTTACTCTTTTAAGGCTTTCTATATGCGGAGTACGGTGATGGAAATTCCTCCCCTAATCCACATAAGCCTTCATGAAATTTTCTCCCGACCCCTCCGATAACCATAGGATGCTCCTTTTAATCCCCCAGTACTTTACATTTGAATAAAATGTGTACTCGACTTTGTATACGTCTTTTATGACATGAACATAAAATTACACGTATAAATTTTTATAAGTAGACTTCATCATACGTTGTGATTGATTTTTGTTTCATGATATAGAAATCTAATTATTTTATTGTTTGTGGTAACCTTGGTTCTAGTGAAGCGTTGAATCGAGAGAGACTGAATTGATTATTTAATTACGAGACTAATTTTATTTTATTTTCCTTTTCCAAACGCGATTGAATGACCTAAATCCCAATATGGAGTCCCTACCCATTTTGTATGGCCTACATATTACCTGCCAGTACCCCAAATTACAAACAATTTCAAAACATTTATACAAGACAATGAATCAGTTAGTGATGGTTAATACAATGTTTACTCCGATCATTTAATCCACATCCTTCGGCTCCAAGTTTATAAGCTATAAGTTTATAAAATACAATCATGATTTAGTTGGTTAGTACCCCAGTTATTGTACAGTGGACGAATCAGGAACAAACCCTTTTCTGGCATAATCTGGCTCCGTATCCTCCAACAAGTACACCAGGTGATCCCAGTTCAACAAGAATATCCCACAGTCACAGATGCTGTCACTAATTGATACCTACAGTTATCGCGTTTTAGTGACTCCTCACCCTCGTGCGGTACCTTCAAGTCTCCCCAAGAGCCCGATGACCCCCAGATTCCGACTCCTCCTTGGATTTAATTTTTACTGAAGGCGAACCGGTTTCGTCCTCGGTACAATCATATACTCACGGTGTTTTGTGATAACGAGGTTTCCTAGGCCTTTTATCACGTCCAGAAAAGGTGCAACACGACCTCCAGGCCTTAGGCGTTTAGCTTTAAAACGAATTTGCACTATTCAATGGACAATACATAGAAAGATATATATGTAAACATACTTTGGGTGAGGTTTATAATCCACAATGCGACATTATGTACACCGCATTGGGGACCTGAATTTCGTGAAGGAAGTTGTGAGTTTCCAGCCAATGATCAGATATATACTTAATAATATTGGAGTATAACAATAAATAACCAATAAATTAAGATCTTATACTGGTAGTTTGATTTTGGAGAGCTACCGAACTCCAGGATTGATTTGTTTTGTTTTAATGATTTTATTTTAGAGTTCATCAACTCTGTTTCATTTTTCTTTTGAGACCCTTATCATGAAAGGTCAACTCCCATGTTTGACTCGACTTGCAATTACCCCAAAGATTTAAAATTTTCTTCGACAAAGTTGCTTTTCCGTGATTTTCCAACTGTCTAATAGTTAAGTATAGAATATGCTTGAAAACTTACAACTTGATTTTTTTTTTTCCATATAAAGTTTTGAATGTAATTAATTTAATTGGGTACATAAAAGAATTAATCAATCATGCAATTGATTGACTTCATTAATCGACCGACCCTACATTTGGTCGTCCCTGACACTTGTCACGTCCATTGTCTAATATAATAAATAACCGCCCTTCTTTAAATAATCCAAAACATATACAATGTTAAAATATCATTGGTAAAACGTCCCCACTTATGACACCACTAACCCACTAAGCAACGGGTACTTCCCAGTTATGTAGCACGACCTTGTATTTATAGTTGACCCAGTGACATAGTTAATTGTTTGTTTATATAACGCTTCGACCTACTACCCTGGTGAATGAGCATCGGTATGCACTTTTATTTCAACAAGTATGTACTCTCAGTTAAGTAAACACGACCTTGTATTTATAGCTGACCCAGTGACACAGTTAATTGTTTGTTTTTATCCCCCTTCAACATATGATTGCTATAGTTAGGTATTTTATATACCTTCTAAAAATACCTAAGTTACTTGATTTTGGTTCAACTTACGAACATTATAGAAAAGTAGTTTAATTATCTGTTCGGTGGTTCCCGAGCGACCTGATTTCATTTATTTATTCCCCCAAACACGCTAAAATATACACGAGCACGGCTTTCTATACGCCACCTAAGTTGATAGTAAACTACATCTTGATTATCCCATTTCCTCCTGTAAAATTAAGTGTAATAATATTAGATATACATAGATATTAGTTCATAAATACGGTCACATATACACACAAACAAATAGTCTGTTTTATCCAGAGACGAGCTCTGAAAATCGAGTTGGCACCACCCTGCTCTCCGTCTCTCGCTGGTCATGCTCCTGGAAAATCTTAAAAGAAAACTGACTCACTTTTCTCCGACTTGTTATTCAAAGCTCCACAGGGTATAACACTGCTCTTTGAAAAATCGGAATCCAACCTGAAATCTTCATTACTAAAACAACAATTTCTCATTACTTCGGACGATACAAGGTTTTACCTATCTCAAAACGTGATTAATTTGGTCATTCAATCTTTACATTTATTTATTACTATTAAATTATTTAACTGAATTTATTATATCCGACGATGTTATTATTTTAAGCTATATTAAACGTGATTAATTTGATCGTCCAATTTTTATTATTTATTATTACTTTAAACACTTCAAAGTTTTTAATAACTTATATAAACACTTCACGCCACAATTTATTTTATGTTATTATTTCTGACGACGTTATTATTTTTTAAACTATATCAAACGTGATTAACTTGATCATTCGATTTTTATTTTTTTATTATTACTTAAAACATTTCAAAATTTTTAATAACTTTTTATAAACACCTCTGATGTATAATATTTATAACCCGATAAAAGTATAGTTGATTACGTTATCTAAGGTGCCGTATATTAATTTAGTAATATATAAATTATTCCAATAACGGTTAACTTGATAAATTGAATTTAACGATGTTGTTATTTAGCACTGGATTTAACACGGATAAGTTACTACAATAAACCACCGTTGTTTTAACCGGATTGATAAAGAAAGTAAATTTTTATTTTAAATTTTTACGCTAAGTTTTAGATCTAAATTTATTTATTCACTGAATTTAAATTTAAATTTTTATAGAATTTCACTGCTTTAAGATAGAGATATTTCAAAGTAAATGAAGCACTTCTTTGAAAAGTCCTGAAGTCACTGAATTTATTATTATCTTTTCAGAAATTTTCTAAGTCCTGAAGACACTGAAGTTATTAGTAAGTATCTTTTCAGATATTTTCTAAGTCCTGGAAAATTAACTGATAAACTCAAAAATACTAACAAAGACAATTCTCGCGACACACTAGGACACTTCAGGATCCTTCCCGTACCCGTAAAACCGACTGACTAAACAGCTCCTGCAAGGCTTTAAATAGGTCCCTCAGCTCCAAAAGAGCTTAATCGTAATTTCAATGGTCTGAGATAATAAGCTATATCAACTCGAGAATCGGAACATTCAATTCACTACAATGCTAAATCAATAATTAGCCACTACCCATCGGACGCACTCCTCTTAAGATAGTTACCAGATCCGAACTTAGAGATTGTACTATAGATCGCCCACTTCTTCCCTTTGTTTCAGAATACAAAATTATTATTCATATGAGACTGTTTTTTTGTCCCGTTTTCCTTCAATTTGGAAAGTGTCCGTCCGTGACGTACTGAATCTAGATCTCGAATTTGCACAGGCGTTTGCAAAACGCAGATACCGCTGCTTTTCCGACTTGATTATGGGATTTCTATAATTATCTCTTTCTCTAGGCACCTACGTTCTCCTTGAATGTATATCCATTACATTTCTAGACCGTATTTACGCTTTTTTTTGTCATTAATCCCCTACTTTTTTTATTATTCCACTCAATCTTCACAATTTTCTGTTCCCCAAAGTTTCCTTATTACTATCTTTGTCTGCTCTCTCCTTCCCAGAGTATTCCTCTTTCCTTTATAACTTTATGACTAGTCAAAGCCTGATCCGAGATGGTATCTTCCTCGCAATGACACCCCTGATTGCGCAATTTCGCTTTTAACACTCGCAATTTTGTTTTCTCTACACATGTTTTCCCACCAAGCCTTTCAACATAAAATCTATCTTACCAGCTACTCGAATTTTATATATAATCTCCGTTTTTCTTTTGCTCACTACCAAAGTCCGACCCTCGAATATCCGTCAATTTTATTGCATCCTCGGGGCCCCGCCTAAAATGCATCTCATTCTTGCAGGAAAAGCCATCAATTTCGTCTAATCGTTATTTACATTTCGAAAATTAAATAAGTCCAAGCAATTAATCATGTTTTATATCTCGGTCGTTAGTTTTAATTGTTTTTTCTTAGAGTAAATAATCCATAAGCCACATGTATTTCTTGATCACCCTTTAGGGCAATAAAATCTCCTAATTGCCTAAAAACCATGTCAGAAAAATTGTTGTTATAAACACAATAAAGTGCAAGAGCTCGACAACCATTTATCTAAGCTCATTTCAACGTGATCGTTCCTCTGTCCCACTGTACTTTCCTAGTCTAATGTTGCGCGAAATTCCCTTTTTTTTTCTCTCGCTAATAAGTTGCTATGTGACATATGATCCCTTGGCCCCAGACGTGGCTGTTAATCCCCTTTTTTTTGTCTCTAAATGTTTCCGAGATGCTAGATCCTAGACCCTCCTCTCCGAGCAACGATATATTAATTTTAATAGAATTTTATTTTGAAATTCGCCCCTTTTTCTTTTTTTTTTTTCTTTTCACCAGCCTTGTTTTCACAGCTTTAATAATTATGGTCAACTTGCACCCACGCCCCTTCTCGTTCAATTTGTTCATTTCCTTCAGATCAGCGACTGTTAGTCACCACGCACAATATGCTTTGTCTGAAGTTCCTACGGTATAAAGTCATTTTGTTACTAAACGCCCCCTTCCTGGGCTTTTACAAATAGTGCATGGTTATTATTTCGTATTTATTGCACATAACCGAACTGCCTTAATAAAATAATCTATATTTATTCAAAGATAAATTGAAGATATCCACCTACTTGGTATAATCGTTTCCATCCATTAGTATTCTGGGCAATGAGGAATACATATGGTAGTTAGTCCCAAGACTCCTGCACTAATATAAATCCTGACTTCTAGTATTACGAAGTGGAATTCGGAAGCTTATCAATCCAAATAATACCGGACTATCAATTAAATCATTTGTAATTTTATATAAACACTAATTCAGTGAAATTCTTCCGTCATAACTTTTTTTTTTGTGTTCCCTACCCTCATTTCTAATTATATAATTCTTTCATTTACGTAAGTTTGCATTTTTTATATTTAAAGTTAACATTTCCACTCGTTTTCTATGGTTGTCAACTCCGTAATGCCCTGAATGTTTACATTCAAATTCGAGTCAATGGCCGCAATGCACCGGTTGTTTATCTAAAGTTCATTGCCCTCCATACTTCGTGAGAACATCAGGATCATTAATTAAACGTTTTATTGCCCAGTCCAAAGTCCGAAATCCCTTTGTTCCGGTCCTCGAGTCCGTTATTGGTGTTACTCCCTGATGGGCGTAACCCTATGCCCTATCTCTATCGTCTAATAACTCTTCTTTTGTTTTAAGCAGTCTACATTGCAAGCTTCAAATTTAAACGACAGGTGTCAATATCATACTGATTCCCACTCGAAACGTTCCAAAGTTTTTCTCTTCGTCTGTTAGGGCGACACCTATGAATATTCAAATATAACGCAACCACGTCTTTGACCCCTTAAAAGAAAACATAGAACCCACGTGACCAACGCAGCACTGATGATTTCTTCATTACATCACAACATCCAGGTGTATTTTTTTTGTATTACCACAAATTCTATTAGCACAATATACACTAACATTTGAGGTGTAATAGTTCTACGACATTATAAAAAAAAATCTCATGAAGGGCTAAACACCAAGCGCGGTCCCTCCATACATACTGCGGATGCTGCGCTTCCCTTCCTTTATAGGTATATAATTAATATAATAATTATTATTTATTGTTAAAAAACTTTGGGCTTATTTTTTCTATCCGTAAACAGCAATGGATTCTGCAATTTAACGACACCGTCCCACCTTCAGGGGTCAAAAACAACAAAACGTAACGCGCGGACCGTGCCGAAATACATACATAATACCATTCTCGTTGCTCGAATTCTCGATTCTCGATTATCGAGTAAACGCACCAACACTAGCAAAGGATTCAGGGACAACGTGGATTCTCTGCTTCATCCGTATCTACCATGCTAGAAAAAGTGAGATAATCGCGCATGCGCATTTAGTTCTACGTGCCTAATTTCGTCTGAAGCCGGATACGTATTCGATAGAAGCATCCAACGCGCAGAAAACGTCTTTAATACGCGCAGGCATGGTGCACAGAATAGCACAACCAAAACGCATGGATTAATTCATTGCGTATTGTTCGCGCGCCCGTTTTGATAGTTTGGTTTGAATTTTGAATTACTGAAGCCGATTGATGCTTGAATATCTTTCGAATATCTATTTAATTAATTTAATTTTAGAACCGTAATAATTTATGTGAAGCAAAAAGGATTTATAGAGTTAATTTGACATACTATTTTTTTCAGTAATCGCATCTTGTCGTGGGCTAGTCTACAGATTTTTATATAAGATATTAGGTACCTACATAGTTCAGCATCCCTTATACAAAAAGTCACCGACCGCCACTGCTAAACACAGATGGTTTCCAGACCATTATGACTAGACTTCCTTAAAAAACACAAAGCAAGGAGTTAGTAAGCAGCCGACGCCGATGCCGACGCGACCGCAGTTAGTTTCGCAGTTTAATTAACTAGAAGTTTACAGCCGTCCGCGTCGGAAGCTTCCAGCGCCGACCGTAGATGGCGGCCGAGGACAAAGTTGGGGAAAGCTTCCGTGATTTAATTAACTTTATAGTTTAGCCAAGGTACCACTTTGCATTTTGGCGAAGTTGGCGCGGCAAGCCGGGAAACTTTGCAGACGGCTTATGTTCGACTCCCTGGTGGGACAGTATACAATATCACAAGTTTGTGAATACGCTATTAATGTCTCGTATACTGTAGACCGGTGATTCCCAAAATGAACAATATCGCCCTCCCTCCCTTTCCCTGGGGAGAGATCTGGGGAGGCGGTATAAACCTTTGGATCTGAATCGAAAGGTAGGGAAATAAGATGAAATTGCAAAATTGATCTTGAGAACTCAACATCGTACGTTCAAGCATATTAATTAGTATACAATTGCCCAATGAGGTTATAAACATACCTGTACTTTATATACTTTATATTATAGTTGTAAAGCGCTTCCAATAAGAATATGAAAATTTACGATGAGTAGAACATATTGGAACGTAAATCTATATAAATTTAATGAGGAAAAAACTGGTGATTTGAAAAGGTGTTATTGCGAGAAAATATTGCTTGGATCGGAAAGACGTGATTGGTGCAAATGGCATAATTTTGCAGTAAATAAACAAACAAATGTTTTATAGAGAAATAATAAAACGTTTTTCTTCCTTTCTTTTATTTTCTATCCTTTTATTTCTGAGACATCAGGGAAAATCTCTCTTGCTTTTTAATTGACTTTAATAAAATAACTGTTTATTGCGTTCTTAAGATAATCGTTACAATAATAATTGGAGACATTTAAAGTTAATAAAAAGCACATTATATTTTTAATAATCTAAAAAATAAATGTTGTGATGTCTTCTCGTAAAACAATAAATGATAAAATAAATTTGCATATTATTTTATGTAATTGGAAACATAAAAAGTATTCCACAGAACGATGTTTATGTTTTTAAAATGATATTTTTTAAGAATTTTCCGTGATAAAATAAGTCATAAATACACACTTATTTGTGTGTGGATATGTTACATTAAATCGATATGTAATATAACATTGCGCTAACCTCCCTACAGTCTGGAATAACGAATGTATTATTGATATAAAATTTTAGTTTTGAATATTTAATTTAAGCGATGTGTTTGGTCTTGAAATGAGGATATGATTGATTCCTATCGAGATGTCATTTATGCAGTTCCTTCCTTTCCCCAACCACCACTACAAGTTGGAAAATATTCTGAATATGGTAAGCATTGCAATAATATTTTGGAAATGCGGATGTCGTTGTTTTTTTAATCAAAAAGAAGGAAATAGACCAGCGATAAGGATGCTGCTAGCTGCTAGGGACGACATAAAGTACGATGATGACGGACGATCAGACGGGCAGTCACAAGTGCACTGATTGAACAGGCTCGCACGCGCACAAGGCCCACCCAAAAAAATTTACATAATATTCATGTGGCCCGTCACCAAATTGCCGACCGCTGGAATAGACCATGGTAACAGATTGTTGCCGTTGTTGGTATATATTACATTTTCGTTCATTACTAGTATTCGTACGTTTGGTGATTTTGGTGAGTTTGGTTAGCTGAAGCCACACGATGAACACCTAGCTGAAAGTGTAATTTTTATACCTAATTCATTGTTTAAATTATTAGCTGAAAAAAATTTATACAAACAAAGGCATAATATTCCATACTTTAATCAGTCTCAAAATTCTTTCAGTGAGAGTAATTATGTGGTACAAAATTATATTTCAGCACATAAATAACTCTTTATATATAAACAGGCTGGACCGTAACCATAATATTCGTTTTAACTTTAATGAAGGACTTATTGTTCCTAAGCATACAAATAAATATGGACAAGGACGTTAAATTACATGATTTCCAGTTTTTTTAATTATGTTACCTGCTGAAATTAAAAACTTCGCCCAAAACAGACATTTGGTGAATTTACAAAAGACTTGGCTTACTGAAAGAATTAATTTGCATTAGCTTACAATGACATGTTATTCTAAATACTTTAAAATTGACGTTTTCATAATTTTTCTTTTCACTATATTTCTGTAAAATTTTGTAATTTTTATAATTGTAAAAATGTAACTATTAACTCACTATAATAAGATTTTTAATGTAAAAAACCCGTTAGACAAACTGCTAAAAAGTAGTTTATCGGGACTTTTTTGCCTTACATTTGTAAAGTGTGTAAAATAAATTTAAAAAAAAAGTTTTCTTTTTCTATTTCGATAAATAGCTATTAAATAACTTCACTGATTTGTTTGTTAGTTTGAGGAAGATCACGATCTTCAATTTGGAAAGTGTATTTTTGCATTATTGTATTTGAAACTATTCTAAAAGACGTGTCATTAGCGTCCTAAACAGTTATATGCCCTTTCTAATATCTGCGGGCATTATCGTTACCTCAGTTAGCTTCGCGGATTGTACCCATTCAAGAATGCAGCTGAACTGCCAGAGAATAGATGGTATTTCACGACAAACCAACAAATTTGAGAATATAATTGACCTCCTTTCAATGAACAGTATTCCTTCAACTATGAAAACTTAAAAAAAGATACCTTTGTGTTTTAAATACGCAATTGCAAAATAAAACTATTTCTCAAATTTGCTTAGGTATTTTTAAAAAAAGAATGTGTCCTTACTGGTGTACCCCGTTCTAAGGTCACATTGTACATGTTTTTGTTTTTGAATTATAAGTTAATACCTATTTTAAAATATTACAAGAGGAAAATTATAAAGTTTTATCTAAAAGAAAGCACAATACAAGCATTAATCTTTATTTGGTTGCAAAATTGTATCTATGTTCTTCCTTCCCATATCCATAATCCATATCTTAATTCTTCTTTTGAAGTAGTTTATTTTTTTAACGGTTTTTACTGCAAGAGGGGGAAAATTAAATAATTTTATAGAGAAGTATTGCATATTTCTTTGTCCAAAAGTCGTTTTAGTTGTTGGTTGGTGGAATGCATGTTGTAACGTGGATCATGTGAATTGGCCCGAGTTTATCTGTGTAAAGTTATCCTGGTTTTTCAATGCGTAAATTAGAATATCTTTTACATATAATTGTTTCAGTGACATTAAATTCAGTGCTTTAAAAGCGTAGTCTGTAGGAGTTCTGATGGGGACTCTAAGTATAAGTATATATTATACGTTAGGTTATTTATTTATTTTCAGTACAGGATTTCTTATTCCAGCATTCTTAAAATTCTGTAAGGTATGCAAAAAAAATTAAGTTTACAAAGAGTAATTGAATACATATCTAGTGTCAAGTTCATTCAATAGCACCATTCTCCTTGTAGTGCTATGCTAAGCTAGAACATCTGTTTTATCTTGTGGTACCTTGAAAAAGTCGTCTAAGGATTTTTCTGGACGCAGAGAAGATAGATAAATGTCACATTCACACCATTCTACGGAGGTTCTATTCAAGTTCTGTTATTATATCGTTATAGGACAGCTGCTTCACAAAACTGAAATAATCACAGAACTTGAATAGAACTTACACAGAACGTAAAAATTAACATCAAATATTTGATGAATCCATCAAATTTTTTGAAACAACCCGTCCTAAGTATGGAATATTTTGAATTTCGTGAAATTTCCAGGAAAACTTTTTAAAATATACTTCAATTTTTATTGTTGGATAAGCGAACATATTGGTAAAACTTGGACGATCCTGGCAGCAAACATGAGCGAAAAACAGGTTTATGGAAACGAAAAAAGAGCAACTTCGCATTTTATTGTAGTACGGGAGGCAAAATAGAAGGAAGGAATCGTTTTAAGCCAAGTCATTCATATTTCTGAGTCCTGCCGCTAAGCGCCCCGTTGTAACCTCAATAACCGTTTCTAATTATATAGTTTGTGAGGAAGAGGGAAGGGTTATAATAGATCTCTCCGTGGTTTGATGATACAATTGGTTTAATATGTATATGATTGTACACACGATCTAAAAAACTTCGTTCGCAGTTTTGCAACTGAATTCAGACCTAGAAAAAGACAACATTAGGATGCGGATCGCGCGCTGATTTCAGCTTTACATTAGAAAACTTCCTCAACTTTGTAGTACAAGTCTACCGCCTTGCTCCACTAAGCACAAAACCTTAATCAAAAATGTCAATCAGATTCATGACATGCATTAAACATCCCGTCGATACTCGAAGCCTTTTTACAGTGTGGCAAATATAAGCAGCATTGTTCTAAGTAGCTTGATAGACAAATACAAAGGTTTAGGTCTGTATGGAAAGTCGTTGAAAATTTGTCAAGCGTAGTGCCTTTTGTAAAAAGTATGAATCGATTGGGTCTATTAGAAAATTCTAAGAACATTTTGAATGGTCTTTTTAATCAGTGTTTTTTATTTACTCAGTTAGGTTTGCAACACTTCTGTTCCACGTCAAGGAATAGTAAAATCAGGCGGTATTTCTTCGCAGTGCCCTACGCATAGTGAATCCTAAATGAGTTAATTAATTGGAGATTTCTACTGGTTTCTTGCTAATTAGTAAAGATGGACAACTTTCCATTTGATTTGATATCGTCTAATTGCGACGTGATTGCCTATGAAGTAATGGATTTACTGAAATGCTTTTAATTGCAACTTCTGGGAATGGAAATGTCCGTGGATATCGCGAGATAATTTATCAATTTCGCAATGAAAATAAACGAACCGTAAAATAAATAATTATTTTAAAACACCATCGTAAAATAATTTTTACACCAATCAAATTTCAAATTTTATTCCTGGATTGAAAGACGAAGTTTACGGCGTGTAAGTACCAATTATTTTCATAATACTATTCATTTTAATTTATTATACCGTATATATTATATTTAAGTATATCTACGGGATATATTTTACCAATTTTCCAGTTAGTCATCATTCAGAAGCACCTGCTAGAGAATTTTTTTAAATATATTTATCTCTGGTTATAAGAAATACTCTTTTTTTACATTAACTTCACAGAGGAGGACCTGAGGTAAATAATTTTCCTCAGGGCCTACGTCATATTTGTGGATGCTGTGTGGAGGGTCTTTTAGAGGAGGTCTTTAAGAGACCCATGTTGTAGGAGGGAGGAAATACAGAGGCCAGCAGATCGTTCCACAGCCGAGTCGAGTGCTTGGCGTGTTTCCCGACTGTGCACCGGTGCCGAGAGGATTAATGCCGCTAGTTCCTCGGAACATATTTCATTGAAATACCGTTAGAACAAAGCTACCATTCCCATCTGAAGTCTGTGCTCTAAGCATTGCAACCCGATTAGATAAGAGAATCTATCAAACGGACTGCCCATTTCTGCACAAAGTTGAGGGTTTTTTCAGATATTTTGGGACTTCAGACCAGAGGTGGCTACAAATTCAAACAGTAAGTTTGCGATGTAACGTTATTCGATGAAACACTATGGCTTGCGTAGGGATATCATCATATTTATTCGACCACACTAACCGGTTTCGCGACAACTCCGCCTTCGTCAGGGCTAATGTGAACTGCAGCTACAGTAGAAGATAGTACATATAAACAATTTACATCTGTTCTGACCATGTGACACCCGGGTATACTCGTTTGACACCAACCGTGAGAAATGGGACGAAGAGCTTGTTTTAGGTCAGATCTATCTTTCATTGATATGTGCGTTTCATGCACCACTTTGATGACGACCTAATTCATTTTGTCAAGAAATTACATTTTGAGTTAAGTGCGGATGGATGTAACGAACATTATGTTGTGAGACAAACACGGACGTATGTTGTGAGAGAAACAACACGAAAGAGAGACAAAATTGTACACATGAGAAGATGTGAGGTTATCCAGAATAACTTCAATATCATCTATCGAGGTAACAAGTGAACAAAATCACAGTTTTTTCGCCATAACACGGGTAAATACGGGTTCGGTTTTAGTTTTATACAATCTTTTGTTTTATATAATTTTTGGTTTCATATTCCTGTATTAAAAATTTTATTATTTCTATTTTTTTATTATACTGTTTCATCAGAGGTAAAGTCACAAGGAGGAAATCCATAATTGGTTTTATTTTGGCTATACAAACATGTACAAACTGAAATAATGTTAACTGTCGATTTCCAGAAAATAAATAAAGAAATGAATAAAAATAAATAAATCTTTTTGGCATTTCCAATTTAGGAGGCAGGAATGGGTACCGCCACCACGAGAATAATTTATTGGATAACCAACACCTATGTTATAGGTAATCTCAAATGGTTCGCTACGTTCGGTGACTTAACAGGGGTGCCTGAGTTCATGGGGTGAGATTTGTCTGGATCTGGCGGCGATGGCCTGGATACAATGAATCCTAGATTCCTACCCACCCCTCTAACCTTTTTCCTTCCCACAATTTTCCCACGCAGCATCCTCGAAGATGTCATAAGCCCTGAGGTAAATTATTTTTCTCAGGACCTCCTAATACAAAAAAAAACATCTATTCTATTTCTTCTCACATTGTTATAAAATTATACAACTTTTTTGCTTGAAATTAAAAAGTTACAATAATTACATAAAAATGTGTTTATCCAACTGGCGAAGACATAATGACAGCTAAAGTTACAGAGAGAGTGTAAAAATGCAAAAAGGCATATAACCTTTTTCATAAGTACCCACGTAGGGACCTGGTACTTTGGTATCGAAGGGTGTAAAAATGCAAAAAGGGCATATTACCTTTTTCATCAGTATCTACGTAGGGTTTTAGTTCTTTGGTATCAAATGTAAAAATGCAAAATAGCCATATTACCCTTTTCATGTATCTACGTAGGGTCCTAGTACTTTGGTACCTATCAGAGAGTGTAAAAATGCAAAAAAAGGCATATTACCTTTTTCATAAGTACCTACGTAAGGAACTGGTACTTTGGAACTTTGGTATCAAAGGATGTAAAAATGCAAAAAAGGCGTATTACCTTTTTCATAAGTACCTTCATAGTACTTTGGTACCTATCTTTCTCAATACAATAACATAATTTATTTGATTTAATAAATTTATTTTTAAGTTATTCAAGATCACGAGATCAGTCACATATTAATCTTCTGATTTGTAAGGGTTTATTCGTAAACATGTTTATTGAAGTAAGCGGTGTGTTTTATAATATAAAAAAAATCAATCTTTAACTAGCTAACCTATGCAGATATCTGGGGATCGGTCCGTAAGTCTAATAAATGTAAACCTTTATTACTAAACGATGAAATATTGGCAGTTTAGAACTAGTAATTCCATTTTGTTATTTATACGATATTACATCAATCGGCGTAATCTGATATCCAGTTTCGTTTAATCTACTCTTTATTTTATTATTCGCAAAACTTTGAAAGATTCTTACAACTAAACAAACAATACGTCTACACTATGAAAGCACTATACGTACATACAAAAACTATAATAATATTATTAATAAATTATTTTCGCAGATGCAACACATTGTCGAAAGACAACAATTCTAAGCAGGAATGCCGCAAGGTACGGTAATGGGTCCTATCTAAAAATTGTAATTCCACTTTTGGACATCTAGTACACGTTTCTGCACTGATACAATATAGAATCAAATTTGTTGCAGGAGGCAGACGTTCGACCAAACATTAATCAAACACCTTTGGTGGACTTCATTATTAAAACTATAGAGATGATTCAGAAAATAAACAGCGATTGAAGTATGTGTTACAAAAACATATAAAATTCCGAACGAAACGAAAAGCTGACTCGGCGGACTGATAAAATAGGGAACGAATTGGGAACACACGGAGGTTGTTTATTCCACGATAAGTGAATGACGGCCGGCATGGTCAAGCGGTAAGGCTCTTGATTAGCTCGGATCTAGCAATCCGAGGGATGGAATCCCACGCGGGATGGAATCCCTTCGTGGCAAATAAATGTTATTTGATTAATTTGTGATAAGGAAAGCCGAGCTCAATATCAAGATAAAGATGGCAGTTTTCAAAACGGTATATCGCCCGACGCTCACTTAAGGTCACCAGATATGGATGCTAAGCGAACGAACGCGCTCTAGAGTACAAGCTGCCGAAATGAGGTATTGAGAGGAGTGGCAGGGGTTACGAAATGGGATCATGTAAGAAACTCGACAATCCGAGACGATCTAAACATTGAACCACTGCTACTCTTCATAGAAAAAGCGCAACTGAGGTGGCTTGGTCATGTACTAAGAATGCCTGATGACCGAATTCCGAGGAAGATACTAAGTGCGATTCCAGAGGGTAGACGTCCAGTGGGCCGCCCCAGACACAGTTGGGCGAGGCAACTCCAGAAATTGTGTGAAGAGAGGATGGGACTGCCATGGACGGAGGCCGAACAGTCAGCACAAGACAGGGACGTATGGAGGAGCCTTGTCGATGCAATGGGTCTCCGACCCGAATAGGATAAGGGGATGAAGATGATGATTAATTTGTGTTATTTCACAATAAATTAATTAAAAATAATACAAAGTATATTTGCGGCACGTTTCAGAGTGGTAGATACTCACGGTATCGCCTTGGTGTAAGACCACCATTCAGTTGCTTGAAAGGGCTTTAGCCGTGTTTGGTGACCAGATCTGAATAGCCAGATACTTCCCCACCTTCCTCTTCCCCATCTCCTTCCCCTCCCCACTACCTTCAGCCTCACAAAATACCCCAGTAAGGGATTCCATAGTCTCACTGGCTCCAGACGGGAGCAGTTGGGACTCATGCGGTATTCATATAAAAAAAAGATTTTCTACTGTTCCCTTCATTACTAAGCAAATGTAAAGAATATACCAAATAGGCCAGAAACGGCCACATTTCAGAACTTGTTAGTAAATAAACTGTTTTAATAAATGAAAAAGTAATATTATTGAATACTTAAAAAAAAAAATCTAACTTTACAATTAAATAAACTTGGTAGCAATAAATAAATATAAAATGTATATTTATTCTCATTTAAATTTGAGATGTAAATGACACCATTGAATTTAGTGCTAAATTTGTATGTTCAGTATTAAAACAAACAAAAAATGTCTAGACCGGTGTTCAACTGATAAAATAGAAATTTGAAAGAATAAAAGAATAAAAGAGTGCAGAATTTTTAGAATAAATTATTGCTACAGTATGAGTTACTGTGATCGTTGTGACGTGGTGGTTTTACTTTAGTGACCAGTCTGGTAGTGTTTCAGTACAGTGGGCAGCGTTAGACAAATATCTGGTTTTATTCGCATAGTCGAGCCATAGATCAGTCATCGGCCCCTTTCTCACGATGACAGAATAGTTGCTGGGAATGGGAGGGGCGGAGTGGGGGTCTCAATAGGTAGAGGGGAACTCAGATACGAAGTGAATCGAATGGTCGTCTGATAAGTCATTAATACTGTGGAACCTGTGCGCAGATTATGACAGATTTATTGATGAAACTTTTATTTATATTTATGGGCATATTTCTTACAGACTATCGCAAGTTTAATTACTAATAAGAACTAAATTGTGTTGCACCATTCCAGCCCAACCGGTAAATGGAGTGGTGGATTGAATATGCGAATTTTGGAAAAGAAGAAGGTGGTTTATTTGTTCTCTTGCAAAATTAGACTAAATAATTGACAATTCCGCCTTTCCGAGACACACCTTGGCAGTCATTTCTTGATTCATCCATATTCCTCTCGACTCACAATCCGAAGGTCGCGGGTTCGAACCCGGCGTGCGCAAATAAATTTTATTTGATTAATTTGTGTTATTTCACAATTTATTCATTTAAAATAATATATAGTATATTTGCGGCACGTTCCAGAGTGGAAGATACTATCAGTATCGCCCTGGTGTAAGACCACCATTCAGAATTGAAACGTTGCTTGAAAAGGCTTTAGCCGTGTTTAGTGACCAGATCTGAATAGCCAGGTACTTCCCTACCTTCCTCTTCCTTATCTCCTTCCCCTCTCCACTACCTTCAGCCTCACAACATACCCCAATTGGGGATGCCATAGTCTCACTGGCTCCAGACGGGAGCAGTTGGGACTCTTGTGCGGTATTTCATATAAAAAATAAAAAAAATTCAAAATACCGTATTATCAATGTCTCATCCGACTTGATAACTTCCGACCTAGACTCCTATTTTTATTAATTTTTCGTTTCGTAATCGTATCCCATTGACACTTACATCATTTCCAGACCTTCTAATCAACATAATACCTTTATATTGGCCTTGCATTTCAATACAAAATGCACATTATACTATGTATTTCTTCCATTCCTGTAATTTCTCTTTTTTTTTTAAAGTTAATACCGCACAAGAGTCCCAACTGCTCCCGTCTGGGGCCAGTGAGACTATGGCATCCCCAATCGGGGTATGTTGTGAGGCTGAAGGTAGTGGGGAGGGGAAGAAGATAGGGAAAAGGAAGGTGGGGAAGTACCTGGCTATTCAGATCTGGTCACTAAACACGGCTAAAGCCATTTCAAGCAACGTTTCAATTCTGAATGGTGGTCTTATACCAGGGCGATACTGATAGTATCTTCCACTCTGGAACGTGCCGCAAATATACTATATATTATTTTAAATGAATAAATCGTGAAATAACACAAATTAATCAAATAAAATTTATTTGCGCACGCCGGGTTCGAACCCGCGACCTTCGGATTGTGAGTCGAGAGTCTTGCCTCGGGTCCACGGAGGCCGTCAAAGTTGGCATCAGAACTCTCCTGTAGGCCGCTTGTCTTACATTCAGGCCTCACATATCACTACAGACAGTTCAGCAACTATCTTTTGACACTGTCACAAAATAGTAAAATTGCCCCCATGCCTCTTTAATTTGAGATCTTTTCCATTATATATTGATGTCTGTTAACCGTTTTATGAAGAACAAGAAAAATAAATAAATATAATAATTTATTGAATTATCTGCATTTACCTTTCTATCGATGTCGTGTCTTTGCATTTTTTTTATCCTTCCGATTTCTTGGAAATTTATAAATGTAAGAAATTTGATCACATAAATATAGAAGTGGATTAAAATTTCATGTGGTTTCTTCTGAAGAAAACACTGAGAAAAATGTAAGGTTTTAAATGACGTGCGTTGATGTCTAATATCGGAAAGGTGTTGTGCACGAAACATAACTAACTGCAAGGGGGAATCTTATATATAAAAATCAATATTTGTTTGTATGTTTGTTCGTAGTTTATGTGCTGCCATATCGTTCGTCCGATTGCGAAGAGACTTTGATGATTTGTTAATTGTGCCCGCGAAGGTTATAGGCTATATTATAATGGTAAGATCTGGCGTTACGAAATTTGTATAAATGAAAATGTGTGTATTTCATATATTTTAGCAGCAGGGAGGAAAGGCAGAAAGGGGAGGGGAACGGGGGAGGTGGGGTTCATGGGAGGGGTAATGAGGGAGGGGGAAGGCGGAGAAGGTGGAAGTGGAACGCGGGAGGGGAAGGGGACTCGAGAGGTGAACGGGGACGCACGGGAAAGGACATGCAGGGAGAATCATATTATTTATTTGAATGGCGTTGCTATGCATGCCGGGTACCAGCTAGTACTTAATATTATGTACAATTATTAAATGCAGGTGAACGTTTCGAACAGAGTTATTATTAACATTTGACAAAGCATCGATCAGAATTGATTAAAAACAATTCATTTTACGGTTGCCGAACTCCGGTGAAATTAACGTACCAGTGAAGACGCCAACGTGAAAAACGCTAAGTAATATTCATGCAAAATGCATTAGTCTAATGAATAGACTATGGTTCTAATTATTTTAATTAAAATTGAAACGTTATCATGGACATATCACAAGAATAACATGCATTGACAACTGTTGAGCTCTTATTTCGCTCTAGTATTTTATAAAATAGAACAAAAATTAATATTAATATTTATAATTTAGAGTAATGTAAAGTGATTAAGTTGAGTGATATTATTTTACAAGTTATAATACTTAATTTATCCCGTGTTAAAATAACGATACGGGTTCCAAAGACTGCAGTAAATACAGATACGCTATTTTTCCAATTGAAGAAATCAAATTACGCATTCGGGAAATCATCAGAAACGAATACAATGAAGAAAATGAAGATCAAAAAAATAAAATTTTAAACATGGAAAAAGAAATTGATACAAAAAATGAATAACCTGGTAAAAATCTTAGAACAGAATGCCACAATTTTAAAGGAAATTAACGTATTAAAAAAATTATATTCCAATTAACAATATGCACGCATAAAAATTATTGGGGTCCCAAAAATTAAACAAGAAAGTCTGATGAAAATTATCAAAAACATTTATAGGAAATCAAATACCCGTATCAAGCCCTAACCATATAGAATATGCTACCTGAGTAACCCCTAGGGAGAAGATTCAAGGAAGACCATGGAATATCACTGAAACATAATTGCAGACAGCAAAAAGATGGAAACATCGCCGCAACTTAACGAAGAGAGGTATTAAAATTCATGGAAAACACCGAAATTATATAAATGAACACAACTTCCAAAAACAAACGGCTTTACTGATTGTACTAAAATAAATAAATACAAATTTTGCTATGTAAAAAAAAAACTGTAAAATCTATGTGGAACTCAATGAGAACACACAACGTTTTTGCATGAACTCTAAAAACGACCTTGAAAAACTAAATAAACACAATATTTCTATCAACAACGCTTAGAACATTGTAAGTAACTTTTTAAATTAACCATGGTTCCATGGCAACTCCACGCAGTGGCAAATCAGCCTGCTTTTGAGTGGTGATGTGGAGTCATTGAGTGACGATGTGGGGTCATTAAGAGTGAAAAAATATCTATCCCATAACCTAACCTAACCTATTTTTTTTCTCAATAAATGTCAATTGTGACTTGAGAATATAATATAAGAAAAGAAGAAAAAAAAATGATGAAAACACAAAGTGTTTCTGGGTATTATTGTTATATTAAACTATATTGAAGAATAATAAGACAATAATTTTTTTTATTATCTTCCTATTATATTATAATGTTATGTTTTATTTATATAATTTTGTTGTCAATACTGTTAATGTCTTAACACAACACAAATCTATAAGTAATTGTATTTTTGATGTAATTAAAAAATTGCAAAAAATTATAAAATTCGACTGTCGATTTCCAAAAATAAATAAATAAATAAATAAAATAGTGATGATTTGACCGAATTAAATAAATGGTTTCGCCGACAAAGTTTAATCATTGAAAATACAAATATGGGTAATTTTCGTTTTCGTCGTAATTACATTATCATCAACTCAATCATTAGGTGGTTAAATAAATTAATATCCTATAAGGCGCATTGCAATCACGACTTAACCTCAAATGCCAACTATTTATGGAGTACCGCCACCTACCTTCCGACATTTTTTTGCGTGTAATTTAATTTTCAATTACTCCTTTTGGTGGAATGATGAATAATGTATCACTTTTGAACTTACATCCACCGAAGTAGAGTTTTAATAATGACGGTCCTGAATTGGCGTTTGAAGGGCGTCTTGTCAATTAGTTATAATTTTAACCTCAAGCTATCAATTTTCCATCTCCAGAGCAAGCGGTCCCATATTAACTAATGTGAATCCAAGTAATTTAAACGATGATCCCCGAGTCGCGTCGAACTGATAAATGTAATTAAACATGTTATTAAATGTACGACTATAAATCGCTGATCTATCGTGGCAACTTTCAGATCCGGCGTGGAAAGCTAAAACCAGTTTTTGTTTAATGTTAAAAGTTAAATTTTTCTTATTTTTCTTTTATTTTTATTTAGGGGATGCTAATTGCTCATTGGTTTGTGATAAAATCTGGTACCTATTTTTCCGGAGCGTCAAAACAAATATCCAATAGATATTTAGCAAATATATACATATTACATTTATTTTATTAGAGAGAGAAAAAAACATTCTCACCTAGACCAGGGGTCGGCAGTTTATCAAGAGAGAGGATCCAATTTGTCAAAGAAACAGGGCCATATTATTGTCAAAGAAACAGGGACATTTAAACAAGGATAGCGGCTACGACCAGGCCAAAATACTAATAAATTAATTTGTTAATCAAAAGGTACGGCAAATATCTAGTAAAGATGTGTACACTTTATTTATTTGTGTTTTAAATAATAAAATCTACATTTTGAACTCTACATCTGTTGAAGAATTCAATTTTTCCCTTTTAGAGGCAACTTTGGCAATTATTTTAGAGTTATTGATATATATTTTTTTTAAATAATTTTGCACTATTTACTGTATAAATTTAATGATATGTATAAAAAAGAAAATTAAAATGTTAAAAAAGATTTTTGATGTGCTAAATTCATACTAAATTTTTCGAATATAGGTAAAATTTCTTCTCAAAATAATACCTTTTCATGAAACTCAGTGGGGAGGACCAGAATATATTTTTTAATAATCATAATTAACACAAAAATGCCATAATTGTCTCCAACATCAACATGCAAAATTGAATTTTTAATGACTAATAAATCACAATTTAAAACAAAAATAAAAAAAGTTCACAAATCCGTACTAGAAGTTTGCTATACTTTTGATTAAAAAAAATATTAATTAATTTGATTATAAATTTAGGCTTCAGATCCAAATTTATGTTTTGTATGAAAAGTGTACTCGTGAAATTTGTACTCGCAGCCGTATCTTAAAAGGTACTAGGTTGTTTAACTAGGTAGGGGGAAACCAAACCCATTAACCTAAACGTTTTTTTATAATATTTTACATATCTACAGATTTTTTTGTGAAATTAATCTGACCCCTTTAAAACGAAGGCTGTCTGAGATTCTTACTTTACACCGTAACCCATCGAGGTGTGATTTTTACAATTAAATTGTATGCTATGCCCATTCAAGAAAGGAATTTATTACAACTAAGGAGCAAACAAGATACTCTATTCCTACTTCATATTATAATATCCTAAACCGATTATTAATTATTGATGGAAGACTAGATAATGTGACAACTTGCACATGTAACACCTGCCATGTATGTATTATGGAATGTTGCTGCCCCGTTGTAAAGGTGCTATAAAATACGTAATTGACTAAGAACGTTTCCGAAATTCCAATATCGCCATTTTCCACATCCATAACGCATTACTTTGTGTCCTGTATGGCTTAAACATTTCACCACTCGAATTCTTGATATTAGGTTTTAAAGTGCGGATTAGACTTTAAGGAAAATATTCATTTATTTAAAAATAGGTACCTAGGAACATAAAACGAAAAATCATTGAATTTATAGACACGTAACGCCTCTGGAAAATTTGTTCGCTTTTTGGAATAACACGAATAGGTCTCATATGAGGAGAAACGTTGTATCTCCCTATTATAGTCAGAAATATCATCTGATATCATCTTAGAAAGAAAAAATAAAACGCTGTGCATTTAAATCTAAAAATTAACCACAAATAATTAGAAAGTGCACCTACATGAAACCAAATTTTCCGGGCGCTATTTGAAAAAAATTAATGAAACTCTAGGAATTTTTTATTAAAAAAGACAAAAAGTAAAGTGATGAAAAAGTTTATAATACATTTGTCTAATAAAACATTGTGTGCTTTTTTTCGTTATCAGTAATTTTGGTTAGAAAAATGATAGGATTTTTAATTTTTTTGTTTTATTTTTGCACTCAAATTTTTAAATTTCAAAAATTGTATGTTTATTTCGAAATATGAAATTTGAAAACATTTTTTTTACAATCATCACCTTTCAAACACAGTTTTCAGTTTTCGGATGCGCACAGAAACATTCCATTTATTTGAATTTTATTGCAAAGCGGAAATATTTTGAGATTATGAAAAATTATGGGTCCTGAGAGGTTAAACCTTTTCCTGAGAACATTGAAAGTATATATGTAATATATAAATGTACATTGTATTATGATACTTTATCTACTTTTATAATATATTATTACGCCATTATTATGCATTCTCTATTATACACTACGCTATGAAAACCTGGACACTAAACTGATCATTAAAAACTAACACTAAAGATAGATGATTTTGAAATGTGGTTATGTAGCTCCAACAAAGTACCTCTGATAAATAAGATACCTTAATTTAAAAAAAATTCATAGAATTGTCAAAAACGATAAAATTGATCTATTTGTAGTAAATATGAGAAACCTCCAATATCTTTATCGTGATTTATTTTTGAGGTATTACGCTACCTCCTTCTCTAGTCAACATTTCGGACAGTATTACAGTGTCCATCATCAGGGCAGATGTGTAATAGAAGGAGGTAGCGCAGCACGGCATACTAATCCAAAAATTAATCACGATAATTCTTTTGGCCGTGAAAATTTCATATCATAACCTACAATATTTTTGTCGTATTAATTATGAGAAACGAAATGACGAATGTGAGAATAGGTAGGTACCCAAAATGACAATCAAAGGGAAGATTGGTGGAAGACGTTGAAAAGGAGGAATTAAATTGCATGAGGACGACAATCGCCCCCGATGATATCCATCATACGATAGGAGAGGGCATCAGAAGAAGGAGACATTAAGCAAAAAAATATACTTTACTGGAGGTTCCTACTATTACTAAAGCGGACAGCGGCTGTATAAAAACGGTTTCACGAAATAAAATTGATGCAAATTTGATTTTACCCAAAATGACAATCGAGGGGAAGATTGTTGGAAGACGTAGAAAAGGATGAATTAAATTGCACAAGGATGACAATCGCCTTCGATGATATCCATCCTACGATGGGAGAGGACATCAGAAGAAGGAGACATTAAGAAAAAATGAACTTTACAGGAGGTCCCTACCATTAAGTACTAATGTGGACAGCGGCTGTATAAAAACGGTGTTACGTAATAAAAATGTTGCAAATTTGATTTTTATTTGGCAGCCAAGTGTTGGCATTTAATACCATAATTTCACTTTGCAAACGACACACGACACATAATTATGTCAGGTTTGAGAGCGCGGGCGATTTCACAACCGAGTGGATTATATTTTTAAGGCAATGTGACTGAGATAAATGATCGATTTAGATCGACGACAATACTCGCATGTGATTGGTCGGAGACCGCACTGGGCGTGTTTCGCGAGCAATTATTACAAATCAAACAATATTGAGTGGACGGGGGCAAGTCGTACTAATAAATAACCCGAGATAAATTTATTATGTTTCTTCTATACACAAGTCACATCACTTAATGTGTAATTGATGGAAATTTGTCGTTCATTCTATTTCAATAAATGATTCAATTCTTTAATACTTGTTAAGATTATCCAATTTTGTAATTGAATAAGCTTGGTATATGAATATTTAGTAATATAAAGAAAATTAAAAATATATATCTTAGGCATCACCCGAAGAGATTTAAAAATTAAAGAAGATGAAAAACTTACATGTTAGGCATCACCCAAAGAGATCTAAAAATGTAAAGAAAATGAAATGTAAAGAAAATGAAATGCCATGTTAGCCATCAACCGATCTACAAATTACTCAATGGACAAAGAATTAAATATAAGTCAACAGTATTAACGCTTTTTTTTAAGGGTGAACTATATATGAACAAGTCTTGACATTTAGAGGCTCCTAAGAGGATTCGATTTCAGAGTGACAGAAAAGATATAGTAACGCAGGTGGTTACAACACTACTTCCTCGTAAATGATTAAAAAAAAGTCAAAAGAGAGATATTGAAAAAGCAATAAGCTCACATTTTTACGGAACCGCCCATTTTCATCCCGCGACAAAATACCCCCGACATAATATAGTCCGACAAAATATCCCTCGACATAATATCCCAAGGACAAAACATCCTATGGATAAAACATCCTCCATTAAAATATCTACTAAAACCTAACCTAACCTTATTTTACATTTTTGAACAGTAATTTATTGTCTTTACAGGCTGTCTGTATTATTTTTGTCCCATTTTCTGTTAGGTTAGGTTAGGTTTTAGTAGATATTTTGTTGGGAGATGTTTTGTCCGTGGGATATTTTGTCGGAGGATGTTTTGTCCGTAGGATCGTTTGTCGGGGATATTTTGTCGAGGGGTATTTTGTCGAGGGGTATTTTGTCGTTACGATGTCGCGGAACCCTTTTTACAAATGTTTAGAAAATGATGAACATTTTGGGACTGATTTCTTAGATTGGGTCAAAGTGTTTCAAACTTTCAAAAAACAAACAAAAAGCAGAAACGGTCAGAGGATCGGTATTCAACGGGATCATTTCTGTCAAATATATCGAATGGTTGGAATTAACCACCAAATGCGATGGACTTGTGACTCAGATATCTGTTGCACAAGATCCGTTTGCTATAAACTGCCCCAACCTTCCTTAGTTATTGCGAAACCAATAAAGTCATGTTTATTTTGATTTAGGATATGCTTGGTTCGTTTGATTGATTTGTGTCCGATTCGGAATAGGGGAAAAGAGATAATATTTCTGCTCGGTGTTCTGTGGGAACAATTCTCACGACGGTACGCGTTGGAGCATAATTTTGTGAATAATGTTAAATCGGTTGAATGAATATTATTCATCTTTGTTCCTGCTTCTGAACTGAGCTGCCTGGGACACAATGGCCATCGTTTTGGCTAGCTTGTACGCTATTATTTATGAGATAGTGTCGTGATTTAGTTTATCGGAAGAATCAACCTAACTTCGTTGATACCAGAAAAGCCTAAAAATTAAGAATTTGTTATGTGTAATCATCGTGATTTTTTTTTTTTTTTTTGAAAAATTGATTCGTAATATGTTCAAGTTTGATAAATCTCTGGTAAGTAGCTACGCTAATTTTCAAAAAATAATTATGTACGAGAGCATTCTTAGTAAAACGACATGCGTAAAAACTAGAAACCTGAAAATTAGAGTCCCCGCGGTCGAGGGATAAGGCTCTTGACTCGCAATCTGAAGATCGCGGAATCGAATCCTGGGGTGCGCAAATAAATTTTATTTAATTAATTTGTGTTATTTCACAAATAATTACTTAAAAATAATATTTTGTATATTTGCGTTCCAGAGTGTGGAACTCTCAGTATCGCCTTGGTTTAAAACCACCATTCAGAATTGAAACGTTGCTTGAAATGGCTTTAGCCGTGTTTGGTGACCAGATCTGAATAGCAAATTACTTCCACACCTTCCTCTTTCCCATCATCTTCCCCTCCCCAATATCTTCAGTCTCATAACATACCCCAATTCGGGGACAGGAGCAGTTAGGACTCTTGTGCAGTTCTCACATAAAAATAAAAATAAATGTGAGAATTAATATTAAAATTGCATCATTTGCATTAATAATCTTTTTTCATGTAAAAAAAATTTGTTCAGTAAATACAGTAATTTTAGTATTATTTCACCCGCCATGATAGGAATGTCCGTGTGTAGGTAGTTGTGGGTGAAGTTTTCAGATTTAATTTACTATATTTGTTCATAACATGTTTGATAATAATTATTGTTGTATAATTTCGTTTGATTTACCAAACCATTGCAACCTATAACATTATTAATTTTTTTTTATTTCAGTTAAATTTTTTTATAGGTACCACATACCTATTTAATTTTATTATTTCGTCATTTAGACATCTTCTAAACTTGAAAAATAGCTTACTTATTGACGGCCTCCTCGGTCGAGGGGTAAGGCTCTCGACCAGCAATCTGAAGGTAACGGGTTCAAATCCCGGCGTGAGCAGGGAAATTTTATTTGATTGATATGCGTTATTTTACAATTTAATGATTTAAAATAATATACGATATATTTGAGGCACGTAGAAGATACTCTCAATATCGCCCTGGTTTAAGACTATCATTCGGAATTGGACTCTTGTGCAGTATTCAACAGAAAATTATGTATGTAGCTACTAATAAACATTTTCAACGTATCTCATCCTTCTGTTACATTAGTCCATATATTATACAAGGTTCCATGCCAATTGAGAATAAAGTCAACTCAACACCTCCTTGAAAAGTGATTAAAAGCTATGAAAAAAATAATTTTAAATTGGCCGATAACCCTAACCTAACGTAATCTATCTAATCAAAGTTTTATGTTAAAAAAAATATCACTCTAAATTACTTATCTGAGGTGGTTCTGAGTTGGTTTCATTCCGAGTTGTCCGGTCACCATTATACAACTATATTAATATTTTTTTATTATGGTAACTTTGTATTATTTACAGGATATCATTGTGCTTAATTATTTTCATATGTTCTTAACTTCAATTTAGTTTCTAAATTAATTAAATTAAAATATGATTAACAAACTATTGATGTGTGACTCCACGCTTATAGAAATCCGGTGAAGGATTCGTATAACTTGTTCTTAAGAACTGAGATTTTATTAAAGTAAAGTGTTGAGCAGGGAGTGGAAAACAAGGAAATGTTGTTATTTTTTGTTTTTTAAAGAAACACAAATATTCTCCGGTTACAAATAACCTGACAAAATTTAAAAAACTCCTACCATCATCATTGTAAGTGGAGAATTTTGCTTGCGCAATGACGGGGGACTAGCAAAAGATTGAACTAGAACTCGGTGGGAACCCAACGCATTTCGATCCATTCTGCTACTAACTGCCCCCCTGATATTGATCAATGTGATCGAATAAGTTCAGGGGCATGCGATGGATTTGGAATAAACATAACGAGGCTTCTGAAAAGTTGCCTTTGTAATTTTTAATAGTCCGAAGCCACTCACAAAGCGTCACAAGTGTTGGATGATCGTATGCATTATATCGCGCAATAGGTATCGAGTCCTCTCGTCACCAGTCATCTATATTTATCCACGCTCTATTCGCGTGGTCACGGATACCTGGAACCGTGTTACATAAACACATGAAGAGGCGTGACAGCGGAATGGGAAATTGTCAATTTACTTATCCCCGTACACTTTCCCATACTCGTCACTTGTCACTTGTAGCCGCTACGTGACTGTGTTTTGGTAGCGGCGACACGGGACACGGGGCCCAACTCAACAACAACAGACTACACTATTAACCATTAACTATTCAATCTATAAATCTATAATGCATTACGGATACAAACACACACATGAACATATTATTGCCGAAGGAGGTGCCTACAGGATCAAATAAGAAGTAACTGAGTTCGTTTGTGCAGTTGAGGCATCATTCTACAGATCGGCTGTGTGGTGGAAAAAGGGAAAATACCACTGGAAATAGATACCAATAGATGTTAGTTATGGGCAAATACGGTGTGCCTAAGTAATTTTTCCCAATTTGGGGTGGAAAATCGATCAAACTTTTTCAAATGTCGAAAATCTTTCGTGAAAAGAAAATCTATTACATCGGCTGCCTAGGGCAGAGATGTCAGATTTAAAGGAAGGAGGTAAGAAATGAAGTCTCTGGAACCTCATCTCTTCATCATCTTTACACATGACATTCCCAAGACAAGAGATGCAAGAAATCAATCCACGCAGAAGACGTCAAACTTTACCTCGCTTCACGCAGACGTAGCAGCTACATATAGAGAGCGCTCGACACTCTCGTAGAGTACCTACTATAAGAAATGGCGCCTCAAACTGAATGAGGCTAAAACCGAAGCCATCATGTACACGAGGAAACGTACAAAAAAAAACACCTGACTTCAACATGGTCCCATATTATAACATTAAGTTTATATACATAGGTCTCATGATTTGCGTTATCAGCTCCTGGATGAATTTGGCCTAGTTTTAAACTTGCGAATCGAATTTAAAAGAAACTCATCTATCCCCAAGCAATTTTCTCAGGACCCGCATATCACCAGCGCTATTAAGGTAAGTTGCTTTTGAAAATAATAATTACAGATCCTTTTTTTGAATTCGCTGGTAGGAAATGCCTTAACAGGAACCTACGTCATGCTTCCGTAATTTTCCCGTCGAAAATCATGACCACATAATAGTAATGAAGGTTGTAAAATTTAAGTAGGGTAATACAAATTTTCATTGACAATAATTGTTTAAAGTTAGTGCCGGCATGAATATTCCATTACGGAGTCATGGGGATGTGTATATATGGATAACTATTATTATATCTGCCTGTATAATATGAATATATCTTGAAAGATCTGGATGTGTGAGTATTGTTGGAACCTTTCAACAACTGTGTTAATCTATATATTATACTGTATATACAACGCGTTAGCAGAATCAATTATAGGATACGGAATAAATAGTTACGGATTAACGTACAAAACATACTTAAATAAAATAGAACAATTACAAATCCGTTTCCTAAAATTGATATCAGGCAAAAAAAAGGTCCAGTTATGTGAAGGTGATTATAAAAAAATGTTCTCCTTATGTAATGTCCTCTCTATACACAGTAAGGTAAATTACCAATTAACTCTAGATGAATTCTGGAATACAGAATTAAAAAAACCTGTAAACCACAACTACCCTACTAGGCATAGAGAAGCACAAATGTTTATTGTCAATAAATCTCAAAATGTATACGGAGATAGAACAAAAAGTCATAAAATTCCCGAAATATTTAACGCATTACCTGAAAATATCAAAAATGAGACATCTTATTCAAAAATCAAAACAAAAGTTAAATCTTTCTACCTCCGAAGAACATGAAATCAAATAAAATAGTTCCTATGTATTTATTTTCTCACCGTATGTTTGTACTGTGTAAAATATTTTTACTACAACACAATTCATAAACATTAAAACATTATAATAATTAGTTTGTCGTAATAATTAGTATTTTAATATTTGCCTATTTTGAAGAAATAATTAAGTATTATATTTAGTTATTATATTTACTATGTAAAACTGAAAAGTATACTGTATTAAATAATTAGAAAAAAATGAGAGATTTCTTACAATCAAACTGATCGATCAGTTTCGTAAGATTTGTAAAATAAAAGATTGTAAAATTAAAACTGAATAAACATATTTAAAAAAAAAAAAAAAAATCTATTATTATAATTTGGTTCCTCACTCTGATAAACATTAATTTTGAACAGGGTTCAGCTAGAGCGAAAATGCCCTTTAAAGCTAAATATTAATTCTACATTAATAAACCCATATGTACCAATTAAATGAAAACAATACACCGTTTATTGTATCATAATTATCAATATGTTTCGAAGCAATGGTTCCTTCGTCAGGACATAACAAGTATACCAGACTGTCAGAAAGTATATTACATTATTATTGTCGTTGAACTCTACTTAGGAGATTTATTTATTTATTTCTATTCTCGTACATACAGTTTACAGAAGCGTACAGTTTACATGGATAATAAGTAATGTACAAGTAATATAAAAACAAAAAGTTAATTATCGGTAACTGTATGTAAATGGGTTAGTAGTCATATTTTGTGAACACCTTACTAGGAGAACCTGTGCTAAGGTGTTCACATGAAATTTTATTCTACCGTCATAAGTAAAAACACAGCATCGTCCAAGGGACTCTCCAGAAGGATACTGTGGTTCCATCCATCCCGGATGCATAAGATAAGAGGAATTTTTTAAAGAACTTTACCATTCATATTTAGTTATTTACTAACTTAGCATAGGCAGCTAAAGACTTCTGAATGAAGATTTTCACTAGGACGACCTTGAAAGAATTTTACGGTCTAAAAAAAGTTTTTCAACTTAAATCATGAGAGGCAATATTTTGAAATTGAAGCGAAGTTGAAGTACGTAGGTATATTTTACAAAAGTTCCGTAAAAAACAGTATGTACTAACTTTCTCAAGTGGAAACAGATGAACTTAATGATTAGTTTAACCTTAAACGTGTTTCCATAATTTTGACAAAATTTGTCAGACCATCTCAGCAGATGATTTATTTCCAAAGAAGCATACAATCAATGGTTATCCACGGTCCGACTGACCGCAAATGTACCCGTATAATTTCTATGCAACTTCTGGTTTTACCCCAGAATTTGCAAGCGCGGCTAAGCAAACAATAATTGAAGTGCCAATTTTTTTGCCAATACTTGGAAAAGCATTAAAAGAGAGCCGAAATCAAAATGCACCGTACTAAATTAATGAAGCAAGGCGAACCGCAATTTTAAGTTGTTTTAAGACATTTCACAGAATTTCCTTTATTCGTGCTTTTCTATTCGGTATCTATGATTGACGGCAATTGTCGCTATTGAATTACCTTCCCACAAAGAACTTTGAATTTTGCAATCCGATTCCCATTCCCAATAACCAATGAAAGGGTCCTAGTGGAAGGAAATTAATTTTTTTTATTCGTAAGGATGATTTTTCAACTAAAACATAAAACTCTGTGTATCTTCTGTAGGTAGAAGAGTACTTCAAATGTCTAGATTTTACAATAAACGCAAATATGTTTATATCATAACGTCATTTCCGTGAAGATCTAACCAAGAAGCTCTTAAATAATAATTCATAAAATCAAAAATAAGACGTGTCACATCGTGCCGTATTGTATTTTTTTTAATTTGTGTTTAATTGAGCGAAGTTGGGCGGCAGTACCTACCTATCTAACTACTAGTAGTTATTCATAATTCTAGAATTTCATTCTAAAAATTATGTTCCATCTGCTTTTAAATAGGAAAAGATTCTTCTTAAGATCCTGACCTCTACCACAATTTCCTCGATGGACAAGGCTACTCTACTCCTCGTGAGGAGTAGAGTGAGGAGCTCTCCATCGTGATGGAGAGCTGCGAACACCGTACGCGACGCCAATGAAGCTTGGTCACTCCAGTACGTTGGCGACCTTCCTCTGCTTTTTCTGACGAAGACTTTGCAACTGACTAATGAATTTCTCCAAGTTGGAGTCCTCAGTTTGGCGAGAAACGTGTCTTAAAATACGTTGTAGGCAGTCAGTTGAAAGCCTGTTGTTGGTGACTAGCTCTTTCAGAATGGATACATTTGTGCGTCTGGCTGAAAATGCTCATGGAATCTTGAGCATTTTCTCCAGCACCACGTTTCGAGGGCGTTCGGCCGTTTTATTCGCTGGCCCTTAGTGTTCATATTTATACACCGTACAGAAAAATGGAAAAAATCAAAGCCCAGAAAAATTACATATTGGTGGACTTCGTTATGCCACTGTCATCCCCCTGAATATAATTCATGGCGTCTTTTGCATTGCAAAATCTTCTTTTCACTTCAGTTACATAATCTCTTTCACCACTTATAGACAAGTCTAGGTGTATGAAGTCGTTCACAATGGTGTCGATCACTATTAGTTTTGCATTAGCCTTGTTGATCAGTAGGCCTAGATTACGGCTTTCTTCCGCAAATTTTGCAAGAAGGTGATTCATTTCTTTTTCAGAGAGGCGATAAGGGTAGTGTCATCTGCGTATCGGAGATCTGAGATTTTTCGGCCATCAATGTTTATTACACCTTTTCTATCTATCAAGAATCTTACGCATTATGTAATTACTAAATGACGTAAACCATTAAATGAGAGTATGCATCCTTTTTTTAATTTAAAATGTGTCCAATTTTTTGGGTTTAAATCTTGATACATGCCTTGTCCTTATGTCCTTTGGTGTACAGTGTACATTTTATGATATATATATGAGGTAGTTAGGAACTCCCATATCTTGAAGTACTTCCCAAAGATGGTTCCACTATACACTACACAGTCAAATGATTTGGAAGTCAATGCTGGCAAGTTGAACTCTCGACATTTCTCAATAAATTGTAGGATATTGAGTATTTGCTCTCCAGTCCCCCTTCCCTTAACAAAACCTGCCTGTTCACGTGGTGTTTTCCAGATTAAGTAACTCCCTAGATGTTCATTTATAAAAATAATTATTGAAGAGTCGAAATTGGTAAAAGATGAGACGTTCGGCAATCCTTACAAATAAAAGTTGAATCCCATATTTTATCTATATTTATATTATACGCCCCTTGGAAAACGGCGTTGATTTCCTTAATGAAAAGTAATTTTCTAGGTAATTAATTATTTGAGCATGAATTTATACTACTTTGCACCACCACCATTTTTTTGTACCAGCGATAAACCTGCATCCTGCCCTGTCACAGAACAGAACAGTATCGCTAGTTCACCAGTCGCAGTTGCAGTCGTGTGGACTTCCTGTACCACTGGATGTTCTGGTACAAACGTGAGCGATCACCTCACATTTCCGTGATGATTTCACGCGGTTCCTCCTCCTGCTCACCGCTCACTGCTCATCGACTATTCATCAATTCTGTCACGTAGCTGGTAGCCAGCTTACTTCGGTAAATTCTGATACATTTTGCTATACACAAATCTATACTCTACTGCTCATCCTCGAGTGTTAACGGTGTTTGGGCTTTTGATGTTTACAAGGCGATGTTTGCTAGATATTCAGTTATGGGAATAGTGTGAATCACGCATCCGGTAAAACGAAAGATGCCGCTTTTCTTACTCATTTGAAAATGAAGAAATTTGTCACAGAGACCGACTTTTCTTCCGATGGTTATAAAATTATTGAAGACGAGTTTTTTTGGCATGTTGGACTTTCTCTATTGACACTTAAAAACCCAAATCATATGTGATATGGGATGTAGATAAAATATTATAAAAGATCAAGGTGGTTAAAAAAATTGTCAAATCTTTCCGTTTGAGTTTTTTAACGGATATAATTTTATTTAATAATTGTGTCAAATAATACCAACAATTAAACGGTAAGTAGTTTTTATAGTGTTCTAACTTTCCGCCTTACTAATTTTTTAGTATTAAATTTAAATAGTTATACAGGTATGAGCTTCCAAATACGCTTTATTAATTTCCATGCCCATTTCTTGTTCTTTCAACCACCCAAAATTTCAAAACAGTACTCAAAAAGCGCTTGTACCGCCCAGTTTATATATGTTATGTTCTTAATTAAAAGCAGTACTTACATTGAAAGAGTTTAATTATTTGTAGGCAGGAATGCTATCCATAAGTAATCCATCAACGACTTATTGGAAACCACAGAAGTTTATTCCAACCAGTGATACCAGCATGGGAATCACCGATAAAGGAATTTAAATAAGTCCCAGCATTATTCCGCCTAACGCCCTTTTGTTAGGAGATTTATGGCAACACCGCCGTGAATACAGATTAATTTTATATTGTGATTGGCTGGAAAGCGCGGGAACAATCAACGTTAAATAATAAAATGGCGCTATGTTCGAATTGTCGTTTGAATCTTCTGTCAATGACGGCTCACGATTTTCCTTTGATCCGATGTGAAAAAACTTGAAGACTTTATTTTATTCTGGCGTTTTTCTTTAGACGACTCACGGCGCCTGGCTATAAATTTATTTTATAGGATACATTTTGGATAAATGTGGAGAACAAAAAGATTATTGAAATTCTTTCTTCTGCCCAAAAGGCTGTCTTACAAGTAGCATATTTAGTGTCTTTCGAAGCAATAACAACAAATATTGATTAAGTTATATTATTTAATTTTAAACTTGCATAACAATAAAATTGACAAAAAATTACTTTTTTACATTAAAACAGATGTTTCAAAACTCACATATCGTGATGAAATACGTTTTCAGTAGAACAAACTCACTCAAGTTCGCTAAAAACACACGAAAATATATTATATAACGTAGGTGCGTATCCATAAATGACTAGACTTCTTGATTAGAGATCATACCACATTAACTCCGACACCCAGACAAAGGTAGGTTCAGTAGATTTATGTAAGCACATAACACATCAATCACCAATTATTGTTAATTACATTAATGCCAATTGTAATTAGAAGTGGCATTCTTACGTCGAATTATCAATAATACTAATTAATCTCGATGGTACGAACTCAGTTGGAGTAACACAATTATAATTAAGTATATCAATGTTGACTTAAAGTTTATGATTATAACCTAGAAATTAATAATAATTAAATAATTCAATGTGGGAAAAGATATCATGAGTTATTGTGTGACATATAATGTAAATTCATGCGTATCTTAAATAATGAGAACACCTTTCATATCAGTTGAAATTAAAACGGTTTTGTTGAAGTTTTTTTGTTGATTTACAATATTGAACTCCTCTCGCGCTGGAGTGGTTAAACTCACTCTAAATGGTTTATTAGTTAAAGCCATTGATATAGAATTGATAAAATTAGAGAGCCCCATTAGGAAAACTTGAAGCACGCCTCTAAAAGAAGTTTGGCACCAGTGACAGGCAAATTAAATACTAAATCCAATGAAACTGGTGCTTTAAATAATTATTTCATTCACTTTTTATTTTCCCAACTTTAGTAACATCAGCAGAAAGCTCTGGGTATTTCAACATTATTTGTTTTTATCAATATAAATAATGAAATTTCCTTTCTTAGGCGAAAAACGCGAAAAGCCGGACAAATTAAAAAAAGCGTGAATTTATCAATCACAGACCGATAGAGCTAAATAAGCCAAAATTTCGTATGATAATTGGCAAAATTTTTGTCAAGAAAAACAGCGTAAACTAGTCCAGCGAGAACTCATACTGCAACATCGACGTTCGTCCTATTTCTTCTCACGCGTCTTGCTCGAAAACGAAAAAGGCATAAGATCCTAGAACGATGACATCACGCACGATTTTTCGCTGGGAATAGTATACAAACTACTATCGTTTTATGTAGGTACCGACGGATTTCCACCGAACATTTTAATTTCTTAATCTACATTATTATTTGTGATGAAAAGAAAAATGTATTAGCGTGTGTTCAACAGATAGAATTGTTAAATTAGCAGTTTCTTCCCAATTATTGCAGCTACATAAAATCCGAAAAGAGGTCGGTGAGCTCAATTCTTCTAGCTCTTTTATTTGAGAAGGGGTCATCTGGTATTTCGTTTGTCAGTGGTTATAGCAGTCGATTCCCCGCAGCAGGAGGTTATCTACACCGGAAAACCAGCTGCTTTCCTTAATTTGTATGTAATAAAATCATATGTACGCAATCACATTATTTTTAATTACTCTTAACACTACAGCATAATAAAAATTAAATACGCCATAAACAAATTTGTTAGGCAAACTAACAATATTTCTCATAGTTTAAAAATATACGTATCGAATAAAGTTATTATAATATAATTTATTTCATAACAAAATATTATTTCTCAATCATTGTTTTTTTTAATCATTTGTTTGCGTAGCTCATCGTGTTTAATTGGTTGATCAAGATTAAAGGAGTAAACCAATATTAACAAAGTTTTGTAAGTCTACTGCGATAAGAACTATTGGCCTTTAGGCTTTGAGCAATTTCTATTAATATTTTAATAGCTTTGGATGATTGGATCCAAGATGAGATCATTTTACATTTGGCGAAACGGTTTTACCCAATACCACACAAAATATTATGACTGTTTAACAGAATGGTTCTCCAAATACACTTGTTTCGATGAGGAGGAATTTAAGTCACTATGAAAGCCTAGTGCTAATTTGAGTGTTTGATCTTCATAAGTGAGAGCGAAAGGTGTTTGAATGACTCCAAAGAATTTTAGGAAAAGAAGAACCTAAGAGTCTTTGGAGTCATTCAAAGAAATGGTAACTAGTTGGTTAGATACCACGACGTAATACAAACTTTTTGAATAGTCGTCAATAACAATATACATACATGACACTCGGAAGTGTCCGTCAGTTAAGGCTTTTAATATATATTTTTGAAATGAAAATTCCTTAGGCCCGTTAGTGATTTGACATTTGGATGAAACGGAAATACGTTACTAAAATAAATTGTAAGACGGGTCGTCGCGCGTCGGTTCTAATATAATGCGGTAAATTCACGCCTCGCCGCGAGCGTCCCATAGCGCAGCGGAACAGTGCGTCGCCAGTGTCAGCGGCCAAATCCAAAAAAATGAACATTTTTATTTTTGTAAATCAATATCCAATCTTCATACCACTTTAAAATAAACGGGCAAAAGAAAAGAAAGCAACATCTAGCGACTTTCCAGTTTCACTTTGAGTGTGTGAATTACACACTCTAATATTTTTAATTTATTTATTCATCTTTTCCATAAAACGGTTATAACTATACCAATATATTACGGTGAAGATTGTGAGTTACATGTAAGTATAAAAAGGTAATGAAGGGTCTACTATTCGTATTTTGACCGATTTCTTACATATCTCCCTTAAACATTTGAAGTTTTTAAGCTCTTAAAAAAATATATGTTATTTTGAAGATAATATCCAGATACGTTCCACGCCGAAACGATAAAAAATATATGTTATTTTGAAGATAATATCCAGATACGTTCCACGCCGAAACGCAAATTATATGAAATTCCCTCGATAGAAAAAAATCGCAAAGTATGCTCCGAAAATTATTTTAAACAAGTCTATTTCTTTTATTTTACAAGTTATATTTGTGGAAAAATTCACAATGTTTCTTTAAATGATACTTAAGATACGTTCCACGAGATTTTTGCTTTATTTTAAACGAGTCATGTTTTATTAAGCTTTTTCGCAATTTTCGCTGCTATTTTACGACTTAATATATTAGCGCGCTCTGTCCAACATTCGTAATTACATATCTCTCCATCTTCTTCTTTTTCAGCGCCGTGAATTTCAAGAGTGCCGCCTTAAGGCAGTTTTACTATTTTGTGACAAGCGTCAAAAGATACCTATTTGCTGAATTTAAGTGAGGTTGAAAATACCGATGGTCAATGCAAAATCATTAGTAGTTAAGTCGCTCTGTTGATTGGCGCGATCCAATAGGCAGAAGTTCTCGTTTTCGGAGCTTAAAAAAGTGCGTGGAATCTCCTACGAGTATTCTTGTTAGGCACACATAAGTTAATCTCTTTCGGCATAGTTAAGCACAGTTCCAGAGGGTAACTTAAAAAAAAATACGATTGTGCTTTAGACCACACGACTGTAAGTAAAACTTCTTTATGCTTCGTTCGCCTCACCTGATCACACTTTTCGTAACGCTCTCGTCACACATTCACCAGCTTACTCCCCAAGTCGACCGTGCGTAAAGAAGTTTTACTTCAAAAGGTTTACATAAAAATATTTTCGGTGGACCACTAAAATGTTGAAATCAAGTGGCAGGGGTAAGATAGTTGATCAGGGATGAGATTTCAAGCGGTAACGACACAAGAAGAAGAAAGTACATGATATTATGGTAAGATTTTCCTGCTGGACAGAGTGTAAGGATATCTTAACTGGATCTCGGCTAGACAGCGTATAACAAGGAACTATAGGGAGAGCACGAGATCGACAGGATCAGGTGGCCAGGACTCTTCAAAAGCGCTAATGATTTTGAAAAATATTCCTATTCTATAAGTGGGTAAACTGGATTTTAGCGTTAATAAAATAAGCATCACATTATTTGAATACTAATTTGTAAGACCTAAAGCCTCGATTACATTGAGCGAGTTTACAAGCTACTAGCCGGTAAGTTTAAAAGCGGGTGAATCGGCGAGTGACATTGTCATGATGACACACAAAACTGTCTATTCGCTGAGTAGCGACAGTAGCAGCTAAAATAACGACTCCCGCGTGGTCGGCATTTTGTTAGCAGCTAGCGCCACACGCTAGCCAGTAGCGAGAATTACGGCTCCCGCGCTAGTTCTGACAGTTACGAAATCAGCTGTTGGTGGGCCGCCATCTTGGGCGAGTAGCGAGTAAAGTTAACCACCTTTCAACTTTTTTCGTAGACTGTCCACAATCAGCTAGTTAGAAAGTAATACGATGATACTGAGCGAGTTTACTGACAGATAGTGAATTTTCCAGATAGTAGCTTGTAAACTCGCTCATTGTCATCGAGGCTCAACACAATAGAAATTTCTTAATATTTCGGAGTCAATTTGAAAATCATCGGAATTTTAATAATTTGCTATCTTATTTCTAGTGAAACAACAGAGTTGCGAGTAAAATTTTTTTTTTCAATTAAAATTACACCCCAAGAGAACTTCGCAAATTTAGTAACTGTTCTTACAAAAATTTGATATATACTCGTATGAATTAATAATATATTGAAAAAAATATGAAACTTATTTCCGCTTTTATTTATTTGCGTCCGTAAGCTTTTTAATTGTTTTAATATTATATTATTTCAATACAATTATAATGGAATTCTACCACTAATTGTTACTCCAAAAACAAAAATATTAGAAAGATACTGATTTTGTACGTAATGTAGGTATTGAAATATAATTTTAGAGCATTTTGATTTTGATTATAAATAGTGGAAGGAATCACTGAACACCCTACACATATTTATGATTTTAGCGTTAACTCCACACAGAAAGCCCTGAGGAAAATAATTTCCCTTAGGACCTATAAAATTTTTAGGAATGCTGTACGGAGGGTTTTCCAAGGATATAATAAATTTAATTGCGTTTCATCATTACATGACATGAATTTTTTCCAACGATTTCAAATTGTAATCAATCCTACTGTTGCCTTTGTACCTGTGGTACTAGAAGTAGATTAATTTCTTTATTTTTCAGAAATCTCATTACCGCAGTCTATTCAGGGTTCGAGGGGCATATATCACCGGGGCACGCCATGGCCTGACAATAGGAGGCAATGGAAGCCGAATTCAATAAGCCTGTGTATTGCGGACAGACAATGGCCCACAATGGATGATAAATAAATGGAACTAAACGGAAGACGTGAGAAGTGGCCTAACCGACACGGTGGGCTATCTGTCCAGAGCTGAGAGTCCAATTTGGTATGCTGACCGCTAGAAGTTAATATTACGGTCGGTTCCAATATCAATCGGCTTTTCGAAGGCGTTTGCCATGCAGAAACTCTGACAAGGGAACTTAAAAGAAGTTATTATGTTTTCAAAAATCGTTCCAGCCGAGCTGTCGAACTCAATAACAAGTCGAGAAACGACCCATTCTCATGTGACAAATGTGAACCGTATACAAATATTGGGCGCGCGTTTGGTGTGTTTCCCGATTATGCACCGGTGCCGAAGGAATCAATGACGCTAGTTCCTCAGACATCTTCCGTTGAAATACCGGTAGCACAAAGATAACATTCCCACCCGATTGTCTGTGCTCTAATGATTGCAATTATCACTGATAAACAATCTTAGGACCCTTTCAAAATATTTATATGAATGCCTCACGAGAGTCCCTGTTGTTTCTGGAGCCAATGAGACTATGGCATCCCCAATCGGGGTTGTGAGGCTGAAGGTAGTGGAGAGGGGAAGGAGATGGGAAGAGAAAGGTGAGGAATTGCCTGGCTATTCAGATCGGGTCACCAAACATGGCTAAAGCTTTACAATAATAATGTGAAGATTTCCAGTAGAACCCTAGGATATCTAGCACGGTCGATCGATAAAAAAATTATCGATAATGTGGATAACTTGTCATCTTTCATGAGTACGACTGCAGATCGATGATGTACAAACAACACGAATAAGTTAAGAACACTTAGTCGCTGTGAACTGTTGTTTGATCGTGATTTCAGTCATGTTTGTGAAAAATGACAAGTTACCGACATAACCACGTAACATCGACCTTTATCGATCGACCAGGCAGAATAGAATCATTAGGGATTCTTGCTTAGGTTGTAGTGAATTGCATCGTAGGATTACTTTTTTTTAATTTCCTTCAGACTTTCATAATTATTATAACAAATAAAAAAATTAAAAATTAAAAAGTTCGAAAAAGTAATGCAAACCCGAGAGAAAAACTTTTTAATTACTTAAGTAGGAATCCTCAAATCTTCACGATTTTTTTTCACATTAGTTCCACGCAGGAGAAAAGGAAAAACATCCCTCAGGGCCTATGTCATCTTTGAGGATGCTGTGGCGAGGGTCTTTTTAGGAACAGAATGTGAGGAAGTTCTGGAAAGGAAGAAGGTTTGAAGGATGGGTATGAATCTGGGTATCAGTATGTCCAGGAGTGACGGACGTACGAATCTATCCCTCCCACTGCGGTGCAAGGCGATATTCAGAGAGAGTTCTGCTGAATAGGTCAAAAAGTCTCCTCAACCAGTCTCTCCCAATCCGGTCTGCCATGCAGTAGGTGGGCAAACGCGTCGACCTAGACAAATCTCACCTCATAAACTCGGGTACCCCTGCTAAATCACCAAACGTAATGAACCACTTGGGATTACTTATGGCAGAGTTGTTGGCTATCTGATAAATGATTCCCAAGGCAGCGGTACCCATACCCGCCTCCCAAATTGTTGAAAACCTCCTTGGCAAAATAGTAAGCTTCATGACTCTAAACCGAAGAGTTGCGGGATGAAAACTTGAGGGGGCAAATAAAAATAATAAATTTATTAAGTTTGTAAAGAATTTCATCAAAAATACTATTTCCTCGGGTCAGACTAGAAGATATTGTTCAACGTCAATCGAAACGTTACTTGTAACTAAGTCTTAGAACCATTGAAAAATGACCTCTACAGCACAAGTAAACTCCTGGTGTGAAGGAAAATATACAATTTATTTATAAATAATGCATTATATATTGTGAAAAATAGTATATTACATAAAAAAACATAAGCTGGACATCTCACTAGGACATTCCTGTGTCGAGATGTGCAGCTTTACAATTATGAAATTTAAAAAAAATACACATAAACTTAATAACACTTTTAATAATAAAAAGCTCTACATATTATAAATTGAAGTCTTCCACCGCGTCTGTCTCTCTCTGTTCACGCTAAACTCAAAAACTACTGAACGGATTTTCATGCGGTTTTCACCAATAGATAGAGTAATTCATGAGGAAGGTTTGATTTTTTAATTTGTCAAGGTTTTGTGTAAATTGGTTGAAATACATAAATAAAGGAGAATGTCTGTATGTGGTCGACGAGCGGGCTGGAAAGAGGGTGGTGTGGCTTTGATTTGTGTGCAAATTAACAGATGGCGGTGTGAGTCAAAAAATTGGATAACCATTCAGTAGATGGCCTTGTGTTTCGTTAGCCACAGCAATGCGTGGCCGGGTCGGCTAGTATAAAAATAAACCTACAAAAGAAGCACTAAATTCAAACATTAATTACAGTTGGGCTATACTTTTCTACAATATCTTTGTATAATTAACATGTTAAGAATAATTGGTGTAAAAAAAATGATAATGTTAAGTACTCAAGCAGAGGTAGACACATAGGCGTAGTGGATAGATCGTCAAACATGAATGGAACACACATATTTATACTTTTCCTTTACATTAACTCTTTACAATCTTTACATGGTCAGACTCAAGTATTTGCCATATGTACCGACCTACGTGCCACGTCTTTCTCGGGCGTCCCCGACTTCATCTACCATTCACTTCCGCGTCACTGCAAATATATATGTATAAATACGTAATTTAAAAAAAACTTCGTTAAACAGGTGACACCAGTGGTTATAAAATTATTTTGAAATTGAATTTCATTCTTGACTTTATTGTATGTGATTTTCACGTGATTTTTGGCCAGTAAAAAGTGGTTATTTATATTTGCTGCCGCATTTTCTTGTGACATTAATAATGACCAATACACAAACCTCAGCCGATGTAATTTTTATCGCCCCGGTAAGTGTCTGTGAGTGCGGCTGTAATGTAGGAGATAATACTGCCAGGTGTATCTGCCCCTGCTTTGGTAGTAGTAAATACAGGTAATTCCGAATAAACTACCACGTATTATTATAGTATGGACATAACTTTGTGTGTGTTTGGTGAATTAAGCCCAATATTTAAAAGTCCAGAAACTTTTATTACTGCGTGCTAAAAACCGCCGCAAAGTCAAAAAGCTTTTCCCAACAAACTCAACTAATCTTATAGGTGTGTGACAGATTGTACACCTTTCCCTCAGTGCACGCTAACCAAATGATGAATTAAAGACTTTCGAATCGCGTAGAATAAATCTCAGCACAGTTCTGAAAATTGTGATTTCAGTAAGAAGGAAGGAGTAAAAAGGAACGACTTAATCTTAATATAACGTGTATTTTAGTAATAAAAATAGTACATTCCTTTTATTTGAATTTATTTATTTTAATATTAGCTTTGTAGTATATAATTCTACCGGAACAAGTGGAAGATTTCGGGCTGAAAAGTTGATTATTGAAAGGCATGGAAGATTTTTTACTGGTATATAAAAAGGTGTATAAATGGACCATGCACTCATTGAAATATATTCATATTTTTTAACTAAGTGGTTTATTTGTACTTGTACGTTGTTTGAAGTTAGGATTCGTGTCGCTCAGGTATTAAATCCACGTAGAGCCTACTTTAGACACTGTATATTATGAAGTGTGTATGGGTTGGAGTAAATATTGTGCAGGTGTTGGTAGACTGTAGAACTCATGAGAACCGAAGACGTGATGTCCTCGCCAGCGGGATGGCTAAAAAATCAAACGCGTCCATTGCGAAGGAATGGTTAAAAAGTTAACAGACAAAAAATCGTCTATTCTTGTTAACAATTTATTCAATTACCATTGTTATTTATTTGCGCGATGATCAGTTCTGGCAATTTTTGGCAATTTCGTCTCGACTCAATTAAATAATTTCGGCTATTTTAAACACGAGTAAAAGTTCACAAAGCGCTTAAATACTCGTAGCTTTTTTGGGTCGGGAGATAGTTGATCCATGACACTCAATTTGGGAATATCGTGAGAAGGAAAAGAGATAAAGGAATGGAAAAGCTTAGATATTGTGTGGCTAAACATGACGTAAATAATTCCAGGTAACATAAAGATTACGAATTGAGATATCCTATCAGGGTGAAATTGAGAGCAAATCCCACTCTGAAACATGAAAAACATCTTATTAATAAACAATGCACACAAATTTTAATTCAATACAATTGTTTTTTTACTTGCCCGGATTTAAACTCGCGACTTGTGGACTTAATGACCACGAACTGCATTTTTTTAAATTTTTTAAACGTCTTTACAAATCAGAAGTTTAAATATTTATGCCTTTGTGGTAAAATCGCACAAAATACAAAAATTAAAAAAAATTCAAATGTCATTGATTTTTCCTCCTAACAATACAGTTTTGTAGACAGAATAATATGTCGTGAACTTACCGTCTGTATGGCTTCCCATCTGTATTCAATTTGAGAGGCGGGTATGGGTACCGCCGCCCCAGAACCATTTATTGGATAACCAACACCTCTAACATAGGTCACCCCAAGTGGTTCGCTACGTTTCGTGACTCAGCAGGGGCGCCCGGGTTCATGCGTTCATGCCCGGGTTCATGCGGGTGCCGGGATGCGTCTGCCTACCAGCTGCATGGCAGGCCAGAATGGTTGAGGGAGTCCCTTTGACTTCTCCAGCCGTACTCTCTTGGAACATCGTCTTGCACCGCAGTGGCAGGGATGATTCATACATCCGTCACTCCTGGACATACTGACCCCCAGATTCCTAGCCACCCCTAATACCCTTTTCCTTCCCAGAACTTCCTCTCCTTAATTTCCTAAAAAGTACCTCCACATAGCATACCCAAAGATGACATAGGCCCTGAGGGGAATTATTTTCCTCAAGGCCTACCGTGTGGAGCCAACGTAAAAAAATAAGTAAGACTTCAAAGGTTTTTTTTTTTAAATACGAGTGCAGTTTACACGCGGTAGAAGCGAAACTTTACCAAAACAATCTCAACCAATACTTTAAAAGTGAGGTCATAATCAAAGCGTCCAATGAGCGCAGACCTCGCGTAATTTCCGTTTCATATCCGAACCAATAGGAGAACCTTTAACAGTGACATCATTATCAAAGCGGCCGATGAGCGCAGTTGATACGTCGCAGGTGCACTAATCGTCATTTCCGTTTCATCCGAAATCCAAATCACAGCCGTGCTATAGAAGTTTCACTTCAAAAAATTATGTGAATTCTGCCAAGAGTTTCAACTGCTCCCAACCGCTTGAAGAAGTGGAGGCTGAAGGTAGTGAGTTATGGAGTAGGAATAGGAAGGTGGGGAAGTACCTTGCTATTCAGATCGAATAGGCTACAGCCATTTCAAGCAACGCAACGTTTCAATTCAACATTTCATTCGTTTCAAAACCATTGCAGTCTTACAAGAGTACAGAACTCTATACTGAGAGTAACTTCCACTCTGAAAAATGCCGCAAATAAACCATACATTATTTTAAATGAATGAATTGTGATATAAGATAAACCAATAAACTAAAATTAAACCCGCGACCTCTCAATCGCTGGTCGAGAGCCTTACCCCTCGACCACAGGGGCCGGTGAAGGCTGGAAGAAGAATGGAATGGTAATATTCAATCAATTTTTTCCATGTTTTGAAGTGAAAACTTCAAAACATGGAAAAAATTTCAAAAAGTGAGAAGTGAAAACAAGCGATACTAATTGAGACAAACACATAGGATGACTGCGAGAGAATGAGATAGCAATAAAATATTTATTTTATTCACGGGTACTCGATTCAAATATAATACGATAAATTCACAGTCCCGCGCAAGCCTCCTTTGTTGTAGTGCTATGAAGCGCCTGTCTAACCTCAGCGGCCAGACATTTAGGTGACCAAGGATCGAATCCTACGTAATCCAAAAAAATGAATATTTTAATTTTTGTAAAATCAATATCCACTCCAAAACCACTCCAAAATGAACGGGGAAAAAGAAAACACAAAAGAAAGCGACTTCGAAGAAGAAAACACAAATACTAATAAGACCAAAAGTATAGGAAAAGATGCACTGGAATTCGACGACAAAAATTTGGCAATAATCATCATTCACATTGATAAAAAAAAATGCTTCGTAGTCTCCCACTCTTGTCTACTTTAGTTTTCTGAAGGTTTTACTTCTACCGCGTGTGAATTGTACACTCTGATTTTTTTACATACGAGTATTTGCTTATTTACTTTTGGATACATAAATCATTTAATTTATTGTCCAACCTGTTTGTTTCGTTTACTGAACACTGAATGCGATATTACACAAGAATTCAGATAACCTTCAATTCAACAATAGGCAATATTATGTAAAGTTTTCCTTCGTGATTAGCAATGTCTGGTATTAACGTAATGATAAATACATAAACTGTGATTGTCTTCATTAAACTGGTATTCTTCATTATTCAAGGTCCAAACATAGGCTGGATAAACAAGGTTGAGATAACACATAGTTGCATAACACCATATTTTATTACAGTATTTTTCCGCATGTCGATTGTTACATAATTACAATATCCACCAAATAAAATGTCCTAGCAGAGAGGTAAAAGCATTGGTTTTGGAAAAGTTAAGCTCCGGTAGCTCGTGGTAGCGGGAGGAGTTTTTACATATACGAGTATAAAGAAAATAATGCTTAAAAGGCAAAACGAAAAAAAATAATCGAATACTTATTAAATAACTAAAAACGTAATTCATCATTCAAAGTATTTACAAACGCAATTCGAGAGTCACAATTTTAGAAAAACAATAACCACATTTTTTCTTATTTTTTAATCCATATATATAGTGCGCCCCACGGTTGAATTTGGCAGCCACCTCTGGTCTGGAGCCCCAAAATACCTGAAAAAACCCTCGACCCTGTGCAAAAACGGGCGGTCCGTTTGATAGATTCTCCTAACTTAACAAACGGACTGCAATCTTTAGAGCACAGGCGTCAGGTGGGAATGCTGTCCTTGTTCTACCGGTATTACAATGGAAGATGCTCCGAGGAACTAGCGTCACTGATCCCCTCGGCACCGGTGCATAGTCGAGAAACACGCCAAACACGCGCTCAACATTTGTACACGGTTGACATTAGTCACATGAGAACGGGTCGTTTCTACGACTCGTTCTGGAGTTCAACAGCCCGGCTGTGGAACGATTTGCCGGCTTCTGTGTTTCCTCCCTCCCGGTCTCTTCAAGACCCATGTTCACTCCTTCCTCTCCTCAACAGCACCCTCCACACAGCATCTTCAAAGATGACATAGATCTCCTATGTGGAGTTAATATAAAAAAATATATATATCAAAATTGCTTGCTTGGGGTATATGTATATGTACGTATATGAGTTATGATTATATGAGATGTCTATGCTTGCTACATTGAGCATAGGAAATGTTTGAAACCTTCAAAATAGCTTCTCTCCGGCCCCGCGAAAGTTTCTGGATTATTACAACCACATGACAACACATCTGAAAAGTTTTTTAATCATTACAAAAACTCTAGTGAAACTGTCAAAAATGACACAATTTGAGAATTATATTTTGAAAAACAATAATGTCAAAACAAAATTCAATTTTGGAAACTCTTTAAATTAATGAATTTATTTGAAGTACTCGCCTCATACTTTGAATCGAATTAAGAATTATAGATGTTTTAAATAGGTCCCTATCTTTTTATGTACTTACTAAATTTGATTGATTGTTCTTATAATATAAATAAATAAATATTTTTAATGTATTAAAAATGAAAATTTTAATAAAAAAATTGTAATAGGTGACACGCGAGCTATTTGAAAACTGAATGAATGTATTGGAACTTAATATATGGAACGCGGGAGGGAGGTTGGCCGGACAGGGGAGTGGGAGATGGGATAGGAAAGGCGGGGAAGGTGAAAGGGGAACGCGGGAGGGGAAGGGACGCGGGAGGGGAACGAGACGGACGGGAAAGGACATTGCAACGCATGCTGGGAACCAGCAAGTGCTAGATGAAGTAAACGTTCATTGAGGGTACAATATACCGTTATCCAATTTCAGGGAGTTAATTTGCTTTTTGAATTGCCCATATTTCAAAGTTTCGGTTACATTAATTTTGTTTTTAACCCCCGACGCAAAAAGAGAGGCGTTATAAATTTGACGTGTCTGTGTGTCTGTCTGTGGCATCTTAGCTCCTAAACGAATTGACCGATTATGATGCGGTTTTTTGTTTGAAAGCTGACGTGATCGAGATGGTTCTTAGCTACAATTCATGAAAATCTGTTCAGACGTTTCAAGGTCATCAGCTCTTTTTTAGAGTTTTTTTTGTGTCGGGGGTTATATAATTACTTTAATTATTGGACAGTAGCATGTAAAAATAATGAATAAGTTTTGAAATTCTTTGTTACTTAGGTAGTTTTTGAGATTAGAAACTTGATTTCATCAATAATGAAAAAAATCATATTTTTGGAGTTGGACTACTTTAGAATTCAATACCCAAATGTTTAATATTTAACCCTTATTGTGTACATCCTTTAATATAGTGGTAAGAATTTTGGATCTGGTCTCTGCGAAGATAGGTTCTTCTGCGAATGTGCTATAAAATGATTTTCATTTAATTTGGATTTTCACATAGATTAAAAAAAGTTTATTGAAATAAAGTAGATAATAGTTGTATTTATACATCGCAATGAAGTGATTTTCCACATGTGTACTTTAGAGAGCCCTTATATCCAGGTACGATTAATAAGAAAGTCTGTTTAAAATTACTCCCATTTTATTTTACTCCCACTTTATTTATTATATACGGCATGCGTTGCAATGACATTTAAATAAATTAATTGTTTCTCCCTGCGTCCCCGTTCCCCCTCCCGTTCCTAGCTGAACCCGGCATGCGTTGCAATGCCACTTAAATAAAGATATTGTTTCTCCCGCGTGTTCTTTTCAATTCGTTCCCGTTCCCCTTCCGCTTCTCTTCCCCTTCCGCGTTCCCCTCTACCTTCCTCTCTTTTCTCACTTCCCTTTTCCACTTCCACCCGTTTCGCAAACCTTCCCCCCGCTCTTCACTTTCCCCTACTTCCCCCCTCCCTCAACCCCTCCTCCCACGAATCTTCCTCCCTTCATTCCCTTCCGCCCCTCTCGGGTTCCGCTCCCCATCATACACACTCTCCCTGTCACTAAAATACATGAAATACACTCACTTTTCAAACAATTTGCGCGCCACCTATTGAAAAATTTGAATACAAATTTCATAAAGCCAGAGCTCACCAGTGTACATAGAAACACTCTTCTGCTAAAATGCAATGTTCTGTAAAAATTTTGAGTCAATCCATCGATCAATTTCCGAGATTAGCGAACGCAAACATACGTAACCTAAATTTTTATATATATAGATAGCATCCCATAAACAATCCTACTCACTTATATTTTAATATGAATATTTTATATGGCGTTAACAACTCTTCTTACTTATATTCTAAGATTAATGTTTTCTATGGTGTTTACATACTAGTTACCTATAATGTTTCAATGTGAATATCTTTATTAATAAATAAATAAATAAATACTGATAATCTTTTAACAATCTGGATGATCAGGAGGTGGTACTTCCTATTCATGCTCACTTTATTTTCATATGTAACACTAAAAATTATACTTGTTTTTACTCTTACGGAATACATGGATGTCTTTTAGTTAAAGGGTCTTGATTGCGATGTGTTTGTATTAGCTGTACTAATTATATATGTGAAACACGTGAAATGTATACATAAAATGTAAACTCTTCTTCCATCCACACGCAAATGCTTTTGATGGAAGATCAGTAATACTACATGTACCATTTTTAAGAAAAAAAAAAAATCATTTTGCCTAATGACATTCTGCAAGCAGGGGTTAGTTTGCAAGTTCAGAGAAGTGGGATTTCACTGTCGTGTCACATGAAATAACTATTTTACAATCATTTCCAGGCAACTGAATATGGGGCCATCAATTTAAGATAATTAAGCGCTTTTTACTAAATGATCTTGTTTGTTTATTCAGTGGTGTTCGCTGTAATTAGTTTTTGTCGGTAATAAAATGGAGAAATATTTTATTATGGAAGTATATCGGTGGCCCCAGACTTCCTTCACATAATTTCTTGAAATCTGAACAAAAATCGAGAGGAAATTAACAATTAATTTAAGTACAAAACGCTGTAAGAACAAAACGAGAGTAATTTCCTTAATAACCTGCCTTATTACGATGGACACAAGATTAATTTCAGAAGTTATTTATTTTTGTTCCCACAGCCGCTGTGAAAGCCTTTTTGTAAATGGAAAACAAGAATTATTTGGCAATTTACAAGCGCAACCATTGCATACTTTGTGTAATCGATTAATATAAAAAGTATTAGGGTACATTTTTTATCTTAACAAGCGGATTGCAAGCTTTAGAGCACAGGCCTCAGGTAGGTATTCTTGTTCTACCGGTGTTACAATGGAAAGTACTCCGGGGAACTAGCGTCTTTGATCCCTTCGGCAACTGTGCGTGGTATGCCAAACGCGTACCCAACGGTGACCGGACAAGTCAGAATGAAACCAATTCAGAACCACTTCAGAAAAGTTATTAAAAGTGGTGAAAAAATATTAGTTAAATAGTTTAGGTAAGGGTTATTGGCTTTTTAAAATCATTTTTTTCATAGATTTTAATGACTTTTAAAAGAGGTGTTGAGTTGACTTTATTCTCATTTGGCATTGAACCATATCCAACATATGTACAGGGACAGGGTTGACATTTGCCACGTGGAATGATTTGGGGTCTCTTCAATACCCATGTTCACTCCTCCCTCTCGTCAAAAAGACCCCTCCACCCAGTCTCTCCAAAGATGGCATAAGCCCTGAGGGATCTTATTTTCCTCAGGGCCTAATGTGTGGGGTTAATGTAGGTAGTTATAAAATAACAGGAAAATTTGTATAACGCCCTTTTTGTGTAATAATCACCCCAAGGATATCAAAAATTATTTTTGATCCATATAGCGAAAATTAAAGATATAATATAATTTTGTGTTTTGTCAGCAGAACTACGGCTTATGAATGCTGAAATAGTTTGGAATGCGATGGATAGGTTGAAAAGCAGGATTGAGAAGAAATACCTGGCTATTCAAAGCTGATCACTAAATATGATTAAAGCTACTTCAAACAACAATTCGGCTCTGGATGTTGGTTTTTCACCAGGATGATACTGAAGTATCTATCTCGGAAATTGTCACAATTATCTATATATTAATCAAATGTAAATTATTTATGTATCTCTCACTGCTAGGAATAAGACCGTCTTATAAACAGGCGTGATGATTACCGTTTAAAATTAATATTTATAATCTACCTGTTTATCGTTTACCGCAAATTACATAAATAATAACGCAAATGATGTTCTCGCAAACAGTAATGCCTAAATAATAACAGTAAACAACCTGTAATTGCAATTGACGGGGTAAGTGGCGGCGGTAAATACACTATTCATTTTGTTAAGGGAAGTAATTGGAGTACGCTATTCGGGGTGCATACAGAATCATAAAAGGTTGCATTGATAATAATTATTTCAAATAAGGAATTATACAATTTATCCAAAGAAACGTTATCATCTCATAATATATCTTTTTACAAAATTTCTTCAGGCAGGTAGGTACCATAATATTGATTTTTCCGATTAGACAGCTCGTGGTAGAATCCAATGAAGCTCACCCGGTCTCTGGCGGGATAAAAAGGTAGTATTCAACACGGCCACCATCTCCAACCGGTGGTAGTGGAGCACACAAACAATTTATAGACGGATTAAATGTCAAACGGTTGAACTGAACAGGACTTCGTCACGCCAAGTCAGTAATGTATTGTTTATTTGTTTATTAAGACATGCACAGAGCATTATAAAATTAAGTAATCACATCACAATAGTGCCTATTAAATCCAACGAATGTTAGTAGTTAATTTCGCCTGAAATAAGAACGTTTCTTTAAACTTAATTAATGAATGTAAGAGAAATAGTAATAAAATGAAAGAAATTGTATGGACAAATAAAGAGAAATTTTAATAAATTACATTACCTACTCCACTAATTATAACATGTCATGTTCTGAGGAAGGTGACAAATAAGTCACCATTTTCCTATCTTCTTTCTCTTTCCACCCAACGCAAATATATAAAATATAATAAATTTTACTAATATTATAAACGCAAAAGGTTGTATGGAAGTATGTGTGTTTGTTACTCTTTCACGCAAAAATTACTGAATGGATTTTTATGAAACTTAACAATAATTTCGTCATTCATCGGAATAACATAGAGGCTATATATAATGGTAAATTCTGGCGTTATGAAAATTGTATAAATGAAAATGTGTGTATTTCATATATTTAGCAGCAGGGAGGAAAGGCAGGGGAAGGGGAACGGGGAGGTGGGGTTAACGGAGAGGGAGGGAGGGGGAAGGCGGGGAAGGTGGAAGGGAACGGGGACGCACGGAAAAAGACATGCATGGAGAATCTATTTATTTCTTTTAATGGCATTGCAATGCATGCCGGGGACCAGCTAGTAAAAAATAAATGAAATAAAAATTATTTAGCCATTGTTCTCCTGATTCGAAACTCTATAAAATTAGTATGGCAAACAGATAAAATCGTAAAAAAAGCTATTTTAATGGTTCAACAAACTTATCGAATCTAATTCTAGTTATGGCCGATTTTAACCTTGTAACTTTACGTTACGCGTCTTTATGTGGGTTATTTAATAACGAGATAAAAATCTCTTATTTATAATACCAATTTGGCTCTCGTGGAGTTTTATATTCATATTATTCCAAATTTCCCCTGTCTTTTTTTCTTTATAAGAGAGGAGAGGTCACGAATAAAAAAACAAATATATCGATTAATAATCGAACCGTAGACAATTATTAAGCTTGAACTTTATATCAAACAAAGTCGTCTAAGAATCTTTACTGCTCACAATTGTCCGAATGCACTAGAACTGTGGCGTCTTCTTGGGAATTAATTAATTGGGTATATCTGGAGGCTGAAGAGAGAGAGGAAGGAAAGGACACGAGGAGGAGGAAAGTTGTGAAGTAGGTTCCAGGCTATTTTCCAATTTGGGGGGCGGGTATGGGTACCGTTCTCAAGCTGTACTCTATCGGAACGTCTTGCACCGCAGTGGGAGGGATGTCCGTCACTCCTGGACACGCTGCCCCCCAGTTTCCTACCCACCCCTCATATCCTTTTCCTTCCCAGAACTTCCTCTCCTTGCTTTCCTATAAAGACTCTCAACACAGCATCCGCAAAAATGACATTAATTTCCTATTATAATTAATTTCCTCAGGGCCTCCTGTGTGGAGCTTTTTTTATATAAGCTCCATACAGGAGGCCCTGAGAAAAATAATTTCATGTCATCTCATCATCATGTCATCATTTCATTTATGTCATCTTTTGGCATGCTGTGTGGAGGGTCTTTTTAAGAAAATGAAGGAGAGGAAGTTCCTGGAAAGAAAAAAGTAAAAGGGGTGGGAAGGAAACAGTGTGTCCAGGTCATCCGCCGCCAGATCCAGACAAACCTCACCCGATGAACCCGGGCACCCCCGTCAAGTCACCAAACGTAGCGAACCACTTGGCGTCACTTATGGCAGAGGTATTTGTTATCCAGTAAATGGTTCCCGGGGCGGCGGTACCCATTCCCGCCTCCTTAATTGAAAATCGGAGCTTATGTAAAAAAAAGTAATATGGACCTGGTCACCAGAAATGGCTAAAGCCACTTCAAGCAACGTTACGAATGGTGGTCTTTCATCAGGGAGATACTGAGATTATCTACCCATGTTGTTTTGACGCAAGGCAAGAATAGGCAGGTTGAGACGTATCTGGCTATTATGATCTGCTCACCAAACACGCAAAAGCCATTTCAAGCAAACAACGTTTCGATTCTGAGTGATGACTTTTTGACTTTTTGAAATATTGGCATACAGAGCTCCGGGCCAAAAGGGCCCCTTTCTCTTTCATCGTGAATTTATATTGATGATTGTTGAAAAAAGAATGGTGGTCTTTCACAAGGGTGATACCAGGAGTATATACCACTCTGGGTTTATTGATTGGAAGTCTATTGGCTGATGCTGATGGTATAATCACTATAATTCCACAGGTATAGGTTTAGGTTAGGTAGACATATCCAATCGGCCACCCTGCTGTTATTCAGCTTCGCGCTCTGATCATGATAGAGATAGGATGGACCCTTAGATTTGTTTTATTAATTGTTTAGGATGGAACCATTTTTCTTGCTGGATTCAAATTCAGATGGGATCGGAGAGTAACAGAGATTTTTCACGATCTGATTAAATCGTAGGGCCGTGTTACCAAAGAAGCACCAGCCTTTCAACAAAACGTACTTGGTGGAAGGCTAATATTGTTGTTCTTACATGAATGTTTTGGAATTTTGCCCAGTTAATTATGCGACACTCATTATCTAAAGCCATTTTGCATGAAATGGCTTTAGCGATGGCCGCCGTGGTCGAGGGGTAAGGCTCTTGATTCACAATTCGAAGGTCACGGGATCAAATCCCGGTGTGCGCAAATAAATTTTATTTTGATTAATTTGTGTTATTTCACAATTAATTCATTTAAAAATAATATAAAATATATTTGGAGCTCGTTCCAGAGTGGAAGATACTCTTAGTATCGCGCTGGTGTAAACCACCATTCAGAATAGAAACGTTCCATGAAATGGCTTTACCCGTGTTTGATGATCAGAACTGAGTAGCCAGGTGCTTCCCCGTCTTTCTCTTCCCCAACTCTTTCCGCTCCCCACTACCTTCATCCTCACAATTGGGGATGCCGGAATGGATGGAAGCTGGGACTCTTGTGAGGTATTCACATAAAAAGCGAGTTTGGTAATCAGATTTGAATCGCCTGGTACTTTCCAACTTCCTTTCCGTCTTCGTCCTTTTCCACTCCCCGAAACTTTCTAACACCACTTCCCCAATTTGGGATGCCATAGTCCCACAGGCTACGGAGCTTTTGGGAGTCACGTAATAGTATTAAAATATACCTACAGGAAGAACAGGCACTTACGAAGTTATTATTGACTCCTTTAAACAAGTAATTAATGCAAACCATTTAGGTAGTTGCCTAAGTATCGAATAACCTCGCATTACGAAAATAAACAAATTACTCAGTGGCTAAACGTTTGCACCGCACTCGAAAAAAGACCGCTGCAAACGTTTTAAGCAATCAATCGACCAAAAATTTGATGATTTATTCATATAAACTGGAAGATACTCGCGTGAACCAAAAAACAAATCAATTTCGATATATGGACTGGAATTCTTGTCACAGCGGCATATTCATTCCCTTCATCTCCAGGCATTATCATTGCTTATCAAGTCCCTTCCTCACATCACCAATCCATCCCTTCAGTGCTGGACCAGTCAATAAAAAGCTCAAACCATCGTAATTATTCATAATAGCTCGGTTTGTAATTAGAAAAGAGCTTTTGACTTGTTTGCTTGTTGCTGGTTGCACGAATGGTTTATTTGTGTTAGTCAGGACTTGGCTTCACAGACTGGGCGTATTACATTCTCTCCTACCTGGTGTAATAAATCTGAGTCCCAGCATCCAGCTAAGGATGAAAAAGCATCAAAAGTGAGCTGGAAATTAATTTGACCCCTCCGCTGACCTTTGCCGTCAAGGCCTACCCGGTAAGGTTGCCTTTGGTCTATCAGACGTGTTTACTCTGCCCGGTGCACAGTGGTGGTCAAATCTCCGGTGGATTAAATTTACTGCAATCATTAGTGAGAATATTGAAACAGAACTTCTAATGGGATATTCTGATGACGTTTTAATTGCTTTCGGAAAAATTCCTACAAATTTTGACATTGATAAAGATTTGTTCGCGGTTTCTTTATTGGTGTTAATAACAGGCGAGCTATTGCATAATTATTACACAAATATTTATTGATTATCTGATTCATTATTTTGATTGCGAAGCCTTGCTATAACTTAAATATGATATTTTAAATATTTTACACTCAGGTTTCAGAAGAAGGTAATGAATAAAACCAAGGACGGACTAAAAAATTAACTAATATAAATGACGAATTTTTAAACATCGAACGTATGAGAAAGGATAAAAGTAATAATCGGCGGAATGTAATGATTCCTTAAAATAAATGAATTAATTAGGTAATTACGTATTTCCTTTAGCAGGATTGCAGCCCTCGGTTGTCCAGCCCTTCAGCGCACACGATCACGTATTCCCGGGCTACCAATCCACAGTTGGGACCCCCTGACGGTAATTAGGAGAGTGACGCGTGATGGCTCATTATTTATTCACATTTAAGACGTTGATTAATGATTATATAACAATACTTTGAATGGGAAATGAAACGGCTTTGGTTGTCTCTACTTACTGCATCTGGTGAAGGCCCTGATTGATGATGGCGTATAAAAAAGACTATAATTCTTATACAAACATTTGCTTAGATTTATTTGACGGAGGTAACTATGTAGTAACTGGTAACTAACTACACGTGGGAGCAGTTACCAGTTCAAATTGCTTGGATCCGAAGATAAAAGAAACAATGGAGATGGATGAACAGTATGAAACAGTTCGCATAAAGGTGTCGTCGACAAACATTATCCACACTACTGCAAACGCATCTATGCACCGCGGTGACGCTCCTCTGTACCTAGCCACTACAAACCAAACGCATAACTTTCATTGGCTCCGTCACTTTGATAGTCCGTGCAGTTTGGTCGTAGTTCGACGTCGACAGTCGGCTCGTTTCCATGTCATATCTCGCTTCGTTTATATTATCTGTGGTGTCTGCAATACGTCTTGCTCTCTGAACACCGTGCGCGGAAGTCTACATTCCTGTTTGGTTTCAGTTTCCCATTGTCTGCCGTTGCTGGATTGTCTTTCGGTTTTCCCTGTTGATTAGTTCTGAGATTCATACTGTTTCTTCGGTCTCGATCTAACCGTCGATAACTATCAACTTCAAAGGCGTTCGGTACGATTATTCGCTAATTACTATTCAAGCATTTTGACATAAAGTAAAAGTGATTAAAATTCACCTTGACTAATGGCGCAAGACAGAAGGGAGTAGAAGCCTAGCGACAGTGACAGTTGATTGATTTTGGGAATCGGGAATCAAATTGCTGATAGAAAGTAACCCAAAGCGACAATTCACAATGACTAAGTAATTTGCATTACGTAAAGACGAATTATGAGTGAGCAATTTTATTTTCACAACTAAAAGAGAAAAGGGAACTTAAAAACAGCCTTATCTGCCCAGTGCAAGAGATTATTTTCCTGAGCGCTGGGAGAGTTTTGATTATACATACATTAATGTATGTACTTAGTTGCAAACCTAATTTTCGAAGCTCATTTTTTTGCTACAGTATACAGGTATTATATTTAGGTATTATTGTAATGAATTTACTTTTAAACGTGTTTTGAATATTATACAAGTGATACACAACCATTTATGTAGAGTAAACGTTTGTTTTTCAGCTTTATAAAATTAAAAAAAATTATTGGTAAGGGCCCTACGTTTTGCAAGCATCAAAGGTTATAAGGAGATAAAATTAAAATTACCTGCTTACTATTTTTGACAGCAAGCAGATGGAATACAAAAAAAAACAACATAAGAACAGTAACTAATTAATAATTGTATTTGGTTATAAGTCGGTCATTTTCAACGAATTTCAAATGAATCTGGAAAATATTATAACTAGTAGTTATGTGAACAGTGCTTAAACCTCGTGTCCGACGTGGAATAATTCTAATTTTCTCTTATTTAATAAATCAAATCAAAATTTCATCTGAAATCATAAGAATTGTAAGAAGACAATTATGACGATACAGTCCTACTACTAAAAGCGAACACTTGGTCTGAATTAAATAACATGGCAAATACAGACATCAATGAATTAAAATTATGGTTTGATAAAAACCTGTTGACTTTAAATTCTAAAAAAACTTATTATTTACCTTTTTTCATTAAAAAACAAGAAGCCCCTAAAGAAATAAAAATAACGATCCACTCAGTGACAAATACAGAAAACCACAAATGCAATATAGCATGTACAAACATAGAAAGCAAAACCGATATTAAGTACCTGGGCATAACAATAGACCAACGTTTAAAATGGTCCCCACATATAAACATTCTGAACAACAGAGTAAGGAAACTTACATACATATTTAGATGTTTAAGAGATATTTTAAAAGAAAAATTACTTAGAACCACATACTTCGCTTTCTGTCAATCAATTATACAATACGGCATTATAGGATGGGGCGGTACATATAAAAATCAAACACAAACAATTTACGTATCACAAAAACTAATATTAAAAACAATTTAAAAAAAACCCTATTCATATTCATCAGAACTTTTATTCAGACAACTTAAGGTCAGAAAATTAAATGCGTTATACTTCTACCATGCAATATTACAAATTTATAAAGATGATATTCAAAATAAAGTAGCACCCTTTAAAAATAACAGAAACTTATAATATTATAATATAAATAATAATAATTAATATAATACTTCCAACTCTAAAATGTAAAAAAACAATAAGACAGCAAAATCATAAATATCTCGGTGTCAAATTTTTTAATTCTTTGCCAGAAAGAATTATAAACATGAACACTAACATAAAAGAATTTAAAACACACCTTAAAAATTATAGTGAATGTATGAAGTGAGTTATACCATAGAACTATAGATAACATTCTAACATAGATAACACTCCCCCCATACACACAAGCCCTGCTTATTTATGGGGGTACATCAAATATATATATTATGTATGTAACTTATTATTGTATAGAATCTTTTTGAAATAAATGTATCTATTTATGATTCATAATAAAAAAAAATTAAACAAATATCTATCTGCTTAATTAAAATTAATAATGAAATATTTTGTTTAATTAAGGAATTATACAATTTGTCCAAAGACAGGTCACTATCTGAACGACAATATAGTTTTGAAACTTTATTTAGGCAGGTAGGTACCATAATATTGAAAATATGCGAATAAAAAAGTCTAAATAAATGCGATGTTTTCACATTTTAAAGAACTTTACTAAACCATTGAAACCATCTTGATACTAAAATGGAACTAACAAACAAATTTAGAGACAGATGAAATACAAAACAGTCGAATTAAAACAGGTCTTCGCTACGCTTTTTCAATAATATAACCTGAAATATGTATGCCACAAAAACAAATAGTTGGTGCAATACAAATGTGAGTTAAGTGAGTTTCCAAGTAAGTAAAATATAAAAGAAGCATCTTGATAATGAAATCTTACCAAGATCGGTGCAGTCTGCAGTCACCACAAAAATGGGTACCAGGTACAGGTGTTTGTACCTACTCTTATACAAATTTTTTTGAGGAAAGGAGGTCATTTAGAACTTTCCTCTTGAACATGTGAAAATGTTGAACTAGTCAAAGAATATGTTTATTTAGGTGTAATTATTGATTGCTTTTTCAAATGGGATTTACAAATAAATAAAGTCTGTGAACGACTCAGATCTGTTGTTAGCAGATTATATAAATTAAAATTTTATGTTCCAATTTGCACACTTCGAATAATTTATTTATCTTTTTTCACATGTAGCAAACACATTGTGGGAATACATTATAATAAACACGATGGTATAACTTTGTTTAATTCCACTTTTTATTTTCTTATCCAACTAGTTTCGGTTCAACCTGAACCTTCTTCAGGGAAGAATAAAAATATACTAAACAAAATACAGATATTCAGAAATTACATGTTAATTAGAAGAGGGAGAAAGAACATCAACTTAAGTGGGGGCGAGGAGGGGAGGTGGCTACGAGGGAGGGGTGGAAGTGGGCGGGGCTAGTGGAAATATTTTAAAAATGGGGCTGTTGGACAAATCTAATTGTTTATTAAGTAAATTAGTTTTATTTATTTTTAATGACTTTTTTATTTCAAGGGCTTCAAGATTATTAAGGCGTAGACCTATCCCATTTCTGTGTAAAATATTTAAAAATATTTTTATAAAATAATTTTTCTGTGTAAAACGCATTAAAAGATTGTAAATCCCCTATTTTTGAAGATCTATCATATGATAATGTGAAATTCTTAACAAAAAACCCAAAAATTCCAAGACTTTATGGATTCTTAAAAATCCACAAACCTAACACCCCAATTAGGCCCGTAGTCTCATGTTGTAATTCCCCAAACTATAAATTAGCTTCTTTTGTGACTAACCTATTTAACACTTCCAATGTATTTTCCCCTGTGTACACCGTTAAAAATTCATATGAATTAGTCACCTATTTAAAAGATTTAACTGTTCCTAATAACTGCAAATTAGTTTCCTTTGATGTTGTCAATTTATTCCCAAATGTCCCTGTACTTGAATGTAAAAATATTATGTCTAATGTTTTAACCAATTCCAACTTACCAAAAGATCTCTCTGATGATATGTCGCGTATGTTTAACATCTGTCTGAACCAAAACTGTTTTAAATTTAACGATATTATCTATCAACAAAATGAAGGTCTACCAATGGGGCTACCAACGAGCCCGCTTTTTGCAGATATCTTCATGGATAATTTGGAAAAAAAAATATTTTTAATTCTACCTCATCCCTTCTAAAAAATGTGTTTTTATGGAAGCGCTATGTTGATGACATTATATGTATTTGGAAAGGTACTGAACGTCAACTTAACTCCTTCTTGTCCCTCCTTAATTCATTCCATAAAAAAATTCAATTTACATTAGAAATAGGAAAAAATTGTTGTTTAAATTTCTTAGACCTATCCCTATCCATTGTTAATAATAAATTTGAATTTAATATTTATAGAAAACCTACCTTCACAGATACCGTAATCCACAATACTTCAAACCACCCAATTTCCCATAAACATTCTGCATTTCATTCTATGGTTCATAGACTTGTCACTATTCCTCTATCTAACGTTAACTTTACTGAAGAATTATCTAAAATTAAATCTATTGCATTAAATAACGGATACCCCCACAGCCTAATTGATAGAATTCTTTCAAAAAAACTTAATTTCATCTCTACCAATAAATTCCTTTATAATAATAATACATCCAACAATAGAGACAATAAAAACCACGGTTGGCGTAGAATTTTATTCATAAATAATTTTTCATCCTCTTGTGTTTCTAAATTCCCTATCGAAATTAAACCTGCCTTTTACACTAATAATAACCTTGGTAAACTTTTAATTAATTCTAAAGATAAAGAAAATAATTTAAGCCATTCTGGCATATATAAACTTAAATGTAATGATTGTCCAGCATTTTACATCGGTAAAACGGCTAGAAATGTTCACACAAGGGTGGTCGAACACTTGAGATGTTTAAATAGTGCAGGGTTTTCAGGATTCGCCACCCACCTAATAGATACAGATCACTCTTTCAATAAATCTTCCGGGATAAATATTTTACACAGAAATGGGATAGGTCTACGCCTTAATTATCTTGAAGCCCTTGAAATAAAAAAGTCATTAAAAATAAATAAAACTAATTTACTTAATAAACAATTAGATTTGTCCAACAGCCCCATTTTTAAAATATTTCCACTAGCCCCGCCCACTTCCACCCCTCCCTCGTAGCCACCTCCCCTCCTCGCCCCCACTTAAGTTGATGTTCTTTCTCCCTCTTCTAATTAACATGTAATTTCTGAATATCTGTATTTTGTTTAGTATATTTTTATTCTTCCCTGAAGAAGGTTCAGGTTGAACCGAAACTAGTTGGATAAGAAAATAAAAAGTGGAATTAAACAAAGTTATACCATCGTGTTTATTAATTTATTTATCATTAGCTGAATCTATTATAAGATATGGAATTACAGCTTGGGGACTTTCCTGTAAAACAAATGTAAATCGTGTTCAATCAGTTCAAAATTCATTAGTTAAATTATTAGCTCATAAAAGTTTATATGAACAAAGGCATAATGTTCCGTACTTTTACCAAAATCTCAAAATTCTCTCAGTAAGAACAATTCTGTGGTATAAAATTATATTTCCGCATATGAATAGCCCCATATACAAAAATAAACTAGACCACACTTACAATACTCGTTTTACGTTAAAGTACCCATCGACAAACTGCTAAAAAGTAGTTTATTGGGACTTTTCTTTTTTCTGTATAATATTTTATGTCATATTGTATTACTTTGTATTTATAATAAATTAAACCTTGAAAAAAAAAAAAAAAAACAATTATCCATAAGTACTCACTTGGCAGCTTATGGTGGTAAATTATAACCAAAAAGGGAACAAGTTTTTTTGTTTCAATTTTTAACATTTTAAACTACAAATAAAATACAGAAATATGCTTTGAACTCTACTAAGCAAGCAATCAGTGACAATCATAAGCTGAGTTATTCAAATCTTTATATTTTTCGTAACGAACATGAGTTTCCATCGCTAATGCTAGCTTCATTAATTGTTCGGTTTATCATTATATTAATTATAGTTCTATGCATAAAATATTTTTTTACAAAACTTCATCTTGAAAACATGAAAATGATTTGAAAAGCACTGGGGTTAATCGGTTGGTCATAATTAAACATTGTTGGCATAAAGGGTAAAAAATCAAAGGCCAGAATAGAGAAACAAATGCCAAAACAGAGAATCAAGGGCCAGAAAAGAGAATGAATGGCCAGAATAGCGAATCAAAAGCCAGAATAGAGAATAGAGAAACGAATGCTAGAATAGAGAATTAAAGGCCAGAAGAGGGAATCAAAAACCAGAATAGAAAATCAAAGGCCAGAATAAATAATCAAAAGCCAGAATAGATAATCAAAGGCCAGAAGAGAATCAAAAGCCAGAACAGAGAAACAAAGACAAGTATTTTTTTTAGGTTTAGATTAAATCGCAAATAAGTTGATATAACACAAAATAACGCTCTTCAAATATTAATATTTTGTTGTAAAAACTTTTGGAAAAAGGTTTATTTAAATTACATAAATAATCTTAGCCCCCTTGTCAACGTCCCGTATTTATCATTAAGGCATTTATCTGGTCGATCCAGCGATATAAAATAATATACAGAACGTATATAAAAAAAACGCATACTTACTCTAATATTAGCGTGCACCTGCACAAGTCCGAGAAACTGGCTTACCTATGTTTAATTTGAGAGTCACATTCGGACCTGTGCGACATTATTTATCTGTCGCGGCCTCTTCCCATGGTTCTGGCCATGAGTCAACTGGGACATATTTGCATGCCAAACGTCTCCTCGTCTCGTGTGCTAACAACTAACAACACCCGCAACCGAGTTTCAGTCAGAGAGCACTGACCCAATCATTTCAACAGTTTTTTTGGCCGATTGATTGGTGTGAAACACAGGTAATTGGCGGAATCGACGAGGCTGACGTCATTTTGTGACAGCATTAATCGCAGCAAAGACAATCACAAAGAAACAGCTTTTTGTTGGCAAAATTAAACGGTTCATTTACATGATTTGTACATCATTAAAAAAAACTCACTTTGTCTTTACTTTATAGAATTAAGAGCAAGAAGCATTGTAGCGTCATAATACATAATGAAATGATCGCATTGGAATGTGAACAGAAGATTTGCAATATGATAACAGCAATGGATGCCATAACAACATGCGTCACAGTCATCTAGTGTAATAATAGGCCTTTAGAAGCCTACCTATATCTTTTCAGGTAGGTATATTTCATCTGACTCTGACACGATGAGATGAACACTTTATTGGTTTAGATACAGGTATAGCAATATGAACAGACTAGCTTTAGCGAATTTCACATCGAAAATCTCCCAATGTCTGTATATCCAAAGAGATAAAATCCGCAAGAGAATCTATAAATACACCTGTAATTGTCGATAACCACTTTTTGTTGCTACTTGATCGTTTACTGTTGTTCTAATAATATTATTAGACATTATTTGCAATATCCACGCCACACTCCGTTCTTTATTTGTACTTCAAAACAATTGGCTCAAAATAAGTCCCGTGGGAAAGGAAAAAATGCTTTGGGTATTCTCCGTATGAAAGCTTTAGAGACACCGAAGCACGTAGGTAATGAAACTGTGAAGAGCTGTTGAACAACTTCATTCTAGGCAGCAATTTCGATACCCCCGAGTCAAAAGATTTTATAAATTCTTGTAACGGAATTACGATGGCGCATTTCTGGTTGGGTTTTTCGATTAAATCGTGTTGACTCGCAGTCTGAGTTTTCTTGTGTGGTTTTATTGGTTGCTTCGTTCTACTTAACTTATGGATCGGTACTAAGTGCGTTTTGGTTATGATTCAACGCTTGGTAAACAATTTACCTTCTGTAGAATTTCTATTACCGCGGTTCTTCGTGGACGAACTTCGTGCTTTTGATGTATACCCTATTTTTAATATTTTATTTATTAATTTATTTTTAACTAACGCCCTTTTTCAGGGCTTATACATATTAATAGTAAGGAATATTTATTTTACAGTATTTTTTGTACATAACTGAACTGCCTCAGTAAAAATATTTTATATTTGTTTAAGATGAAGCTATACCTGAAATCCTATTTAGATTCTATTTAGATTCATCGTTACGACGAATATTGGAATTACAATAAAATTATTATTTACATAACAAAAAATATAAGCGTAAACCACTAAAAAAAATGTTTTTGCAAGACTTTATGAAGTAATTAATTTAAGAAACATTTTTTTTTAAATACCCCTCTACGGCTAAGACTATTTTTGAGGTTTGTATGTTTAAGATTTTTTTCATTCTTATAAAATTATGCACAAAATATATAAAAAATACTTTTTCGCTTACTTGCCTCGTGCAAATACGACGCGCAATTATAAATTTTGTATGGCATGAGAATCGAAATATTTCTAGCGTTTATATTCCTCTTAAAGATAAATTGAAGATGTCCACTGACTTGGTATAATTGTTTTCCTCCATTAGTATTCTGGGCAAAGAGGAATATATATAGTAGTTAGTCCCAGAATTTCTGCACTGGAATAAATCCTGACTTCTAGTATTACATTGTGGAATCCGGAAACTAATCATTTCAAGCAATACCGAACTATCAACTTAATCATTTGGAATTTTATATAGAAATACTAAGTCAATGAAAAATTTCTCTCAAATTTGAGCATATTCATATCATTTAACAGAGTGTTGTAGTTCAACATAATTGCTGGAATACCCATTTTAAAATTCAGAAAACGCAAGAATTTGTTTTGTAATCTTTTAACAGCTTTTACATGTATATTCTAATGTGGATTCCAGACGGGAGAATTGTACTCACGTTGACTTCTTACATAAGCAAAATATAACAGTTTAATAAACTTTATATTGTTAAAATGTCTAGTTAGCCTAGTTTTAAATTCCAACATTTTTAAGCCCTTATGAGAGATTTCTGTTATATGGTTAACAAATTAATAAACAAATTGAGATTTTTATTAAAAGTTTTATGTTCCCCTTTCCGATATCACGAAAATTTTAAGTAGGCAAGTTCTAAATTTCGACATTTTAGTTGAAAAAAATAACAGCAAGAATTTTATTTTATTTTTATTTGGATGAATTGAAACTACAATCCTTGATTGTGCATTTATGTCTCTTGAACTGGGTCTTCTAAAGGTCGAAAAAACTTCAGTGTTATCGAACCGCTGTCCCCCCCCCCCCCCCCACCACCTCACTACACAGATAATTTCGTTTGGTTTTCGTGTGAATACCGTACCTACAAGCCTCCTCTGCTCCCTGCTAACTGGACTATATTTTATCTCTATTTTATGTATAACTAGCGAATACCCGGCGTGCAATGTTACTCAAAGAAACAAAGTGTTCTCCTTCCCTCCATGCCGCTAAACTATATGAAATACACATAATTTTAAAACAACTCACACGCCACCTATTGTATTTTTTTTAATACAAATTTCATAGATAGACGTTTCCGGAGCTCACCATGACATAGAAACCTTCGCGGGCGTGCGCACAACAACTCACCAAAATTTCTTCACAAGGGACATACAAAGGAACATTAATTTTTATATACAAAAATTGGGTATTACGTGAAGCTTAAGGGTGTAGGGAGGGGAATAGGAAGAGGAAAGTGAGAAAGTACGAGGCTTTCGAGATCTGATCAAGAAACACGCCTAAAATCATTTCAAGCAACGTTTCGATTCCCAATTATGGTCTCTCACTAGACCGATTCTGAGAATATCTACCGGACTCCAAATTTTATTCATTATAATTCAATATTGACCATCACATAAAACACAAAATTAATAATCTTGAGTAATGAGTGATGACTGATTGTTCGAGCAATTTTATATGGGATTGGTTGGGTATTGCATTCGCGGACTTGATGGGTAGATATGTCAAAATCCTGAATTTATCCCACCTACCTAATCTTTCCCTCCTAAATGTCACCATAAAAATTGTTGCAAAAAGTACCAAACTTTGGAGAGGTGACAGTGTGATTTGCTGCTCAGTACAAAATAACATCTCAGACAGGGCGCATGTATTGTAACCTCTTGTTATAAGATTATTGCAAATTTTTAAACAGTGAGAAGTGTACACCAAAACTGGAGATCAGCGAGGCCCCATCTGCAACGGTGAGTCCTATTTTCCTTATTCCAATCTGGGCTTATCTAATTTTCCAAAAGCCCAGATCTGAACTATCGACTGACTATCCATCGGGTTTTGCGAGTGTATGCTATCTAATCGTCCCGTATAACTTAGCGATTTCACGTAGTATCGGGACTGGTCCTTCGAGGGCTGCATAGGCTTTTCTTTGCAGCATTTACCGCCAAGTAACAGTGGAGTCGCAGTTTCGCGACACCATTTTTGGTTCTTTCGAGTCGGATTACCAACGGGGTATTTAAAATTAATATATTTAACCTGCAAATAATTATTATTTGCTTTTCATACTTTGTTAAGTCATTTGTACTGACATACTTTTGTAATTATTGTTGCATTAAAATTCCTACATAGAATTAATCATGTCGACGAGTGATGGTACTCAGGCTCAGGATCTAGTTAAAATCAAATTACTAGAATCTAAGATTAATTTGATGCATAATCGTCTCAATGATTTATATGAGAAAGCGAAAATTATTGCAGATAGGGAGACAAGGAGTTCGGAGGAGTTCGTTAGACAAACGGTTAATTTGGCTACATATTATTCACAATTTAACACGTATTGTGATGAATTTCTTTTACTTCAATTGAAAAAGGATCCAAACTATAATATAAATTTAGATTTATGGAATAAATTCGAAAATAAGTACTGCTTTGTAGTTAGTATACGCGAAAGTATTGTGGCGAAGCAAGATTTAGGTGGTACGCAGAAATTAAATAAGTCCCAATTTATTAAGCTTCCAGCGATTGATATGCCATCGTTCGATGGAAATCAAGAGAATTGGTCGGTATTTTATGAAGCATTTAAATTAAACATCCACTCTAATGAAAATTTGAATACGTCGCAAAAGATGCAATATTTGATAGGAAAACTTCAAGGAAAGGCATTATCGGTGTTTGCCGGAGTACTGCCGAATGAAAAAAATTATTTTGTAATCTGGAATGCTCTCGAAAAGAAATATCAAGACAAGCGCGTGCTAGGCACCTTTTATCTGAACAATATTTTGAATTTAAAATTATTGGCACCTTCTAACTCAAATGAGTTAAATAATTTTATTGAACGGTTTGCGTCTTCCATGTCTGCGCTCAAAGAATTAGGTATTGATGACCTAACCGACTTTATAATTTTACATATTGCACTGAAAAAATTAGATATGCAATTGGTGCAAAATTTCGAAATGTCCATACGGGAGAAAGATATACCTACATATACCGATTTAATAGAATATATTCGTTCGCATGTTAAAATTCTTGAACGAACCGGAGCAGAAAGTAAAGTTAATAATAATAAAAATAAGGTTTCGCATTCTTTCGCTGTGGTTGAACCGAAGTCGTTTGATAATAATCGTAGTAATAATAATAAATGCCGGAAATGCAATCGAAGCGATCATGTTGAATTGTTTAAATGTGAACAATTTAATGAGTTGAGGCCAAAGGCTCGCTTTCAGTTTGTAAAATTAAATAACTTATGTGTAAACTGTTTAAGCGATAAACACAAGACGGTAAAATGTTCATCTAAATCGGATTGTAGAATTTGTAAAAAACGTCACCATACTGCTTTGCATTTTGAGGGTACGGTGAACAACGAAAGTCATTCGAAAAACGAAGCTGTCACATTAATAACAAGGAATAAACATCATAATGATTTTACGGCGGGTAATTTAGCTACGAATGTACTATTGTCAACCGCGCAGTTATTCGCTTACGACATTAAAAATAATCAAGTAACCGTCAGGTGTTTAATTGATTGCGCCTCGCAACAAAATTTGATTAGTTTAAATACTTGTAATGAATTGAATCTTAAAATAATTCCTTTAAATAATTCAGTTATTAAAAGTGTTGGTTCAGTGGAGACACCAATTTTGGGGCATGTTGCATTAACAATTAAATCCCGTGTTTCAGAAGATAAATATAAAATAAGCCTATTAGTGGTCGAAAATATCACGGACAAGCTCCCTACACAGTATGTTGACACAAAGTCATGTGAGCATTTACTTGGTTTAAATCTAGCCGATGAAAATTGGAACGTTCCATCCGATGTCGATATTTTATTAGGTGCTCAGTTATTTCCATATATTATGCTAGGAAATAAGGTTTTATCTAAACATAATACGAATGCACCACCCGCTATACAAACGGTATTCGGATATATTGTAATGGGTGAAATACCTAAGTGTACGCCGGACGTTTCGTGGACATTCGGCCCCATAACCAACGTGGATTTATGCAATGCGTTAACCAAATTTTGGACAATGGAAGACATGCCTATTAAGTCATTGATGAGTGCTGAAGACGCGGAATGTGAGAAAATGTACGTCGAGTCCGTCCAACGGGATGACTCGGGAAGGTATATTGTGTCTTTACCTTTTAAGATAGATCCTAATAATTTAGGAAATTCGCTCAGTGTCGCGCAACGCAGATATAAATATTTAGAACGGAAATTTAATACGTCACCAGAATTGCATCGGAGTTATAATGAAGTAATTTCTGAATATCTGGAAAAGGGATATATAAGGTATGAAGTTCCGTCTTCATCTAATATTGATGAGGGATATTTCATTCCTCACCATGCAGTTATTCGTAAAGATAAAGCAACAACTAAAACTCGTGTTGTATTGGACGCCAGTACAAAGACCAGTTCAGGGTTGTCACTTAATGATATTTTGTATACTGGTCCAAACTTGCAATCTAATTTATTTACACTTTTAATTAAATTTCGCTTATTCGCTATAGCATTGACCGCAGATGTTAAACAAATGTATTTACGTATAATGGTAACGGAAAGCCATCGTAAATATCAAAAAATTCTTTATAGATTTCACGAAGATGAAGAAATTGGAGTTTATCAATTTAATTCGCTAGCTTTTGGGTTAAATTGTTCACCGTTCCTTGCGATGCGAACTTTAAGAAAGCTAGCGAGCGATGAAAGAAATCGTCACCCGAAAGCCGCAGAAGTTGCAATTAATGATTTATATATGGACGATTTTGTATATTCTGTAAATACTATAAGTGAAGCCGTCACTTTGTCTACAGAATTAATGGCGATGTTCAAGTCTGGAGGATTTGAATTAGTTAAATGGTCGAGTAATTCTGCTCATTTGCTCGCTCAATTACCAGAGTCGCACCGTGCAACGATGGATTTCTCGGATAATTGTAGCATTTTAGGACTAAAATGGGATCCGATATCTGATTGTTTTCATTTTATGATATGTCCCACGGAGGAGAAAACTATATGTAAAAGATCAATTCTTTCCACAATAGCACGTTTATTTGATGTATTAGGTTTGGTTGCTCCGGTAATTTTATATGCCAAATTACTTTTACAAGAGCTGTGGTTAGAGAAAGTAGGATGGGATGAAGAACTACCCCAAAGTATTGTCAAACGATATGTCAAATTCAAGGAAGAATTACCGATGCTTTCTAATTTAAATTTACCTCGATATTTGGGAGTAAAAGAGGACTGCACGATAAATATTATCGCTTTTGCAGACGCGAGTACGAAAGCATACGGGTGCGTAGTATATCTTCATGTCACAGATAAGAGTGGCAACGCTACTATGAATTTGATATGTTCGAAATCCAAGGTAGCCCCTTTAAAAATAGTTTCGCTCGCTCGATTGGAATTATGTGCTGCGCTTATTTTATCTAGACTTGTTAAATCTATTATAGATACTTATAAAAATCGCGTTTTTATAAACGATATATTTGCTTTTTCAGATTCAAAAATAGCACTTTCTTGGATTCACTCATCCCCGCACAGATGGCAAACTTTTGTAGCTAATCGAGTTAGTGAAATTCAGGAAAATTTACCTGCGAAACATTTTTATCATATAGATGGAGTTACCAATCCTAGTGATTGTTTATCACGTGGACTATTGCCCGCTCAGCTAATTGATCATCCTCTTTGGTGGCACGGTCCACCCTGGGCTGCGAACCCAGTGTCCGAGTGGCCTGTCAAAAGCTTTTCCCCCTCAGCGCAGGAGGAGAATACTTTGGAATTGAAAAAGTCGCATACGTTCACGATAACGTCAATAGAGAATAATTCTCCAATATATAATCTTGCTTTAAAAATTTCTTCATGGCCAAAACTGCTAAGAATTGTCGTATATATTTTACGATTTACGCGGAAGTTATCGTGTTCAACAGTTATAAATTCCACGGAATTAAATATTGCTGAAATAAATGTATTAAAAGCTCTACAGAAAAAGTATTTTTATGCCGATATACAATTAATACAGAGGAAAAAATTATGTTCATCTTCGATTCGAAAATTAAACCCGTTCGTCGATCATAATGGATTGTTACGCATAGGTGGTAGATTAACAAACGCGAATATACCTTATGAAAACAAACATCCAGTACTTCTGCCAAGACAGGATCATATTGTCGATATAATTATAGATTTTTACCATCGTGTGAATTGTCACACTGGTGCTCATCTCCTTATGTCTATAATTAGACAGCGTTATTGGATCTTATCGGGAAGAAACTTAATACGCAAACGAGTACATGCATGTAATTTCTGTTTTAAAACCGCACCTTCTAATATTATACCGCCAATGGCTGATTTACCTACAGCTAGAGTTCAAGAAGCAAAAGCATTTACACATACTGGTGTAGATTTTGCCGGACCGATAAAGATAACCCTTTCTAGGCGTCGTGGAGTAAAAAGTCAAAAGGCATATATATGTCTATTTATTTGTTTAACGACGAAGGCTATACATATAGAATTGGTATCAGATCTAAGTACGGACAATTTTTTAAATGCATTTAAACGTTTTCTATCCAGACGCGGACCCGTTTCGTGTATGTACAGTGACAATGCGACAAACTTCATAGGCGCGAAGAATTGTCTTGATGACTTATATAAATTTTTGGAGGCAAATTCAACTAATGAAGTCCTTCGCAATGAATTTAACATTCGGAGAATTGAGTGGAAGACGATTCCACCTCGCGCTCCTCACTTTGGAGGATTATGGGAATCAAATATTAAATCCATTAAATCGCATCTGTATAGGGTTGTGGGTACTCAACTTTTATGTTATGAAGAGCTTCTCACAGTTCTGACGCAAATAGAGGCTTTACTTAATTCACGGCCGTTATGTTTATTAAGCAGTTGTCATTATCCAGAAGCTCTTACTCCGGCTCATTTTCTAATGTCTTCTCCGATTCAGCATTTGCCCGCTTATGATATGACTAAGGAACGCATTAGTCTGCTGAAAAGGAAAGAGCTTTTGGACCACCTCGTTCAATCTTATTGGAAGAAGTGGCATATAGAGTATCTTCACTCTCTGCAGATGAGACAAAAATGGAATAGTCCCGTCAATAACATTCTTGTAGGTACTGTAGTATTGGTGCATCAAGAAGATGCGTCTCCACTTTATTGGCCGGTGGGGGTTGTTGAGGAAATATTTCCGGGTAAAGACGGAGTGGTTCGGGTGGCACTCGTAAGAACCCCTTCTGGGAACTTTAAACGACCAGTCGTGAAATTGTGTCCCCTGCCTACACAATAATAATTATTTTTCTTTATCTCTATTTATTTCTTTTATTTTTATTTTTTCTTAACTATCTAATATCAATCGCTTATATATATATATTTAAATTTAACATTTTTATTTTTCACTATAATTCTTTACTTTATTTTGAAAGTACCTTCAGTTTCGGTAGGTACTTCCAAGGCCGGGAGAATGTTCGAGCAATTTTATATGGGATTGGTTGGGTATTGCATTCGCGGACTTGATGGGTAGATATGTCAAAATCCTGAATTTATCCCACCTACCTAATCTTTCCCTCCTAAATGTCACCATAAAAATTGTTGCAAAAAGTACCAAACTTTGGAGAGGTGACAGTGTGATTTGCTGCTCAGTACAAAATAACATCTCAGACAGGGCGCATGTATTGTAACCTCTTGTTATAAGATTATTGCAAATTTTTAAACAGTGAGAAGTGTACACCAAAACTGGAGATCAGCGAGGCCCCATCTGCAACGGTGAGTCCTATTTTCCTTATTCCAATCTGGGCTTATCTAATTTTCCAAAAGCCCAGATCTGAACTATCGACTGACTATCCATCGGGTTTTGCGAGTGTATGCTATCTAATCGTCCCGTATAACTTAGCGATTTCACGTAGTATCGGGACTGGTCCTTCGAGGGCTGCATAGGCTTTTCTTTGCAGCATTTACCGCCAAGTAACAGTGGAGTCGCAGTTTCGCGACACCACTGATGACAATGTTTGAAAAAAATATTACATGGATTTTAAAAGCATCCAAATCTATTGGTGTTCAACTAACGAAATGTCAATTAGATCCTTAAATGTATTAAAAAGGCTTCGGGAAGACAATCGGACATAACAGTAAGTCAATCTAATATACTTAAAAATAAAATAATAATTGTTTACCGACCACAATAATAATAATATGCCCGGCGGCGTTTATTTGAACCACGTGACTTACTATCCAAATTAAAAGTAATATACTTTCGGGGCCGAGCATTGCAGGCAGGTAGATACTACCTTAGAGAAAAGGTTTAATGTATAATGAATAAGAACGAGAAAACGGTACGTGACCGCCGAAGTAGCGCCTCATTACAGGCTTTTCTACGCCGAAAAAAAACGGTTCATCTTCGAGATTAAAACGCGTGACCCCTCTGACGAAAGGTTAGGCTCCTGACCGGGATGCGTGGGGATCCCAGTTCGAGTCCCGGCTTGGCTCTTTAATAGCCAATAATAACAAATAATGGCCACAAAAACAATAACTTTAAATTATAGGTTCTATCTATCCAACTACCTCAAACAGACTCCCAAAACTACGTCTAGTCGGTTATGGCAGTGGCGGACCGTGAGCTGTTTTAACAAGGTTGAATTGTATTATTATAATTATTTATTATTTAACAACGGAATATTATTCCAATCAGAGTACAATTTAGTCGCCGTATCACCATGTTCAATCAGTGCAAAATTCATTGGTTAAATTATTAGCTGAAAAACATTTATACAAAGAAAGGCATAATATTCCATACTTTTATCAAAGTCTCAAAATTCTTTCAGTGAGAGCAATTCTGGGGTACAAAATTATATTTCAGCACATAAATAACCCTTTATATAAAAACAGGCTGGAACACAACCATAATACTCGCTTTGACTTTTATGATGGACTAATCCTCTTTTTAAAAAATTCGCAATCCTAGACATTAGACAATTATACGTTAAGACAATTCTCATACACATAAGGAAAAAATGATTTAACACTCAAAACTCAACAAAATATTTACACCCGCTATTCATCACACCAAAAATGCAAAATTCCTCCAACAAAAACAGCTTTCGCCCAACGACAGTTCTCTTACATCGCGCCTAAAATGTTCAACTTACTGAGTATTGATATTAAGACATCGAAAACTGATGATCTTTATGCCATTAATATACAGAACTGGTTATTTACTCAGGGAAGGAAATATTATAAAGAATGCCTTACATCTTAAAAACTGTTCTTATTTTTTCATATTTCTCGAGTAAAAAATCTTATCTCTAAATTAATTTTCAACCAAAACCTTATATTACGCTGATGCTTTTTTTTTCATATTTTTTGACATTGTTCGTCCATTTCATATGCTGCCTAGGAATACTTGCTTTTGTTTTTTGGGGTCTAAGACTATCATTGTTCATCTGTATAGATGATTTCTTATTTTTTATTTCTATTATCCTTAAAATATTATTATTTGCTACTTTTATTCTTATTTGTTATTTTATTTTATTCTTATTTATACAAGATTCACCTAGTTTAACTCCTTTCCTGTATGTGATCATGTACATAATACTAGTATGAATATTTTCCTTAATATGTATGCTATATGCTTGTACTTTCATCTACATATATATGGATGATTATTAATATTATATACTTAATATTTTATGAATCTTGACTACCATAATACGGGCATTTGCCTAGCTTGGTAGTCGAAATACCATATAAAACAATCCTGTAATAAACAAAATGAATAAAGAAATTTAAAAAAAAAAAAAATTGTACCTAAGCATTCAAATAAATATGGACAAAGAACGTTAAATTACATGATTCCCAGTTGTTTAAATATGTTACCTGCTGAAATTAAAAACTGTGCCCAAAACAAACGACTGATGATTTGTATTAGCTTACAATGACATATTAGATTTTTAAATGTAAAGAACCCGTTAGGCAAACTGCTAAAAAGCAGTTTATCGTGACTTTTTGTCTTATATTTGTAAAGTGTTTAAAATAAATAAAAAAAGCATTTAGGCAGGTGACTCTTCAATAATAGTTTTAAAGCATTTAGAGAACAGCCACATACACCCGAATGTTTTATTTTTTGTTATTTTTAACCTGACAATATTTTAGAATATCCTACTACCACCATAGTAAGTGGAAAACATTGCTTGTGTTATGATGGAGGACTTAGCCCGTCAAGGAATCGAACACGCGACGCCTGTTAAACACGGGACTCAAACGCGATACCAACTCAACCATTGACCGGCGTTTGCAAGTTCACTTAACAGCACCACTCCCCTCGTCATGCTACACTTTGCCAGGACGTCAGTTCTGCAGTTCGGTACTCTGAACAGGTCATGGTATCGACTCCGGCAGTGGTGGTCTGGTGCATATAAGTCTTAGCTTTCCAAGAGGAATGGGCTATCGATGAAATTGTCCCATAATTTGAAAGACAAATAGCTAGACTTGCTTTCCACCTAGTTTCCAGACTCACAGAAACAGTTTCTTCAAGTATGTAATGTCATATGGTGCAAGAACCTTGGATAGGTTCCACGCGTCAACGTATAGACATGTACCTGAGGAATTTCTCCTGGACTTGCTCCAACATATCAATGTACTTCCGGTAGTATAGTGCCCAAACATCGTTCCAGTACTCCAGTTTGCTTGCCATCGAATAATGCTAGCATAGCTTTTTGGTTAGGTTAATCACTTCTTGCTCCACGTCCTGTTCCACGTCACGTTATGAAGAATAGTAGGTATTGGTAGGTAGTGACAAAAAAACTGCTTTATACAGTATTGAATCCAACCAATGTATTACATCATTAGGAATGTGGAGACCTCCGTCGCAAAGCGATAAACTTTTTGGTTTACATATAGAATTTGCACTAAATTTAATAAATTTTGCCCTTCGCTGCTCCAGAGAACAATATACCCTCAGAATCAATTTAGTGAGAGACCGCCATTATGAAGTTGAAACGTTGCGCCTGGCTTGAAATTGCTTTAGCCATATTAGTGACAAGATAAGCTAGGTGCTTTCCAACCTTCCTCAGCCTCACAATTGACAAACTTTTTTAAGTTACTAATTCATGTATAAGAAATTGTAACCATTTCACGTTGGCAAGCACAGTAAATAAATAATTAAATTAATACGTAAATAAATAAACTGATAGATAAATAAATAATTTGGAAATATCATGGTCCCACTCAATACTAAAATGGTTTATGGTATGTATCTCTTTGTTTCCAAAATTTTTTGTTTTATTTTCCTCTTCTGTTTCTTTTGTATACTGTTTTCTTTTTTTTTTTTAGTATTCAAAAATAACAAATTGTTGCTGGTTCAGTAGATAATTATGTCTTATGAGCGCCTTATATTTCTTTTATTTCCCAAATGTTATTTCCTTTCCCTTTCTGTTTTTATTTTTTTCCTTTACTGCTTTTATTTTCTTTTCCGTTACTGTTTTTATTGTATACGTACTTTTATTTACTATTTTCTTTTGTTACCCAAATGTTTAATTTCTTTGCCTTTACTGTTTTTATTTCAATCGAAATTCGAAAACACTATACGTTTCATATTCGATGCTTAACTAATTATAAAACTGTAACATATATTATAATTAGGTAAATGTAATTTTTCAATTTTAATTAACACTACACATCATCATGTACCTAATGCATTCGAAACCTATCAATTTGACTGTCCTAGAACGGGAGTCCTTCCTAGTTGGACAGTCAAAAGCTTCCTTGTACTGTTTTTGTATTTTTATAACAAAAAAAAAAATAAAATAAAAAACTCATCCCGGGCAGTTAAGACTCTTGCGCGGTAAATATTAATTGGAAAGAAATGGAAAAAAATCTGTCTTTGAAGATTGCAACTAATACTACTAAAATCACCCCAAGCGATGTAACAAAACTACATACATTTTTGACGGCCTCCGTGGTCGAGGGTTGTGGGCCGACATTACCGCCGCCGTCACCGAGAAATTTCGACTAAAAATTTGTTAGTGCCACCACTAGCAAGTGTTTGGTACCAGATCTCAATAGCCAGGTGCTTCACTACCGTCCTTTACCCCTTCTCCTTCCCCTCCCCACTACCTTCAGCCTCACAATATACCTAAATTATTAGGCATGCCATGGTCTCACCGGCTCCAGACGGTTCGGAGCAGTTATGACCCTTGTGGGGTCACAATCAAAAATATGCCAAACGTTTGATTTTTAAGTGAATACCGCACAAGAGACCCAACTGCTCCCAACCGCCTAGAGCCAGTGATATTATGGCATCCCCATTTGGGTTATGTTGGAGGCTGAAGGAAGTGGGAAGAGGAAGAAGATGGGGGAGACGAAGGTAGGGAAGTATCAGGCTATTCGATAAACACGTCTAAAGCCAGTTCAAGCAACGTTTCAATTCTCAATGGCGGGCTTACACCAGGGCGATACTGTGCTTATCTTCCGCTCTGTTCTCTTCACAAAAATACCTTATATTATTTTTAGATTAAATTGTAACACTACGCAAATCAATAAACTAAACTATACTTGATTTCAACCCTAGACCTCCGGATCGCTAGTCGAGAGCCTTACCCCTCGACCTGAATCCTCGACCGTCAAAAAGACATGTAAAGAAACATCACGTTTAAAAATATCCACTTAGGTAATAACTAATAATGTTAGATACGTTACAGATCCAAACACCACTTGTATATTTAAATAATAAATATTTTGATATTACTTGTATAATCAGTATCAATAATAAACAAGTCAGATGAGTTCTATATTTTTATGCTAATTGACGCGCCGCCTTTCTTGTTGATACTGGAGAGATACTTCGACCCAGACTCCCAGCGTCTCTGGACCAATAGTATCTATAAAGAATATTGGGTATACGGTATACAGAAGGTACGGTGTAGGTTATTACCAACTGGGGAAATAATGATAGTGTCTGTTTAATTCTATCGATTGGCTTTTAGAGCTTCCATACTATAGGGCCAATAGAAACACAGATTACTTTCTTTAGTCCGAATCTCCAACAAAGAAATTTCGTTAATTATTTTGCTATGAATAATTCTGTTAGAGAATTATTCATAGCAAAATAATAAACGAAACGATTAATTGAGAAATCATTTTATTATATTTCGATTTTCTTTTGTTTGTTTTAATTTTTTTATTGTTCGTATTCTAGATGCAAACAACGAGTTATTAATGTGTTAGATTTTTTAATGTTTTTTTTACTCATAGGTAAATGAATTGTACCCATGAGTTCTCTAAAGTCATCCATGAGGATTTAGCATTAGATACATTCTTATTTATTATATTGAGTTTATGCTTTATTTATACCGTTGTTATCTTTTTTATTTATGTTATACCGTTGTTATAAATTAAATTTGTGTTTGATATGTAAAAGCCCAATAGAGCGTCAATAAACAAAATAAATAATTTTTAGTTTCTGTTTTTAAATCTTGCGAACTGTATCTAAATTTCTGTATCAAATTGTTAATCTCAAGTGATCTTCGAAGTAAGTATGGTCCTGTATATTTCTTCTAGTATAAAATATACATAAAAATATTTGATTGTCTTATAATATACAAAAATGAATATTTGTAATTTATGAAAAATTAAAATTTTTATTAAAAAAGTTGTAATAGGTGGCACGTGAGCTGTTTGAAAACTGAATGTACTGATACTGAATATATAAAACGCGGGAGGAGAGTTGGCGGGACGGGGAAGAGGGAGAGGAGAGAGCTTTCCTCTCTCCTCGGGGAAGGTGAAAGGGGAACGTGGGAGGAGAAGGAGACGCAGGAGGGGAACGGGGATGCACGGGAAAGGACATGCAGGGAGAAAAAATTTATTTCTTTGAATAAGGCATTGCAAATTATGCCAGGAACCAGCTAGTATACGAGTACTACAGATATTAACTCATCATCTTTTCAATAAATATTTTTACCATTGTCACCGATCTTTATGTAAGATAGTTGCTTGTATATCTGCGCCGTTTGTGAAAATGAGGATCTGACAATATTTTTATTTTATCTTAGGCATGTATTTTAGTAAGGAATTTACAAAACTTTTTAATAGAGTAGTGATGGATTCATTGAACCCCCTGTAGTCGTAGTTAAATTTAGAAGAGGCGCGGGGGGCACACAGGTGTCGCTCTGCCCGTGAAATGTGAATGAATTCAAATTACCATATTCTGGGATTCAAACTTCGAACAGGTTCTTTTTGTCGCGAATGACAGCGCGTTCCATATTCTAAATTAAATTTATAAATCAGGTGCAAGGCGCAGCACTTTCAAGGACAAATTCAATGTTTTGATTGAATCTTTCTTCGCTATGTAATTTAATCGTAAAAGACAGTGTGTGAAGTGGTGAGGAAATATTTAGCTCGAGGCATTATTTTTTGTGGAACCCCACACCTTTTAGATTAATGAAATTTTTTTTGTTGTTCATCAATATTCAACTAACATATTATTTCACTTGTATAATACTAGTAGTTATTACCCGGTTTTGCCCAAATTTAACATCTTTATTTATTTATTGAATAATAATAATAATAATTCGATTATTTGTAGAGCGCCGTTTTTGTGAAAAATCACTTCAAGGGCGAATATTTGAAAAAATTGTCGATTCGATTTGTTTATTGAAAATTCGTCAATTTAGTTTTTTTTACGTTAAAACGACGCGCGAGGCCCTCAGGAAAAAATCCCTCAGGTTCTAGGTGTGTCATCTTTGGGGTATATCATTTTCGAGGATGAATCTTGTCTGAAGTATTTTAGTTTAACATATTTTAAAAGAATAAAATTAAATAGAACCTGATATTACCATTCTAGAACATACATAAATGTGCAAAATGCATACCTGTAAAATAAATAAATGTAGGTACCGTAAATGTCCCCCTGATGGGCTTCTGGAGACGGGCGACGATGAAATACCCTCCGTAAACAGATGCATGAATTAATTTTAGTGTTTATTATTTTTTCAGTTTCATTTCTCATGTTTTTCGTTTTTTTATTTATTTATTTTTATTTTATCTTTGTGTTATTATTCACTTTTAACCTTAACCTATAATTTGTCTAATTTCTTTTGTTATTTCAAAATATGGAATGTATTGCATTGCACTACCCTTGCATACATTCTGCAATAAACTATTGTTATTATTATACCTAAAAATGCAACCAGCTAGGGTGTAATAATTCATTGCATAAGGGCCAACTAAATTTCCCTAATACCATTCCAAGATGCTTTTATTATTATTAAATGTTTCCCTTTAAAATATATTAAACCAAAATACTTTACATTATATTGAACCTCAAAATCAGAAATTGTTATTCAGATTGTGAGGATTCATCTTTGCAAACTTTGACATCTCAGAATATCGTAAGGCGAAGTTAGAACCCCATCCAACTAAAATGACAAACTATACTGCGCCTCGTAAAAACGACCAACTGTCAGAAACAATATGGCAATAGCGAAAGGTTCAAAGTGGTGTTAGAACCTTGTAAAATAAATGGAAGCTTAAGAAACTAGATCTTAGAACTTCGTCATACAAGTATCTACGGAAATACAACATAGATTCATATAGATTCATTCATAGGCTATGAAAATTATTTTGGTTATAAAAATAAGTAAAAGAAATGGTTTTGCAGTTAAAGATCATTTAAAAAAAACGTCTATTATAACATTGTCAAATTAAGGTGACTAGTTGAATAAATATTAATAGGGAATAATGGAAATTACAATTCGACCTGAAAATGGCAACGTTGACCTAGAAAACCTAAGAAATGCTTGGAAACCTTCTTGGAAAATCCAGACAGAAAACTCTATGCTTATTTAATGACTCCTGAGATCACCGCTTGAGGTTTTGCTGCTGCAGACAACGATTTTCTGTTTTAGATTAAAAGTAATAAGTAATAAGCAAATGCAAAATGAATTAGAATATACATACCAGCAAATGAACTTGAATATTTTGAAGAAAGGTCTTCACTAAGGGCACCCATCAATTTAAATCATTATTCACGAGTTTAACGTAACTAATTATTAGGTTCATCACTTGACCAAACAGTTATTAATCAAAAAATCTATTACAACATTTGACTAACGGTAAAACCAATAAAATATGAAATTTCAAATAAAGAAAGTGCGATGAAGTGAACAGTTCGTTATTTAATAAATAATATTTAAGCCTTTAAAAGTATACCGAAACTGATTAATATAGTGGCTTATCTGAAATTAATAAATTTAAGGCAACAATAAGAATTTGAGGCTTTTTGCACCGGTGACCTCTGGCGTTGTATGCCACTTTCTTCAAGCAAGTCTCCCGGTAAAAGGCATTATTTTAGGCTAAATGATTTACACTGTAAGTGAGCTTGTCGATTAGCAATTTTTCGTACGCACACTTCATTTAAAGCACGGTGTAAATATTACGTGAGGAATAGCGAAGAACTTGACTTATTCAAGCTATACCAGCGTGTAAGAAAGAATCTAATAAGAAAAATGGATACCGTGATGAGAAAAAAATGGGAAATAGTAGGTTAGAGCATGATGTGTGTTTAGTTAAGACAATTTCTTATTATGTGAGACGGGAAGCTGGGTTAGAAGTTGGAACGTTTCTCGTAGATGACTAACTGATCTCATATTTTTTTTAAATGTGATAAGCACGAGTTTCAACTGCGGTGTTCTAGTACCTATTCTAGTATAAACTTTTTGCATCCGTATTTGGGAATATGTTAGGAGGAAAAGTTAGGAAGAGAGAGTCGAACCCGCTGCATCTGGGTCGAAAGCCAAGGAATTTAGCTCTCTGTCACAGAGGTTATCAAACTACATTCTTACTGCCTTACTAATGAAAAAAACACTTCCCAACCGTTAAGGTTCCATGCCAACTGAGAACGAACTCAACACCTCTTTGAAAAGTCATTGAAAGCTCTGAAAAAATTAATTTTAAATTAGCCGATAACCCAACCTAATGTAACCTATTTAACCAATTTTTATTAAATATTTTTTTATCACTCTAAATGACTTATAATAATAATTGGATAATTTGTAGAGCGCCGTTTTTGTGAAAAATCACCTCAAGGGCGATTATCTGAGATGGTTCTGAGTTGGTGTCATTCCGAGTTGTCCGGTCACCCACCGAAATTAATGAAGTTATGTATACCTACCTAATTATTTTGGCTCTGGGAAGATTTCAGACAAAAAATAATATTAACTGTGTAAAGTTCTGCGATCACGTGATAGTGCATCTTAAGGGGATCCAATAGTCCAGGGAAAAATCGAAATCGGAATTCACGCCCTTTGTGGGAGGAGTTAAAAAATATTTGAGAAAAAGCTTTTGGAATGGTATTTGGAACTTTTTTTTACATGTTGATTTCGTAAAGGCCTAAAAAAAACATTAACTCCTTTTTTACACCTTGTTTATTGTAATAACAAGGAAATTTAAAATTGATTTCACGGAACCGAGCGACGTGGAGTCACACGTCTGTTCCCTGCTCCGACCAGGGCGGTTCTGAAAAAAAGTGGGGTGTGGCAAGCCAGTAGTCCTTCGGTGAACGACATAATGGTTACTTTGAAAATCCTAATTAGTCGGCTGCCGGCCGTATTGTAAAATAACAACGCAAAAATTCATATTTTATTTTATTTTGTAAATACCGGGCGTAAATATCAATTTATTTTGCGATTATCATAAAAGAAACTAAATTTGCTACAATAAACAATAAAACCATATCCGAAAAGATGTCCATAAGAAGGAGAGTTTGCACTTGAAAGTGTTTTTTTATAGACGTATTACTTTATTTTTTTCTAGGCTTATTAAAAAAAATGACCGACATTTTTAAGGGCCAAGATATGTTCTACAAGCAGTATTTAATTGAAGCATCTATAATATTTCTAAGCGATCAAATTTTCAAAACAAAAACACGTGATTTTGTGTGATTTTGCATTATTTACTATGGCTTCATCTTAAACGGGGAAGTATATTTCTTTGACGTTGCAAATAAAATATTTTTTAAATCTTTGCATCGATGGTTCACTTGTTGTTGAGCTCTTCGAATTGACAGTGAAAGGGTTACGAATAAACTCTGAAAACGAACACGAAGGTGACGAGGTGGTTTTTGTATGGAATAATCATATAATATTTCATTATTAATAATCTCAATAATATATTTTTTTTACGCTGATTTTTGTGCAGTAATTTGTTAATAATGACAACTTTGGTCATGAAGGAAAATCGCCCAGAACTGATATGAAAATAACGGTTCCATGCCAACTGGGAATAATGTTAACTCAACACCTCATTTAAAAGTCGTTAAAATCTATGAAAAAAAAAATTTAATTAGCCGATAACCCTAACCTAACATAACCTATTTAACCAATTTTTTAATATATATTTTTTTTATCACTAAATGACATCTGAGATGGTTCTGAGTTGGTTTCATTCCGAGTTGGCCGGTCAACGAAAATAACTTTTTTTTTTTTTTTTTTTTTTCGTAAGAAGCAATTACTTTGTGGTTAGACATTATATTTAAAAGAATTAAAACACTTTGTATTTAAACCACGAATTTATTATTTTGTATATCTACCGGTTTCGCTTCGACCAAGCTTCATCAGGATATAATATAATAATAACTAACTACTAAGGCAGAGATATCGGTTATATATAAGTGGAATGACAGAGGGAGAAAGAAAATCACAAAAGAAAATAATTAGACAGAGACAAAATTAATATGCAAGGGATACAAATGGTAAACAATTAGTGGGAGGGAGACAACAATGTACATTAACAGAAAAAGATAAATTATAATACAAAAGAACATAATTAGACGGGAGCAAATTAATTTTATGATGCATCTTACATTTTAACATAAATTTATGTTAAAATGTAACATGTGTACATGTAACATGTGTACTTGTAACATGTGTACATAAATTTATGTTAAAATGTAAGATGCATCAGACTTTTTATTATATTATTGAATACTGTTGCCCATTTACTTATGCTCATATATACACTGTTGTCTCCTTCCCCCTAATTGATATTCATCGTACCTCTGTAAAATTAATTTGCTCCCGTCTAATTATGTTCTTTTGTATTATAATTTATCTTTTTCTGTATAATGTACATTGTTGTCTCCCTCCCACTAATTGTTTACCCTTTGTATCCCTTGCATATTAATTTTGTCTCTGTCTAATTATTTTCTTTTGTGATTTTCTTTCTCCCTCTGTCATTCCACTTATATATAACCGATATCTCTGCCTTAGTAGTTAGTTATTATTATATTATATCCTGATGAAGCTTGGTCGAAGCGAAACCGGTAGATATACAAAATAATAAATTCGTGGTTTAAATACAAAGTGTTTTAATTCTTAAAAAAAAAAAAAAAAAGAAAATAACATTATTTCATACTTGGAAAAGTTATCATTACACATTTTGAAAACAACAAGTTCACAAATTTTCGGCTGTTTCAAGTGTTACTAGAATTTGAAAAATACAGCCTTCAAATAAAAAAAAAACTATTGTTTTCAAGTTTAAACAATAATGCAATAAATTTATCGAAATCCATGTCAATTAATACTCGTTTTACGTTAAATGAAGGACTAATTGTACCTAAGCATTTAACCAAATATGGACAAAGAATGCTGGACTATATGATACGTAATTGCTTAAATATTATGTTACCTGCCGAAATTAAAAAATGTACAAATGGCTAAACAAATATTTTGTTGAGAAATTGGCTTGCCGAAAGAAATAATTTGTATTAGACTAACACAAAAATTGTAAAATAAGTTTATATATATCTCCAAAGTAAAAGTACCCATCGACAAACTGCTAAAAATTAGTTTATTGGGACTTTTCTTTTTTCTGTATAATATTTTATGTCATATTGTATTACTTTGTATTTATAATAAATAAATTAAACCTTGAAAAAAAAAAAAAATTGTTGATGTTTTCAAACAAAAGTATGATATAAATGTTTAAAGTATGACATAACATATTGCGCAATAATGTGTGAAAATAAATAAGATAGAACCTGTTTTATCTGGAAGGAAACTAATAGTCTTGGGCTGTTCTGGTTTACATAATATATTAACTATTATGTACTCGATAACCTACAATATATAATCAAACACATGAGGACTTCCATTGGAAGTACCTACTAGCTCCTGGCAATTTCAGCTGACAGATAAACAAGTTTAAGCTAAAAGAAGTGAAGTGGGACCAGCGTATCAAAATGGGAAGAAAAGGCACAACACATTTGCATACCAATCAATTTAAAAGAATGAATATGGTAACTTCTCTTATTTATCATTATTTGATAATAAAATGGGCCTCACTGGATGCATGGTTCACTCGTGCAGATTGTGATTATAGTGCTTTGTATTTCTAAAAACATAGAACATCATCATCAAAATACTAATTTCGGTCGTCTATGCATCCTGCGTAACTCTAGTTCAATGAACACGAATTGAACTGCTTTGAACTTTAGTGTCATTTTCAAAATTTGATCTGATTGCGTGAAGAATTCAGACATGCGATTAAGTACCTACCTGTAATATAATATTTAAACAGAAAATTATTTTAAATGATACTTTCAAAATTGGAACTGATTTGTCAAGAATTGAGACCATCCCGTGATTTATCACGGGTTTGTGGTATTCATATTATTATGATGTTGTCTCTGCCTAACCACGTCACTTCTTAATATCTCACAAATAATAGCAAATTCTTTTAATAAGAATACAGGGTTTAAAATTCTTCACCGTAGCAATAAAAGCAAAAAATTAGATAATTTAGAAGCACTTGAAATTAGAAAATCCCTAAATAATAATTACAGTATTTTAAAAAATCAAAATAATTTATCTTTAAATTTAAATTAAAAATCCCCATTTTAAATTTATTTCCAGTGAACCGCTCTGCTCTTCCCGGAAATCCCACAATTACCTCTCTCCCCTCGCTTACCTCCCACACCTAAAATTTGTATGTCTGACAATATTCTATGTCTGTGTAGTTTAGTTACAATATTCTCCTGACGAAGGAAGGTCGCTTCCGAAACCGGTTGAGTGTAATAAAATAAAAGTGTTCTACAACAAATTTACGTGTTTTTATTGTTATTTTTCAAATTCAATTATTCCTATTACAGTGCTCTTCGATTCTAACTAGAACATTTTTCTTTTAATTCAAAGTACTCGTATTTATGTTAATTAATCGTAAAAAGTACACTCGTGTTGACGTGTTATCACTATCTATCCATTCGTCGAAATTCAACATTTTAACACATTTCAAATCATACCAATTTTTATCATAACACATTTAAATCATACCAATTTATACCATAACACATTTAATTCGTACCAATTTATATCATAACACATTTAAATCATACCAATTCATATCATAACACATCAATTTATATCATGACACATTTAAATTATACCAATTCATATCATAACACATTTAAATCATACCAATTCATATCATAACACATTTAAATCATATCAATTTATATCTTGACACATTTAAATTATACCAATTCATATCATAACACATTTAAATCATACCAATTTATATCACAACACATTTAAATCACATCAATTCATATCACAACACATTTAAATCATATCAATTTATATCATAACACATTTAATCTTACCAATTTATATCATCACACATTTCAATCGTACCAATTTATATCATAACGCATTTAAATCATACCAATTTATATCATAACACATTTAAATTATATAAATACCAATTTTCATTTCCGAACAGCGATGTTAATTAGAAAAGTAATAATGCTCGGAAATCGTTATTGGTGGGAATATTCTTTATAAATGTGGGAGGGTGGCATTGATTTTATTTAACGATTTATACTTTCAACTAATTAAAGTATCACAAATAGCGTTAATTATAGATTAATCAACTCAATGTTCGTTCCAATTAGATTTAACTCTCAATGTAGAAATTGAGATGGCATACGTTTACATATTTTGTGTTATAGTTATTTAAAGCCTGTGGGAAAAGCATTATGTTTTTCAAATATTACTCATTTAATTGATTTATCCACATTATTTTAACTGTTGTAGACGTTGATCGGCCACAAAAAATGTTCACACAGAAAATTACGAGTTAAATTTTAGTACGGGAACTAAGGTAAATTGTATTCCGACGATTTAATTAATAGCGAATTTAATAATCACGAACGTGTATCGTACTTTCTTCAGAAGCTGGATCTAAAATGCCGCTAATGCAGAACACTCACTTCACAATCAGAATCTTTGAAAACTAGCATCAAAAAACATCTTGTTAATAACAACGCCAATTGCCATTTGTTTATTTTGGACCGGACGATTTAATTATATTTTATTATCTTTTTATTATGTGAATGCCGTTAAGAGTTCCAACTGCTCCTAACCTTCTCCCTTGCTTTTCAATTCGGGAGGCGGCCAAATTGAAAAGCCGCCTTTTATTGGATAACCAACACCCCTGCCTGGTCACCCCAACTGATTAGCTACGTTTGGTTACTTAGCAGGAATGCCCGGCAGTGGCTGTCGGTGAGTTTTCAGTCAGCTAGTGTGCTAAAATTGAAAATACTAGGTTATCGATGTTGTTATAGCTGAAAATTAAATAAATATACATATTTTTTTAAATTTAATATTTTGTATGAAGATCTTTATTCATAAAGATCTTCATACAAAAAGTTGAAATTTAAAAAAAAAAAAAATTCAGCTACACTCTTAGCACTCTAGCTCACTGAAAACTCACGGACCGCCACTGACGCCGGGGTTGATGTGGTGAGGTTTGTCTAGGTCTTGGCAGCGGATGCGTCTGTCCACTGACTGCGTGGAAGGCCGGATCGGAAGACGCCGGTTGCGGGAGACCCTCTAAGATGAATCTCTTTAGACGGACTCTTTCTACCCATTGCCACAGTGGAAGGGATGCTTCATACGTCTGTTGCTCCTGGACACACTGATCCCCAGATTTCTACCCACCCCTCTTACCCTTTTCCTTCAGAGAACTTCCTGTCCTTCCTTTCCTTAAAAATAGCCTCCCCACAGCAATCGATAGATGACAGTCCCTGGGGAAAATATTTTCCTCGGGCCTCCTGTGTGGAGTGTATCTATGACATCTCCAAATGAGGTAGGTTGTGAGGCCAGAAGAAATGGGTAGGGTAAGGAGATGTGGAGAGGAAGGTGTTGAAATACCTGGCTATTAAGATCTAGTTACCAAATACGGCTAAAACCATTTCAAGTAACGTTTCGATTTTGAATGGTGGTCTTTCACAAAGGCGATACTGATAGTGTCTTCTACTGTCACACCAACAGACACTTTTTACATTTCTCCGAGTGATTTTCCATGCAATAGAAATGTTTTGAGATTTTTTATATCTATGAATGAACCCACACTGAATAAATAAGAGTTTTATCCAATGAACCTACTAAAAGTATTTTAAACCGTCAATAAAAATAAAAGGTCTACAAAACCCAATGCTCTGCCGACCCAAACAAAACGATTGGATCAAGTGATTTCGATTTAACCATGTAAGTGGATATTGCCGTCAGTATCCAAGTTCTGGGATTGTATTTGTCAGCTGTTAACATTTTTTGTCCAGGTGATAGATGTTCTTCGAATCGATCTCTTATCTCACCATCTTTATGAATCTTTCCCATCGTGGTCCAAGAGATTCTGTGAACATCTAACAACCGTACCTACCTGTATCCATTCCGTCATTCCGTGGGACTAATATGCATGACTGTGTGTGGTATCTGGCCGAAGAGGGATAGTGAAATATGGTAGCGAAGGGATAAAGGGAAAACGTAGAAAAAATTGGGTGAAGCTCATGAACCAACGAGTTATCATTAAAAAACCGAAAGGGTTAACTTTTATTCGGGTTTTTAGGTACCTTACATCATCCAATTTAGTTGATCAGTGAGAAATCTATCGATGTATTTTATTTCTGTAGAAAACTTACGAAGGTAGAATATTGCCACAAAAATATTTTACACATGAATCTTGTCTCTTATTTATATTTTCGAAGCTCTATGGCTCGGTCGGTCGGGAATTCCCCAAAAAGTCTGTTGTTTTATTGTTGTTCCTAGTTCTAAATATTGCTCGATTGGGGATTCCCCTGAAATATTCCTTGCTCGTCAGCTGTGTAAATTGTTACCTATTGATTGACTAGGTGAAAAAGTTGTTATTCTGTTTGTGTTTTTAGAGAGTGCCCAAGATTTTATTCAGTTTTCGATTCTTTGGAGAGGCTAAAGAGGCCACCCTCGCGTTACGAGCGCCCCCAATCATAATAAATACATTATTTTCTTCAATATTAGGTAGGACATTATCCAAAATCTAGTTTGAGGATTTCTAATTCTCGGGTGACATCACGTGCATTATTGGGTTGATACCACGTTATCCGCACCGGGTGCCACCCATGCTAGTTACACCACTGCGAGGGTGCAGTAGGTTTTTGGTGATACATTGCTAATGTCCGAAGTACCTAGGTACATTGGCCTATAATTCGATTAGCTCTTCTATACAATTTCTATTGGAGGTTGGCAGCCATCATTGTGATGTGTAGATTGTAAGCATGGTTAGATACAGACATAATCTTGCATTATTTCTTTTGCATTCTTATGAGTCACTCTTCGATTGCAGTGATTTAAACCTCACGACAAAATACTGGAATCACAGTATCTATCTTGACTACCCATGACGTGCTTAATTTTTTAACACCAGATTATTTTTGATAATTTCACATTCATACGTGTTAATTCTAATAATTTCTAAGTTCTGCCAGTTCTTTTGATCAGAACGCCAGACCTTCTAATGCTGCGTATTTCTGCGAACTGAACCACGAATTACGGGAAAGAAATGAAGAAACCGCAAGCCGTGTATCGCGCCGTTTGCCGTTGCTTCGTTCCTTTCCCATAATTCGTGGCTCGGCTCGCGTTCGTGTTCGTGCATGCATACGCAGCTTTAGATGAAAAAATACACAATACCTGCGCTTCCAACGCGAACTGATTTTATTTAGGAAAGGAATGTTCACAGACAATAATAATTAGCTCTGCCTTGCAAGCTTCACTATTCAAAGGAATCCCGGCTCCAACTATAAATCATTCTTGAGATATTTTAATTGTTGATATTTCTTCTAATTACAGAATAAATAACATTAAAAAACCGGTTACCTCTTTCTTCTTTTCCAACCTGTTTTTTTTTGTGAATTTTATCTGCTTATGTACAGATTGATACTAATGCATTTTATAGCATTTTTTTACAACTCAATTAAACAATTTCAGAGGGTCAAATTATTAGGTATGGTTTTTCAGGTGACCGGCCAACTCGGAATGAAACCAACTCAGAACCATCTCAGGTAAGTCATTTAGAGTGATAAAAAAATATAAATAAAAAATTGGTTAAATAGGTTAAGTTAGGTTAGGGTTATCGGTTAATTTAAAATTATTTTTTTATCACTCTAAATGACTAATCTGAGATGGTTCTGAGTTGGTTTCATTCCGAGTTGGCATGGAACCGGTTTTTCAATCAGTCCAAGCATCAGTTCTAGTTACCTCGTCCTTTTGTGAAGACTCAACAAGATGATATTGATGATGAAAGAGCTTGTTTTAGATACTGCCTCAAAACGTACGAATTAATTTTTAATAGTCTTCCAAAGGTGCTTCCGTCCTTGGAAGCATTCATTGGTCATTTATTAAGATTGTCTTCATAGATATCCCCACATCGCTGTATGTTTCGCAGCTCGTGCGTATTTTCTGTTGATTTCGAGTCAATCTATGTAGACTTTATAGGTTCCAATATGTATTAGGCAATGTTGGGAAAATGGTGTGGATTGGAAAAGAAACATGTATATTTATAATAAACAATGTTTTATTTAACATTTTTAATAATACCGCACAGTTCAATTTTATCATGTAGTCGCATTCTGCATCAGGAACAATCACATATGTAAGTAGGGGAGGTCGAGAATAGTGCAAAGAGGAAATATTCCTTCAATTCAATCCACTATCCTCTACAAACATTAAGTATTCTCGAGTGCCAAAAATTATTATACAACCCAAAAAAAAAATAATAACAAAGAAGCCATGTAACATTCGATACATGATGAGACAAATAAGTCAATAATTTATAGATAAATTGATTCCAAAATAAATAATTAAAAATTGATCAGAAATTTGTAGACGAAAAGTAAACAATATTGATAAATAAAATAAAACACGTAGATACACATTACATTGATATGTAAGAAAATAAATTAATAAAGAATAATACAAAATTAAAAGGGTTGCTTTTGATTCTCAGCACCAAGATATAATTTGAATAGACTTTCCAAACCGGATTTCCGCACTAGGAATTGGAAATTACTACACAATGAACAAACTAACGTGATGATGTCGATTATTGATATAATTATATTTTCTTTTAATTACAAACACTATAAGTAGCGATCTCGATCGCGACAGCGTGCCGCCAATCTATATTTACATAAATAATTACAAAAAGTCTACGTCTGGCCATATTTTTTATACAAGTACAGGATATCGATAATAATTTAAAACATCAGAAAACGGATTCATCGCTTCGGCTCTTGCAGAGAATATAATTTATAACATCAAAGAATGGACTCATCGCATCGGCTCTTACAGAGGACATCAACAGAAAGGCATTTTTTCAATTTTCAAAATGTACGCATTTTTTCAAATTATTTATTTATTTTTATTTTTTTTCGTTTTTTCCCCTTTTGTCAATATTCTGCGGAGATGCACGATTTACAAATGAAAGTCCCAATCGTTTAAGTCTTTTGATTCGATAATAATTTATTAAGTAAATCTTACATGGAATTATCATTTTTTTCGAAAATTCAAACAGGAGAAATAAATTTTATCAATATATGAATGGTCAATTTGATAATTAATCGATATATCGGGAGAAAGGGAAAATACTTATTCGGTTAAGTACAAAATTACATGTGAACTTTCATATTCTACATTTGAGTTAAAATCGGGATAACCGACACCTTGTTTCTGACTAAGCGCAGAGTTTAAGTGTTGTACAAGTTTGTCACTTGTTTAACGACTCCAACCTGTAAAACGGTTGATCTACTCTTAGCGAAAAGCTTACACATCATATTTTCCGTAGGTACAATGCAGTAACTATTTGGAATGACAAAACTCTGCGGATAATATGGAAGCTTTTCAAAGATCGGATGTCGCGATTTTGGATATAAAACTTTTGATATAATTTTTGTTTATGACTTAGTTTTCATTAACTTATCTAATCGTATTAAGTTACTTATAATTTACATAACAGGAACATGGTTTAGCGATATAACAATCGTACAATCCAACATCATTGCCTTCAAAAGAAGAAAAATAAAATACTGAAAAAAGTTTAAGAACACTCGCGGACAGCGAAGTATTAAAAAATATTTAAAATGAAATACAAATAACTGAGATAAATTTACAGATTTTTCAGAAATATCAGTCCAAAAGATTTAAGTCCGTTTTACTGTGACGCGGGGTACCGCAGGGCTCACTAGCGAGCCCGCTTTAATAAAGTGAAGGCTTTAACTAGGTGAGAATCAGTGGGACTTGACTTGTAGTAAAATTAAGTGTACATTTTTATTCTTAAGAAAACATGATCACATCTTTTTAAAATGTCCACTTCATTAGTGTCAGGGCTTTAAGTCGGGGGGTTAGACGAATCAAAATCTATAGACTTTTTGGCTCGCCTGAGATCATAGCGCCCGGTGCCCTCTTCCCAAAATGCTATCAACGTTGTAGTATTTATTACATGCATTCAAAAATATATAAGCCACATTTCATTTGGATAATTAACATTCTATGTCATCAGATGACACAGAATATTGATTGTCAAATAAAGGTTAAAGTGAAAGTCGTTTATCAAAATAATTGATCCAAAAACTCAGTCGAAATGCATAAAATAAAGTATGCACAAAAATGGTGTTTACCTTCTTAATAAAAGTACGCATATTTTTCAAGTGCATAATAAACAAGGGTAAGGAGAATGATTTCATTGATTAAAAAATATCTTGCGATTCGAATTTTTTTTGATGACTTGACGAATGTAAAAGCAGGAATTGTTGATTGAATGAAAGAGTCGATAGCCAAATAATAGGAAGAAGGCAACATTAGTGCTAACAGCAGTCACCCCCTAGCCCCTAGCAGGCAATAATTAGCCCCAACCATTTCAACATTCGGGACTAAATATTCTATTATTTACACTCGAGGCACGGGGCCGCACAGCCCTGGATTTAACCATAGATACAATCCTTAATCTAAACATAACCTTCGTGAAAAACTAGCAGGTAGGGCATGCAAAATAAATTAGTTTTAGTCTATGCAGCTGTACAGATCTGTAGGGCGGTACGCCGATTCAGCGGGCGATCGGAGATAGGACCTCCATCCAACTTCTGTCGCAATTTTAATATTGTTCAACAACAAACTGTCCACCGAATCCAATTTTCATAATAGTCACTTATTTCGCAGTACGCACTAGTCAATGTTCTTCTCGTCACTTGAATAAAGGGTTAACTGTTTTTATTCTTCGTGTCCATCACTCGTGTTCAAACAAACCCGTCGTCATGCCGACGCGACACCGCGCGCAGTTGTTCGTAATCGTGTTCATTTGTCTTTTCACTTCACTTGTCTATTCACAGATTGAAAATAATTACAGGTTGACGGATTCTATGTACAATGTCACTAAGTCTAAGCGCTCGGCCTGTCGCTAGACCTGCGTGGCAAACGTCCCAGGGTCCGGCCTGAGGTAGTGGTCCTCGATGACGTAAATACTACCCGCCTTCTCTGACCCGCCAGCCGGCCTTTTCACGAGGGATGCATCACTGAAACAAACAAAGTGTTACATTAGAAACTTACTTGTGCAGTATAGTCTGTTGTTGTTGTTATTGCAATAAGATTGGACAGTTAGGACAGTAGTTAGTATAGATACGTAAACATTGAAGATAATTACCTCGCTGTGCAGAGTGAATCCGACGAGAGCAGGCTGAGCCTGGCAGACAGCAGGCGGGCTGCTGACTCTGTGTTGAGCTGCTTGTGAGATCTCGCTCGGGACAAAGGCCCTCCTCCCCCTCCCCCGCCCTTGCCCGAGCACTCTGACTCCGCGAGGCTCACGTTGTGCGCGTTCTGGCACTCGGACAGCTCCGACACGTGACTGTTGGAGGCTGTTACGTTGTTGATGCACTTGCCCCACGTGTTCTTGATGACATGGGGGTCTCGCTTGGATAGAGAGACGTGTGCATTCCTCTCGTTCTGCAGGCGCGCTTCTCTGTCGGCCGCCGCCCTTCTTCTCTTGCGTCTGATCTGTAGGCAAGCAGCCACTACCGCCCCGCATATCAGCAGAGCGGGCAGACCGCCAGCCAGCGCTGCGATGGCCGCCACATGCTGGGCCGACAGGGTACCTTCAGTTCCAACTTGCCGGGATAAGCTGCCGGCTCCAGCCCTTCCGGAGCCCGCCGCCACCACACCGTCGGCAGACTCATCACACCTCCAACCACTCCACCCACCGGCGCACGCGCACGTAAAGTTATTCACTCTGTTTATGCATGTTCCTCCATTAAGGCAAGGGGAAGATAGACACTCGTCAATATCGACACTGCAGTCTTTTCCGGTAAAACCGGCACGACATGTGCATCGGTAGTCATTGTCCAAATCGGCGCAAGTACCGCCATTAGCACAAGGTAGAGTCAGACACAAGTTAACTTTCGTTTGGCACAGACGATCAATGAATCCGGGTACGCATTGGCAACGAAATGCCCCAACAAGATCCACACAAGTTCCCCCATTGAAGCAGGGGTTACCGTGACAATCATCTTCGTCGGTTTCGCAGTGATTGCCGATGAAGCCGTTGGGACACTTGCAAGTATGGCCACCTCCTGGTAACTTGGAGCAAACTCCACCATTGAGGCAAGGTGTTGAAGCGCAGTCATCTAATTCCCTCTCACAATCTGTTCCCGTGTGTCCAGCAGGGCAGGCGCAACTGTATCCACCAGGCCTCTCGCGACAGGTTCCTCCGTGTCTACAAGGGTTATCTGTGCAGGTGCGAGATGCTGTTTGACAGTGGGCACCATTCCATCCATCGACACACTCGCAGCGGTAATGGGAACCGCCTTCTCGGCAAGTACCACCGTTCTGGCAGGGCTTATTGGAGCAACCGTCAACTTCCAGCTCACAGTCAGTGCCCGTAAATCCCGCCGGGCAAGCGCACGTATAAGAACCCTGTCCGGTGTTGAAGCAGGTTCCATTATTGTGGCAAGGTCGATGGTTGGTGCAATAGTTTAGGTCTTGGTTGCAGAAGAGACCACCCCAGCCTTCATCACAGAGGCAATCCCAGGATTTTTGACACGACCCGTGCATGCAGCCAGGGTAACGTTCACATTCGTCACATAACCGGCCGACCCATCCAGAATGACACCTGTGAAAAAGAAAATGAAAAATTAGTAAACTGGCAAAGAGCTGTCAAATATATGAAATGTTGCGGTATTCACATAAAAAAATATGTCCCAAGCAAGAGTGTATGTGTTGAAATAGGTTTCATGTCGGTACGAAATGAGAACAAAATTAAGAACAGAAAGTCAGGGAATGTCGACTAGAATCGGGCGGAGTCGATCGGCCGCCGCCTCCCCTCGGCCCTGCCCACCGCGGAGTGGATACAAAGCAAAAAGGATGACCTATAAATAACAAAGTCCGCGCGCATCTCGGGATGCGCAATAATTTAGCATTCCTCGCGATCTGGCAATCGTCGTCTTCCTCTTTCCACTGGAATTTACATTCGGAGAGAGAAGGACGGTCGCTCCTCGGGGCGCGCGTTCCCACGGCGAGCGGCCGGGGTCAAGGCGAGGCCGCGGAGAGCCGCACACATCGATCAATGATCCAGCGATCGCCGATCACGTTGCAGAATTAAGCGACAATTAAGCGTTGCAATTTTGAAACCGATTTGATAAAATAAATAAATATCTTAAATTCATCGAAGCAAGTTAAAAACAGTAAGCAACTATGACACGTGTCCGAATTAGATTTTAATAATGGATGCAATTACACGCGTTACAAGGGGAGCATAATGCTTGGCGGGGAGAGTATTTTAAGGAACCGTCTGGTACAAAACGAAGTATGGCTACAAGTGGCACGGAAATGAGTCAAGTGGAGCGGGCGCCGCTGGAACTCCCGAGCTCTTCGGCTGATCACCGCTCCTGATACCACCACACATCCAACAGGTAGGTACTAGTTTACCCTTACTAATCCATCACGGCGGACAATGGAGCATTGAATATTTAAGAAATGACCCGAAAACTTTAATTCAAATACAATATTGGTATGTTTTATTAAAAAAAACAGCACCATCGCACTTAAAACAATTAGCTGTATCATTTGTCTGTCCAACAGACGGATAGTCTCAGACCACCCGGGAAAATATTTTATATAAAATGGAATAAAGGAGGAAGACTTCGTAACGATCGTTAGTGTTATTCAATACCAACTTATGCCAGGGCGGAAGTCAAACCAGTAGCGCACATCGTAGACAATGAAAAAGTGGTTTAGGGAAATGGGACCAACGAATGATCTAAGGATACGTTTGAAGTTTAGTCGCTTACGAACCCAAAATAAAACAAGAAATTAAAGAAAGAAGCTCGAAGAGAATTATGACAAAGGAATGGTTTGTTGATTTCTTCGCGAACAAATATAATAATTATAATTACGCGAGATTCAATGAATTGAACGACGGCAACTGAATGCTCCTTGACAACAATTGAAGACTGAATGAAACGTTTGTCAATGTGGTCGAATCGACCTACCCGATCAATGAAACGGTGGATCGTAAGAAAAGTACAAAAAGAACAGAAACGCGTCGCATAACCGGGTTCTGAATTCGCCTGCAGTCGCGGATAAAGTGGCCGACCGCGACGCGCAAATCTCGCGGGATGTTCGCCATTGTGCGGGCACAAAAAACAGGCGCCATCGTCAAAACAGGCTTCAAATACGATTAAAATATTCCGCAAATCGATAATGATAAACGCGATTAATATTGATTGGAACGAACGAGATTCTCGTGTTTTGCAACCTCAGGTTATGCACCTCGTTACAACATTCGCGATACCGGTATGGAGCTGCAAAAAATTGCGCACGACAACATGCTGCGAAGGAATTACGCCTTCGGAATTAGAATGAGAGTTATGGACTGTGGATATTATTTACGAATGGGCCGGAATGTGCCGGGCAGGTGATTCCAATCGGCCTCCACTGCATACATATCTGCAGGTAGTGGTAGTGCAAGCACATTATTACTACGGCTAGTAAGTACTAGAAGTCCCTTCCAGGTGCAACGCCGCTGCAGCGAACAATGTTCACCACAAGGAATTTAACAACGCTCTGCTCTGTACGTTAATTGAGAATTACACGAGATTGAAAACGCAGTATCTTAACTACTATGATTTCTGATTACTAACGCAACACTCGTTGGAATAAAATATTTGGAAAATGGATACTTACTTGCATTCGTCGGGTTTGGAGCAGTGGCCGTGTTCGGAATCGCATCCAGGCAGGCAGCGAGCTGTGGACAAAAAGAGCACACAATTAGTAACAGTTAACACAGTTGGGAGAAAAGAAGAGCAATAATTTCAGTCTAAAAGGCAGACAGAAAAATAAAACACATCTCGGCGAAAAAAAGGACGAGATCCAGGCTAAATCCGTAGCACGTGTGTGGCAGGAGTCTGCATGAAATTCTGCTAAAAATATTATCGCATTTCGCAACAGTTGCTGATTGCATCTCCGAACTTTGTGATGCTCCAATCTAACATTTTGAGGCATTACTCAATGCCTGACTCCAACGCAAGCGTTGGTTGTCTTTTAACAAGAATACACAACAGCTAAAGTTGTGCCTATTTGGGAGAGGTTTGAACAACATTGAACTAAACAAGAGGGATTGGTTAGTGTCAGTGGCATTCCTAGGTCAAAATTCTTCGAAGTGCTCCAGTCTCGTGGCTCGAAGTTTATATTTCTGTTTAGATACAACGTGTTTGTTTACTCCTGGCGGCACGAAGACTGTCTGTATAAGACTCATTTTTCTATCGCCACGAAGATTGTAGTAAAGATCTAAGTGTCCGAAATGAATCTACGACATATTGAACACTCTCCGTCGCCCCTAAAAACGAGATCAACTCAAAGCGAAGAAAGAGTACTACGATCGAGTCCATACTGATTTATCTGATCTAATTAGTCACGTGGAGGCAGGTTAGCATTGAAAGTTGGTAAGTATTTTACCAAGAATCTTGTTCCAACGTAAGATCACCTGTTTATATTTGGATTTGTGGCAAGAGGCATCATCAAAATACCGTACTTAAATAAGAAAAATTAAAGAAAAAAAACTATGTAGGTAAATGTAGGGTAAATTAAATTGTGATTTTAACAATTGAATACTTTGAAAAAATGCTACAATATGATAAATGAACGGAATGTAAGAATCGTATCCTATAACGGTCGTGATAACACGAAAAAACCGTTACAAACTAAGTACATTATCCGTACATAAGCCTTGTGACCCCCCCAAGCACAGAACAAGGATAGGGGACTTCAGGAGGGTTATTATTGTGCCAACGCACTCGAGACCAGTAGCTAAATAGTCCTGAGCGTAAAAATATACAATCGCAGTTGGTTTAAATGTGATTTTTTTAAGAAAATACACAAAAAACCAATAAAATTAATTATTGCGCAATGCTTTTATCGATATGATTGTAAGGGTGTGGTGATGCAAAATTTGTTTCTGTTCTTGGCATTTAGTTCTCTATGAGGTAGTCATCCCGTAGCCAGTGAACAGCTGCTGTGCTGCCCCGTGTCGCTAACCCTTGCAACTTGAGCCCTGAAGGGACGTATCTACACCCCTTTGAGCTGGGGGGTTCAACGCGTGGAAGCAGCGCATTGAATCTATGGTCTGATAACCTTTGTCGAATAAAATTATTTGTGACGATACGGGTCATATGCGTCATGAAAGACAACCAAATAAACTACAGGTGCTAAATACTCATTTGTCAAGGACGGAGAAATAGTGCCAATTTAATGTATGTAGAAAACGGATAATCTGCAGATTTAACAAGCACACGAAAGACAAATAAACCGTGTATCTACCGAAATATTACGTGTACTACGACTACCTACCACGAGACTCGTGTAATTAATCGAAATAAAAATGTTAATACACGAATAATACGGTACTGAAGATTTTATCGCTGTTCCAAACATACGATACATCCAAGACGGGCAAATCAAGAGTCGGATGAGAAAGACACGTTGATCGAAGATAATATGAAACGATGGTTGTTAAGTACTACCGCCCAGTAATTTGGCAATTGCTTGGAATAAAAACCAGGGGATCAGATGGCTATCGGTTAATTGTCAATAATTTGTCGTTGATACGTTACTGGGTGTTGGCTGGGGATGGATGCAAATCAACCGCTCGTGAAGTGATCACTCGGTGTTATTATCAAGTTGGATGTTGGGATATCGGGCGCACGGGAGACAGCAGTGACGGACGCGAGAGAATCGTTCTAAAATTAACTGCATGTTACAAGACAAAAACCAAAACAAGCAATTAAGATTGGTGGCGTGGGATGACGGAGTGGCGAGGGGAGGAACAGGTACTGACTTAACCACCGGATGGAGGTTCGGATGTTTGCTTTTAATGCGTTTTTTGAACTCTTTGCGGTTCGAAGAGAGCTTTCGGTCCCGCTAAGTGCGGTATGGAATTTATCGTGCAATCATTAACAGCACTCGAGTAGAGTATTATATTCAGAATGATGCTGCACTGCATTCAATAACGACAGCGTTTATCTAGAATCCGTGAAAATTTGTAAATATGAAACGAACGTGCTCGAAGCGTTTATCCCAAAAGCGGAGAAATAAAGCTGCATCCTATTTAGATCGCCGCGGAGGTTTTTTGCTTTGATTAGGAGCACAGCAGGTAGAGAGGGTAGTGCAACCTTCCCACGCTGCCGCTGCGAGCATCTTAGCCTAGCTACCACCAGATCTTTTGTGGGGAAAACACCCGGTCGGTGCATATGCACGCCTACTTATCTTTGTTTGCGCTCGGTTCTGTTTACTTTTGGAGTGATCTCTTTCCTGCATCTTATGTTTTCATTATTTACTTCCTCACTTCCCATCTGTGATCCCGAGAACCCACAAAAAATTAACATTTTGTTTTGATTTTAAACCTACTGATTACAAAACCGCATTTAGGGACGGAGGTACCTTCATTCAGATGCGGTTCACAGAAGAATAGATTGTAACGTGCATTGCGGTGATTGCATGCAAAACGAGAGAAATCTTTCGCACGAACAGAAAACAAACAGATATGGAGGGCGGATGAAAGGGTTTAATGCGATCCGATCACGCCAAACTCCCGCGTTCGTTTCGGAACAGAAAACAAAAACATCGGGTTTTCGGTTGAAAACGTTTTCAAAAAATGGCTTTTAATAACAGGAGCGGTAGAAGTTCTCCATCGAGCAGCTTGCTGTAATGGCAGCTTAATGGTTGCAAACAGTGTGGGAACCAAACCAACCACCGCGCACCGTCGGACAAGGAGAACCAATCGCCGGCCAGTGAGCCGACAGCGGGGGCAGCTTGCTTGGGAAAGGATTGCAGGTGAAATCATAAAGAATGGACGGGTTACGGGATGTATCAGGCTGTGATTGAAAAAACTTATTATTCCGGCCGCAGATTACACAGATCGATCAACATAATGCACGGCTTAAATCTTCTTTGTCCGTCTTCGTAGGATTTCGTAAGATGAATTAATTAACCTACATAATCCCTATCCGTTTAACGGTAACAATGCAAGTCAAGCATCGCATGACTGCAGATTATCTCAAATTTCTAGCGAGTTTGTTGTGAGAATGATTTAGAAGAGCGGGTGCAATCTCCGTTCTGCGCCGAGTGAACTCGATTCAAAAGCACGAAGGCAAAAAAATTAATATCTAAACGACATCGAAACGTGTGGCAAATGCGTAAACGATGGCGCGGTTATCAATGTGACACCCAGGAGGTGATAATGAGGAAGTCAATTTGCGAGCGGAATTAATTAGCACATAAATATAAATGGAGCGCTTACATTATCTGATGCTCCAATTCATCTGGGTTGCTCACGACTTTTAGGCATCCGCCCGATTCGGTCCACGATTTTAACTCGATATGGAGATGTGACGAGAAGGAAAATATGCTTTTTAAACGGCATGTTTATCGCATGTTGCTCAGTACAACTAATCGAACGAACCATCTAATTGCACTTGCTGATTGATCGCGTGAAATTTAAAATGCACGGACTTTTTCTCATGGAAGAATCAGAACGGATGAAAGATCTGAAGATAATGCTATTACAGACGATTTGAAACCGGTGGGTTTATTTATATATAAAGCGAAACGCTATTTTTGATGGTTCCGAAGAACAATAGATCATTGTAAAAGAGATGGATTTGCATCAGAGCGTCCTAAGTATTTAATAGCAGTAATTTAAGCATTACCTACCAACAGTTTTGTATAAAATGCATAAAACAAATAAGGTACTTACGTTTAGAACAGTAGTCTCCCTGCCAGCCAGAGAGACAGATCCGCTCTCCTGTTTGAGAGCAAGTGTAATGTCCGAAGCTATCATCTCTAGGTCTGCAGAGACTGGCGCATCCTTGCCCATAGTAATGAGCATCGCAGGTAACTCTGTACTCGTAGCGCAGCACCCTCAGGGAGTCGGCAGAGCGGTGCTCTCCGGCTTGCCATTGGTCTGACACTCCCAAGATGGACTGCTTGCTCATCCGGGATATCAGAGAGCCACTGGATCCACCTACAAACAAAATCACAGGTGAGAAAATCGCCAGGGTTAGAAAGCATAGGACGCGAGGTATTCATAATGAGTGCGGGTTAAACTCTCTGTGCACGAACGAGATGCATGCAACCTCCCCGGTCCAAGCCAGGCAGGCCAGCTTGTATGATCACAGAACGGAGGAGCGGGTTACGCGAACCTCGCCTCGGGCGCACCATTTACTGGCTCTGACTCGCCAAGTTCCTTTCCCACGGTGCTTACCTTCCGGTCAGAAGGAAAGTCAAAACCCCGGAGACACTGCGCGACCAACATAACATAGTATACATCTCAAGTGGGATAATTTCCATTGACAACACTATTCCAATGCCTACTTTTAACGTATGTACAGATCAAGCCAACTATCCAAGAAAATTTACTTTTAAACAGGATAAGCACATAGTAATAAAAAGGGAAAATGATCGAAAATATGAAATAATTTATGGCAGTGCACAGTGAAAGCTTTAATTAATCGAATTCCATAAAATGTAGCTGGCGGATACGCACAGGATATGCACGTATGTTTGTACAGTGACAAAATAGCATAATACTCCGGACACCATAAATTCAAGGAGGTAATCCGAGAGAATTTCTACCGAGGAGAATCTTCGCAGGATGTGAATGTCCGATCGTTATCGATGTGTCTGCATTGACAAAAGTACTAAGCAATAAACTAGTCTGCCATTTACACAATATCAAAGATTTGTTTTTTTAACGTCTGATTGTGTTAAAAAACAAAGCGATCAAATAATCAATTGGCTTTCTAAATGGTTCAATGGTTGGCGGCTCAAGTAGAGGTTTACAAAAGCACGAAATATCCATAAAGATAATACACGGTGAAGCTAATTCCGTGGTCTGGGGTGGTGATGGTGATGGTGAGGCAGCTAGCAGCTAGCCGCTACACAGTTACACAGTATACATCATGTCGGTATGTGGAGCGACCGACTGTGGGATAATATGTAATTATGAGTAGAGATGAGATCGGCGGACGGAGGAAGATCAAAATAAGATGAAAATAAATAAACAGGAGTTTGGATCGGCCATCGGGAGGAGTTCGATAGGGAGGCGTGGCGCTCCCAGATCGCAGGATTCTCTGAATCGGGGATTTATGGACCAACTCGGCTAATTGTCAGTATTATCACAGATATGACGATTTTTTCTGTAATCTGTCGTATACACGGTGTTGAAAGTTTTCGACTTTCATTTGCTCCTGTAATGAATCGGAAAAAATAAATACTTTCTTCGCCATACAGAAAAAAATACGCATTGAATCTTACAATACACCGCAGACTGAAAAAAAAACTAGTTTATTAATCTCTGTGAGAGAATCTCTGGTAATGGCGTGATTGAAGGAGGTTTTTCTTCATCTCCCGAAGAGGCGATAGCGTTTGGGTCAATCGTTAAGGCATTATTACTGGTAGCGGTGCAGCATCGTATTTGAATATTTTACCGGATGAGGCTAGTGGTCGAGCATGCGAAGTTAGCCTCCGTTCACGAGCAGATTTCAATATTGCAATGCCTAATCATATATTCGATATGTTTTGTAGTTTGAATATGATTGGACGATGTCTCGAGGCTAGATCTCCATCGGCTACTGGCTTCGTGTGTGCTTGCTTGTGCCTTTAGTTCTATAATAATTCGGTTGTTCGGAGTGATGAGCCCGAGGCTAGATCCACACGCCCGACCGGCCGCGGCCGCCTGGTCAGTTCATGTTGATGCCCGCCACACGCAACGGTATTGTTTGTGTTGCTGCCTGCGTTTGTCCGAAACTTCCTCGTGATGGAACCCATTACCCGTACCCGTCCTGGCCCGGGGCACTTTCAACCAACTTTTTATAGACGATCTCACCTTCATTCATGAGCAGCGGGCGGGCTGTGCGTTATCGGAAAGAAATCGAAAGCGGGGGCGAAGCCCGAGGGAAGCAACCCCGTCGGAAGCTCGGCTCCTCAAATTATCATTGAAATTAAACGAGACTAAAATATAATAGCGATATTACAATAACACCCAGACGATATCATTCTCAAGAGCTCCATCCAATGTCCAGTAGATCCGCCAGGAGTTAAGATGAAATCCATAGCAGCAGGCAAAATATATATTATATTATTTAAAAATAATTATGGGTTGCGTGGCACGCACGATGATTCATTACCTCTAAAAGCAATTATAAGAAAATCAGATTTGGTGGATGCTTACATTCTCCGGGCTAGGTGATCTCCCCGGCTTCGGAGAAAGAAGAATGATAATGAATAGCGGGGAAGCAGAAGGGATTCGGATCGGAGGACCAGAATGTGGGCGTTTGGGAGTCCGCAGGGCGGGGCCTGGGACTCGGGAGAGCGGCAGAATGGGCTCCCGGAGAAGAACAAAGCCTCGTCATGAATTATTACCGGGATTTAATGAGAATACTCAAACTGACCGCAATATTTTTGCCGTTCATTATCGACTGATACTTTGTGGTATATTTATTGTTGCTACAAAATTATTTTGTTGAGAGTAACTGCTTCACATTATAAATCTAGATTTACGTGTTAAAAATAGGCATAGGAGTGCGTGAATTTGAATACGACTGTACAGCGAGAAAGAATAAATTATCAAAAGAAAGCTAACAGCTGTTTTTCGGCCCTTAGGCAAGTATACAAAATAAGATGCATTTGATTCCGAGGGATAGAAGGAGATAAACAAGGTAAATTCTTAAGAAATCGGCAGCTGTTCTCGGACAGTTGCTTGTCCTCCCCCAAGCGATATTCCCGGTCGGGGATGAATCTCGTAACGCCATTACACAACGGCCAGTTTACACCACGAATGCACACACACACACGTACAAGGAAGAAAAGCATTCAATCATGACGGGTAAGGAGTCGCACAAAAAGAAAAAGCTGTGCGCGTGTAAACAATTGCCAAAGAAAATGTTATCGCTATAATAATAGAAAAGTTACAATTGACACAATAGCAAAAGTCTCTCGCAGGAATTCCTTTGTTGGGGTACATCTTACGCAAAGATCCAACACACCTGGCTAGCTTATTACGCAAAACGATGCCTTCGAAGAGAAGACTTTAGGGTCATTTTCGCTCCCGGCGAGACTCTCGGGCCAAGGTAAACTGAAAGCGGAGGGGCGAGGCACACGGCCCTTCTTAAAACGTAATATTTGTCCAGGTTACTTGTTGTTTAGCCAGTCTGTTAGCAGATGCATGAAATCTTTGCTCGGATAGGTTTTACGTTCCACAAGACTCGGGCGATAAATCATCGCATTCAATAGGTACGAGTTGTTTAACATAGGAAAAGAACTACACTCCAGTTTCATCAGAGAGTTAACTGTGGCCCGTGGCAGACTGTTTGATAAAATAACATAATAAAAACTTAACACACATGCGGAGCGCATCTTGGATTATTATATTACTACGGTCTATTTTTATAAAGTGGGCTTACAGACACAGGCGGCAGGTTTAAATTAGTGGGACATCTGATGCAGAGCGCGCACGAGATATTACAACACCCTCTTCCTGTGTTTAATTAATATGATAAACTGCTTATGATCACAAAGATCGGAGGTAAACCATACGCAGCGACCTAATCTCAGTATAAACAGAGTGTATCGACGAGGATGCCGGAAGGTAGCAACTAGCAAGCACCAGGAAGAGGTGGTGACAGATGTCGAGCACATGTGCCGAGGAACAAGAAACTAATCACCTGCAGCATCGTCTTCTCCTCTCCCTTCCCTTAACACTCAACCCCTTCAACCACACTGTGTTGTCACGGTACTTCGTTCTCAGAAAATACAGTTTGTTTATTGTCCGAAATTTTGCTTTTATAGAAAGTAATATTAAATAATATGATACCCGTTGTAAAATAAATAAAATTAAAAGAATCGACGATGAAGGCACTACAAAGAAAAGTGGTTGTTCCTGAAGTAAATATGTTTTCAAATATAGCGATTATCGTATCTCATTCAATCCACACGTATAATTATTTTAGTTTGATAAGTTTTATTAATAAAGCGTAGAATTCGAGGTTAACGGGCTCAGTGGTTTGGGCCGATCGGGGAATTGTGCCAAAAAACCAACGGAAAACTTAATAGGCAATTTGAAAGTAAAATACGTTCAGACGTTTCGGTCAGTTAGTAATGATAATTGCGCGGCGGTTTGGTCTAGAGGTCTCGGGTTCGACACCCATGCGTTCATCACGGCTAGCTGTGGTGGAGGAGAAAACCAAAAACCCGGTGAATGAAAAAACCAAATCGACAAATGTAGAAAAATCAATCCGAATAATAAGAAACCGCAGATCAAAATGAATGGTGGATGGAGATGTTCGAGAGCAAGTCGCTCGATACGCACCAGTAAGTGAAGTAATGGCTGGCCACTGAACAAGTCTCAGTAAGTCGGAGCATCACGAGCACATCAAAGTTACACCCCTCACCTGAATTTTATAACTACCTATTAATGCAGGATGCTGATAACACAAAGGAAGGGCATTCATTTAATTGTGTTCGAAATATTGAAATTATAGAGTGGATGAACGTAGAATTAAAACAGGCAGCATACATCATAAGAGGTAGCTCTATCAGATGCCGGGCGACCAGGCGACCAGGGTACCGGGCGACAAGGAGACACGTTCCGTATCTCGCACACGGAACGGGTTTGGTCCGATTGTCATACACGAGTGTGTCTTGTCATAAATAAGTTAATATCAACAACCTGTCGCGGTCTGTGCCCGGCCTATAAACAGTGCGCGCTGTGACATGCCGTACTGCATTGCCCAATGTATGATTCACGCTGCACTCGCTCACCGGCTCGCTCGCTGACGCATTTTAAACGAACAAACAAACCAACTAACTATACATGAGATCTTATTGAGATAATTGCCGCGTTGAAAATATCGTCTCTCAAAACAGTTACGCGAATCAATTCGATGCGTGAGTCGGTAAAGTAACGAGAAACATATAACGTGGAGATTTCTGCAGAGGTGTAAAAAAGGTCTGTACATCCACTCGTAAACATGGCTACAATTACTGATACCGTCTACAGAGCGCGGAGCGTACGCAGAATAAGTGGTACTGTGGAATAGTGCGAAATGTCAGATTTTTGACGTCCGTCATCCATTCCAAGGGATCAGGGTGCAAGGAGTTGAATGCAGTGGTAATGCTGGCTCGCGTAGGTATCATATCATATATTTATGTCCGAGCAGCGTGCAGTGTACGGATTCAACCCGGACGGCTGGTGAATACCAAATGCAAGGCACACTGGCAACCGTGTGACCAATGTGAACCGTCACCAACACACAACACAACACCGTACACTACAGGCAACAGGTATCCTCTAACTCTAAAAGGACACGACCAGCGAGAAACGAATGCCAAAACGTTATTCCGTTGAATGGTTGTGACGTAACAGGCAGTACCGGTGAAATGTATGTAACAAACTCATCCGTCAACATTGGAATTATGTTCAAAACACGCTAGTCAATGAAAGTACCGATTAAAATAGATATTGTTTCCATTTTTCGAGCATCACTAGTGGTCTTTTCCAATCATTTTTGAGAAGAGAATTTCCTTTTTTAAACAAATCGATTTTTTTAAAGCGTTTTCAATTCAAGCTATTTTAAGAGGGTGGGTAAGCCATTGTTGATAAAATATTCGATATCGAAATGATGGGCAGCCCGGCGCAGATTTGTAAGGGAATGCAAGTTTACTATTCAGAAACGAAAGGATTCATTCATGCTTCCGATTGACCGTTCATTGAAATCCATAGATGCACAGGAAAAGTATTTTATGGGTAAACATGCCGGGGTTCACACCCGCTTGCATTCGCCATCAATCAGCTGTTAGGAGAATTGTGGGTCATGATTCCTACATGACGATAACATTGTGGGGAAGGAGCCTCGGAGTAGTGGCTTGGGGATACTACGTAGTTTGTATATTGTATTATATTGTAGAGCGGTTAATTGCGCAACTGTAGCTGTGTTCACTAGACCAGTAATATGCAATAGCTGTTTATATGGAATTTGAAAGTACGCATATCTTATTAAAACATGGCGTGAAAAGTACGTCGAATGATTACACCGATCTTCAATGAATGATTTTGATATAAATACAATTAGATACAATACAAGCATTATTAGGAGTTGTGAGATCGTCATATATATCGGAGTTTTATCAATAGGTACCATTCCCGCATTAATTGGTGCAATATTCATCTACCCAACAGTAATTAAAGGCGGGGCTAATAATTTAATAAAAACCTTATAAGACAATCCGAGCGGAGAATTTTAATTGAGAGCCTATTCGATCGAAGCCATGATCCCTTCTCACCGGAGAAGAGTTACGCCTCACTAAAAAAACTCCAATAAATACTTAACCTCAAATAAATTCAAAAAGAAAAAAATATCTCTGGACTTACCACCGGATCGTGAGGTCTCATTGGAGTCGTGCCAGGCTTCGACGATCAGAGAGAATGTGCCCTGTGGAAGAGAAAAAGAGACATCAGATTAGATTTTCCTGGAGAAAGAGCAGTGCGGGACTAGTAGGTCAGTGGGGTTAAGAAGTGTCTGTACAGTGTACAGCGCTTGGCTCGGCACTCGCAATCGCTTATGATGATCGATTGTGGACGTGAAGGTACCGCGGCGCGGACTGAATCAGGACCAGGACTCCAGGTCCGAACCAACAGGTAACACACTTCTAAACAATCATCATCCCAATGCAACGTCGAGAATTTCACATACTCCAATCGTCAGAGTGTATAGTATACACACGGGCTAGCGGACATGCCAGACCGAACAATATGCAAACAAGAAACAAAACTCGAGTTCTTCTCAAGAGACAACATCAATATTGACACACCTCGTCGAGTGGACGGATAAATAGGATGGACCGAGGAACGAGGCTTTAATAATGTTTTCTCAAGTGGTCGTCGGTTTGTTTTAAATAATTTGTTTGCTCTTTGCTCGCGTGGTTCGGAACGGACACGTCCGAAGAACAAGACGATTTCTAAAGCAGACACACGGCTAGAAATCACTAATCAGAACGAAGAACATAAATTCAATATCGAAGATGAAACCCAGCTATCAGACATCTAAAGATTTAGAATATAAATAGACTAATGATAAACTAATAAAGGCAGTTCGTGACGTCTGAAGATAACTGAAAAAATCGTTCTCAGGGAAGGAGATTCGAAGGTAGATAAAATAAACAGAAGTGATTGATGGAGCGTTGGCAAAAACAAACGCGAGTGTAATCCAAGGATGTCAAACAAGGCAAATAATAATCGGAATTTTTCACGGCTCGCTTTCCATTTTAACGTTCGGCGGTGGACGCGCTTTGCATAGGCAACCAGGCAGCCATAATAATGTATTATTCTCGTTACAAACGTCAGTTCCACGAACCGCTTGACAGTTAAGTGCTTTAAGTTCGATTTTGGTGAATGTCCAGTTAAAAATTAGGACGATCGTTTAAGTATATCTCATTCATTGAGATCTCGACAATAATGTCAAAACAATAGGTACATTGAAAAGCATCGTTTCGTTTCCGTTCACACAGTACGCACGACTTGGAAAAGGCCCGTCAGTCCCTTGGATAGACAAAAATGTGCAGCGAGACAAGGGGTTACCTAAAATTGATCCGCGCTGGGAAAGAAAGCGGCACAGTCAGTTGCAGTTGACCAAAAGGGTTATATTAGAATTGAGACTTGGCCGAAAGGCGTTAGTGTGATTTGACAAGTTTTGCTCGTTGGCCTCTCACTCTCGCCTCTCGCTCCACGTTTTGGAGCCAGGAGGTTAGGTCTTTAAAAAGCCGGAGTGTATTCAAAGCGGCGCGCTCCTACGCGATCGGAATGCGCGCAACCGTTCCCACCGGCGAATTTTAGCCGTACGAAATTTCAATTGGAATTAATACGTTAATCGAATATGGGGGACGCATTCCGCGCCCGTGGCAGCTTCCCACGATACTTGGCGGCGAGAACCTACTCGGAGCCGTAGACTCGGGGTGGCTGGGTGCAAGGGTTGGAACAGCTTCTGTTCCCTGGTCCAGGAATGTTTCTGATAGCAACGTGTCGACTGACCTATTAGAGTCATACACACTGAGTGTATCATTGCAATTGTATGATTCCATAATATCGATAGCCGTAATTACAGGCTGCGCCGTTGATAACGAAGCCTGGGAAAAAGTTCCCTGAATGCCATTGAATATCGACAATATTATTGTTCGGTGACCTTCCTATAATTTCATTAATAAAAAGTACGAAATGAAAGGAATGGTAAATGCCACTCGTGAGCCGTGTGAACCAATTCACGATCGCACAAACTTTTGTCTGTTCAATCCACTCAATCAGTGCACACTCGTACCTAACTACCTATTATTGAACAATCCGCGGACGCACAGTTATCATCAGAGCGCATCTGTATGAGAAACGCCATGAAGCTCTGGAAATGCAATTAAAATAATACAATGCTTCAAAAGTGCACTGTACCATACAGTTTAGTCCTGCCGATAATGCAAATAATGACTTGTTTAAATATTCTAACGGAGCCAAACTATTAGTTCCGAGCGGCTGACTCGCAGTGAGTAAAGATATTCGATACAAAGATCGACTGTTTTTTGTGTGACATTTAAAAAACGAAATGATATATCATGTTGTCGTAAAGTTGTCAGGAGGCCGTGGTAACATATTATTAATTAAACGTTTTGGAATAAAATAAAGGCTGGCAATGGAGGCGGCACCCGAGGTACCTACTAAGCTGGAATATCTTCTCAAGAGATAAATAGTGGAATCTCCGAATATTTAACGGGGAAAGAAGATACGACCGCACATAAAAAAGCGCGGTTGTCAAAAAGGGACGAGAAGAAACACGAAATACCGACTGGAAATAAAAAGCTCGGCTCGTATCTCGGTACAGGATCTGAAATTCTCCACGGAGATGCATCTTGTTGTCGCGGCAGGTGGAGTAAGGAGGTTGGATGCTGAACGCTGGACGCTGGGCGCTGGACCGCTGAGCCAACATCCCATCAAACCGGTCCGGATAAGTGTTACTGTCTTACCAGATTTACAGACTTCGCTAAATTTCCTCTCGCTTTTCCACGCGGCTGTTTTATTCGACCAATAAAAATATTTTATTTCATCGCAACGTCAACATTAAATTGAAAAACTTTATGAAATTCCGAGAGAATAATGGAAATAGAGAAGCTGCGAAACTATTCACCTCAGCTACGGAACAGGACGCGATAGATCTCACGTTACGGACCAGAATTAGCATACTTTGCAAATACGGGTGGTTAATGAATGGAATTGGGACGTGTATATTGGAGAGTGGAAGCTGTACAGAATTGTGCATTCGTTATAAAAGTGCCACAGGGTGACGGGAACCAGGAGTTATGTAGCGGCGGCAACGGCAAGTATAATTCGCTGAAATGCAGCATTGGCATTGTTTGAAATGTGGTCACTTGCTCTAGGTGACAGATCGGGTTGCATCGAGCTCCGAGAATGACATAGAAATGGTGCAATGTATATATACTTTTCCCAGTATATTTGACACCAACGATCTCGTATTCATGATTCATTGAGAAACGCCATTGCTTGGTACAAAACGCCAAGTCATATTTTTGAAACTCGTTAATATTTAATTACAAGTAAGACTTTTCAATTAATTCTAAAAAACGCGAATTTGATATTAATTAAATTGTGCGATGGTTAGAGAATATGATGAAGAAAGTGAAGCAAATACACGATAAAAATCCAAATGGCTCTGTGAGTTGGTTTGGAAATAAAAATACAATCGACGACGTGCGTACTTGGAAAAGGAGGGTGGCTCAAGGGCCACTGATATTACTAATACTCGGCCTCTGTTTGTTGCTATAACATCATAAAATATACATATTTATACAGTTCAATATGCATGGGAACACATGGCGAGTTCTCAAACATATAAAATGTTCCACAATTAACGGTAATGTATCGGTGTAAAAATAGATCTGCACAAGATGTATAGTTTTAAGTCTTAGTTGTAAGTAACTAGTAATAAATCTAGATAAGTCAATGGATAATTTATATTATGTACATAATATAAATTAAGTCGTAAAGCGCCATTGGGTTGATTTATTCACGAAAATGGCGCTACAGAAATGATCAAAACATTATAATTATTAAGATTGTTACCACTTATCTCCGCTTATAACAAAATGTCGATATTGGGATGTTGCGATCTTTTGCAGTTAAGAGAGCGAATAATCGATTGGACACAAATCTTCATTCGGAAAAATAAATAAGAATAAGAGACGTCTAGGATTGTATAACATCACTACCTGGAAATCAGTAATCTGAAACGAATCTCTAATTTGGAACTGAGAAACGATTCGAATTGTCTCCGAATTGGACCGAAGGAATGTCAGTTGTGAGTGAATGCAAAAGCATACAGAGTTTGGACGATGATTTACGACGAGTCATATAATCATTAAGTTCCGAGCATCTTTATGATCGCTTCTCATTGTCGTTTTTGTGGAGATTAGCCATTCCGCTTTCAAACAGCCATCGTCACTCCATTATCTGACGGGAATAAAGCAAAATAGCTACCGATTTCAGACAAAAGCATTTTAATGTATTTTTATTATTTTACGAGCTACCCGCACTGGAGTGATTCACCATGAAAGAGGTGGCGTTGTAAAAATATCATCGGCCATAATAGACCGAAGTGGAGGCAGAGCAATAAAATGTCTCCAACGACCGTAAATCTATGGGACAGTTCCGGGTAAATGGAATACACGGACAGGACAGTGCGACGTGATCGATAGAATTGAAACGTTTCAAGGAAAACAAAGTCAGTTCTAGTTTTCGGTAGCAGATTACTAAAGGTGATGAAAACAATAGGTACAACATTACGCACAAACAAATAACGGCGTTTGTTTGTTCGTTCCGAAGGACACCGTGCAGATTTGAAGTACGAGCCACTGCAGTAACCAGTGGGCACTCTAGGCAGGACAACAGCTGACCGGAAAGAGCCATTGCATTAATTCATTGTACTTTAGACAGATGGCTTGTCCTGTCTTGGCCATTAATTGATCGGCAGCAATTAAGCAGTCAAGATGCCTTCAGGCCGGCAGCGGGCGCACTAATAATTAAGGTTGTCCCCCGAGAGGTCAAACATGAACATGACATTTTTAACTTTTCGACATCTGCTCCGGATTTTTGGCAATTGAATGAGGTCTTATTAGGGCGGATAAAATCACCGCTCGTTACACAATTACAAATGTTGCGTTATTTCAGTTAAGACTAAATTTTTAGTACCCAAACTAAAACACTAATCAGCCTTCTTAGGCGCGCTGTTTGTTACTCGTTTGATTATTTATAGCGATCGATTGTATTGGTCGACATTTGAAAGATCATTTGACTCGGAGCCAAGCGGAGCGAGATCTTTCTCAGCGGCCGGTGGCGGTGGTCGGTGGAAAATCCAGGAACGCACACTATTAAATGATCAAATAACTGAATTTAGACTTGGAATTGGTGTAACTGGTAGAATTAAAGATAAGATGAGGACAGTGTCAGATCTGTAGGCGGTCGTGAGGTGTGGACGATGGAAGACTTAGCATTCGTCCCGCACGTTCATCCCACAATGGGTCTAGAACTCGGAACCCACCGGCGTCATTCCGTCATTCCTCGCCTGTGTGAAACTGAAACCGTGAACGGAGGAGATTCATCCCGTTACCAAACGGCGCGACAGACCGTGTGAAAGTGGCTTTTTGTGTCAAACGGGGGGAAAATGTAAACAATTTATTTAATCTATACTTTTTATCATCTTGCAAAATACCCACCAACCAAATGAAGACAAATGTATTGTCTAGTTGTCAAAACCACTTAGCCCAACCATGTCCTAATGTTTCATCTTATTTATCTATTGTCAGTCCTGTTTCAAGATCGCAAGATAAATTGCAAAAAAATAACTTGAAATATAGATCGCCATCTGTATTTGCTTGCTGGCTACCGAACGGTCATCAATCCCCATTGGGAAACTTCTCCCACACTTCTAATATTTCATCTTCAAATCGGTTCCCCTCGTTCGAGCAAAAAAAATGCCTTCCGCTGCACTTTTTTTTGCAGACGGACTAATTCTATTTCCGAAATGTTTGCCAAGGAACATTGAACAAATATTAAAGATATGAGAGGAAGATACAATTTCAAGCGTACGCTTTATTATTCTTTACCCCTCGGAGTTTACATAGTAAATTGCTACTTCACTAAAAAACACAGGATATTGAAGCGGGGCGATGGACAATATGGAATATCATGTTCGAATATTCAACAACGATATTATTCTTTGAGGTACAAAATAAAACGTGTTCGTGATGGCTGTTATTAATAATTTCTTGGTTATCAAAGTCATTTGACATTGTAAAACATAATGTCTAAAAATTCGCGAAAATAATGTAATTTCATTTTAGTGGATCAAGTGCGGCGATAGCTTGAAAATAAAATGTACCAGGAATAAAGGAAAGGCTAACACGCAGGGGTCAAAGCAAGTGTTTTTATACAGTATTGACCACAAACTAAAGTGTGCCATTACATGGTGGGCTATAGGATAATAGTAAGGTTGTTCTATTCGGTATACATGCAGCACAACAGAAGTATTATTATGAAGTCTGTGTTTTTATGGCAAATTCTTTAAACGTTCGGATAGTCTTAATGCCTTTGGACTAAAATGTACTGCTTAATCAGAGGCGGGTAATTACCATGGCCACAATACTACATACAGGGAGATGCCGTTAATTGTAGGAGGGAACCGTGACTTGGAGCATTCATTTAGCGGGCACAACGAGCATGAACTCTTAACCGATAAATTACCACGTAACAAGTAACAATGAGGGATCATCACAACAAACGGCTGTAGGAATAACAATAATTACACCACAAAAAGCTCCGAGAAATAGAAAACCAGCATCTGTTCGTGAATATGTAAGGCATTTGAATGCCCCTTTATACATTTTACACATACCGGTAAACAATTAAACAACGGAAGCAAAAACCACTTCGGCAAACAATGAAGAAACCTTGATAATAACGAGATCAGCGCGGAATTATTCTACTGATTGTTTTACTGATAAATCCGCGAATTGAAAAAAATTGTGATTAATATAGCAGATTATCTCATGGCTTATTAATAAGTAAATGAATTGAAGCAGCACAAAATCATATTTGAATCTGTGAAGAGTTGCTCTGCTAAAGATATAATAAATTAGTACAAAAAACGCTATATGCAAACCATCAAGCATTTATTCTTTTAATATAGGACGATTACCTAAGTTAACAGTTGCACGCGGATTTAAGCCTTATGGCTAAACTAATTTGACAGTTTAATCCTTTTCCTTTCCGAATGCTTCCCGGTGAAGCCTGAAGGAACAATTCCGCATGACATCTTGCAAGCGGCAGGACTGACAGGAGTACCAAAAAAAAGCGCCCCATTTTTACATCAGTGATTGGTCTTAAAGGCTTGTTTTAGTACAGACAAAACAATGAAAAGCATTGTGAGAAAAAATATAATGGATTTCTTTTAACCTTTATTGGCCAACATAAAATTTGATGGGCCATACAATGTTGGTTTCTACTAATTTAAATTGTTGCATTCGAATTGCAGAGAGAGTTGGCGATAAAGCACAATATAAAAGAAATTGACCGCATAATCCACATACAGAATCAATGTGAAGAATTGCTATTAAGCTTTTATAAATAATATCAAATAAGGAAATAGACATAATGTACACAAGTAGTAATTTAATATAAGTAGAACCTCCTCAATTCAAATATAATTTAGGTATTATTAGAATGTGAATATAATCAACTATAATCCCACTTAACGCGGGATAAGAGTTGTCAGGTCGTCACTAATTAGGAAGTTAGAAAAAACAATGCAGGAAGCAGTTGTGCTGTCGAAATCGTATCAAGGAAGTACAGTTACGATTGGCTGGATGTGTTTTTTCAAAGTCCATAAGACAAGGTAAGGATCCGTCAGTCAAGACGGGGGCCATCTGTTGGCTGTCACTGGAGCTTATGCCGGTGGTAGTGGGGATGGCCGGCGGAGATGGTTCTGCTCAGGTAAACACCCGACACATCTCGTGAAAACCATCTGCTGTTTCCTTTTGCTAAGCCAGAAACCATCAAAACGCCAAACCAATCCGAGATGAACTAAGTAAACGCTTGTTCCTTTAATTTTGTTTATTTTTGAACTGCGCGAATGTAAGGATCAATTTATTTGATGAAACAATATGAGCGCAGTAGATCGTGAAATTGCTACATAACAATGCTGAAAACGACTTTTTTACATTGAATTTAACGGAAGCTTTAGAATTGAATCCCCGTAAAAAAACACTTTTAGTTTTGTTCCTTTTTCTTACTACGTAGTTTAGGGGTGATGCAAAGTTATTTTGAATTAACATTAGGTCTTGGGTTGAGATGGTTGAGATAGTAGGGAAGTGACTTACCGGCCAGGCAAAGTCGAAGGGAAACCTGATGGGGTTGACGAACCCCTCGACTCCGTTGTCGGTCATGTTGACCGAGTTGTCCCCGAGCACCGGGGTGGTGACGTCCCCGAAGGTGCAGGGCGAGGTGGTGTCGATGTTGGCCTGGTAGTGCTTCAGGCACACCCGGAAGCGGGTCCGGCAGGGCAGCGGGCACGGCGCGCCCGGCGCCACGCGCCCGCCGGCGCAGCACGCGCCCCCCCGCCCCCGCCCGAGCGCGTTGTTGAACGTCTTCAGTCTCAGCTCGAACAGGCCGGAGCCCGACACCTATAAACAAAAGGATCATTACTATATGGAACACGAGCATCATCAATACAAGGAAATATACATCAAGGACAAAGCTAATGGAAAACTTGAGTGACTGAAACCGGCACCGGTGGGAGAATGAATAGATCTAATGACAAAATAAAATCAAAAGCCGTGAGGCACGAATACCGCCCGGATAAGTGAATAATTTATGAAGACTTCTATACGCTATCGGATCATCGCGGATAATCGATCGTCTAATAATAAAAAAGGAACAGAACACAAGGTCAACAAGTCTAGCGGGCGTGAGACAGCCAAAATTGCCTCGCAAACAACGGAAAAAGTTTCCCAGAATTCCGATGGCGGTAATTATTCATTCCCATATCCCACATCACTGCCGACCCCAAAACACATAACCCAGCCAACGGCTCGGCAAACTCGCCGATCGATTGTACCAGCGATGACCAACATATTCTGTACCAACATATCAACTCATTATTTTACGCCAATCCACGCCACACCACCTAGTCAACTTCTTTTCAAACCTACCCTCTATTAAATCGCTTTCATGGCTAGACATTGTGCTCAAAATTCGAGGCTCGTGAATCACAATACGAAACACGTTTTTTAGTGGGTCGAGTTGAATACTTAATTTACCATCTTACAAATTGAGAAATTGTGAATCGGGTCTTTTACTTATGCAAATATTCAATTCGGACGCGAAACGGGGACAGTCATGTTATGATGAATGGTGCTTTCACGTTAGGAGGAGGAGATTTTGATCATAAAATAAGATGCCACCGAGGTTTATTTAAACAAACTGCCACAAAAAGCGGGGGGTTTTACGAATTCACACATTCCCTTCTTGGTAGGTACGGGATTCGACACAATGTGGAAGTTATACTTATGCACACATCCGCTTAAAACAGAACACCCCCATGACAGAGGCAAACAAGATAGCAGGAGGTAACACGGTTCTAAACAAACCGGGACAAACAATACCCCTACGCTTTACAGATCCTGCTAGGACATTCGAATAGAAAGCTTGCCTAACTTACGCGTCAGGCTCAAAGCTAGAGTAGAATGATAGTACCCATCTTAAGTACACTATGAAATAACAATTCCACAGTAGTTAAATGCAGGGGATTAAATAGGGTTTGATGTTTGTCCAAGCGTAAAGAGCAAGTGGGGAATAGGGGGTGGGTGTCTGTAGTAGACTGTGGGTGAGGGACGGCCGCGGGGTTAATCAAACACCATTGTTGGTTTACTCGAATGTAAATTGACAGTTGGCTGATGGGAGGGGCGCTCGAGTGGACCGTTGTGTATTATGCATATTACACTTGTAACGAAATGCTTCAGTATTTCGCAACCAAGATAATACTTTCACGAGTATCTCAGATACTGTTTTGTCGTTGTTTAAACATGAACAGGTATCGATTCGACATAGCGGTTCTTTAATTAATCGGTGGATAGTTTTATAACCCCGTGTACAATCAGGGGAATACTTGTTACGCGATCGATAGTTGATTAAAGGGGAAACCGCTGAAACACTACACCTTCCTTTTACGGTGGCACAATGGATGAAATACAATTTACCCCGAGGTACACTTACCCCCACCCTTCCGACACCGTATCTACATGGGCATTCAACTGGAATGGGTAAGAATGTACAATAATTGTGGAAAACCTTTCTAAAGAATTGAAAAAATAGGTCCTTAAAAGTAAGACAAGCGACAGCTTCAAGGCCTTTCCCAGCAGATATATATAGTTAGTAACGTACTTACAGTGAACCGTTGAATCTGTCATTAGTCATTATAGCCATATAGGGAGGCAGCGGGTTGGAGGTCTTGTCAACAGTGAGTAGAATGAGGTGAATAAAATGTGTAATATTTAATGTCAGAATACTGCGAATGCCCTCGGAGACCCATTATGAACAACTGTCATCGCCTTGTGCAGCATTAATGTACAATAGGATACATTTTACAATGGCGCAAGTTTTTACATTAATTGCATAATACCATAGGAATGAGAATTTATAAATAACATCCGAGTCATAAGTTCTGTACTTCTTGAAATAATAATAATTGTCTATGGATGATGTCAGTTGGATTCCTCTGGCATATTTTCGGCTTTACTGAATTCGATGTAAATTCTATTCAGACAACCGTGAAACGTTCTCATTCGAAACCTTAAAATTCCTCGCAGTGGTACATACGTAGTCCCGGCTGAGTCATCGCAATACATGGCACTGTGCAAATCTGTTCGTCCGATAAACTGTAGGTACCGTCTTTATGGCACACCACACTAAGGACGAGGAATATACAACTAGCCGAGCACGACTTGCAGGAGTCGACCAGCGCGCGCTTCGCACACCGTACGACTTCAAGCTGATATTCGATGAAATAGTTGCAGAATTCATGGGAGAGCACAAGGGAAAAGATTCACTTTATGCGGTTAGTGTGGGAATTGCACCAGCAAGGAAATAAAAGGACAGGCTGTGATGTAAGAAGGCCTCCGGTTCAGTGTTTAGCGGAGCCGAGTTATGGCATGCAGGCACCAGTACCAGGCAATAGACACTAGGTAGGCTGCTGCAGGCGTGGGCCACTGTTGTGAAATGCTAATTGTAGATATACTCACTCAACTGTACTGGGTTATTATTTATCGCATTGTGTATGGGGGCAGTATTCGACACTGGATACTGAACACTAATGAATCAGGGATTAGAAGTCATTATGCCGCGCCCGCCCACATCGAGATCGATATTGAAATCTAAATGATTTTACTCTTCGGGATTACCTCTTCCCACGATGCAATCGATCTTTTTTATCATCTGCTAAAGATGACACGCTCGAAGCCATTTTTCAGCGAAAGTGTTTGGCAATGATTGATTTCGAGGTTACCTGCTTTATTTAACACGTAAATGTCAAAGCTTCAGCAATGATAGTAATGTAACACACCTTTGCCGTAATGCTTCCGTACAAAAACTCGAATACCTATACCGAAGAGCAGGCATTTTACCTTATGCCGCCATGATTTCAATAGAGTAGAAAATGAATTTGTAAATAAATAATGAAGTAGAAACAGCCAGCGGATAGAAATCGAATCGATAACTGAAAACAAATTAGGAGGAAATAATTGATCGACGGAGTACGGGAAGAGTACACCTGTCAGATCACGATGTTGTTTGCCGAACCATTAGAGAAGTTCCAATATTGACAGTGGACGTATTCCGACCATCTTCTGAGAGACAATAAACATCTCTACCCCGAGTGTATTTACGGTTCAAATTTGTGCGGTCACACACATTAATAGAGATACAATGGAGATATGAACCATGTTCGCTTTCGAGTCTACGGTTCTATGAATAATCAATGTTGTTATAACGGCAAGTTCTACGACTGATCTGTACAGGTGATTCGACGGACATCGCTGTCGTGTTCAACATCCAATACTAATATTCATAAGCATCGAGTAAGTAAGTCAGTATAGATGGAGACACGTAGTGAACTAAAATACTCCGGGATCTTCAGTCAAAATAAAAACAATCGGAAGTACGCTACAGTCGGTATTCTCAAGACCGGTGTAAATTTAGAATGGATATACACTTATTATAGTATAAAAATGTTTTCGCTAGAAATAGTCGGGTGGAGCCAACGCGACGACACGAGAGGCGCCGGAAACTTCACGTTCAAATATTATAACTGGGGATATAAAGATATGGCAAAGGCAACTGTATTTTTGTTTAACGTAAATCAATGTCCATAAACATAACATCGTAAATTGTTGCGTGAATGATGAGCATTTTTATTCGTGTTTGAACAGGCAGTACAGTTTGTTTGTTTGATCAAATGGTCGTAGCAGATTTACGGAAATGGCTCAACTTGCCTCCAACCTCCAAACAGAGGAACGATACAACAGAAGAGTTAATTGCGGCAGAATATTCACGGATCATCGTTATTCCAAGGTTCCCACGCTGTGTGATGATGCTGGTGGCTGATAGCACTTGTCTAGGCAAGGATAGAACTCGAGATACGGTACTCGGCCATTCAGTCAGCGCCGTCGCCAAAAACAAAGGTCCGATTAAAGGTAATCGGTCACAGAGAACAATAACTGCACCTAATTGCGGATCAACTTCATTTCGGGGGCCCAGTACCAGTACCAGAGCGCCGGTCGCAGAAGCGCGCTCTCGTCGGCCGCAATTACACGGAAAATACACAAAGCCTCGAACGGTTAATTAAATGGAACCGCCGAACCCATTGTAAAGTCACAGGTGAGCCAGCCATAGAGACAATGGAGCATTAAGAGCCTAAGGGACCTTCACAAATGTGGACATATTCAGGCGCAGGAGACAGGTGGTGGAGCCGAGACATCCGAGACGAATGACAGTTGCGTCATTTACCAGCCGAGATAATGAACCATTGTACTTTCGGGTCTAATGCAACGACGTACTATCAGAATTTGCGACCTAATGAACATCATACTTGATGACTGATGACTTTCTAAAACGACCAAAAAATATTATTCAAAACTGCAATCGAATCTAAGTGAGTGGCCAAGATAGCATGAAGACGTAAGAGAAGAGAAGCGAGCAACGGTCAGCATCGGTCCTCTGGACGGCAGCGAATATCTCGAGGAGAGCGGAGCGTGAACTGGGCATAATTTAATTTATTTTACTCGAACACTAAATACTTGGAACTACTCCCGATGTTGGATGGTACCTACTAGCAGAGGCAGAGGAACACGCCGCGGAAAATAAAGAAAACGTAAATATTTATCGCGGAGAAATACACTCGAATACGCGAAGAAAAACTGACGTAGTAAGTTTTCCTTGTTTGTGTTAGGCGGCGGGGAAAATTTATAACAAAGTTACTCATCGCCTTGAATGAAATGGAAGGTCGATCAACTTTGCGCCGGTGTTATGCATTCGCGAGTGTAAAAACACTTTTCAATGACTTGGAAACAAGTAATCCACATTATATTTCAACTACGCAACCAGTAGCCAGAATGATGGCGATTAGATATATAAAAAAAAACATTATGTGCGTCTGAAAAGAAAATACCAGCAGATGTTCTAAAATAAAGACCGCGGTTCCCTCAGAGCAAATTGATTTGAAATTGAAATTATCAATGTTTTGGTTGGTATGTTTACCTATTGCTGAAAAGAAAAATGATGTCTGAGGTAACTCTTTTAGTTTTCAGTTCATTCAAAACAAAAAAAAATATAATAAATAACTTTAAACACAAACTTTTTCTTTAGGAAAAGTCACGATACGTCTCTGTGATTATAAAAAATATGTCCTTGTGATAAGATTGATAGCGAATATATCTGGAGGGCGAATAAGATGATTTGAGTTGCTTTGTACAATGTACAGCACAGAGCACACATCCGAATCGCGTTACGCACAGGGTCCTGAAGGAAAGGCTAAAAAACCATGACCGCGACAAAACCGGTATGGAAGCATCTCACTCATTGAATCACGACTGTACCAGTACCTGTGTACCTGAGCTGCCTGAATAATACATACGACAATACAAAGTGTGCAAAACACACAACAGGGAGTGAGTACTTTATCTTATTGAATGCAATGGAGCAAGGAGCATGGTCCACGAGAGGTCCGGGAGACAGAAGGAGCTGCAGGAGAGAAGCACGGTGGCGGGGAGACAAAAAGTGGTCTTCACTTCCGACCGATGAGGAATGCATTAGGGGAAGCTGGTAGTTGGTAGCTGGTAGCGACATCTCGCAGTGAATGTGGATGGACCACGAAGGCGAGGAATGGGACAAGGGAGGGGGACTATAATTATTATTATCGCGAATTTAATTAGCCGCCGTGCTCGGGAACACGGGAGAGACGGCGCCGAAATACATAAGGCCTTTTGTTCGCCATTACAACCGACCGGAAAGATGTTTCTTGCTCAAAGGAAAATTGCGAACATTAATCAAACTCTTATAAAGTTGAACAATAAGAAAATATAAAACGAGGCTTACGCTTGCTTCTAAATAATATAGAACTCAGTAGGTTGGTCGATAATCACTTAGAATTAAATAATAGTAAGTAGTCTCGCCTAATCGAAGGTTAGTAACACAAAAGAGTAGCCAGTCGGGTGGTTTGGAAATAACATCTAAGGGCTAAGAAGTAAGTACATTAAACAGCGCTTCCTAATAGGGACAGGCGCCTTTGGCGGCAGCAGCTAGATCAAATGGCCCGTTAAGTGGACTAGTGACTAGGCCCTAATCCCACGGACACACACGGGCAGGATTACTGTCCAATGGTGCGTTCTGAGTAATCCGCCTGTCACTTAACCGACTCATTATGCGACACTAGACCACACGGCTAACTAAGATTTGCCAATAACATAATATCTCTAGCCAATTGTATCCGATGCATACTTGAAAAGATTTTCAACCCGTTTTGTATAGATAAGCCGGCAAACATTGTTGAACGTGAACTATTTTTAAATGGTGAACGGCTCAACAGTTAATCTAAAAACAAATCTCGAACGAGCATCATCAAATTGTAAGATATATCTTTGCGAAACTAGCGAATCCGTCTAAACAGAACATCGGAATCTAGAGTGAGCATCTTTAGACTAGACTGGTAGATGGCTAGATCCGACCAGCACGCATGGAAGTATGGAAGAGAGGAACGGGCATTACAGCCGCAGCATCGTTAACGTAATAAAAGGCGTTATTTCACGTCTGCGCCCGCGGGCTCCGAGGGGCCTACATCTACTACATGTGATACTGATGCTGCGAAGATGCGCGGATATTATTATATATGTAACGGGGCAAACCAGCCGACCATCCGACCAACCGACGACCGATTAACTATTAGATAATTATTGTTGTCCGTGATGAACAAGATGGCAGGATGACGACCCAGATTGGGAGAGAAATGGCGGCGATTCCAATTTGAGACGAAAAAATCCGCGCTCTTAATAGTCATGACGGAGCGATTATAACATGAATACCCGTTTTTACATGGCTCGATAGAGATGTTCAATATGTTCGTAATAACAATAACGATCGGATTGCAAATTATAAGCCAAAAAGCGATTAAGATATCGGTTCAAAGTTATGCAACAAAAAAGGGCAATAATTACCGGAGAGGTTACATAAATATTTGGATTATTCGAGAGTTGCCGCAACGGTCGGTCAGGTGCTGTGAAACAGGATCCACGACTGCGAGTGCAATTCTCCTCTCACGGACACTGTACAGTACTTCTTATACTTATTATTACTGACTGTGCATGTCAAGGGGCCATCATTTAAATCTTGTTAATTGATTTTAAAAATAATCATAAAGAAATGTTGCCGAGATTGGGCTTCGTTCCTTGGCGGAGAAATTCTTTAATTTATTGCTTCAACTGAGGTGAATTGATGCCGAAGATAACGACCATTATGCAAGTTCTTTCTTCATCATTAGTACGTCGAGAACAAATGGCACGGAATTAATTATTCAGCGAATTGCAATAATAATTCTTGGCGAACGATTATAAGCTTTCTCTGGGTGATAAATCTTGGTGAAAGAGTAACAAACTAAGCCACAAGCGGCCATGCACCGGCATCCTTCATTCCGTGACAAATTTAATAACGGTGCGCGATGTTTGGGTCATCGCGGAGATATTGCCCATTTCCCATCACACTCCTCGCTCAGTACTCAGTGCTCACTGTACGATACAAGCGAGCAGCCTTACCAGTCTCCAACTAACCGACCTCACAGCCTCAGTCTCAGGGCCCGGGTCGAGGAGGAATGCGAGCCTGTACCCATACACTATACTACACCCAACACACCGCTGTGTGCAGCATGCACCCTGAACCGAGGATATGCTATGCAGGGAGACGCGAGCCAAGAATTAGCGGAATACACAAAGAAAGGCAGAGATTCTTTTCAAATCGCTGAATCAAAGGAATTTTCGAATCCTAGACGTTTGAGATTTATCAGTTTGTAAAAATACATCGTTTCAGTAAATAGCAAATGACCGATAATGAACACGAACATGTTCTTAATAACCAGGTTCTAATTGAATGGGAAACACAAGATGGAAGCGAGTAACGAGACGACACCCAACTAATAGCATAAGGTAGACTGTTGGGTATAATTGAAGGCTGGCTCCTTTGACTGAAGGCATAAAGGGCTGTAGGACAGCATGACGGGAATGCAGATAGTGAAGATTTAAGAGTAGAGAGGCAGCTGTCACGGATAATCCAGTGACAGGGTAATTAAGAAGAGACACAAGGCAAACGGCCAAATGAACAATAAACACGGTGACATAACTGGACATCTTTTATTCATCACGAGTTATGAGAAACTTGGAAACATTTATACTTTTATAATACTGCTTGTTGGGAGAACGCTCGGCCTGAATTTATGATTCGGTGGATGTTTCATTTATGGTGTGCAGGGATATTCAAAACTATTTAGCATTTGAACATGTTTATGGCTGCAGTAAATAAGAAGCTGTATAACAGATATTATAATCCGCGCAAAGTGTTTGAGAAACTGTCACTGACAACAAACTCAGCATTGAAGATCTCAGTGTTGAAGAGAAACGAGGAACAAAGAGATACAGAATCTATGTCGATGGCTTCTTGGGGACGGGCGTGCTTTACGGCAAATGTATAAAAGGCCCGTACAAAATATTATACAAAAAGCTCAAAGCGCATCGCGAAAAGTAGTAGAGGACGAAATACGCCCGTCAGCCGGTCGCAACGAGATGCATCTATCTCCTTTAGCAGCATTGCCTTCGCCGGAAGTTAGAGTGAGGCGATTCGATAATGCTCGAAATGCTTTTCCGTTCAGTATGAATAACCAGTCCTGCGGCACGGCGAGCGAACCCGCTACATAATACTACTTGTCGGGGGACCGATATCTCGGTGCATCTTGGTCTCTCTCGCGGCGGATGCAAGGCGTAGGAGAGAGACAGTCCTAGGACTGGATGGTAGTGGATTGATCGGAGTGTGGATTGTGGTCGGATGAGCAGCAAGCGTGGGAAAGTGATGATCGTGTATAGACTCACACACACCAGCGCGGCCGCACACCTTGCCACCAATACACACACCGCACACAGGTAAAGAGAAATAAAATGAAGTCGATTATAAATCTGTGCACCGCACTTGCCAGAACGTGTAAGCACGATATTAAATTAAAAGAGGCAACTCTTCATAAAAAGCTTCTATATTAATGAAGGTCCGGCGACGTCTTTCGACCTTCGAGAAACTCCAAATTGTACGAAAAACTTTAAATTTCTAATTCATACAGGCGTACCCTACCCAGATGCAAAAAACATCATTAAACGATAAAAAATAATCTATACTAAATTTATTAATAAATAATTACGAAATTAGCGTAAAAAATACTACAGATTCCAAGAAAAACACAATAATAATATAAGAAACGAAATTTAAAAAAAAAAAAACACATACACATAATGTGACGTTTATTGCTATGGGACCACATTGGCATAAACACCATTTTTAAACCATCACAATAAAAATGAATACTATTAGATACGAAATTTAAAATATTTATAAGTACATATTATAATGTGACATTTATTGATTTGGGACCACATAGATATAAACAAAAAAATTTACTATTATTTTTTATAATAACATTCGAGATATTTAATTAATTGAATGTTTACACTGTTTTGCCCCGCGGCCGATCTCTGTAGTTACCGGAGGTAGCAGCCAGCGAGCAACACAGTAAGCAGTCGTGGTTGGTTTTTATCTTTGATGTTGTGTTTTTCTTCTGTTTTCGCCCTGGGAATACGTCCCAAGTATCTACTCAATCCACGGACATAGGCCACTGTCAGTCCGTAAGAAATTCCACACAAAAAACTAGGTAGGTAGGTACCTACCTACTCGCTTATTGAACTGAATAGGAAATAGAATACGTAGAAATAATTATGTTGGTAGGTACCTACCTAGATAGAACTAAATTCAAAATAAGTTCGGATAAGTAGGTTGGTACTACTGGCAAGTCATAGAGGAAATTTTTTTGAATGCATGTGATCGAAAGCTTCAAAAGTTTTTCGAAGTATTTTGGAACAAACGCTCACATTTTTTTTTTTAAATTTAAAATATGTCATTGTATAATATGTCTATGTCATCTGGGATGCTGTGTGGAGAGTTTTGCCGCAAGCCGCCAGTTATTATTTATCCAATAGACCATTAGAAAATTTTACAGGCGAAGGTTTTCTTTCATTATTTTGGGTGTTTAAGATAAAGCTATTTCCGTAAAGGTCTCATTAGTTTAAATAATTCTTAGTTAAGTGATTAACTATAATTTTTTATACCATAATTTTAAAGGAGATTGAACAAAAACTAATATGGTCTACTGGACAAATAAGAATTGAGGCGACGCACAGTCCCTCTTACCCCGGAAATTCCTAATGATATATGATGCATCGCGACGTTTATCTAGATACCTATACCATTTAAATTCAGACTTGCGATCCAATTCGACAATTTTTCTTTTTAAGTTTTTTTGTTTCATTATTCAGCTTCCTAAAAAAGCAGAATTATTTTGTATGGAATTAAATTATTTTTTAATCCATCCAGTACCCCAACTAAACTAATAAGGGTATATTTAAAATGATTTGTGTATTTGAGAAAAAAATATGAATGAGGGAAACGATAAAAAGTACAAAGTTAAAACGAAGTTTGAAAAAGGAACTAATCTTTAAAAATGAACTCCCGGCAAATGGTCAAATTTTTGGTCGGTTTTCGATTGTGGCGGGTTTCGATAATTCGAAGGGTTTTGTTTATCCGATGCTTGGGTGGGATCGTAAAACCCGAGAAGGGTTTCCCATTATTGCTATTGCATTAAAATTAAATCGATGATTTAAAATTAGGTATTAATATTATTGAAAATTTCTAGTTTTCAAATATGAATTATTAGAAATCTTCTTTAAAAAGATTCCAAGTACTGGGATAATCGTAATTATACATTACGAATAACATTTTAGAATGTTTAAACTTTAGTAGATACGAGTACTAAAGTTTGTTTGACACTACATCGATTTGTTTTCGGATGTCTCGACGTAAATAAAGACATCAAAATGAACATAGCCGATTACAGAAAAGACTGAAAACATAACACGATAAACGTCAGCAAAAGCTACTAATGAGCCGTTTGTAAGTAAGATAAACAACGTAATGAGTTTAATTAGGTTTTTTTTAAATTTTATGACATCAAAAATTGCACAAAAAATACATCTAATAAACGTAATGGTAGGATTGGTAGATTATTAAATTGGCGGCATAAAATATTATAACCCAGCGCGTTATTGAAATAATCAGGGATACCAATAAATTAAACAAAAAAAATAATATGGCATCTCTATTTTATGACCGCGTGATGACATTTTAATGTTTGAACGCGGAGGTCTATGAAAGTATATCGAGATTGACGTAAAATCTAATGAAATTATAATCGCGTAAACGAAAGGTTTTTAGAATCGTGTGCTGTCATGTTTTTTCATTCAGAATTCGCTCACATATTGATATTATGTTTTACGCCGGTTGGTAGTAAACGCACGAGAACGAATGCCATAAAGTCCCGATTCTAACTTTCGAATGACGAGGTAAAAGTTTGATTGCACGAAACGATCGTCTCTGTTGCATGACTTGGCTAACTGCTGATGAGTAGATGTCGTATAATGGAGATGCTATCGGAACACGTATGTTGGAAGTCGGTTGGTTAATTTGCTGCCTATCCGAGGGTTCTGTTTGTACCGGTGGTACAGCAGGACAAGATGCAGGCGATGAAGATGAAGAGGAGCAGTATGTACCTGAAGACTGAAGGTGGCGAAGAACGCGAGGCACAGCAGCCAGGTGGCCATCGTCTGTCCTCTGATGTTACCTCCTCCAGGAACGCGCCATACGCGACCGGAAGGGCCGCGGATATGACACCGGCTCACTATCAGTCAACACTAAACAAAAACACAAGTCGATGATTGACAAACTCTGAATTAAAACAACAAACTTGATGTGTCACACTCTTGCTTTAATGCTCGTAGGTTCCGAAAACCACGTAATTGTAATTATTATTCACCAAGTTATGATAAACACACGCGAAAAATCCGAAAATTGTTGTTATCCATTATTTAGGGCACATTCAAACACAGGGGTAAGTCGCGAACTTAACCGGTATTTCACAGTACACTCAATTAATTTACGTAAAGCGGGGTAGTTTAATAAAATGTGTAATTATCGATTAGATAAATTGGTGCGAAGCGATCAGTCCCGTTTTGCAAAACAAATCACACACGTTTCGGAAGTATAGGACCGCAGCGTCGACCGGCCGAACATATTCCAAGCGTGGCTAGCCGAAGACTGACGCGCTTACTTCACGGTGTTCGCCTCGCGAGGGGAGATCGCTCATAGCGCCACTGGCGGCTTGCGGCGGGACGCCCAACCAAACCAAACCCCGCAACTGTTATTTTAGCCCATAGATGGTGTGCCCTGCGCTGTCGCTGCATTCTACCCGTGCCAACAAACACAACACTGTTTTATTCTAGCAACCCCCTTAGTATAAAAAAATAATGACAAATAATAATAATGAATGCATTGCAGTGTACAAAAAAATTATAGTAATTTTGTGCAAAAAATGTACACTTTATTTTTTCTTTAGAGTTCCTTGGTGATATGATATCCATTATTATGTAAAGCGTCCAAACATAATATTAATTATATTACGTTGGTAGGTTTAAAACTCGTTTTTTTTTAGTAGAAGCATATTAATTAAAGATTATCATTAAATTGAAATCAACATTGAGAATCAGAAAAAAATCATAATTAATTATTTTCTTTACGTTAATTACACACCAATCAATTTATTATAATAATTGGTACAAAAAAAATCTTACTATAATTAAATGGTTTCATTTTCCGGTAGAATTTCTTCTATCAACTTCTGTAGATTTTCCAAAATCGATGTTTCTACTTCTACGTAGGTAGGTACCCATCTGAAAAAAAATCGCTTTATGATAAGCATGTAATGTTTATACTTTTTTTTACTAGGTGTCAACACCTGATAAAATTAATATACAAACTAATTTACTCCCCTGCAGACCTTGGAAACAAATGAAATTGAATGAGATGACCCCCATCCACTCAAATCCTCGAATCGATACATTTAATAACTTCCCAAAAAGGGTAATAAAGAGATAGGTATATATAAAATGATTTCCTCGTAATCATTTTGTCACAAAGTTTTCGTGCATGGGTCAATTGTTTTGACCGAGTAGGCAGGTGACGTACGACGCAGCTGCGCCCGTAGCGGGTACCTGCCTATATGCTCGATTTTATACGCAATATTGTATGGGTAAGTACTACCCCGCGCTTGCAGGAGCGTGGTTTGTGTAATAATATCTACTATTAAACCTGGCAACACAACCTACTAGGTAAGTGATAGGTATCCACTAATGACTGCATTCTATTTATTCCTTGGCAATAATTTTTGGCGCCTTTTTGCTTCAAGGAACTTGGTATTAAACGCATACTATTGCTGACATCTTGCTATTGTTGCTTAAATTTATGATCATTTAATGATATTCATAGATAGTTCAAAGCTAAAATCTACTTGCCTCTTACCGTAACTCCGAGTCCAATAATGGTTTAGTATAATAAACATGTGTTATAAAAAAATCGTTTATAATATTTAGGTGTATTTCTTTATAGGAATACACTGTACATAGAACAGTAATTTTTGGATAGTAATTCAGGGTAGGTAATATAATAAACACGTATTATAAAAAAAATCTTTTATAATGTTTAGGTGCATTTCTATAATGAACAGTAATTTTTGGAAAGTAATTCAGGGTAGGTACCTACCTAACTATTTTACAAAGTATGCGCATTTTAAAATTAAAATTATACATAATTACCTGGGCAGCAAGATTTTTCAGCTAGAAATTGGAGTTTTAAAAAGATTAAAGAAAATATTTATTTTTTGTTTTTAATTTTAAAAACCCACTTTTAAGAAATGTTTTTTTACAAAGGAAGAGATATGTGGACAACATTTTCTGTTTTTGGACAGGATCGGAACGTCAACTCAACAAATTTCTTAACCTTTTAAATTTCTTTCAAATAAATTTTACAATTGAAAAGGCAACGACACTTTAAAATTTTCGGATTAAACTTAATCTATTATAAATAATTACATCGATTATAGTATATATCGCTAACCCACAAACAGAAATTCATAATTCATATGTCCTCCAACCACCCTGTCTCACAAACACAACCCACTTTTCACTCCATGATAGAAAATGTCCCATTGTCATGTATTAATTTCCTTTCTGAACTTTCTGTAATAAAACACAATGGCTGTAAACAACGGTTACGAGCCCAATTTAATTGAAAACACTTTAAATTAAACCCTTAAAAAAAAGGAAAATAATCAATTTATAAAAAAAACAATAATAACGATAAAGAATGGCGTAAAACTTTATATATTAATAATTTTCACTTCAATGTTGTAAAAATTTCCCTTCTAATATTAAACCAGCTTTTTGTATAAGCGGTAATTAGACTAATAAGCCACGGAATTTTTTTTGAAGAACCCTAGATAAATTGACTCATTCCGGTACATATAAACTAAAATGTAATGACTATTCCTCATTTCACTTCGGGGAAAACAAGTTGTACCATACAAGTTTCTACCATATCATTGCAAATAAAGGAAAAACACTTGGTTAACTTAGAAGCCTCAAAAATAAAAAAAAATCCTTAATAATAAAGAGTTCATAACCAATACACAAAAAAATATGACAAATAAACAATAATAATCTAATCTAAACGAAAATATGAAAGAGAACAAGATACAGAAAAAAATATTGTCTTACAGTTCCATCTTAATTATCCTCCCTTTTCACCTTCCATTTTATCGTTCCCCCCTCCCACTCTTCACTAAACCCAAGTCATGCTCCCCCCATTTCAATATTTAGTAATATATTAAGGGGGTATTCTAGCCTAGAAAAAAAAATCTTCATATTTCGATGGTTTAAATATTCAAGAATATCTTCTTAAGGATTTTTCAAAATTCGAATAAATTTAAAAGTTAGAGCCATTTTAGTTCGACCGGTTTAGACGGAATCTAGCTAAAATCTAAATAAAGCAAAACCTTAAACGCGAGTTTCTCAAATTCCATTCAAAAGAACAAAATTTTTATTTAGATTTCTGAAAATAAAAATAATACCTTTCAAAGAAACAAATCTCTCTTCTCAAATAAAATATGTAAGCAATAAAAAAAAAAAAAAACAGCTGTTTTTAGAAACTTACAGTTTTAAATTGTTTTCTAGCCTTGTAGAGCACCTCTAAGAAGAGATTTTTCAAAAACACTAATAAAAGTTGGTAGATATTATTATTGTTATTATCTTCCTCATCTTATTTTCAAGATGGAAGACAGTAGTAATAATTTAACAAGGAACATCTTAAATTTTTCAAGAATACATGGGGCGGTTTGCAACATTTGCATCGAAATAAATAATTTCAATCATAAAAATTGTTTTTTACACACTTTTTAGCTCGCATCTGTTCGGCGCCACACCCGGCGTTATTTTTTAGCCCAAAATCATGTCGATTAACATCTTTCATTATTCGGTAGCAGAGATTCCTCATCATAAAGTGCAATGTGCATAATGCACATGGACCTTATTGCAGTGCATTGAGCACCCACAATGCTTTGTAACTCAAGAACCGCATTGTCATTACCTGAAAAAACATTTTCGCTGTAAAAAATCCTAAGATCTGCTAGGAACATAAGGAGAGACAGATGCAAAGCGATAGGTAGAAAAAAATCCTGCACAAACTACTAGGAACTATTCTGTGCTTTGGGTGAAAAAATCCTCATGGAAGGGTTTGATTGTAGGGATTTTAATAATATGGTGTTTTGGCACGAGCTGTTTGCTAGTAAGGAGCACAGTGGTTAAATTTTTGTGTTTCATTCTGATGTTCTTCAGTGGGATTTTTCAAGTAAGTTTACAATATGTTTGGATGATTTTTACAGCGCCTTTATCGTGAGAAAATCATCTTAAAGGCGCTTTCAAGCTTCCAAACAGCATTTTTAAAGTGAAACTTCTTTACCCCGTTGTGATTTGAAATTCGGATGGAACGGAAATGACGCATTGCAGTACCCACAAAGCGTCAAACTACGCTCGTTGGCCGCTTTGATTATGACCTCACTTTTCAAGGCTCCTATTGGTTGAGAATGTGTGGGCGAAAGTTTCACTTCAACTGCGTGTGAACTGCACTCGATTTTTTTTTATTACAGTGAAGAGCAACCCGCGGCCCGCGAGACCCTTTCGTGAGGACTGCGAGCCTTGTCTTAGTATTTGCCACTTGGCTAAATAAAATATCACAATGTTTGCGGTAAAGAATATTTAACGGTCTGTATTTCTTCAAAGTTTTGAATCAGCCGATCAAAAATAATATTCATACAGTGGAGAAAAAAAATTACATTCAAGTCTAAGTTTGATGCATTTTAAAGGTTTCCGTTTTATAAAAATTTCTTGATTAGGTACTACATTTTGTTCAACTTTACTAAAATTTAATTTAATCAACAGTTGCTCAAAACTACAAGATGGTATTTTTTATAATATAAAAATATCATGACCTTTATTTTAGAGTGACAAAAATTGACAGCATTTATTTGGTTTAGCCTTGGAAATGTAAAATTTTCGCCTGCGGTGCTTTGTTTTTTTGCGTTTATTGAAAAAATTATATTTTTGTAAAAACAAAGAGGCTAGCGAAACCACCAGCTGCAAGTATAAGAATATCAAATTGTAGGTACCCCACACCCTGCAACCCACGAACAAATTCAAAATGGATAAATTGGACCTCCGGCTAAAAGATTGATCATCACTATATTTTTAGATTATAGGTTATTATATTTTTATATACATTAAAGGTATTTTTTTTATTATCTCATGTGCATTTTTTTATTTTTGTTTTTTTAATACTACACTGCTCAACTGCTCCCGTCTGGAGCCAGGGGTATGTTGCGAGGCTAAAGGTAGTGGGGGGAGGGGGGGGGGGGGGGAAGGAGATAGGGGAGAAGAAGTACTTGACTATTCAGATCTGGCCTCCAAAACTTGGCTAAATCCATTTCAAGCAACGTTTCAATTCTGAATGGCGGAGAGTATCTTCCACTCTGGGAAAATACTCTGTCCATCCTTAACGGACATATTTTTTTAAGTTTTTGCATGCAAGTGAAAAACAAAATTACACGCAACGAACACAAAATTATTCAAAATGGCAATAATTTTAAAAAAAATCTTTAGCTTATAGAACGTAGCCTAACAACGATGAAATTATTGTGAAATAAAAAAAAATAAATTTTTCACAACATTTCTCGACATTACACGCATAACTCATTCCACTCGTCCAAATGGAGTAGTGATGTAGCTGCATGAATGTATATGTATATAATAATGTGTAATGTGTGTATGTGTGTGCATGATAGTAGCCCACATCCCACCTGCACAGTGCAGGCGCATGCTCTTAGATAACAGACGAAGCATTCTCAAGGAAGCATACGGCACGCGCGGCAGCTGCAATTCAATCTACTACTACTAATAATAATAATAAATAAATAGTACCTAGGTCTCTCTATCTACTTCTTAACCTAACCCAACCTTAGCTACTTACTACGTGATGACCCGTACATAAAAAAAACCTTTCACCTTCGCCTTCACTGCCCGCGACATTGTAAATAACTAATTGGGTAAAAATATAAACAAATTCTTATTTTAATCTTTGGTAAAGATCATTTCATGGAAATCTCCAGTCCCATCCTAAATTCTCTAGTCTTTCAAAATTAATATTAACTCAGCTTTGGCATTAATATTCTTATATAAGTAAATCCAACAGTGCTGGGGGTGGCAAATGTAAAAATCATGCAATGTCCAGTGTTTTAAACGTAATGTCCTCCACGTGCAAAGTCGTATCTTCTTCAAGCATAAACTTTCTAATAAAGTGTGTTTATCGGAAGTGACCTGCCAGGTAGGTATGTTTCTGTATCTATATGTAAATAATAAAGTTAGATAGAGCCTATGAATTCATAATAAATTGTACAGCGCTCTTTAGGTGACTTTTCACAAAAACAGCGCTCTAAAAATTATCCAATTATTACTATTATATAAACGAATATATATTTCATTGAAGAAGAAGATAACACTTTTAAATCTAAATGAAAATATGAAAGAAAACAAGACACAGAAAAACAGAAAAAGACAATGGTCGCAACTGGTCGAAATTGGAAAACGCGCCGTCCCGGTTAGACGAGAGGTCTGGGTTCGAGTCCCAGTTGCGACCATTGTCTTTTTCTGTTTTTCTGTGTCTTGTTTTCTTTCATATTTTCATTTAGATTTAAAAGTGTTATCTTCTTCTTCAATGATATATTACGTTGATGGGAATAACCTTCAAAAGTTATAAAAAGAGAGTTTTTCTCGTAAAAAATTGAATATATATTTGCTTGGGTATGTTTTTAGGTTTTCACGGCCAAAAAGTATTTTTGTTATTGTTTTAAACACTAAAAACAATAACAAAAATATATTTGCTTGCTTGCATGTATGTACGTATGTATGTTTGTTCCTTATGCGTTGCTAAACCATTCATCCGATTGCGATGAAACTTTGAGGACTTGATGTGTGCATGCCCGCGATGGTTTCCATGTATAATACTGAGTTCTGTCGTCATGAAATTATTTCCTTCATCCGATTGCGATGAAACTTTAATGAGTTGTTGTGCGCACGCCCGAGATGGTTTCTGTATATAGTGGTGAGCTCTGGCGTTATGAAATTATTTCCTTAACTATTCTTCCGATTGCGATCTTTGGTGAGTTGTTGAGCACGCCCGCGAAGATTTCTATATATGTTTGAAAACTGAATGTACGGAACGCGCGAAAGGGGGAGGGGAAGACGGGAGGGGGGTTCGCGGAAAGGGAGAAGCAGGAGAGGGGAGTGGGGAGTGGGAAGACGGAGAAGGCGAAGTGGGAAAGCGCGAGGGGAAGGGGACGCGGGGAGGAAGTGGAGGCGGAAGAGGAATGGGACGAATGGGAAATGACATGCAGGGAGAAACAGTGAACGCATGCCGGGAACTCTCCAGTTTTACTATAAAATAATATTAAATAGGTCTTTCGGAATACTTAATATTTTTTTTTAAATTTCTTTAATAACAGTATTTATTTTATTTTTAATTTTTCAGAAAAAAAGCCTCTTAAAATGCAAGTCGTAAAATACACTAATTATTTTCCTACAAATATTTCTTCGACGCTGATCGAAAGAGCAAAATAAAACGGAGAAAAATTACACATTTTTCAAATTTTTGGATTTATTGTTCTTTAAAGCTTTTCAAATCCTCTCCGCTATCGATAATATTAGTTATTGAAACGATGGTAATAGTTTTCAAAGTAAATGAAATAGAACACGATGTAAAAACATAAAAATTTTGTTGATTTTTCGAGACTCGAACTCGGAACCTCTAATCTATCCGGAAGTAACGTATCCGCCAACTGTGCCATTGAAACAATTTAAAATTTAATTTTTATTAGAACAACTCTCTTTTTATAATTTTTGAATGTTATTCCCATGAATGTTATATATTATTGAAGAAGTTAAAACTAATAATCAAAACGAAAATATGAAAGAGAATAAGACACAAAAAAATAAAAAGTTAACAGTTGCAACTGGGACTCAAACCTAGAACCTCTCGTCTTACCGGGACCGGAAGGTGGCAAATCGGTAGCCGAATTGGTGAGGCGTTATCTTTTTATTTTTGTGTGTCTTGTTCTCTTTCATATTTTTGTTTAGATTATTAGTGTTATCTTCTTCTTCAATTACATAATTTAAAACTCTGCCATTTTTATAAATACCATGGTATGTTGTACTGTACCTTGAAATTTATTAATATCTACATTTTTTTCTCTTTTTCTGGTATTGGCATTTCTAAAAAAAACGTGATGTGCCAATAAGCTTGTTCAAAAAATTGGTTTTCCGTCACTTCACGCCAATTTTCAAATACGTCCATTTGAATTTCACTTTCGTTTGAAATGAACCCCTTCCCGACATCAGATTGAACTGAAACTCGGCGGATAGACCCAAATTGTCGAAGACAATGCAACTTTTGGTGACAATCACGCATCCACACGCGGATATGTAGACATTTTTCTGAAATTCGAAGAATTTAAAGCACTCAACAATGTTTTCGAAATTCAGACATTTAATATAAGAAAACAGGAATTTTAATATATCGTGATATTTCATGGGTCTAGTGGTAAACATTTACAATTTTGTGTATGTGGTGTTGTAGAAATGTATTCATATCATTAGCACTGGTTTTAGGCCATGTTCAGTCATTAAAATCAGAATTAACAACTCTAACAACACATCATCAATTACTGTAGCAATTTTAGGAAAAATCAAGGCCAGTAGTCTTATTTCCATAATAAATAAATTATTGATCGTAAAATCAATTATAACACAGAAGGGTAGATACTACATGCTACTAGTAAATAAACGAGCGATTTTTTTTTATTCGTTACCTCAAAAGAGACAGGGGAACTATGTCGCCACCCGGTTGAGCAGCGTTGCGAGGCGGGTTAAGGTAGAGGCTGTAGGAAGAGATTTATTAATGCGGGTTTTGAAAAGGATTGTATAAAGGAGGAAAGACACACGCCGGTAGTTCTGTAACAATGTCATAGCTATGGAACTTTAAAAAAATTCCTTTAATAAAATATGAGAATAAACGCCATACCACGAGTTCCAAATTTATCGCAGGGAGTAGATGATTATTGTGCAATAAAAAAATGATTTAGAAAAAATGCTGAAACTCTGAGGTAGAAAATTAACTAATTCCTTCTAATTTTTGAAAATAATTTTATTAATCTTAAACTTAATCTTGTACTTCTCATTTGTTAGAAGTACTTTAGAGTACGGCTCTGTGATTTGGTCCCCACACTATGCAATTCATAACAGCAAAGTGGAGTCCGCTAAAAAAAATAGCTAACAAATCTGGAGTACATCGGAATTTAGAGAACTATGCTGAAAGACTTACGCACTTTATAGAAGTCTCACTCGCCAAAAGAAGACACATTTCAAATATAATCTTTCTGTTTAAAATCATAAACAACATGCATGATTCATTTTTAATCAATCAAATTAATCTTAATATAAGGCCGAAATCACGAGAAACCTTGAAACCTTTTGGATCGATGCTTACCGTAGTAATACTAATTTTTTCAAATCAACCTCAAGAATGACTCGAATTTACATAAATATTGCGAACATTTGACTTGGATGAAGACTTGGATGTATTTTCAAATTCAATTATTTCCTTCAGAAGGAACTTGTACTTACATATCCTTGATGATCTCCTCACTTAGATAATATGTGTATAAATGTATATGTATGTGCATGTGTGTATGTACATGTATGCATGTGTATGCATGTATGTATGTGTAGGGTGTGCACACGTATGCATATACATGTGTGTGCGTGTATATGTACATGTAAGTGTGTATGTATGTATTTTGTAATATTTGATCCTTCTTGTAGTATGGAGTGAATACAAATCTCATACAGGCAATTGCGTCGCTGTACGAGGGAAGCGTTGCGTGTGTTAGGGTGAACGGTGGTTTTATGGGGTGGTTTGACATCACAAAAGATGTTAAGCAAGGCTGCGTAATGTCACCATGGTTATTCAATCTATACATGGATAATCGTATGCAAGAATTGAAAGAGTTGGGATTGGGTGCGAAATTAAGTAATCTGAAAGTATGTTGTCTGTTGTACGCTGATGATGCGGTGCTGATTTCTAACACTATGGAAGATTTACAGTCTCTAGTGTCTAGGATGAACGAAGTATGTTTGAAGAATGAGTTAATGATGAATGTAAGTAAGTCTAAAGTCATGGTGTTTGAAAGAGAAAGTACGAGAACAGTGTGTGATATAGTTGTGAACGATGAATACTTGGAGCAGGTGGATGAGTTTGTGTATCTGGGTAGTATGTTTACGAGAGATGGGAAGGCTGATAGAGATATCGAAAGAAGGGTAAATGCCGGTAACTCCGTTAATGGAGGACTGAATGCCGTTGGCGCTAATAAAAAACTGTCAAAAGGAGCGAAACTAGCAGTCCGCAATGGAGTCCTGGTACCTACCCTGATGTATGGCAGTGAGGCATGGAACTGGCAGAGGAAGGATGAAAGTAAACTGAATGCTGTAGAAATGAGATCCCTGAGGCGTATGTGTGGTAAAACCATGTATGATCGTGTGAGAAATGTGGAGATCCGCAAAGAATGTAAGGCTGATGTAAGCATAATGAGTAAGATTAAGAAAGGGACCCTCAGATGGTTTGGGCATGTAGAGCGAATGAACGAAGAAAGTAGTGTAAGAAGAATATATGACGCAAATGTGAATGGTAGAAGAAGTCGGGGACGCCCAAGGAAGACATGGCACGATCAAGTGAATCAGATAGTTGAGTCGGGCCATGTCAAAAGCCAGAATAATAGAAGAGTATGTATGAGACGATGTATGAATGTGAGTGAAGCAAAGAGTGTGTGCCAGGACCGAGTTGTTTGGCGGTCCGTCCTCTCTGCCTACCCCTGCGGGGAAACGGCGTGATAGTTAGTTAGTTAGTGATCCTTCTTGTTTTATGCACGTACATGTAATATAATTTATTATTATGTAAACATATAATATTGAGATGAATGGTGTGCTCACTAATGGTGAGTAAACTTAATATAATAACTATATGTGATATATTCTATTGGTGAGCCAACAAACAAATAAATAAGTAATAAAATAAAATAAAATTAACCCCCCAGGCTTATTTGTTCGCTTTTCCTATCAACTCATGTAGGTCCTTTAGATATGGTTGTCTCCCTTACTATCATGGTTAGAAATATAATCTAAATGGTGTTAGAGAGATAAAATTACACACTTTAGATTAAAATCTAAAAGTTAACCACGACATAAATAAAATGTACAGATTTATGAAATCAACGAACACAATTGGAAAAAAATGTATAAAACCTTTGAATTATTTCTTCATAAAACGACAATAAAGCGAGTTGACAATAGCGTTTATACATTTTCCTAATGAAAAATACATGTATTTTTTCGATCTCAGTAATTTTAGTAAGAGAAAACGTGAAGTGAGCCATTTTTAAAACTCTTTTTTGTTTGCATTAAAAAATTTTATATTTAAAAAATTATATATTATAAAATTTGAAAGCGCATTTCATTACCTTTCCAAAAAAAATTTTTGTTTCCGAATGCGTTCAGAAATATTCCATTTACTTGGATTTGATTGCAAATCAATATGGAAGGCGGGTATGGGTTCCGCCGCCCCGGGAAACATTTATTGTGTAACCAACACCTCTGCCATAGGTCACCCCAAGTGGTTTGCTACGTTTGGTGACTAGCAGGGGTGCCCGGGTTCATGGGGTGAGGTTTGTCCGGGTCTTGGCGGCGGATGCGTTTGCCCACCATCTGCATGGCAGGCCGGATCGGGATAGGGTGGAGTCCTTTTGACTTCTCCAGCCATACTTTCTCGGAGCATCGCCTTGCAACGCAGTGAGAGTTCATACGTCCGTCACTCCTGGACACACTGACCCCCAGATTCCTACCCACCCCTAATACCCTTTTCCTTCAACAGAACTTCCTCTCTTTCCTTTCCTAAAAAGACCCACCACACAGCATCCGAAAAGATGACTTAGGCCCTGAGGGGAATTATTTTCCTCAGGGCCTCCTGTATGGAGTTAACTTTTAAAAAAATGAGACATATCTTGACCTTTCGACAAAAAAGATCAGAATCCTGAGGGGTTCATAAATTGAGCGACATTATCAAAGTGAATTTTATTCGACTTTATTACCGACTCGTTCTTGTGTTCAACTGCTTGGCTGTGGAACGATTTGCCGGCCTTCCTACAACTCTTCAAAACCAATGTTCATTCCATCCTCTCCTCAAAAAGACCCTCCACACAGTATTTCAGATGACATAAATTGTTTTTCTCAGGGCCTCCTGTGTAGAGTTACGGTAAAAAAAATATAATAATTTTTTTTTCGGAAAAATTCACCCACTTAGTAATGTTATTACAAAATGTTATTATTTTAGCACCTCATTATAAATAGCATTAAAATACCTGACGCATCAGAAGTAAAACTTTATTGATGAGTTTTAATTCGATTTTAACATTTTTAATAACCTATTTTAAACTAAAGAGAGGAAATCATAAATTGAATATCGCAATAAAAAATTTAACTGCCAACGGAGTATTTAATTTCCAAGTCGATGATTAATGTTGGTATCCTAAATTTATATCCAAGGATGCCGAATATAAATTTAAATTAATCGCACTTTTTTTTATTAAAACAAGAGAATCCATTAAAATGTTAACAATAATTATACATACAAATAAAACATTATTGGCCGATTACCTTTTGTAGTGTTTTTTATTAGACGAGGGAGAAAAGTTTTTTCGAAAGAAAGAGAAAGACGGATTCCGCCGCACCGGGAACCATTTATTGGATAACCAACGCCCCTGCCATTGGTTTTTTTTTTACATGAGCTCCACACAGGAGACCTCGAGGAAAATAATTTCCCTCAGGGTTTATTGTCATATTTGGGGATGCTGTGTGGAGGGTTTTTTAAGTCGGGGAAGGGGAGGAGAGTTCTGGGAAGGAAAAGGGTTTAAAGGGTGGGTAGGAATCTGGGGTTCAGTGTGTCCTGGTCATCCGCCTCCAAGACCTAGACAAAACTCACCCCTTGAACCCGGACACCCCTGCTAAATCACCAAACGTAGCGAACCACTTGGGGTACTTATGGCAGAGGTGTTGGTTATCCAATAAAGGTTCCCGGGGCGGCGGTGCCCATTCCCGCCTCCCAAATTGAATTATCCCAGTTTGTTCGCTACGTTTCGTGACTTAGCAGAGGCGACGGGGTTCATGGGGTGAGGTTTGTATGGGTCGTGGCGGCGGATGCGTGGGTCGGGTGAGACTGGTTGAAGTAGACCTTTGATTTCTCCAGCCGGAGTCTCTCAACTCATCGCTTTGCACCGCAGTGGGAGGAATGAATTCATATGTCTGTCACTCCTGGACACGTCGGCCCCCCGATTCCTACCTGCCTCTCATACCTTTGCCCTCCAAGAACTTCCTCTCCTTCCTTTCCCTAAAAAGACGCTCTATACAGCATCCTCAAAGATGAGATAAGCCCCGAAGGATTGTGTTCCTCAGGGCTTACTATACAGAACTATTGTTTAAAAAACTAGGTTTTAGGAGGGAATCGCAAAAGCTGCCAAGTTTTCGTCTTTCACTTTCACGCACTTTTCATTAAAATACATGTAAGACAGACTCCATTTTCCAAGATTGCAATCTGTCCATTAAGAGAGCGGAATCTCAGACAGATCGTCTATTTTTATTCGATTTAATCCCATTCGCGTTTTACAAGCAACTTAATAAAAATAAATGGGTGCATTCTGAAACGTGAGAATTTACAAGTTATCTGATAGCACAAGGAACGCGAATTTATCATAATAATTTATCATTTATCTGCAATATAAATTCTATGAATAGTGTTAGGAAAACACTTTTTACTATCAATTGCTATCTCTTTTTAAAACCCGAAGCATAAATTCATTAAAATATGTAGGTCTTGTTAGTTGCGGCGTTCAAGGAAATTATTTCAGATGCATTAATTTTCACTTCCTCATGATGTGTGTAGGAAACAACACGCGCGTAATATGCAACGTTACATAAGATGCAGGTAAAATGTTTTGTGAGGTAAAATTAATTTTGTTGTTACTACTTAGCTAAAGTACATCTGTTTTACACCTCACCAGGTGAAATTTGTCATCTGGAGGAGAAAATTTAAATCGATTGCTAAATGCAAAAAATTATCTATAATATATATAAAAATGAAAATTTGTTTGTTTCTGCATGTATGCTATGCGTTGCTAAACCATTCATCCGATTGCCGTGAAACTTTGGAGATTTGATGTGCGCATGCCCGGGTTTCTTACTATATACAATAGTGAGTTCTGACATCATGAAATTAAGCGTTGCTAACAGTTCATCCGATTGCGATGAAACTTTGGGGATTTGATGTGGATGATTTGTAGTATCAAAATACTTTCTTTACGTCCTCGCGAAGGTTTCTGGATTATTACAACCACATGACAGTACATCTGAAAAGTTTTTTTAATCATTACTAAAACTCTTGCAAAACTGTCGCAATTTGAGAATGACATTAAAAATAATACACAGTATATTTGCAGAACGTTCCAGAGTGAAAGATACTATCCATATGGCCCACAAATCAGAAATGAAAAGTTGCCTGACATGGCTTTAGCCATGTTTGGTGACCTGGTCTGAATAACCAGGTACTTCCCCACCTCACTCTTCCCCATCTCTTTCCCCTCCCCACCACCTTCAGCTTCACAACATACCCCGATTGGAGATGCCATAGTCTCACTGGGAGCAGTTTAGACTATTGTGCGTATATAAAAAGTAAAAAACATATACATATATAAAATCAGATTACCTCTCTTGTAATTCTTCCGCATCTTTCTTTAACCATCTGCTAAAAACACTCGGTGAAAGCAATTCTTCTAACATATAAACAACGTAACACCCTGAATCTTTGGAATACACCAGGGCGGCATACTATGCGCCGGGTGTCGTATTGAAGATGAACCAAAAAAATCCCAAAGAAGCCAACAATAATGGCAGTTATTTGCACAGTGTAGACAAGGAGGTAGTAATAAAATTGCACGGAGAGAAGGTAGAAGTTGGTATAAGATGGCACCTAAGAAAGGGATGCATATATGTCGGGTGTGGGGAGGTGTGTTCGCGCAGTGTGACACCTTGCCAGGGGAGAAACACCGGTTCGTAGCCCGGCGCGGCCCAAAAGACAGGTGGGGATGTAGCCGTGATGAGTTTGGTTTTTGAAAATATCAGGGCACAACCTTGTTCCAAGCAGCACTATGAACGTATCTGGTTTGTCAATAGCTGACTTAAAGGTGGCAGTGTTAACGTGATGTCACACGAACCTAGGAATTACTACTAGGGCCAATAAAATTAATCTTAGTGCCCTGAGTCCTCCATAAAGAAGACTTCTGGATATTTATCAGTTGAAAAAATGATGATAAGAAAATATCAAATAAGTTAAATATTTAATATATTTTCGGAAAAGTCAACGGTCTTGACTCTTGGAAATCAAAATATTACAATAAGTAAGATGATTTATAATCAAGTAATCATTCATTTTGTAAATTAATTAACCATTTCTATTACTAATTTATGAATATCTTAATCATATTAAATAAAATAATTTTTTAATTTAAATTAGGCTGTTGAGATTTACGGCCGAAAACCCTGGATTTACATCGATTTTTCGAAATCAAATGAAAACAGTAATTATTCTCGTATTTTGAATAGCAAGTGCGCAAAATTTCATCATAATGTATCAACATGGGGGGTGTGGTTGGTTTTTTAAAATCTCGTATAAAATCGTCAAATGTACAAATTTTCATCAATCTCGGAATAAAATTGTAGATTTGTTTAAAAAAGCAAATCCATACCGGGACACTCTTCTTTATATATTACCAGCTTTTACCTGCGGCTTCGCTCGCATGGAATTTGGGGGAAATTACTGTAGCAATTAGAAACACATAATGTCCTTTCCACCTTCTCCGCCTTCCCCCTCCCTCGTCTTTTTCCTCTCTGCGAACCCCACCTTCGCCCTGCCTTTCCTACCTGCCGCTAAAATGTATGAAATACGCACATTTTCACTTATACAAATTTCATAATGCCTGAGCTTATCATTATATACAGCCTATGTTATTCAATGATAATATAGCTTTCTTTTGGTAAAAGAATTTTTAAAACCGGTTTAGTGGTTTAGGCGTGAAAGCGTAACAAACAAACACACTCACTTTCGCATTTATTATATTAGTATAGATATCTATTATAGAGAGAAAAACTTTTTCCAAAAATTCGAGTTGTCAAAATCAATGTCATCCAAAAATTTGTTCAATTTACTTGGAATATATAAACCTATGTTGTTCTTTTTTAAGAGTTTCATGAAGATATACGAGTATTTGATGAGGTAATTAGTTTTAGATTAGAAGATTTAGAAGTAAAAACAGAACATTTTGGAAAAACAGTTTAAATTTAATTATCTAGTACAAAATACCGAAAAAAGATGTTTACGGAAAATAAATACAAATTACATGTAAAAATATTTGACGGAGTTTGAGTTTGTGTTCGTTGGTCCACTCCAAAAATACCTTGACGAAATTATTTAGAAAACTCCAGTTGATAAACTGATCCAGGTGTCATTGAAGCCACGTAAAGTAGCCACGTGTCGCGTGTGCACAATTTACATCATTAAATCTTGCATCTGTCTCCGATTTACGATATCACGCATACAGACGTATTTATTCATATAATATACTCTACTCGAATTAATATACAAAAACCAGATTTTCCAGAATAAAGTTTAATCCCTAAAAGTATTTAATTTTTTAATTACAGCTGTTTTCTGAGGAAAACAAAAAAATCTTATAATCATGATTTTTGTTTCGTTTATTTTGAAATTTAAAAATATTCAACTAAAACATATTTTTCTATAAAATCACGATAATCGAAACTGAAAACTAACCAAGGTCGGGTTGTTTCAAAAAAGTTGAACAGTTTATAAAATTTTGAAGTTTTATAAATGTTTTATTTAAGTTTTGTGATTTTGATTTATTTTTAAATTTTTTTTTTATATGAACACCGCACAAAAGTCCCAGCTTCTCCCTTCTAGAGCCAGTGTGACTATGGCATCCCCAATTGGGGTATGTTGTAAGGCTGAAGGTAGTGGGGAGGGGAAGGAGATGGGGAAGAGGAAGGTGGAGAAGTACCTGGCTATTCAGATCTGGTCACAAATCACGTTTTTTTTTTTTTTTTTTACAGTTAATACCGCACAAGAGTCCCAACTGCTCCCGTCTGGAGCCAGTGAGACTATGGCATCCCCAATTGGGGTATGTTGTGAGGCTGAAGGTAGTGGGGAGGGGAAGGAGATAGGGAAGAGGAAGGTGGGGAAGTACCTGGCTATTCAGATCTGGTCACTAAACACGGCTAAAGCCATTTCAAGCAACGTTTCAATTCTGAATGGTGGTCTTACACCAGGGCGATACTGATAGTATCTTCCACTCTGGAACGTGCCGCAAATATACTATATATTATTTTAAATGAATAAATTGTGAAATAACACAAATTAATCAAATAAAATTTATTTGCGCACGCCGGGTTCGAACCCGCGACCTTCGGATTGTGAGTCGAGAGTCTTGCCTCGGGACCACGGAGGCCGTCAATTAGCCATTTCAAGCAACGTTTCAATTCTGAATGGTGGTCTTATACCAGGGCGATACTGAGAGTATCTTCCACTCTGGGACGTGCCGCAAATATATTATATATAATTAATTTTAAATGAATTAATTGTGAAATAACAAAAATCAATCAAATAAAATTTATTTGCCACGCCGGTTCGATCCCGCGACCTTCGGAATGCGAGTCAAGAGCCTTACCGCTTGACCACGCCGGCCGTCAAATTATTTCAGTTTTGTGAAGCCTATAATGGATAATAACACAACTTAAAAAAAAAACTTTATTAGAAATTACACAGAGCTTTAAAATTAACTTCAAAATTTGATAAATCATGTCAGTTTTGCGTAGGCACTGGCCTATGTACAATGATACAACAACAGAACAGTGATTAAATAGGCTTTAAAATTTTATAAATCGAGAAAAACATATAATTTGTGATACATAAATTTTTTTAATACAAAACAATAATAAATTTTTAAAAACGGCTCACCTTACGTTTTTTCTAACAAAAATCACCTATTAAAAAAAAAAGCACATATTTAATTAGGCAAATGTTTTACTCGTATAAATGCTATCGTCAACCCACTTTTTTGTCGTTTCATGTAAAAAAAAATTATAAAAAATTCCAAAATTTCGTAATTTTTTTCAAATTACGGTCGGAAACTTTGTTTTCATATATTTTCATTATTTTGAGGTTATCTTTGAATATAATGTGGTGTTTTTTTAAAATATTTCTAACACCGTTTAGATAACATTTCTAACCGTGATAGTATTGGAGACACAGGATTTCTATGAGACCCAAATGAGTTTTGTTCCGAAAACCGAACAAATTAATCCGAGAGGATAAGGACATTGTCTAGGCTTTTTAAAAAAAAAACAAAGGTGATTTTGTGAACAACCCACCAAGTAGTTTCGCCTAGTTTATGGAGTTTCCTTCGAGAATATGGTGCGAAGATAAAAAAAAATCAAAGGTGATTTTGTGAACAACCCACCAAGTAGTTTCGCCTAGTTTATGGAGTTTCCTTCGAGAATATGGTGCGAAGATAAAAAAAATCAAAGGTGATTTTGTGAACAACCCACCAAGTAGTTTCGCCTAGTTTATGGAGTTTCCTTCGAGAATATGGTGCGAAGATAAAAAAAATCAAAGGTGATTTTGTGAACAACCCACCAAGTAGTTTCGCCTAGTTTATGGAGTTTCCTTCGAGAATATGGTGCGAAGATAAAAAAAATCAAAGGTGATTTTGTGAACAACCCACCAAGTAGTTTCGCCTAGTTTATGGAGTTTCCTTCGAGAATATGGTGCGAAGATAAAAAAAATCAAAGGTGATTTTGTGAACAACCCACCAAGTAGTTTCGCCTAGTTTATGGAGTTTCCTTCGAGAATATGGTGCGAAGATAAAAAAAATCAAAGGTGATTTTGTGAACAACCCACCAAGTAGTTTCGCCTAGTTTATGGAGTTTCCTTCGAGAATATGGTGCGAAGATAAAAAAAATCAAAGAAGTATTCCCACTCTAATAAACATTCCAAATAGTTAAATTAGATAGAACCTAGGAATTAATAATAAGCTGTACAGCGCCCTTGAGGTGATTTTTCACAAAAACGGCGCTCTACAAATTATCCAATTATTATTATTATTACGGAATAATAAATAATTAATCTCTTGCTTTTTTGCAACAGAAACAAGCTTCGCATTTAATTACTGCGTTATTGGATTGATACCATTTAAACGACTATGAAAAACTAATACTGACCTAGTTAAGTTTTTCTCATCCGTTGTTGTTTACCCGACTTCGCCCGAGTTTCGGCACATATTTTCTTCTTAAACAATTTAACAAATCTATACTAATATTATAAATGCGAAACTGCGTGTGTTTGTTTGTTACGCTTTCACGCATAAACCAATAAACCGATTATAAAAACTCTTTCACCAATAGAAAGCTACATTATATGCGAGTAATATAGGCTGTATTTAATGGTAAGCTCTGGAGTTATGAAATTATAAATATATTAGATTTATCATACGTTTTCTGTCGTTAACAAAAGCGCGTTATTGCTAACGTCAGAAAACAAATGGTAGCCGTGGAAACGATGTTGATATATTTGCGGGAAATCGTAGTTAATATCTATCTATAGAAATAAAAATTAATCTCCGAAATGTTTGTACGCGCATAACTTCCGAACGACTGCACCGAATTTGATAATTCTTTTTTTTTACTACTGGTGAGACCTGGCATAATGAAATTTAGGTGGTAGGCGAGCTGTTTGAAAAGTGAATATACCTGAAATGAATGTATGGAATGCGGGAGGGGGGAGGGGGAGTGGGGGGAAGGGAAGGGGAGGGGGATAATCGATAAGTGTAAGCGCTGCAGTAATTTCCCCCTAATACTATGCGAGCAAAGCCGCGGGTAAAAGTTAGTTGATAAACAAAATGAAAATGCGAGCTAACAATTTTTGCTTTGACTTCGACATTCTCAACAAGAAAAAAATGTGTATATTTCGTGACATCAAATCTCACCAACCGAAAGTTTTGGCTTGTGATACAATAGTTGTATGATACAGAGAAGATAAATGGGTGCGTTTCAGTGGCGTACTTCACAAGAGACCGCCCGGGAATTGCGGAAATTGTCAAAGCTTACGCCACTGGTACCGGTTCGTATTTTAATAATGTCGACGGTGACGGACAATGATCAATTTAAACAGGTAGTGAACGTTGAACATGTGTAACTTAATTCGTCACATATCTCTAAATATTGGCTAACTCATATCTCAGCTAATGTTTCCCATGAATCAAAAAATAATGAAGTAAAATTATTACTTGAATGGCTATGGAATATTGTGTGTCTTTTTATATTAGGTCAATTAAAATTTTGTAAATTTCTTATCCATCAATGACATTCTGTTTCCTACTAATATTTAGGAGGTTCCAAAAACGTTACCGGACAACTCAGAATGAAATCAACTCAATACCTACTCTGAAAAGTCTTTAAAAGTGATGAAAAAATATAAACAAAATTGGTTAAGATGAAGCTATACGTGAAATCCTATTTAGATACTATTTCGATTAATCTTTACGACGAATCGGTCTACATTTTGAACATCAAAAAATATGTTACGGATAAATTGAAGCTTTTACTAGCTTTTCTATGCATTGGGATTGCAATAAAATTATTAATTACAAAAAAAAAATTATAAGTGTAAACCACTAAAAAAATGTTTTTGCATGACTTAACTATGAAGTAATTATAAGAAACATTTTTTTTAAAACAGCCCTTTATGGCTAAGACTATTTTTGAGGTTTTGTATGTTCTAACATTTTTCATTCTTAAAAAATGATGCTAAATAAAAACCCCTTTTTGCTTACTTGCTTTGTGCAAATAAGACGCTCGATTTGAAATTTTGAAGGCATAAGAATCGAAATATTTCTAGTGTTTATATTCCTCTTAAGTAGATTACGTTAGGTTAGGTTATAGGCTATATTAGGCTATTTTTCAATATTTTTTTCATAATTAAATTTTTTTTTTTACGTGAACACCGCACAAGAGTCCCAAATGCTCCCGTCTGAACCAGTGAGACTATGGCACCCCCAATTGGGGTATGTTGTGGGCCGAAAGTAGTGGGGTGGGGTAGGAGATGGGTGAGAGGAAGGTGGGGATGTACCTGGCTATTCAAATCTGGTCACCGAACACGGCTAAAACCAATGACTTTTCGTAGAGGTGTTGAGTTGAGTTGATTCTGAGTTGGCGTGGAACCATGTTTTATCTATAATAGGTCTTAGTAAGTAGGTTATTATTTTTTTATTTGAATATCGCTCAAGAGTCCCAAACGCGCCTAACCGTCTGGAGAAGGCGGATTATGTCTTCTCCAATTTGGTTTTCATCACACGGCTGAAAGATGAACCTAAAAAGGCATGGACAGAGTATTAGTGCGATTTTGTATTTTTGTAATTGTCGTAGAAACATAATCTACGGTGAGGGGAAATTGCCTGGCAGCAATCTTGTATGACAAATCTTTGAAATGATTTGTCATACAATATGGCTGCCTTGACTTGATGCGGTGATATAAAATGGACTATATTTAAAATTTTATTTTTATATTTTTAATGCAATAATAACGGTTTAGGATTTCTTTGGTTATTTGATAAGACGTGGAATGTGGTATGTCATTAAAATATAAAGAGGATCAAGGCGTTGGGTTGAGTTGACTGAGTTGGCATTGAACCCCAAAGATATGTCGATCAATTTTTTTTACATTAGATAGGTAGTGGATATAATATAAAACACTTCGTTTGATGTGTTAGTCTAATAATTGGCTTAATCCATTACTTTATTTTGGGCAGATTCTGCAGATCTTTATTTCTACTGCCAAGAAAGTAAGAGCAAATTTTCATGAATGCATTAATTTAATTAACGTTTTTTTATTTAAATTTTTTTAATTTATTTTAATTTTTTTATTTCACGACAATATCATGTAAAGTAAAAATATAATATAAGGTAAAGTAGTTAATTTGGCGCTTTTTGCTACTATTTTAGTACCTTAGGTGCGAGCCAGCAACATGTTTTTTAATGTGAATAGAGCACAAGAGTCTCAACTGCTCCCAACCGCCTGGAGACGGTGAAACTGGCATCCCCAATTGAAAGATAAAGGTGGGGAAGTATCTGGCTATTCAGATCTAGTCACCAAACATGGCTAAAGCCATTTCAAGCAAAGTTTCAATTTTGAATGGCGGTTCTACACCAGGGCGATACTGATAATTTCTTCTACTCTGGAAGGTGCCGCAAGCACACCTTCTGGTAGAGCCTAGCGGGTCACGTGATAAGCACTCCGTCTCGTTTCAGCAGCACGGTAACACACGAAACAGTTTCACATGATCCCGTCACAATCTGTAGGAATGTGATCAGTGGCGACGCGTGATTGAAAAATATTATATTGGTTTTTGGTGGAAAAAATATCATCCAACAGCAAAATGACATTTACTTTCGGAACTCCTATTATGCTCAGGAATCGCTGGTTAAAACGCGGGTACGTGCTTGTTACACCTTGTATATATGATGCTTCTGGAATCTGTTTTAATCGTGAGTACCTACGGTCCAATTTGAACAAAACAGTATTTTAATATTTTGTTATAAGTTAAAGAACTTAGTATATCTTCATTCTTCCCGATTACTTCATAATTTCTATTTCTCAATTAATTTTTTAACTCCTTGATACTCCAACCACCATATTTTACACCCATTAAAAACTACCTTGAAATCCTTAAAACAATATATTTTAAACCCTATCACACAGCTGCTATGTCATGCAAATGACCGCCAACCACACTAGCACCATCTGCTGCGAGCTTTCCAGATTACCTGCCACTATCAAACTGTCGTATTTGGAAGTGAAACATAACCTCACATCTGAATCAATTTAATTTGTAAAATAAACAACAGTAATTCTAAATTCCAATTTTTCGTCAAACTGTTTGGGAAACATTCTTACAGTTACACCTCACAGATCATTAGATAAGTACTAGGACCAACTGCATATGCAAGGTATTAGTATAATAGTAATACACTGTATTGCAAAAAAAATCCACATGGAACTTCTCCCGGAAATAAGATCGACATGTGCAAAATCGTTGCAGGCAGTGATCTACATTGTATCGTTTGCACATTGCACAGCGCCAGGACATATGCCTCCCGCCGCAGGTTTGGATTGCCACTCCGCCGGTTGTAAATTTGAGGCCGTAATCACTGGGCCGTGAGTGGCACATGCCCTTTTTTATACGCAATATCAAAAATAATAGAAGAGAAGACTGTAAGGAAGACGTGCCTAAATATTATATATGTAATAATAATTTATTGTGAATTTACGACACAAAATACGAATGCAGTAAATTCTGCCTGGCAATCTTTAGATAAAAGGCTTTTTCGCCGATGAAAAATTATTAACAATGATGGAATTTAGTACCTGTACCTACTAACTACCTTTTTTATGCCTTATTTTTGCACAGGTAGGAGACAAAACAATTTTTTTAATCAATAGTTCTCATTTCAATGGTGTGAATATATCCTATCTCAATAGTAAGAAAGTTACAATGGCTGATATTTTGAAATATATTTTGGAAGGTTCGTTATTATTTAAATACGATTTAAGTTTGTAATAAATAAAAATACACTTTGTCAAATAAGAGTATAAAACATAGGAGGGCGCCGCTGTTGTTCAATATAAATACCCACTGATCTCAAAATTAGAAAAAAAAAGAATTGCAAATTTTGGTTTTACCACCCATTACAATAATTATTGTTTTACTTTATTCTTTGGTGGTTTCAACCTCTGTTTTAAAAATGAAAGAGTAATAGACCTTACCGTGTTGCTTCTGTTAGTTGTGACATATTTATGGTTCATGAATACCTTTTTATTTATTTTACAGTTTAATTTATTTCTCTGATCCTATACCACAAAACTGTACAAATGTAAAAAGAGGATAAAATTAAAAAAACACTTTTCAAAAACACAAAAAAGTCTGTAAAAATACATGTTACCGATTCGTACCTGTAAAAAATCTTTTGGCAACGGAACTACAAATACCTAGGAATAAAGTATAAAATTCTTTAATAAATTAACAGAAAAATATATTCATTAATAATATATTTTTAATAATTAAGTAAGTATAAGTACTGAAAACTTAAACTAGAAAAATAAAAAAATCAAAACAAGAAAGAAACAAAAAGAAACGTCAGTAAAAAGTAAATCAACTCTAATAATGATTTTAAAATACGTAATTATAAAAATAAACATTATTTAATATACATATTTTTTAAATAAATTACTTTTCAAATAAAAAGTCTCCTATGTTCCGTCTAATTACTAATGTGAAAAGCAAAACTCTCAGTCTCCCACATTCAGCTATGTGTAAACGCTCTAAATAAGGACAAAAACGGTCATTATGTAGAATTTTTTAGATAAACAGGAATGATTTTTATTTTGTTTTTCGTCCTGTTCCGTGGGAAGAAGGACGCGATAATGTCTACAGTGTGCACTGTAGATACCGTTCCAGGATATTTTTTCATTTATCTTTTGCAGATGGCACAAAACCTTTGAATCCTTTTCTCTCCTTTCATTCCATTGTGTTCTTAAACTGTTTGCTTTGATTGCTGTATCCTTCCATTCACCTTGATACAGTTATGATCTCTTCCACATTTTACACATGTCTTCCTGATATCGACACCTTTCTTGCGGGATATTTCTTTCTTCTATTCATATCTCCTTTGATTCTTCCACCTTCTACACCTTGCGTTTATTGTCTCTGTGTAGCTGTTGTATTTTCTGTGTTACTGCTTTGAATATGTTTGTTGTAATTCAATGCTCTATTTGTTGCCAGCGATGGTCTACTTCCGATCAGAAAAGATACATTTATGCGGGTGTTTGTGCTTTATTACTCGCGAACGGTAAATTCAATATGCATGTGTTTATATTATTTTTTAACGTAAATTTTACTATCATTCATATGCACGAAATGAAATAACAGCATATTGTTGGTAATCTTTCAAAAATATAAACACACCAAGAGTGGATATCACCCGTTTTGGAATAAAACGTAATTATGTTAACTCCAATGAAATGATTAGTAGCTACCTACAATGTGAGATAAATATCGTAATCAGTTAGTGAAACAAACTAATTAGTTAACATTATTACCATATAACACAAACATAATTATGTTTTATGATATTTGCACAAAATAAGTAAGCAAGTGTTCACACCATCTTTTTTTTAGTAACAATATTAGATATGTTATTATAAATTATTTTTGAAAACTTAGATAGATAGGTACCTACAACAGATGTATTATCTACGTAGGTATGTACTAAAATTTGAATTTAACAGCATTTATTTTATATACTTATTTATTTCAACGCTCATAGGGCTTTTACATTTAGTGCAGAACATGTTTTTGATTGTTGATACAAAGTAGATAATATAGAATGTAAGTTAAGTAAAAATAGAAATAAACACAGTTTAAGAAGTATGTAGAAATAGTTGACATATACTTCGAGTTTGCAGTTTGAAATTTGCCAATTTCAAATTGTTGTCAAATACATCCATATTGTTTAAATATTTGTTACCAAGACTATGTTAACGCTGTATTGGTGAATGCAAACTATAGTTGGAATGAGATTTATGTATATAAAATGTTAACATCTGACTAGTTGTTCGTGTAAGATTTATTAATTGCGGGAGTTCATAAACATCGAATATAGAGCTTAATAATTTCAATAAAAAGATTAGGTCGTTTATTTTTCGTCTGTTTTCTAGGGTTGAAATATTTAAAATATTAATTAACGACGGCTTATTCATAAGCAATAAAGGGATATTATGTTATGATATTGAGAAAAATACTCGAAAAATTGCAAAGCTTATAGTTTCATTTACATAGGGCGTTTATTGAACATTTTAAAACCATTTTAAAAACGTTATTTTGTTTTTCTAATAAATTTGTTTTCGGAAGCATAAAATAGTCACTTCTTTTCGTAGGGTAGTAATGAACAGCAATAACACTAACACTTGTAACGTAAACGGGGTGTTAAGGAACGTACTTGACTTACTTTAACCAGCGATTCCTTAAATTATTTGGAGTAAAAAATGTTTTCAAAAAATTTTGGTCTCCTATGATTATCTATCTTGATGTCGTTTTTTTCTTAATCAAATAAAAAAATTTCCACTTGTCGTCACTGGTCCTTCAGCCGACTAACCAACCAACCCTCACCCCGATTCTTAACTGTCCAATATAAAGATAGTTGAAAATTTTACCTATGTAGTGATAAAACTTACCTCCTTACGTAATTTAAAAAAAATTACAATTTTAAAAGATGATTGCATAATAAAATTGCATTACCTATAATTTTTGTCAGACCTATTTTATAAAACTTACCGTTTGGCTGAAAACAGCAAAAAACCCAAATTTGTGAACTTTGACCTTAACTAAAATGTTCACAGATGTGGGATCAAGAGGGACTTTTCATATTTTATTTATAATGATGTTCCTAACTTTTGTACTAATTTTCAGCTTGATGCGAAATAATGTAACTTAACACCAATTTTTTGAGTTAACTTGACCGGACTATATGTTGAAACGCTGGAGTGTACGGGGAGGGAAAGGATATGGGGGGAGGAAGAAGGGGAGCGCCTGTCTATTTAGTTCTGATCATTAAACATGGTTAAAGCCATTTCAAGCAACGTTTTGATTCTGAATGGTGGTATTTCATCAGACCGATACGGAGAGTATCTACTATTATGGAATTTTCCTAAAGTATACCGTATATTTACAAATTAATTGCGAAATAACACAATTTAATTAAATAAATTTTACTTGCACACCCTGAGATTCAAACCCGCGACCTCCGGAACCATAGATGGGGACCTTACCTCGACCGCCGAAGCGGTCAAAATTTAACACTTTCGATTAATTTCCCCCTTAGATAAAATCTACCTAACTTCGGGCAAAGAGTCCATACATTCTAACAGTGTTTCGTCATCAACGACATCATCCAATATGACAGTGTCTCGACATCAATGCAAGCAGCAAATGTCAACAATAGTCAACAAAGATCAACGGCATTAATCACCAATTTCCGTTGTTAATTACATGCGGACAAAATTAACATCTTGGTCAATTATAACTTGCTGCGAGTTCCAGAGTGCATTGTTTAAAGTTAGTAGTTATTACGAGTACACTTAACCTTACTCAGTGATGAGCAACCTTTCCGAACCTTTTCGTGCAGCCTTCTTGGCTAAATAAAACATACAAAGATTTGCGGCAAAGAATATTTAATGGCATCTGTTCTGTTTTGCAAAAGAGTTTAGCGGAAAACTTCTTTAAAAAGTCTCTATTCAACGTTTGGATTCAAACGCTCAAAATAATACGATTTTTTTTTTACATTTTCTTAAAAAGGCAAAATATCAAGTTTCGACGATAAATTTCACCTTCATCTCGCAGATTTTTTTAATTGGGATCTTTGATGCATTTTAAAGATTTCCGTGTTATAAAATATCCCAAGTTTTCTGGATAAAATTTTGTTTTAATTTCCGAACGATAATAAAAAGTTACCCGATATTGCAAGTAAGTAATTAGATGTTTTTTTAATAAATGTCTTGGCTGCGAAATGTATGAGAGTGGACCGGTATTAGAAGTGTGAAGGAGCTATTCCGGGTGGCGCAAGATAGAGATACATTTTCCAGAGTGATCGCCAACCAAAGGAGGCCTGATATAAAAAGAAGAAGATATTTTTTTTATGTTCTTTAAAATTTACATTTAATTTAAAATTTAGTGGAAGATACTCTAATCAGTATCGCCCTGGTGTAAGACTACCATTCAAAATTAAAACGTTGCTTGAAATTATTTTAGCCATGTTTGGTGACCAGATCTGAATAGCCAGGTATTTCCCCACCCTCCTCTTCCTCATCTCCTTCCCCTCCCCACTACCTTCAGCTTTACATACCCCAATTGGGGATGGCATGGTCACACTGGCTTCAGACAGGAGCAGCTGGGACTCTTGTGAGATTTTCACAAAAAGAATAATAATTTCAGAATAGTAAAAATCTTTAACAGCATTTGTTGGTTTAGCCTTGGAGGTACTACACTTTTGCCTGCAGCGCTTTTTTTGCTTTCCATAATTAATGCCCTTTTAGAAAATACAAACAGGTTTGCGACACCACCGACTGCAAATTTAACAATTTCATGCTGAAGGTACACTACCCCTGGCTTCCCATAAACGAAAAATTAATTCGGCTAAAAAGGTTGTTCGTCACTGATCTAACTGCTTTTGTCATGAAATTTTGAGTGCAAGCATCCTGCCCTAATTTCCACCAAAATTACTTTCAAGATCTGTAATTAACGATTGTCGCTTTTTAAATTTTTTTCCTTCTCCGCTTAATTAATTAATTAAATCATATTATATACCTTCAGTTGCCCGGGAATTGTTTACAGCAGTAAATCATCTGATGGATAATCTGAGCTGATCTGGAAGCGAATTATTTTATTCAGCGACCCATTGATATCTTTATTGCACGCCAATCAAAACGCTGTGGGAATAAAGAAAATCAAGGAATTAAAAAAAAACTTTTATCTTAATGGTATAATAAGAAATCAATTTATTTTGATGTCCAAACAGTTATAGAGGAATAATTAATTAATATATATAGGTTACCTACAACAAAAAATGAGGATGCAGGTTTAAAAATATGATTGGCTCTCACAGACTTGACACAAATGGTGAATGACTTTATATACATAGGCTCGTCTATAAAAGTGACGAAGGAGGCTATGAAGCAGAAGTGAAAAGACGAATAAGCACGACAAAAGACGCCATTAGTAAAATGCAAAAGATATGGAGTGACAGTGGTATAACGAAGACTACCAATAAAATAAGACTACCAAAATAAGACTCGTCCGAGCGTTGATTTTCCCCATATTTTCATAAGGTGTGGATAGGTGCCCTCGAAATGTGGTGCTGGAGAAAAATTTCAGGATTCCATGGATAGCTAGATGCACAAACGAATCCAATGAGGAACCGACTTAGCGCTATTAACCAGCGGCCGAGAATTTAAATTTCGTCGAACGATGATCTTGCGATCGTACCCTTGCAATGATACAGGGCGGTTTCGATGAGAAAGATTAATTATTCTCCACATCAGCATTTTAACATAATAACTCAATGTAGATTTTATTTCATTCCAATTTTGCTTTGATAAAAACCCACATTCAAAAATGCTCAAATTTGTGATGATAAAACAATTAAAATTATGTACTTTTTGTAATTATTTTTTGATCATAAGTATTTATTACTTTTCAATAATGTTTGAGCAAAATAAGAATGTAATTTTTTTTAAATACATTAGTTTGTAAGACATTAAATAAATAGACAAACTGGAGCATTTTCGTCACGAAACAGGGCGCGGATTTTTTTAAATGATTTTATTTGAACTAAAATTAAAATTCTGAAAAGCAGCATTCCGAAATTATTTATTGATTTGTTTTCCTGTAAGATTATATGATTCGAAATGTACTTTGCATAATACAAAATTTAGTTTGAAAATTTAACAAATCTGCCAACGACCTACGAAAAAACCTTACTACAGTAAAAATAAACATATTTTCTCAAAATTTTATAAATAGCTTTACTAGATAAAAGAACAGTCCTTCGAAATAAATTTATAATTTTCTGTGGAAAAGAGTCAATACGTCTAAAATTTGATTTAAAAATGACATTTTTCCAGTTTTGTCTGATGTCTTTCCCTAGTATGATGGCCTTTTATATTTATGATTTTGGAATGACATAATTAGAATGAGTAAGAACATAATTTATTATCTCGGATAACTGGTGATGGCGAAAATACACTGCAGGGAAAGCCTTGTAAGCACATGGATATAATTGTTTATTTATTGTTTCTTTATGTTGTATTATTGTTTACATATCCATTTTTAACCTTTTAATTTAAAAAATAACACAAAATATAATACCGAAAGAACGAATTTTTTGATCTACATTTCTTCCCAGATTTTCCGTCTCCTTCCTTTTCTTAAAAATAACCTTCACACTGCTTCCCCAAAGATGACATAGGTCTTGAGGGAAATTATTGAGCTAATTTAAAAAAATAACAAAAAAGGAACGTCACCGTCTATGTCTGATTTTGAAAAACTCCGTGTAAAACCCGAGCAATGCCGGTGAGTTCTGCTGGTTAATTAAAAAAGGAGGATTGATTAAGTAGAATTTAATGCACTTACGAATCAAGACTCAGAAGATAAATATTTTTTATCATAAAATTGTATGGTAGGTAAGGTGTATCGGTAGTTAAAATGCAATCGGTAGCGGAAGTTGTATATATATTTTTTATGAATCGGAATTAATGTGCCATGCAATTTTGACGATTTGTCTACCAGAATGTTATTGTTAGCTATTATTCTTGAATATTTTTAATTGGCTCATTAATTAAAGAAAAACTTGGTTTTTAATACGTCCGCCTTTTATTCGAAACGATATACACGTACACAATTCTATAATAAAATAAGTAAGCAGTTAAATTGTTTTATTTATGACGTTGTAAAAATCATCTTGGAAGTTTACGCCAGGCTGTGGAAGGTGGAATGAAGCATAATATAAGTAGACACGGTTTTTTTATAAAATTCTGTGTTTTATTCTAAATTTCTCACTTCTCTGATCACAGGTATATAATGCAGCTTGTAGGGTCAGAATAATGAAAAATCACCTTATATCGGGCTTAGGGTCGGCTTAACTATAACAACGCTGATCTAGCGCGTAAGAATCTAATGAGTAAGATAGAGTGCAAGCAAATAACATTAAAAACGAGCAAAGGGAAGTACTTGACTTACTGTACTTGTACAGTGTCATTATTTGGAATAAAAAATATGAATGAAATTTTAGACTCTGGTGACTTTTATGATGTTTTTATTCATCTTAAATCACAAAAAATAGTACCTTTGTATGAGACAGTTAGGGTGGGTTTTTTCATTTACCTTTACTAATTGCTGTGCAGTTTTTTTTTTTTTTTTTTTTTTTTTTTTTTTTTTTTTTTTTTTTTTTTTTTTTTTTTTTTTTTTTTTTTTTTTTTTTTTTTTTTTTTTTTTTTTTTTTTTTTTTTTTACATGATGTTATGAAGAGCTTCTCACAGTTCTGACGCAAATAGAGGCTTTACTTAATTCACGGCCGTTTTTTTTTTTTTTACAGTTAATACCGCACAAGAGTCCCAACTGCTCCCGTCTGGAGCCAGTGAGACTATGGCATACCCAATCGGGGTATGTTGTGAGGCTGAAGGTAATGGGGAGGGGAAGGAGATAGGGAAGAGGTAGGTGGGGAAGTACCTGGCTATTCAGATCTGGTCACTAAACACGGCTAAAGCCATTTCAAGCAACGTTTCAATTCTGAATGGTGGTCTTACACCAGGGCGATACTATTAGTATCTTCCACTCTGGAACGTGCCGCAAATATATCATATAGTTTACAGTTACTTTAGCAGTACATTTGACATTTACGGAAAAAATGAGTTTTTTCACGACGCCAAGTGCTAAAGTAAAGGTAAACAGGGATGACAGCATGATAACATAGATAACTCATCTAATTCCCATACTTTCGTATTGGGAACCATTCATATATTTTTTTCATGTGGCAACTCGCACAATAAATATCAAATTTCACATTATTTTCCAACATTTCAGCGTCACTTTTAGGCTTTGACATGAAATTTTTGTTGAGTGATGCTATGACCTTTGACACATAACTGTACTTTGGTGTGAATTTGGAATATATCCAAGTATTTACTCTTTGCATTACCCCAGTCGCATAAAACTGCGTCAATAACACGATACGATAGACCATAAAATCCTTTTCAAGAAACTTAAAACAATTGGGATGTCAAACACAACTTTAAATCTGATAATAAGTTACATGTCAGAACGTTCACAGTGTGTTAAAATTGAAAAGCGTAAAAGTAAGCCTCTCCCAATCAAATATGGTGTGCCGCAAGGAAGTGTCTTAGGACCTCTATTATTTTTGATATATATAAATGATATATGCAACATAAACACCAAAGGAAATTTTTTTAGTTTTGACGACGACACTGTAATTTTATTTAATGGAAGTGATTGGGTAACCACTTACAAAGAAGCTGAACACGGGCTTGTACTTCTGCAAAAATGGCTGAAGCAAAACTCACTTACACTCAATGTTAACAAAACTAAATATTTAACGTTTTCTATAACGGCCAGAGGTCAACCAGCTGAGGATTATGCTCTCAAATTACACGATTGTCAAGGAAGAAACCTAACGCAATCATGTCACTGCCCCACCATAACACACTCTAGAAATATAAAATATCTCGGCATTGAAATCGATGAAAATCTTCGATGGGACTCTCACATAAATAGCATTACAAAGAAATTAACAAAGCTCATGTACTACTTTAGAAACATATGCAATATACTAAATAAAAATTATCTATATAAAGTCTACTACGCTCTTTGCCAATCACGCTTAGAATATGGAATTATTGGATGGGGATCTGCCTCAAACATTCACATGAAGCAGCTCGTCAAAACGCAAAAAGCAATAATAAAAATAATCCTGAAGGTACCTTTTTTAACTCCACCAAAAGAAATTTTTAAAAAATTCAATGTGTTCAGCATTATAAAACTGTACGCAAAAAATGCACTACTTAAATTTAAAGAAAAAAAAGAGTACCTTGATGACCAACACACCCATACTACAAGGACAAAATCATCAAATCTACTAAACATTCCAAAATTAAATACAACTTTTGGTCAGAAAAATCATCATTTCCATGCTACAAAATTATACAATGCCCTTCCAATCGAAATTAAAAACACCATGGAGATACTAAAGTTCAAAAAAGATATCAAATTATGGCTAACTAAACACGAAGATGAGGAAATCATAAAAATTATAAAATAACACCAACGCAACTTACAGATAAAAAACATAAACACTTTTTAGCTTGTCTATTTTTATTTTGTGGAAACGAACAAATTAGATGAGGAGGAATTTATGACCAACACCCATACAAACAACCTTCAGTCCGCCTCGGAACAGGAAAACCTAGTGAGGAGGACTGAGAACAAAAAAATCAACCATTACTTACATGTCACTGGGAGTACATACGTATCATATATACAATTAATGTAGAAAAAAGTCGAGCAGTTTCTTTATTATCGCGAAATCGGCATACGAAATCTGTTTTCCATTAGATTTAGAGAAATTTCTGCGTATATTATGTCACTTACTTATTAACACTTCGTATCATATAATTAATAAGTGTAGGTTCATCGTCAGAACTTGACGAATTTTCACATGTTGTGAACATATTGATGACAACGATAATGTAATAGCAAATACTGTAAAATAGATAGTAAGAAAATAGCCCCTAATCTCTGAACTGTCACTAAAGTGACATTTAGACAACGGCCGCCATTTTGATTACCCTTACTTTATCATTTGCAGCACCATTGTGGGCCTGTAAGATTGCAGGTAAAAGTAAACGATAAATGTCAAATGAAAAAAACTAATTTCCATGACTTTTACTATTAACTTTTACGATTGCATATAGCATTCTCGGTAAATGGAAAAATCCACCCTGAGGGTCGGGATGAGGGGTTAGGCGGTGAATCAGCCGAGTGACACGTGAAATTTTTTAGAAATTTTTTTTTTGATTTTGAAAAAAAAGATTTGAAAAAAAAAAAGTTTAAAAAAGTTTAAAAATTAGCGCGAATGTGATGAATTGGTACAAAAAGTCGGGGACTTCAAATGAATCAAGTTCTTGAGTCAGAATAAGCCATGAGTCAAAGTAACAGAAGATGTGTATGAATATTTTTGTAGCAACGAAACTAGAAATTTTTTCAATATGATCAAGGTTTAACTGGCAACTTTGTCAGTACCTACCCATAACACTTAAGTCTATTTAATGTGGAATATTGTACAATACATAAAAAAGCAATTAAATACAACTCAAGGAACATGAACGGGCCTCTTTAATTTTCTCCACATTATTTCATTGCAAAAGCATTATGAAAATTCATGAATACATTTTTGAGTAATAGAGCGTGATGGATCGTTATGTAAATACTGTTGTAATTTCATGTGCTGTGCATTATCAGTATTATCAGTGGAGTTGCGTATTTTTAGCATTATTTCCATGCAAAATGACCGTGAATATATGTCCTGAGCCGATAAGCAAACACTAAATATTTGTGTGAAAACATCGTGTCAAGAGAAATTCTCTCAAATGTTTCGCCATAAATACAATTTAGGACTAGTTATATCAGAGAATTTGAATAATTCATCAAATTACCAAGTAAAACTTCAAGTTTTTTTTTATTGCATCATTGTTGGCCATTTGTTTCACTCAAATGAAATATGGTATTGTAACATGGGGGCCTCAGCACGGGTAAGGCACCCAATGAGGCCCACATTATCAAATAATGTTTTAAAATAGAATTTATTGCTTATCGATTGTTATGAAGTTTAATCTGCATAACTCCATTTTAATTTTAATTTCTTTTATAGATTCAATAATATTATTATTTACTCAAATAAACACAGTTTATTTATAAATATTCGGCTACGTAAATATTATAACGCGTGACAGCTTAGGAAACAGTGATTAGGCCTCTTACAGACGATATATTTATTTTATTTCCAGATTGGTACCTATGAAAAAATTATTGCTTTTATTTTTATTACCTATGCCCAAAATGATTTCCGAGTAAAATGATGGGTAAAATGAATTTATTAATAAAAATTTTTTTATAAATTAAATAAAAATATTATTGAACATATTAAAGAAAATTAAATTTAATTAAAAATAAATAAATATAAATGGGCTTTTACATTCTAGTTTATAAGTATCACGGTTATTTTTAATACTTTAAAATTAAAACAAAAAGTTATAAATATTGGCTTTATTTAATAGATAATTTTATGCCATTATTGTTTAAATATGATTTCGGGCATATGAGCGCAGCGGCTGGCTCGAATGAAGCGCAATCGTGAAGTCCAATTTTCGACAGCAACTGGGGCCATATATCGGCAATAACACGGCGAATGTTGACTTCCAAATGGTCTAACGTCTCTGGTTTATCCGCATAGACTAGTGACTTCACATATCCCCAAAGAAAGTAATCTAATGGTGTGAGATCACACGATCGTGGAGGCCAGTTCACAGGTCCATTACGTGAAATTATGCGCCCACCAAATGTTTCCGGCAATAAATTGATGGTATATAAATTGATAATAATAAATAAATTAATAATAATAAATTGCATAGTAAATTTGCACAATTTGCAAGCGCTGTTCTGACGTCAGTCTATTCATGGTGAAATGGCAAAACGTACTGACTACAAATAAACTGTCAACTGTCAAATTGACAGTTTGTAGAAACAAGTTGCCAGTTTAAAAACCAAACCTCTAAAAAAACACTCTTTATAACCTTTACAGAACTTTAAATAGAATTAACTTTTGAAATTTGATGAATTGTTCTAATTCTGTGAAACAACCCGTCGTAAGACTAACAAAAATTCGTATATCTCGTTGTCTAAAAAAGCCTATATTATGGAAATGCGTTGAAGGCTCTATGGCGAACGGAGGCTGCAGAACAGATAACGGTATCGAGATAACAATAATAACGATTATCACTTCTAGAGATAAAGCCCCCGAAGGACTTGTCGCCATTCTGCAATGTCGGTGTCTTTTACATGTCTAGCTTTTTTAAAACCCCTCAGGGATGAAAAAAAACATGCTTAGACTTTTCTCATGTAAACTTAAGTAAAAAAAAACACGAAAATATACTAATTGAGATAGATTAAACACTTAAAACTCTTCAATATTTGTGTGCACTCAGTTTACGAAAACGGCGAACAGTAGTCGTTCGAATCTAAAGAGAGCCTCTTAGATCGGGATTAAGAAGAATAATATGAAATAATCGGCGGAAGGCAGTTGTTGGGTAGAATAGAAGGAGATGGGTGGAGGATGGTGAGAGATACGGAGGTAAACAGATGCTCTTGGTAATATTCGGCGAGTTGTACAGCTGGAGCAACCCCGGGTAGGTCATGTGTCTCATAATATCCTTTAATTTCAGAAAACAGGGGTAGTCAAATTTAATTCTGAAAATATTCATTTACCACTTACGTTTCAAAATAAATAAACGTCTTCTGAAGTAATATTAATATTTCATATGTATGAAATTTTCTTTTCCAATATGTTCAGGTTCAGTTATTCACATTTAATACGCCCATTTTCAATATGTCGATGTAATATATATTTATGTCTAATACGTCCATGACAAATCTGTTCATATCAAATTTGTCCATGTCAAATATGTCAAGTCGAATATGTCCATGTCCAACGTGTTCAATAATCCACGTCTAATAGGTCCATGATGTCCTTGTCCAATATATCTTTATAGTCCTTGTCCAATATGTCCAATATACCAATATAACAATGTCAAATATATTCATGTCTCATTTATCAATTTCCAATTTGCCTGTGCCCTGTACATCCATGTCTAATATATCCACGTCCAATATGCCCATGACCAATATATCAACGTTCAACACGTCCACGTCCATACGTCAATGTCCAATTTGTCGTCCAACACGTAAATGTTCAATGTGTCCATGTTTAATATGTCCGTGTCCAATATGTCCGTGTCCAATATGTCCGTGTCCAATATGTCCGTGTCCAATATGTCCGTGTCCAATATGTCCGTGTCCAATATGTCCGTGTCCAATATGTCCGTGTCCAATATGTCCGTGTCCAATATGTCCGTGTCCAATATGTCCGTGTCCAATATGTCCATGCCCAAAATATCAGTCTCCAATATGTCCATGTTCAGTACGTCCATTTCCAATATGCCCATGACCAATACGCCCATGTCTAAAATGCCCGTGTTCTATTCACCCGACTTCAATATGTTCATGTCCAGAATGCCTCCTTTTTGTGATAAATTTGAACATGATGCCATGTTATTTACTGTTATTTGATTACATTATTATTATAAAGCTTCATTACTCATTTTTTATTTCGTTTAATTATATCATTTTGGCTACTATTTTTTGTTTTTTTCATTTTTAGTTTCACTGGTGTTATAATATTATTTTGTTCATATTTTTATTTTATTATATTATCATCGTTTTATGGGCATTCACCTATTGTAAAATAAACAAATTTAATAAATCATGGAGATGATATATCAGAAAATGCTATTCAAACTTCATTGCACCAAAGCTCACCGTTCGGGAATTTGAGCTGCTTCAAATATAAAATAAAAACAGATTTTCTGCATCAAAGTTTTTTAGATTTCTAGAAAAAGAAAAACTCTCAATCATATTGTGTTGTAATACATTGCAAGAGGTATTAATTAGAATGAAAAAAAACGACCTGGTATACAGGCATTCAACATAACAACTACTAATGTAGTTAATAAAAAAAAAACAGTTCAATGTTTCGGTTGTGTTCGTAGATTTGTAATTGTAATTAGCGGAATGGAATTATCTCGAACAGTTCTCAGATCTCAAGAAGTTACTCAACTGATTTACTGAATGATTTCCCTTCACAGTTATTAATAACATACTTATCTTATTCTAAACGGTATATTTGTTTATGTGTTAAGTTCACAGTGCCACAGAAGAGAAAATTAGAACTATGATGCCTATACGGGTAATTATTATTATTAAATAAATTTATTGTGTGTGCTTACGAATCTAGTTTCACAATTATTATCATTTCAGGAAACAATTATGTTTCTACTTAAGCTATTGCGTTCTTCCTGATAGATTTTATAATTGTTGCTGTTTATTATTAATTTATCATTACCTGCTACTTAAAATAAATTTACAGAAGTATTTACGTAATTAAAATACATGAGGTATTTGGGCCACAAACCATTATTAACATTGCGCAGTGTACAAAATTGACGCCAACGTCGTTCGTCCTCGCTAATGCAAATCGCATCTACGCACAGCGGAGGTCCGTCTTTGTCTCTATCATAATCATATATTTGTAACATAAGAGAATGTAAGAGACGAAAGCTGTTTTTTTAAGAACAATTTTTTTAAGCTTTCTAAATTAAAAATAGTATTTATTCACGGACTTTGTTATTTTTCCCATTAATATATTTTTATTATTTATTAATATATTTAAATATTTTCCGCTTTCGCAGAAATCATTGACCTCCCCTGCATTAGAATATCAGGTAGAGGTCTTTAAAAAGGAAAGATCCCTTTGGCAACAGACTTAGATCCAGAAGGCAGTAAGCGCTGTACCAGCCTCATACCTGCCTGACTTAAGGCTCCTGCGGCGTGTTCACTTTCTCAGGCCTGTTTATTCACATCTGCCTCTGCCGAAACACCCGCTATTATCTCACTGATCGTTAATAACAAAGTCTTTCAGGTCTCCGCGAGATCTTCGGCAGCGTCCGCCGATCTTCGGAAATCACCGGACGCGTGTCTCGATTTTCGGACGTAGGACTGCAAGAGGAGTCCAGTATTTTTTACTGTTTTAATATTTATAAATCAAGCAATAATTATTGCAACATTAACGAATTTGAGAATTAATTTCAAATCTAAAAAAGGTGGGTTGAATGATAAAAAAAACTTCAAAGTTTGAGGTCAAAGAGATTCTGAAATTTAATTGAATCTAGAGTCCAATGAATGTAATTTGTCGAAAATTTGTGGGTAGACTGTTGTTTATCTTTTTATCACGATGAAGTAGAAATTTGTTGTTTTTCTTTTTATCACGATGAATTTTGTGATTAATTTTGTGAAATTTAATTGAATCTAGAGTCCAATGAATCCAATTTGTCGAAAATTTGTGGGTAGACTGTTGTTTATCTTTTTATCACGATGAAGTAGAAATTTGTTGTTTTTTCTTTTTATCACGATGAATTTTGTGATTAGCACTTTAATTAATACTCACATTCTACACTTGGTACCTAAATTAGAACAGATTGGTAAAAAACAAAATCTGATATTGTACGTAGATACTCGTTGACGATAAAAAGACAATGTTTTTTTAAACGTTAACCTGGTTGAGAAATTTGCGGAGCGATTTCTTAAATAAAAACTAGAAAAATACAACAGGCTAACTATTAAAGCCATTGTTTCCCTATTCAGTGTGTGTATTGTGCTCGTGGTACCTGATTTCGACGGTGATACTGAACCTTTGATAAATGGTATTACAAACGTTGAGTTTATTAGGGGGAAAGTTTTATACCATGGAACTTACGAGAGTCTTATTAGAAGTGCTTTATGAATGGATCATAAAGAAATAGAAAATAATTGCTGCAATTATTGACGAGACTAATCCGGATTGACGTTATGTTAGGAACACGCATAAAAAGTTATGTCATTTTCACTTGTTGATAATTTTTATGGTTAGTTATAAATTGCGCTTTCGATCCTTTGGAAAACAAAGGTTCTGAGTCGTCCAAAATGCAAAAACGACTGTTTGATGGAAATCGTTGCTTTTTCTTTCATTCTTTAAGGCACATTTGTCCCAAGTTCATAATATTATACCAATTCTACAATAATCAAATAAAACAACAGTATTTTGTCCACAGCCTCTAAGATTGCTCAAACTTAAAATTGTTTCCCCGAACAAACCATCTCCAGTGACTCCAGGGTCGTGATGTAATTTATTGTATATAATGTATTATGTATAATCGAAAGTTTATTAATTTAATCATCTTAATGGGAACTGCAGTTAAAAAATAATCATAATTTGAAAAGTCATATTCTTAATGTACATAATAAAAGACCCAGCTAAACAAATATAGTTCAGTTGTCACAATATTTTTGATTGATGTGCGTGTTGGTGTGCGTTTCTAGGCACTGCCAAACTTACTTCAATATTTTTTAAGTAGGTATATAAACAAAAATAAGATTTTCACAAAATAAATTCAAGACATTTAACAAATACATATTACCGTCCATCACTTTCTTCGAAGGCAAATTTTGCAAAAGTTCAATTTTATATAATTTTTATAGGAAAATGAATACCTAGCTATTTCATATGAAATATTTTTTTACCATAATTAAAGAAATCTAAATATTTCGTTTTCTGATAATAAAATTCAAAACTATATCAAATTATCACAAAATACATTATTATATAAATATATCCTATCTTAAAAATTATTCAACATTAAAATACATTATAGTTTGTGCATTTACGTTAAAATTTAAAAAAAATATTTATTCGTTTCTCCGTTTTCAAGCTATCGATCGGGAAGAAGATTGTAAATGTGTATACCCTCATGGCCTATGCTTCTCACACCACTTTCAGTCTTAACTTGTATTAGTGCATAATTTATTATGTTACCTTGCTTTATAGTATTCGTGTACTTGTGATGTTTTTATAAATGTTGTGGTCGTGTGTATAAGTCCATTTTGTATTTTTTAGATTATTAGGCATAATAATATGTTCCATTCGCACGGTTTTCTAATTTTCAATAAGTTCGTTTCTTGGTATAGTTTTTTCGGTGACCGGACATCTCGGAATGAAACCTACTCAGAACCATCTCAGAAAAGTCATTTAGAGCGAAGAAAAAAATACATTAAAAATTGGTTAAATAGGTTACGTTAAGTTAGGGTTATCGGCTATTTTACAATTATTTTTTATATAGCTTTTAATGATTTTTCAAAGAGGTTTTGAGTTGACTTTATTCTCAGTTGGCATGGAATCCTTTTTTTTCGTGGGGGTATCTGGGATATAATTTAAGATTTTTACAGTACATTTTTACAATATTTTCACAGATGTGTACAGTATTTATTACCTAATGTGGATGTGACTGGTACGTTTTTAGATTTTCACTGCCAAAAGTATTTTTGTTATTTGTTTTCGGGGTGTTATGCCGTGTTGCGCTACCTCCTTCTTTAGCTAACGTTTCGGACAGCGTTACAGTGTCCATCATCAAGGCAGATGTGTGATTGTGTATGATGTACAATTATACATCTGCCCTGATGATGGACACTGTAACGCTGTCCGAAACTTGGCTAAAGAAGGAGGTAGCGCAACATGGATGTCACTGAATCAAGCTAAAGTATGAGCCACCCTTAATTTTAAAATCTTAAAACAGAGAAACACGTTAAAATTCTCACAATCACAGTTTTTGTCTTTGTGGAATATTTTGTTTTTCACTTTTTTTTATATATTTCCTTGTATTTTTGTATTTTCATTTTACATTATCATGAATTTTATTACTGTTCCAACGAAACGAAAATTTTCAATAATTTTTTTTTTTTTATAAATAAAAATATTTCCCTAGAGTGGATACAATAACCCTCATAAACCCTCAATATAATAAAATAAAATTGAGGAAGTTTTTTATCAAAGGCAAAAAACATAGGTTTCGTCGATACAAGGTGTATTACCGAGTGGCAATCGATTTGAATAGTGGCAGTAATGACAAGAAATTCTCAGAATTAACACAGTCCCCGCGCTCAAGATGGTGAACCATGGCCCTGGGTAGATAATGAATTCGTTCGCTTATCCCGTTACTTAGATAGTCAGTCTTCTTCCCTTAAATTCGGATACACCTGTCTCAATCTGCGTACATCTGTCTCTCGATGTTACCGTGCTGATGATTCTAGTTTATTACCTATGGAGGCCAAATCCTACAGGTGCTTTTGGGGCGACGCATATAAATCTCTGGGCAGCTGGCAAAAAGATAATATGGATCTATAATGAATGAGGCCATCTTAATTATAATGTTTTAGCCTTAATAGATATGTACATTATTTGTACACGCGGTCATTTACACTTCTCATTAGAATAATTAACTGAATTCTAACTACTTGGTCTAAATTCGAAGTATTAAAGTCGCTCATTAGATATTCTTTTCGAATTTGTTGCTACCTACACACATCATTAAAATTAATAAACGGTATGGCACGCTATAATTTGCATTGGAAACCACCGATGCTTTTAATGTGCAATCAATTATTACGATTAATGAACACACAAAAAATTGAATCACTTTGCTCATCATCATGATAATAGCCAGCTGTCGTGGGTCTAATTTGCAACGTTGAGTTAAATTGGCTTTTATTCTGAATAGATTTTTAACGGTAGCCAGTGTTTTTATTTTGCAAAATTGGCCATATTCCATGATTCTTCTTCGACCTGTCTAATATAAACTGTTTCAGCCAGACTGTTACAGTTTCCTTAGAATTATATGCCGACGATCCTCCGGCATTTCCTGTACTGCTCCATAACTCTCCTTTCTCTGCTACCTACTTTCGTGATCACTCCCCACATATCGCATGTGTTATGTATATGTAAATCGTATTTGAGTCGAGCGTGCCGAAGACGTTCCTCGGTTGGCGTGTGCTAGCCCCGGGCCTGATCTGGACTAAGACCAATTGGTCCTTCGAGCCGGACGGACTGGTAAAAGAGTTAGCCAAATTAGTCTGTTTGATTCTCTTCTTAACTGTTGTTTGTGGTCGTTTCGATGCCGGTTCTTGATGTTGGTGTTATTCTGTGTGAGGTTTCCGGTCTGCTGAGTATCGGTGGGGATATGCAGTGTATTCGAGGTTCTGCGGGGAAGAGGCGAGGACCAGCCGCCGTGACGGGCAGTGTTCCATAGGATGGGCGCGCCTGCCAGTAACAGGGCACAAAGTGGACACGGAACAAACCGTCTTTGCGGATTTCATTCTCATGTTTTCGAGAAAAAATGCACACTGTCCTACCGCTGACAGCTCCGTCGAAAAAATGAAATAAAACAATGAATCTATCAGTGTCATGGTCAAGATGTTAGATAAGCTCAGTAATTAGACAAAAATTATGTCCTATAGAAATAATAATTTAAAATTGATACAACAAAAAAAATCAATAACTTACTAGTAATAATGTACGTAATTATATAACTAATGCATAATAACGCTATCGTACTAAACCTTAATAAAATTACCGAAATAATGAATATAGGTACCTTCTGCTAATAACGTATTCGACATCACATTTTTTTTTGTTTTTTGTCACACAATGTTTTTTTTTTACATGAGCTCCACACAGGAGGCCCTGAGAAAAAAAAAATTCCTGTCATCTTTGGGGATGCTGTGGGGAGAGTTTTTTTAGGAAAGGAAGGGGAGGAGAATTCTGGGAAGGAAAAGGGTTTAAGGGTGGAAAGGAATCTGGGGTTCAGTGTGTCCTGGTCCTAGACAAACCTCCCCCCATGAACCTGGGCACCCCTGCTAAATCACCAAACGTAGCGAACCACTCGGAGTGACCTATGGCAGAGGTGTTGGTTATCATGTTTGTGTGTTTTTTCGAACATGACATAATATTTATATTGTTTTCCATGTATTTTTGTGGTGATTTCCACTTCAGACACTGCACATGACGCCGGTAGAGCTGCGATGCGATGCCAGAAGTAGTAAGTAAAGAAAGGGGGGAACTGGCAGCACGAGACACAATATAAGTTGCAACATTACCGGTGGGATAACGCAAACACTCTAGCCATTACCATTCCAGTTCCGTGATGTACTGGCCGATATAAAACATTAGGCCAAAACCATCAAACACCAAACGCCAAACGGGATTTTTTCATCTTTGCCTTCATCCATTTTTTCGTCTGCGAGGAGGTCTGTAGATTCAGGCCGAAAGGTCTAGAAACCACGATGTTCATTAAGTCCAACTTCTTGGTACTACGGTTTTAGTTTTTTCAACTTACTTCAAATGTGTGGCTAATGACCTAACGACCCAATGACTTATTATTAATTTTTCATTGTGCCATATCGTTGAAAATTAACTTTGTTTGGTTTTCTGCTGTTTTACTTAAGTTATTCTTAAAACCAATAGAAAACCGAAATACGCAATCTTCGCAACTTCGGTGTGATTCCATTTTTTGAGACTTGCATGGGAATATAATAATGGTGCCTGACAAAAGGTACTAAAAATTCTGGGTGCATACATAGATCGAGTAATAATAGCCTTGACATTAATGGTCGGCAAGGACACAATGTATGTAAATTCCTAATAAGTTGTAAATCTTTAATTTTAAATGACGGTTGCAAATATATACGTATGTCAGTTTTAAGTCAGTAGTAATAAGTCTTAGTCGTAAGTCACTAGTTATATAAGTCTTAGATGTAAGTCACTAGTTATAATTTTAAATCTTAGTTGTAAGTCTATCGCAATAATTTTATTTTATTATATGTTAATATGTACAGCGCCCTTGAAATGATTTTTCATGAAAATGGCGCTTTAAAAATAAGCCTTTATTATTATTATTAGTGAAAAAGTGTCTTCTAAGATGCTTTGGAAATGTAACAAGAAATGAAATACTAAATTAGATATCTTAATATCAAACACAAGGATATTCTGCAAACGAAGTTTTTGCAGACGGACAACCTTCAGCCTGTAAAATCATGGATAATGATTTGGCACCAGCACAATAATAACTCTATTCCAAAAAAATCCGATTAAAATCACCTACCTATTTATGTATAGTTATTTAAGTCTTAACAACTACCTATTCAAAATAGTTTATCTAAGTCCCATAACATTCTTTATTGTTTTCAAGATTAAATTGTAGAACTCTATTTTAATTACTATTCAATGATTTATAAAAAAACTAACCCGTAAAAATATGTATTTATTAACTATTATACATTTATTTTCAATTTTTGATCTGCGCCATCTCTTGGACCACCTAGTAGCCAAATTCAGAGAAATGCATGTGTGTGCGCTTATGTTTGCGTGAGTACCACCAAAAATTGATAGAATGCATTGTCATCGACAACAAATCGATGCGTAAAGATGTCGGGAAGTGGATTAATTTTTACTTCCAAGATTTGCATTCATACAACGAGCTGGCATAATTATAGATGGCGCAACTAGGTCGAAAATTTAAAAAAATATATCGTCGTTAAAATTTTTTTTTACGGTTTGATTTATTTATTATAATTGTCGATAATGAAATATTTTTCATTCTTGCAAAGTCGGGTATTTAGTTACTATAAGTATACATGAATTATTATTTTTTATTTTTTTATCTTAAAAATGGTACATATTATAATATTACTGATCTTCCATTAAAATGATGCCGATGTATATATGAAGCCAAGGTTCCTAAGGACCCAAGTTCCAGAGAAATAATTCTTCTCTTCTTCTCATAACAAGCGTAATAAGTGCACCTGGAATGATTTGGTAGATTATTGAAGACATCAGGACACCATCCCTTTCTTTTATGTAAATTCTAGAACAGTTACACGACGAAGAATATAATCACCATGACATTGGTCAAAAACAACGCGAAACGGTAATTTCTACTTAAAAATGTATAGAATTATCAAGAACCCTCCCATTTCCATGCATTGATAACATCAATAATAAACTACTTGCGGAGAAAATTGAAAAAAAAATGCAATGGTCATTAGCGTACGAGCATTTTTAACGGTATTCGGGCAAATGCTTTCTTGGTAATTGATGAGGACTCGCGTTATGCATAATTAGTAGACATACAATTTACCCATGGCAACAAATTAACAAGTGAAAGTTACGGTAAATGCAGGACGCGTAATTGGCGGAAGCATTTCTTTTCTTTATCGATTCCGATCAACGCGAAAAGGAAATTGGTGAACATTTTCACCCCAGGGCACAAATAGACTTGGGAATGTCGGTCAGCTACCTATCTGTTGTACTTACTTTCATTGAAAAGACATGAAAACTCTGTGTTGATACCTAATGCGTTGCTCTAACATTGCTAGATATTTATTACTCACCCGTTTTTACTGGGTTTCCTGGTTTGGGCCAGTGTCTAACATTTTAGCTCTCCGTATTGCTTCCTCTATTGCCTTGCTCTACTATTGCTGGATATTTATAACTCTTTCCTGTTTGTACTGGGATTCCTGATTTGAGCCAGTGTCTATTATTTTTGCTCTCCGTATTAATCTGTTAAAACCATCGCTTTTTCTCTCACCGTGATCTTCCTTGTGACCTTTCAGTGTCTGTCATTTTAGCCCTCCGTATCAATCTGTTAAAACCTTCGCTTTTTTTCTCACCGTGATCTTCCTTGTGACCTTTCAGTGTCTGTCATTTTAGCCCTCCGTATCAATTTGATAAAACCATTGCATCATCTCTCACTATGATCTTCCTCGTGACCTTTCTCCTTTTGGCATCCACTACAGTAGGGTATAACACCAACTCCCCTTTTTGACATGTTAGCTGTCCCTTTATGTTTAAGTTCTGCAATTATTTTTACAATATCTATGTTGCGGGAAGAGTATCAAATCGGTATAATATTACTGCTGCCATTCTGTTGGTTCCACGTAATAACATAACATTACAACGGAACGAGCGAAAATCATGTTGTAACCTTGAACGTAAACACTGCCTGGACTTTCCGGCATATTACTGCCATCACATTAATACCTTTCAACGTGAAATAAATAAAATAAATAAACTTAATTAACATGGGGATTGATTTGACGTTCAGTTTTATCTACCTAGTTTTCAGTTATTATGTAAATTCTTGATGCGCCACTTGAAGTGCGTGTCTTAAGTATTTCTGTTTTATCTTGTGTTATGCGTTAATGGTGCAGGTTATTATCACGTAATTATCGAGTAGGTACTTACGCAAATGCACATTTTTTATTCACACGTGGAGTATAAAAATGCACGTATAAAATTTTTATTTATTTATTACAAAAAAATATAACATTTCAAATTATAACAATAAGCAAAATTATATAATGTTTTTTTTCCTAATTATTCTACTACTCCATAAATTGAGATCCAGTAAGTATTTTTTTATTAAAACTGGGTAGATACGGACCTGACTGAGTTCTGCTTTTTAGATATTCTATTATATTTTAACCTAACCTAACCTAATATTGTGAAAAGCGCGCCTACGCTACCAAACTAAAAAAACAACATTGAAAAAAAATTTGTCTGCATCCAGCGACATCTGCATTTTAAAATGTTGAATGTTGAGGACGTTTCTCTGAGGAAAATGAAATTTAAAGCTCCTCTAAGGTCAAAATGTTCTGCTAGGAAAGTTGACACAAAATACAGAAGTACTCAAGAAATACCTTGTGATAAAACTATTTGTCAAATCGGGCCACAAATTTCCAATACAAAACTGTGTTTACGAAATTCAAATGGGTTGGAGCTTTACGGAGAGTGAAAAGCGTAATAGAGGCAGAGCAGTGAATAAAAATGGAACATTTATTTCCATTAAAATTCGTAGCAATTCTTGATTTCCTCTTTATTCTGTGCGTGGAAGTAAGTCAGATGAATCAATTAATTGTTCTCTCACAATTGTATATTTTTTAATGTGAATACCGCATACGAGTCCCAACTGCTACTAATCATCTGCAGCCAGTGAGACTACGACTTCTCCCAACGGGGTATGTTGTAAGGCTGAAAGTGGTGGAGAGGGGAAGGAGATAGGGGAAGAGGAAGTTTGGGAATTACCTAGCTATTTAGATCTAGTTACTAAAAACGGCTGAAGCCTATTCAAGCAACGTTTTAATTCTGAATGGTGTTCTTCCACCAGGGTTCCACATACAGTATCTTCATTAAGGTTTGACCGGCCGCCACAAACATTCTTGCTGGTACTGCCAGACGACGAGAGAGGGAATCCTCCTGACTGCAGAGCCATTTAAAAAAAATCTAAACATGTTTGTCTCTTCTTCTTCCCTTTCTTTGTGTGCTTGCAGCATACGCAAGATACAATCCCCCGCGAGCTGCTGTCCTTCGTCTTGTTTTCTATCATCTTTCCATGCCCTTATATATGCTTTACTAACACCATCAAATGTATTGTATAAGCACTTGCATACTGCTAACTAACAACGTATGCAGGGACATTGGAGGTAGTTTAGATTCGTTCTAAACTAACTGTAGCTTTGTTCTTAAAAAAAAATTTAAATCCTTGCGTGAGCCTTGAAGGAGTAACCGTCTGTTACTTACACCAGGGCGGGTAAGTGGTTGATAACCTCCAATGACAGTATCTTCCATTCTGGAACATGTAGCAACTAAATTCTAATATATTATTTTTAATGAAATAACCGTGAAATAAACACAAATCAATCAAAAAATATTTACTGGTGAACGCCAGAATTAAAACCCGCAACCTCCGGATTACTGAGCAACCCTCAACGCCGTCCTAAATATTTGCGTTTTATAATATCTAGTGACATTACGTTGGTATTGGCCATTCACTTTGTAAATCTAGTTCAAGTAAAATGATATTTTCATTATACTCATTTTTTTTGTATTTAGGTTCCTACTTTATAAGAAAGGATCTGTATCCACGCAACCACGAGGGAATAAACTTTATTATAATTATAATCATACTAAAAGAAGAAAAATCTGAAATGCAGCACGATCAAAGCCTGCGTTCTGGTAAATTTATTCCTTCAAACACGCGAACAACCCAAACATTAAATAATAACTAACAATACAAGATGCGTAATTTTGGAATATTTTTTATTCATTAGATCACAAGCCTGCGCTTCCAGACGTTTGCCCGAGGCTTTTAACGTGGTTCATTTGGCTGATTTACGATGTAAAAGTTTGAATATTGATTGAGAGAATTATTGTATATAATTGGTCAATATTTTGAATTAATTCAATGGCTTCCGTTTGTATGGTAGTAAATTATCGTATGTTTTGCATTATGCTCCGATATTTTGGGCAATTTGCTCGTAATTTATTGCTCAATTTGCGGAGAATTGTGCAAAGAAATCGGCGTCCGCTCTGATTATTCAAATGTGGCGTACCTTGCTTGTATTGAAAGCCATGATTATTGCTTAGAATGAAATATGGTCAGTTTCGAAGTAGATTTACTTGGTTACTATTTAGGGGTAATAAACAAAATAACACGTTCACACCGTGAAACAATAGCTCCAAGAAGTTAACACGCACCAAAAAATTTAGTATTTGAATTATTAAAATATTTTTATAGGTGTATTAATAAATATGAAAACGTTTATTGGACAGCAAATTTTTACAAATGTATAAACGTTTATTTTTATTACTCGTATCATGAATTATCATGATCACCAAGGACACTCTTTTTCTCCGAAAACCGAATTTTTAAAAACTTTGTATTTAAATTTTACAAAAAAATTGTTTAAATGCTGCACTTTGGTTTTCTGAAAATTTTAAATAATGAAATTCATTTATTACATTAATTTTTTTTTAAAAAATGTGCCTTTTTCCAACCTTCGAAACACACGAAACCTCTTACAGTAAGCGAAGTAGGTACATCCCTTACCAATAACACCTCGTATATATGGAAATATTACGAATGTAATATTTCTATTATTTTATAGACTGTTCGAAATAATACTTCGGAAAAACCTTAAATTTCTTTGGTTTTCCTTAGAAATATTTCTGTGAACCAAAAATATATATTTTTAATCAATTTCATACTTGATAGGTACCTACCTACCAACCTAAAAACTAGAATGGATTTAAACATTTCAAATAATAAAAAGTAAGTAATTTTCTTCGTCGATTTCAGAGTTGTTTGCAAGCGAGGAAAAAAAAAGTTGTTATTTTAAGGGTACTTGATTGACTTAATTCATCATACCCAAAAAAATTGTCGTTATTTTAAGGGTATGATGAATTAAGTCAATCTATAGACAAGTTACCAATAATAAACATAATTTAAAAAGAAAATGTAACTAAGGTAATTGAAAACTAATATTAAAAATCTCACAAAACGTCGTTGATTGGGGCCATTTTCAATCGCATACCTACTTACCAATGTATTATTTTAAGATTGGTCATACAGGATTTTTAAATTCGTGAGTATTTTCCATGGTTACGTTACTGAATTTTCATTCAAATTCCGGGAAAACAACATAAACAAACGAGTTTCTTGGAAGAATACCGACAACTTTAGTCACCAATGATATTGCCAAAATATTTTTGGCAATCGGCCTAAAGTTTGTCAAACGCAATCGAATTGTATTGAGTGATACGCTATGTTTTTAGAATTATTGTTTTGGTTTTGTAACAAATATTTTTTAAATTTAATTACAATTTATTTTATTTAGAAGAAAACACACATCCAGACAGTAATTCACAAGACAATATTAACATTAACTTGAACAGCAGGTAAATGTAAAGCGAAAAATATGCAAGAAATTTGTGATTTTACATATATTATGGAAAAATGAGAGAAGTACACAATATCTATAAATAAAAGTTTACAAATAATTTTTAGAAGAGTTTGAACGGAAAAGAAACAAATCAAAGATAGCTTTATACAGATTTTTTTTAAAAGTCCATAAAAAGTATGTGCGACATAATATTGTATTTTACAACGGAGTTCTCTGAGTATTAAGGGCCGCAGTACCTGATTAATGGACGAAAGTTTAATAATGGTTGGGTATTGAGTTTGTTTAATCAAAAAATTGGTTTTCGCTTTATCGTATTAACCGATATTACATATTACGTGATTCTTAATCTATCAAGGTAATGTTTATAACATTTCTTCACCCTTTGAATCTATCGTCTCCTCAATAACCATTTTATAGAGATAAAATTTGGGAGGAGGGAATGGGTATCGTTGACCTGGGAAACATTTATTGGATAACCAACACTACTGTCATAAGTCTTCCCCAAGTGGTTCGCTACGTTTGGTGACTCAGCAGGGGTGCTCAGGTTCATGGGGTGAGGTTTGTCCGGGTCTTGGTTGTATCTGCCCACCAGCTGACCGGATCAGGAGACACCGATTGAGAGAGACCTTTTGACCTCTCCATCTGGACTCTCTCGGAATATCGCCTTGCACCGCAGTGGGAGGGATGGTCTCATACGTCCGTCATTCCCGAAGACACCTACCATCCCTCATACCCTTTTCCTTCCCAGAACTTCATCTCCTTAATTTTCCCAAAGTTGACATAGGCCACCTTCCCGAAGACACCTACTATCCCTCATACCCTTTTCCTTCTCAGAATTTCATCTCCTTCCTTTTCCCAAAGTTGACAAGGGCCAGAGGGGAATTATTTTCCCCAGGGCCTGCTGTGTGGAGCTAATGTACAAAAAAAGTGATTCAAATGACTGCTGACAAACTGCCTTGGCAGTTTAGCGGGTGATTAAAATGAAGAATAAAAAAAAAGGTTAAGTAAATAAAAAAAGTTTGACAAACGGTCCGGGATGGTATTTCCTCTCGGAAAAGTGATTCGTTTCTTTGGTATGTGAATTTCCTCAATAAGTTCCTGGCGCCATGTAACATACTACGATCATTAACGTTTTCTGAGAAATTGTTCTCATTTTTCGGGAATGCAAAGGACCCTGTGCCAAACACATCATCACTGGAATGCCTTAGATAATTCAATGTTTTATGGCAGTTTCGAGTAATGTCATTAAATGAAACAAGGTGAATCATTTTTGATTTCCGCCCATTAATTAAAAAAATATATTCAAAACGGTCCAAGCATGTCCAACAAACCACATTTGTGAATGATATGAATTTCAACAAAAGTATCCCATTGAATAATTAATATATTAATTTAAGTTACTTAATGAAATACTTTCACCAGTTTATAAAAAAAGCTTCCACCGGATTTCATCGTTATTCATTGAAAACAAATTGACAAGATTTTGTAATAAAGTTTGTCCTTTTATCTTCACTACGCACAAAATAGTTGCCACGGGCATAACCTGGATGTAACCATTGCAAATCCATATCATACATTTATGAATAAATAAATTAATCAACAAGATATAATAAGAGTCCTAAATTCGACAGTCTTTCAAAATAAATATAAATTACTTTTGGCACCGATCTTCTTAAAAATGTAATATTAACAGTGGTGGGGTAGCAAATGTAAAATCATACAATGTCCAGTGTTTTAAATATAGTCGTGTCTTCGCCAAATATAAACTTTCTAATTAAAGTGTGTACATATTTACGTATATTAGGGGCCATCCATTAATTAACTCACACCTTAAGGGGGGGGGGGGGGGGGGGGGGGGAATCTAAATATTTTTAATAAAAATAAAAATAAATTTTTTAACTACTGTTTTGATAATTTTTAGATGTAAAATTGCAAATGACGCTCTCCAAATTATCCAATTATTATTGTTATTATAATACTCAAAAAATAAATGACAATAAAATTTGTAAATGTTTTTAAAATCCCTGTTCTAAGCAATGCTTGTGGTTATAAAGGTATAGATGATAATCAATATCTGTAATTCAAGTACAGTATCCTTGTTCTCCAGTATCCTGCTTCCTATATCTGTAAATCCCCCTAACAGTAAGATAGTCTGGGCACGGCAGAAGACATTCCTCACCGTGTTAGACTAAAATCTGATTCACGAACGGTTGCTGAAACGAGGAAGCCTCTTCTCGTCTCTGTGGCCACCTATTGTATTTTCCACAATCTCTCAAATTGACAAAAGCTGTTCTGAGCCTGATTCTTGAAGTAAGTAGTATCATTTTTCTGCTATAACAAAAATCTTCAAAAAAGTTGAGCTATTTTGAGTTGATCACAAATAAAATACAGTATTCTCATAATATACAAACTCAATTAGAACTTCTACGTTGGTATATTGCGCAGACTTAAGAAAGATTTTAAGTAAGTTCATTATATATAACTTATTACTTAAAAAACAAAATTTTTGTAATTTTATACGGTTCGATTGTCAGAAAAGTCAAATCAAAACTTTTGATAAACTCACATCTCGGTAATAAAAAGTCAGTGATGGGGGTAGCAAATGTAAAATCATGCAATTTCCAGTGTTTTAAATATAATATACTCCGCGTGCAAAATCGTATCTTCTCCATGCATAAACTTTCTAATTAAAGTATGTTTATCGGAAGTGACCTGCCAGGTAAGTACCTACCTCTACTGTGTATCTACTTGTAAATAATAAAATTAAATAGAGCCTAAGAATTCATAATAAATTGTACAGCGCCCTTGAGCGCCGTAATTATTTTGCAAAAATGGCGCTCTAGAATTATCCAATTATTATTACCCTAATATCTGGATTAAAACTAGCGCAGGTCCGATTTCTCGATAATCGATATTCTCGATAAATTACTTAAGATTTTGGTAATTAAAATATAAATATTTTCTAAATATTATATTATATGATGGTACTTTATCGGTATTCTGAATTCTTCAGATGGTCAGTTCCAATTGTGAAAAACGAGTTATTGAACAAGATTTTTCACAGGACTTACTAACATACGGCACAGATCACTGAATTTTGTATTTTTGATAAGTCTATTCATGCTGGCAGACGTCGCGTCGTCTAAGTTCTAAGTCAAGTTCCATCTAAATTATGGTAAAACTCAAACATTTCCCATATATCACACACATGCTAATATATTTCGTTTGGTTTTCTATTTAAATGAAGCTCTCAAAAATTGTAAGGTTCCATAGTTAGTAAAATAAATCTCTCACGAATCGGCCTTCTTACCGCAGAACACCAATACGGAATGTTAAACTGTTGTAAGTCTAAAAACATTGTTTAGAAATTTATATTGCCGATTGTTTGTGCCTTGGGAGCTTCAAAAATAACAAAGCAAGAAGAAATGTCGGAACCGTTTGACAATTAGCAGCGATCAAGATATAATGTAAGAATTCAGGAAACAAATTTCTAATAGTGAATTGAGGTTTTAAGTCACGTTCCCGAACGCAAAAATCTCGAAATCCGATATGTAAATTCTCAATTGGCTAATATTGAAAAAGCCAAAAGCAAACGTTTTGAATTTAAAAGCAGCAGAGTTAATATTATATAACCCAAGTAAGTACCAAGCAAAATAAAACAACAATTTCAGATCATTTTGGTTTCCGTTAGTTTAATTTTCCGGAAATTTGTCTATAGGCATCCGAAAATTCCGAAAAAAGATTTTCTTTGAAGAAGAAGATGAAAATAATAATCTAAACGAAAATATGAAAGAGAACAAGACACCAAAAAATAGAAAAAGACAATGGTCGCAACTGGGACTCGAACCCAGACCTGTCGTCTAACCTTCTGTCAAACCGTCATATTTATCAATCTCATCTTTCAAATTTTACAATTAACAATATTATCTTCAACTAATTCTTTTTTCCATGTTAGTCCCAGTTGCGACCATTGTCTTTTTCTATTTTCTGTGTCTTGTTCTTTTTCATATTTTCGTTAAGATTTCGTTAAGATTACTTCTTCTTCAACGATATATTACATTGATGGGAATAACCTTCAAAAGTTATATAAAGAGAGTTTTTCTCAAAAAAATATAAAAAATATTCTTCTTTAATACTATCAATTTTAGCGGATTGTTATTGCAGTGGTCGAATTCAAATGGAAAACAATAGTAACTAAGTTAAGTAATGTATTTCAGAAGATATAAATTAAAAATATAATTTTCTCAGAGGTCTGGGCTCACTACGACACGCTGGGAAATAAATACACATAATAACGTTCAAGCTTCACATGTGAATGAAAGTAGCAATAATACATTGAAATTTGTGATAAGCACACCAAATAAAAAAATACTAAAGTTCATAATTACATTTTACTCGCCTTTTTCAACCACTTGTCGGTTTATCATCAAATAACAATAACGCAGTGACTTAATTAATACCGACCATTGAAATAAGTATTCATATTTTAATGCAGCAGAGCACTCTATCATCTACATTAAAAACAAAGTTAAATAATAAATTGAAGAAATCGCTGCTTGACGTGTGAAAATTATAAAAATTATAAGTTAAAACTCGACTGAATAAAATATCAGCGAATCATTCAAGTCACACGAAGACGTCAGCTTTAAGGGGTTACATGGGTTTAATCGGGGTAAAATCGGCCTATTTTCAACAATTTTTTTTCCCATACAAAAAATTAAATATTTAATTCAAACTTTTTATTTTCTCGAACATACACATTCGACAAAGAATTTTTGAAATTTTCGAAGGAAAATATTTAAAACTCCGCCATTGCGACGTCATTTCCTGTGACCCTTCGAAAAAAGGTGCGTCCGCGTTGACTGCAGAAGTACGCAGACTTACGTTGAAGTAAAAAACAATAATACGTGTTTTAGTTAAGACCATAAACTAGAACTTGGACGAAGGGTAAAAAAAAAATTGAAAATTGGATTTTTGGTAAGCCTTTTTACAAAAAAATGCCAATTTCGGTGAAATTTGCTCTACATTTTTATTTTTTTAAATAGTTGTAATTGAAGAAAAAATCAATCCTTCGTCCAAGTTCTTAAGAATTATATTTCCTAAGACTTTTGTAAAATTTCATCAAAATCGGTTGAGTAGTTCTCGAGAAATCTTGACAACCGACTTTGAAAACACAGTTTCGTGAAAAATGTGTTTAAAGTTTTGAGTGACAATAAAACTGGAAATTTTATTTTTATTTTTAATTTACAATGAATCGTCGATTCCAGGGTCATAAAGTTAATGAAGCTGATGTTCCTTCATTAAAAGTGCAAACAGAAACTAATGCAGCAATATCAACGATCTTTGAACCAGCAGGAAGTATTTTTGGGGTAACTTTCCAGATTATTTGGTTTAAGCTTTCATTATTATTTTGCCTTGAGCGCGCAACTTCCCAAGGCTGTATCTCCGAAACTGTTTCTCGGATCGTCTTGAAAATTTAGAACAATATTCTAGAGATGTTGTAGAACCTAATTAGATAATAATAAAAAAAAATGATTTTTTGAAACCGTGAAACCCATGTAACCCCTTAAGCTCGAAGGAAATGTTTTCAGATTCAACGTAAGATCAAAACTTGAAACTATGAAGTTGGTTGTGTAATTATTATATTTTCTTTTACAGTAGGTAGTAAAATTATACGTGCGTGTTCAATTCAATGTACATAAGTAATACGTTACGGAGCAATTAAATTGTGTAAGTAAATATTGTTTACGAGCTATTTAGGAGGAAGAGATAGTGAGTGTGAAACTGAATCTAAAATGCGCTTGCAATAAAAAAATATTATTCTGAGAGAGAAGTTACCACAGTCAAGTAATATTTATGGCCTAATGTAAAAACTAGTCTCTTCATTAGAAGAGTAACAGAGAATGAAAGCATTTTTAAATACAGTGCAACTGCAAATTTACTACCTTTCCAAATGGGAATGTAATTTTTTTCGAGCTTAAATGACCGTAATTGCAGCACAAAGAATGACATAACGCCGATATTTTTATTTGCTAAACATATGAATTAAAAAACATCGAGTAGTTCCTTGACAGACATTCAAGAACATCTACATAAAATAAGAATTATACTAACCTAACATAACTTAACCTAACTAATCGACGATTTTAATTACGTCTACCTCGACATAGGTGTATTGAAATGTAGATTAATTAAACAAAAAAAACGAAACAAAATAGGTTTTAATGAAATTCTTAAAATTTGTATTAGGTAGTAAATAAAAGAGATAATCTTTTAGAGTAGCTGGACACGTTTCATACGAATATTTTTTGAAAAAACAATTCAACTATCACCTAATTAATCAAACTAGTGGTCGCCCAATGGTCGAAATTCGACAATAATTCTAATGTTTTTTTTTTATTGATTTAATGTATTTTTTATGCTTAATATTAAAAAAATATTAGCATTCTGTACTTCTTCTCTATATAAACCATAAGCGTGCAAAATTTCATACTCCTCCGTCCGCACAATTTTCGTAAAAAGGGGTAAAAAGTTTTTGGTTCACGTATTAATAAATAGAAGATAGATTAATCTTAATATAAGGCCGAAATTCGCGAGAAACCTTGAAACCTAGTACTTACGTATCCCTGGTGTAAGTACTCCTCACTTAGAGCTGTAATATGTGTATAAATGTATATTTATGTGCATGTATGTATGCACATGTATGCATGTGTGTGTATGTGTGTATGTGTGTGTGTGGAGTATTGTGTTTGTACGTGTACACGTGTGTAATGTACATGTAAATGTAAACGTACAAGTGTGTATGTATGTATTTTCTAATATTTGATCCTTCTTGTTTTATGCATGTTCGTGTAATATAATTTATTATAGGGTTAATATATTTACAATGTTGAGATGAATGGTGTGCTCACCTTTAATTGAAAATGTCACTGTAACCATGTTCAATTTGAAAGCTTAATGTAATAATTATGTGATGTATTCTGTTGGCGAGCCAACAAACAATAAAAATAAATAAACCCACTATAAAGACATCCATTTACGTCCCGGAAGATGGTAAAAGACTCATTGAAGTTCCATTTTGTCGAAGTTCTAAAATTTCACGTGTTTTGACAGTTTCGGTCATGTTTTTCTTGTTTGATGTATTCGTAGTAAGCGGGTCCAGAATTTCTTTAAGGAAGTAGATACGTGAGAACTCCGCTAAAACTAGAACCAGCTAGAGCCCGCACTGACGCCATCCACGTTCCTCCCCTTCCTTCTCACGCAACTTGTTAGAAAACGAAAAAGAAAAGATATACAAAAATGATAACCTCACACACGGTCTCTCGCTAAGGCTAGTATAAACCAGTAGAGAATATTCACAATTGTCCAATGTCATATAGATTATTTTCATGTCCAATGTCAGATAATAAGGGAAAATTGCGTTTACAGGTATTAATTTTAATGAATTTGGAATTTAAATGCTTTATTATCCATCTCCGTCGACTTAAACAGTCGTTTAGTACGTAATTAAGTTGAAACGAAGTGTTATTTCAATAATTTATGGTTATCAAGGATTCGTCTGCGTAGTGAAACTTTAACATACATTCCGTTATATCTACTTGAAACCCATCGCAAAATCAAATGCAGGTGTGGGTGAAAAAAAGCAGTTAATTGAATTTACATTGAAACTTGAGATTATAAAGGGAAGGAGATCATTCGTTTACTTACATAACAATAATATCTTTGTTAAGTCGACTGCCCTATTCTGTAAAACAATTTCTATAATTTTAGTATTTTTTTCTTTCAATAAACTCACACAGGAGGCCCAGAGGAAAATAATTTCCCTCAAGGCCTACGTCAACTTTGGGGAAGCTGTGTAGAGGCTCTTTATAAGGGAATGAAGGAGACGAAGTTTTGGGATAGAAAAAGGTATGAGGGTTTTTTTTTACATGAGTTCCACACAGGAGGCCCTGAAGAAAATAATTTGCCTTAGGGCCTATGTCATCTTTGGGGATGCTGTGTGAAGGTTTTTTTTTAAGGAAAAGGGTTTAAGGGGTGGGTAGGAATCTGGGGTTCAGTGTGTCCTGGTCATCCGCCATGAACCTCACCCCATGAACCAGGGCACCCCTGCTAAATCACCAAACGTAGCGAATCACTTGGGGTGACCTACGGCAGAGGTGTCGGTTATCCAACAAAGGTTCCCGGGGCGGCGGTACCCATTCCCGCCTCCCAAATTAGTTGGTAGGAATTTAAGGGTCTGTGTGTCCAGGAGTGACGGACGTATGAATCCATTCCTCCCGCTGTGGTGCAAAACAATGGGTCTTTTTCGGCCAGCTAGAGAGGTTAAAGGGTCTAACTAAACTGTCCTCTCCCGATTGAGCCCGCCATGAAATTGACGAAATTGATTGAAAACAGACGCATCCGCCGCCAAGACTCGAACACACCTAAGCTGATGAACCCGGGCACCCCTGCAAAATCATCAAACGTAGCGAACTACTTGGGGTGACCTATGACAGAGGTGTTGCCTAACCAATAAATGGTTCCCGCCTCTTAAAAAATACTTATTTCAAATAAGTGAAAGTCTTGACCTAACTGAGAAGGTTTTATCACACCTGACTAAGTATCTACCTACTTTCTAAAGAAGTGTAATCGTGATAGCTTTTTGCTTGCACCACGTAAGAATAAGGTTTTTATTATAATAACAACGGTAACCGTTAACTCAACAACATATAACTTCAACACCTCCTTCGAAAAGTCATTAAAAGAAAAGAAAAAAATCGGTGTGTGCAAATCACACGCGGTAGAATTGACATCTTCAGAAATTAAAGTAGACAAGAGTGGGGAGAGTTTTTTTTATCAATGTGAAGGATGATTGTTTTCATATTTTTGTTGTCGAATTCCAGCGCACCTTTTCCTATTCATTTAGTCATATTGTTATATTTGTGTTTTCTTCTTCGGAGTCGCTAGATGTCGCTTTTTTGCCTGTTCATTTTGGAGTGGTTTGAAGATTGGATATTGATTTTACAAAAACGATGGATTTAATAGGGTTTATTTTATTTTATTTTGCGGTTATATTTTAGATTAATTTATTGTTGTTATTTATTTATTCTTGTTATATGCCCATAGAGGCCTTTTAGGATCTTATAGGATCCTTGGTCCTCTAAATGTCTGGCCGCTGAGATTCGTCAGGTACTTTATACTAGACTAGAGGAGGCTTGCGTGAAATCGCTTCCGTTTCATCGAGTTTCAAATCACAACGGTGCTAAAGCAGTTTTCACTGAAAAATATATATAAAAAAATGGTTAAATGGGTTGTATTAGATTAGGTTACGAACTATTTTTAGATTTTTAAAAGTAATTTAATAAATAAATAATTTAATAACATTTCAAAGGGGTGTTCAAATGCCACTTTGTTGAGTTATCGTGGAACCGTTTCCAAAATATTGTTTGTGCTTGCACAACCAATTATTGTATTTTACCGACTTTTATAGGATATCAACCAGTCGACAGCGTTTAACTGAATAGGTGTTCCAACGCAGTCGGAAATGGCTCTGTTTGCTTGATACATTTCTCATATCTGTGGGAAACGGAAACGCACCAAATATTGAAAGCGGATGCACCGATCTCCTCCTGTGTGAACGGTGCAGTTTCCTTGTTCTTATTGCATTTTTTGTTTAATGGAGGCGCTACTCTGATTTTATACATTTTATATTCGCCACTGATATTATAATATACTCAGGTAATGAACATCAAGTTCACATAATGTATGGTTTGCCGGAATGTTTTGCACGGTGTTTGGACGTCGATGTCAAAATATTTGATCGGTTGAAAATATATGTACAATAAAAAAGAACAAAGAAATGTCTTATGGGTGTGTTCCCTCATTAAAATATTTGGCCAATCGGGCTTTAAATCGGGCCTGTGTTTCAACATGATCACGAAGTTCAAATGGGACGAAGATCTACGAGTGTAAGTAAGATAGAGCTCATGTTAAATGTAACATTTGTTTCCATCCAAATTTTTTGGAAGGCAATTTTAGTTTTCTTCTTTATTCTACGATTAAAAACATTAGTAGCTTCGTTCAAGACTCAAGACACGTCTTGATTTCAACACTATCAAAGAAAGATCTTATTTTTAAAATGTAAAAATTGACATTTTAATTTAAAGCTCCAGTGTAATGTGGAAATGATGTCAAGAACTGAAAAAGTAGACTTATTGTAGAAAATTCCAGATAGGCAAAGCTGCGCAAATTTCATGATGTTCGAAAGTTTTAAAAAATAATTAATTGAATTCACTGATGTCGATTCGGTGAAATGGTGAGATATGGTTGATTTTATGAAATACCACATCTAGAGCGGGAGGTGAAGAAAACATGAAAATATGTTCTTCTTGATCGTGACCCCACTCCGATTGCCCGATGAACCAGACTACTACTCCTCGCGATCCTGCGATCGCAAAGCTGCGTACGACGCCGCGACGTTCTGGACACCTGTGATATCTGATCAGTCCAACGCTCACAGCGCATTGGTGATTCTCCGTTACTTCTCCGAACTATTTTGAAGGCGTGGGTTTGCAGATTTAGAAACGGGATGAAAGTAGACTGAATGCTGTAAAAATTAGACCTCTGTATGTAAAACCAGGTGTGACCGTGCGTGTTACATTGAGGATATCCGGAAAGAATGCAAGGTTTACGAAAGTGCAAGATTGAGAATGGGGCGCATAGATGGTTTGAATATGCGAAGCGATGAGTGAAGTCAGGAGTATCAGGGAAAAAATGACGCAAACGTGAATTGTAGGAGTCGGGGACGCCCGAGGTAGACATGGCACGATTGAGAGAATAAAATACTTGAGTCGGACCATGTCAAGAGTCAAAATAACAGAAGAGTATAAATAAGACGACGTAGAGATTTGAAGAGCAAGGTGTGTGTGCCAAGTCAGAGTTTGCGGCATGTCCTCTCTGTCTACCCCTCTGGAGAAACGGCGTAATGGTTAGTTGGCTACATAGGTTAGGCTAGGCTAGGCTAGGTTGGGTTAGTTTAGTTAACTGGCTAGTACTTGTTAAGGCGCCGTATCCTCGGGAGAAAAGAAGAAGATGGAGAGATACGTAATTACGAATGTTGGAGAGAGCGCGCTAATATTTTAAACGATAAAATGAAAGCGAAATTTGTGAAAATGTTTAATAAAACACGACTCGTTTAGAATAGAGCAAAAATATCTAAAATAACATTCGAAGAAACACTGAGAATTTTTTCATACATATAACTTGATAAATAATAGAAACAGACGTGAAAATAAAAAAATTCGGAGCATACTTTGCGATTTTTTTCTATCGAGGGAATTTCATACAATTTGCGTTTCGGCGTGGGAATTGTATAGATATTATCTTCAAAAATAACATATCTTTATTTAAGAGCTTAAAAACTTCAAATGTTAAAGGGAGATATCCAAGAAATCGGTAGAAATTCGGGTAGCGGCGGCTTAAGTTAGGCTAGATTATATTAGGTTAGGTTAGATTAGTTAGTTAGATTAGATTAATCTACAACCTAAACACCAAACACCCTGTACAGTTTTTCGGCGGATGCGAGAGACGGTGAGATGCTGAAACAGGCAGGTGGAAATGTACAAACAAAGTACCCAGTATCCGATACATTATGAGGCACATCCATTTTTTAACCCGACTGCTTTTATTACGTCAAAACGTTAAAAATACGCAGAGACTAATTGATAAAAAAATTATGGCAATATTTATCATGTTTAATTCAGCCCCATATTTCATTTGGATTAATTGGAGTAGTCGTGTGATAATATCGTGCGATCACGCCAATTAATATATACATCACATATTATTAATCTTGTTTTTATGTTGAACAGCGGTCATGGAGAGGATATTTAATTATTCAATATTGACAAGTGTTTCGACAAAATAAGGAGTTGACGGATGACAATATGTCGCTATTAAATTATGCGAAGTGATAAATGGGCTGGCAAAAATAGATGGGTATTATAACGGTTATAAAAATAAAATGTAACTTATTTAATTATTTTTTAAATATTAATAACAAGAGTCCCTAACTGCTCCCGTCTGGAGCCAGTGAGACTATGGCATCCCAATTGGGGTATGCTGTGGGGCTGAAAGAGATGGGGAAGATGAAGGTGGGGAAGTCCTTGGCTATTCAGATCTGGTCACCAAACACGGCTAAAGCCATTTCAAGCAACGTTTCAATTCTGAATGGTGATTTTACACCAGGGCGATACTGGGAGTATTTTACACTGTGGAACGTGCCGCAAATATACTATATATTATTTTTAATGAATTAATTGTGAAGTAACACAAACTAATCAAATAAAATTTATTTGATTCGATCCCGCGAACTCTCCTAAAATGTAGTTAGAATTTTTGAAAATTTTGTAACCTACTTGTCTATGCCTTCTCATCAATGGATATTGGTGAGATGTCATGTTTGAGGAGTGTTTTGTTTTAAATGTTTTTAACGAAAACCAAGCATTAATTATTTTTTGATTAACATTATGATAGCTAATTGGTCATAGAAAAGTTTTACATTACCAATAACCTCATTTTCACAGTACTTTTTTCGAAAAGTATGTCATAGACACTCTTCCACCTACTTAAGAGGAAATGTTAGTTAATTCAGTTTTCAAAGACAAAATGCTTTTAAAAAGTTATAAATTTTTTTTAAAGTTTTTTAATCAAGAAAGTTAAATTTTCACTGATTTAACTAGAAATATCTGAACTTATTAAATTATTTTATTGATTAATAAAAATGAATAATTTGTTTTAAAATCTACCCAGCCTTTTCGTCTTTAACGTCTGGAAGGCAATTATATAAGTTGCCCCCTCGTAACCAATGGATTGCTTACCACCGTTAGTATGTGTGGTAAGTTAATCTAAATGAACTGAATGACCTAAACGATCTGTGTGAGCTGATCCGAACTATCCGAATGATCCAAATGATCTGAATGAGCTTACTGAATGATCTGAATGTGCTGAATGATCCCAATTATCCGAATGATCCGAATGATCTGAATGAGCTGACAGAATGATTTGAATGAGCGAAAGATCCGAATTATCCGAATGATCTGAATGATTTAATCGATTTGAATGATCTGAGATATCTGAATGATCCGCTTTAGAGTTTATCAAATCATTCATTATTTTAATTTTCTAGGTTACAATATGGCGTGGTTCAGCTTGTAAATCATAATACACGAAAGAAAGGTGCAAATGTCTTTTAAACCATCATAAATCTTCAGAAGACAAATAATACACTGAGAAGACATACGACAAAGCCTGTTTTTACCTGACAATACGGTGTCTCAGAACATCAATCAGCTGCTGATTCTGTTCCTCAAACTCCCGGTGTTTAGATGTTTAGGACACCACAATTTTCCATCTGATACTGCAACAGTTGGTCCTCAAGAAGGGACAGATGTTGAAGCTCCTAAGGCGACCTAAGGTAAGTCATTATACTCATTATCCTAGGAACCATTAAAACGTACTTTGATGTTAAACTCTTTTGCCTTGCGGATTTGCCAAAAAGCACGCGTCGGCGATGTTTCAAATTATTTATTCAAAAATAAAAAAAACGTTTCCACGAAGAAGTGCATATACAATGAAAGCACCTTTCGAAAACCTAACTGCTTGTTGGAAAATAATTATAATGAAATTTGAGCTGCTTTTCCGGACTGTTAATTAGGTACTCAACTCATTCAATCATGCGCTATGGAGCCTTAACCAAGCATTTATGCACATACATGTTAATATCCATTGATTGTATGCATGTAATATTATGTATAAATGTGTCTATGAGTGTGTTTAAATATCTTATGTGCCTTTGAATGTGTATATGCCCATGAGTAAATTCCCTGTGTTATATCTATCTGCCTTTGTATTTTGTGTTTTTGTATTGCAGTTACTTGAAATATTATTATTCTATATCTGTTTTCTGTATTGTATTTTCCCTTATAAGTTTACTTTAGGGTAATATAATTAAAATTGTGTTAATGACCTACTGATTTCGGCAGTTTAGCGATGCTTATAATGAAGAATAAAAAATAGAATAAACTGAAAAAAATATGACAAGACGCTGTACTATTTGTGATTTTTTTTAAATTTATGGATGAGACGAAATATATAAACAATAGCATTTATTGCTAGCAAGGATTACAAATTCATTTAGTAAAAACAACTTTTTTTTACTACAATACATTCATCTTCAAATGTATTTTAAAGTTGATTTTTTTTATTTGACTGAAGATTGAACCTTCCCTTAATTATCGACTTCCAGGGACTTGAGTCAACCACTCTACCAACTGAGCAAAATCCCGATTGGAAAAAAATCGTATATCATCTGCTGTAATGCCATCAAATTTCAGAGAAAATCGTGTGATTAACACCAAAAGTTGACAGAATACATTGACATTGACAAAGAGTCAGCTTGATTTGATGTCGGGAAGTGGGTTAATTCCACTTCCAAGATTCCACTATTTCATACATTCATTCAATCAAGAAAACAAACTCGAAATTCAAAAAGATGTGGATAAATATTTAAAAATATGTCTTTAATGGCTTGATTGAGTTAATCCTGCCGTATGGCTCTGGCTCTCTCTCTATTGTTGAAATTTATTTCAACACTAAATCTGAAAATAGATTAAATTTGAAAAAAATTACAAAAAAATGCTTAGAGCTAATGATTAAAATACAGATACACTAATACAGTTTAAACAATAACGCAAACCCAGCATGAGCGCCGTAAACAACAAGATGTTTGGCATTAACAATATTATTACCTTCATACAATTATCATCTTCTTACCTGAATGCATATGGTTCGGGTATTCCAAGCAACTGTTTGCCGTATGGCCAACTCACAAAGCAGCTGTTATAATTTTGGCCAGGTATATGACTGTAAAGATGCATCGTCTAACCTCACCATTCGCATCTCTGCTGCACGTTCATCTTATTTTTTACCATTATCTCTGGGTTTTTTGAGGCCGTGTGTTTTCGCATGATATTTGACTGTTTTCGGCAAGACAGATGTTTGCATTATATCCTGTATCGGTCTCGGCTACGAAGGATGAAATATTATTGGATTTTTTAAGAACATTAATTAGGCAATGAGTTATGGAGCGATCTTCGTTTAAAATGTAGTTAATCACTTTACTTTCTTAGTTAAACTTATTTTTGCGATTTCCATCAAGGCCGTGCTAAAGCAGTTTTTTGTGAAATAGATATAAAAGTTTCCAAAGGAAGCGATGATAGTTGTCAACAATGGAGTACCTACTGATGCCAACTACGTTGTCTGACAACGTGAGAGGCGTAGAACTGATAAACGAATACAAGAAAGACGAAAGTAGATCGAATTCTGTAGAAATGAGATGAACCTTGAAGCGTACGTAAAGTAAGGCCAAAAAATAAAAATTAGTGAATAAATAATTTTGATGGGTGTTAAGTAAAGATACAACTTGCCCATTCACGGCGGAACAAAAAATTGTCGTTTATATATTTAAATTACCGAAAAATGCATTTTTAACGGTGTTTAATTTTTTATTTCATTTTTCACTGTATTTTTAAAATAAATATAGTAAAATAATTTTTTTATTCACTCACAAATAATTGCCCTAGTTGCCTTTAAAATCGTGAAGTACTAAAATCTTTAATGGCCTTTATCTTATAATTTAAAGCCAAAATAAATAAAGTAGCTCACGTCTGTACTAGATATTTGATACACCTTTTGATAACAGAAATAATTTTTCATTTTGGTTGGGTATTCTGATCTCAAATCCAAAATTAAGATTTGTATGAAACGGGCCGAAATGGGCCGCGCATACGTTCCTCTTAAAGTGACTGATCAGATGTAAAAGTGAGTAGTATGAATATGTAATGTGTGAGTAGTGTGTAGGAGTGCCACGACAGACAAGTGTGGCGTTTTATCCTCTCTACCTAACCATGTGGAGAACTGGCGTTACGATTAGATAGTAAGCCAAAAAAAGATTTACTCTACTGAAAATTATCTAAAAATAGAAGTGCAATAAATTCACAGACTTCACACAATTTATTTTCAAAATTCGTTCAATGAAATAATAATATTCAAAAGAAACCGTTCAATTACTCCTAGATATTAATTATTCAACAAATTAATTAAGAGCTTTTGTTTAACACCATTTGAAATTTCAATTACTTACTACTATCGTTCCATTACAATAAGCTTCTGATGTTAAAGTAACTGTTAGAAATGTGATCCATTGGGGTATTTAAGTATGCTAATGCAGGCTTTAAATATTTATATTTATTCAATTAGTTGAATGTTCGTTGATATGAAGCTAATGCACACAATAATGTCACATTATTAACATGAACTTAAATGCAAATCTTATAAATTATTCTTATAGGATTTTATAAAAGAATAACTAATAATTATTAGGTATAATAATTAAACACTTTTATCCCATTTCCACGTGTAAAAATATTATTTATTATCCTCTTTGTAGGTGCTCCTCATCATGTATAACGGGTGCGTATTTAAATTCTTGTAGTTTCATTAAAAGTACATTTCATCCTGGTGGTCTCTGTTTCAAAGTGATAAATAAATACAAGGGTTCATGGGCCCACGAGAACCAAAAATAATTAATTAATAGTATGTGGTTATTTTAATAAAATCTCTTCATTTAACTAATTTTAGCGTGTTTAAATTCTAAATCCAATACTCATCGACGTTAATATTACTTAAGATGTCTATGGCTATGTCGGGTAACCAGACATGAAGTAAGATAGGAATAAGCATGCTACAAACTGGGTTTTATCGGAATATGTAAGCAATTTGATGACCCAGATGCAATGATAGCCATGTTCGATGGCGTCATAAGAAGTAAGCTGGAGTATGCTAGTGGTGTGTGGACTCCGCAGCAAACTAAATATATTAATATGCTGGATCAAATCCAGAAAATAATCCTTAGGTTTGTCTATATGCGGATGCATGGAATTTATCCGAGGTTGTATGGAGTTACTTGAGGCAACAAATAGATTTAGCTTCGAAACTAAACACTATGCAAATCTTGCATAACGTTCAATTTTAACATAATCCATAATTATAATGACAGACCATTCCTCTTGCAATGCTATGGCTTATACGTGCCTGAAAATTTCAGTCGTAGTCGTCGACACGACATGTTCAAAATAACATACTGCAGAACAGATGTTCTAGCACAGCATAACATGACAAGAAGAATGGTGCTGTTGAACGAAATATCGAAAACGCTAGATATATATAACTCTTCTTTACATAGCCTTAAGATTTTTTGTATAATAATAATCTTCATAGGTGTTAAGATAGTCAAAATGAGAAAATTTTACGGTAACTGGATAATTAATCTGTTGTACAGTTAAAAAAAACTTATAACCTTATTTGGGATGTGTGGGGTTGCACTCCCCTCCCCACATCCTGGAATAAAGACCTTATTATTATTTTTTTTTTCCTTACCTTCTTCCACTATTACCAACATCCTCACAATTCTGAAATGAAGAAATGGGAATGACGAAGTCCCATTGGGTTCAAACAGCCGGGACTCCTGTGAGAGATCGAATAAAAAAATCTCTCTCGATAAAGCGTAATGATTTATAACATGTTTAAAAATGAATAGAAACAAAGGGATTAGTATCGTAGGGGAGAAAACGGATACAAAAAGACTCCTACTTAGAAAAAAGAAAACAGACGTATTAAGGGTATAAATTAAATTAATTTGTTCGGGAAAAAAATACATTAAAAGGGGTATATTTCGGAAATAGGCAGATGGGCAAAGGTCAAGATGCCTATCCGCCATGTGTTAAATTCTAAAAATTAAAAGAAGAAGAGTTACCTAATGTCTTAAAAAACCCGAATCGGCAAGTCACCTACATATGGGGTGAGACAAAGGCATTTCCGCTCTATCCAAACAGGAAGTGGCAGCGATTGGTCGGAGATTCTGATTCAAATTTGGAATCGCGGCTCAGCCCCCTTTTCCCGGATGTGGCAAGTGAAAACCGCGTGGGATTTTTGCAAGGTGTGCGAGGGAGATTTATCAATCTATACCTACCTACCAAATAATATTAGCATTTTATTATATTATTGTGGGTTCTTTTGTGTTTTTTAAACATTTGTTCCACAATAAAACAAATAAATGTCCGATATACCTAAGATTGCGCACTATAATATTGGATATATAGCAATATAAAATCTGGTTCCATGAGAATTCAGAATCATACAATAAGGAACTCCAGTGAAAAATATTATGGATTTAAAAAAATATGTTCATATAGACCCAATATACGCTGATTCTGAAAATATAAGTTTTATTACATAATATTTAACGTAGAGTTTTAAAAAAATTATTAAAAAGTCCATTTTAAAACGTGTCATTAAAACACCCTATTGCTGGATTTTGGCGGCGTGACGTCATGCGCCGCGTCACTTTGGTCAAAATTGTATAGAAATCAATAAAAATGAAGACGTAAGCCGTTCGGCATTCCGAGTTATTGGTTTATAGAGAATTGGACATACAATAGTTTTTGTTTTTATTGAAACATTATTTAGGCCTAAATAATTCAGTATCAAAAATAAAGTATCTCTATTAGTTTATCTATATTATTTAAAATATTCAAAAACTGTAACTGTACAAAAAACGATCGTATTGCCCAGTAATGTCTATGAAAACGCTCCAATGCTGAAATTCAAAATGGCGGGAGTCGAACAGCTGATTCCAGTTCCCTACAAGATTCATACTTCGGTTAGTCATGATGACGTCACACTAGATTCGGTGGTTTTCGGGGGATCTTGAAAAATTAAAACTTTCTCATTTATTTTAACTATTAAAACTAACTCTAAAAATAAAAATAAATATGCAGTTATTTAAGTTAGAAGGTCATTATTCATAAAAAAAAATTAAAAAAATTGGACTGGAATTCTCTATTGCAACACCCCTTTGAAAAGTCAATTGTTATGAAAAAAAATTGAAAATAGCCCATAACCTAACCAAACCTATTTAACCAAATTTTTAACCAAATTTTTAACCGAATTTTTTAATATGTTTTTTACATCACTTTTAATTACTTTTCGAAGGTGTCGAAGTTGCATGATTTTGATTTGTCCGGTTACCAGAAAATTCATACTTCTTTAAACGCAGCAAACGTATTTTGCGGCACCATTTTAATTAAAAATTAATACAACACTTACTTTTAACCACTTTTATTGTTTAAAAAACCAACGCGTCTCATAAGCAATGCTTACGAAACATTTTGGATTTTTAAACGATAAAGTGGTTAAAACTATTTATTTTATTAATTCTGAAACCAAATCCACAATTGATTTATTCATGCTTAGGTACTATGAACTTTGATAAAAGAAAATTGTTACAAAAAGCCTGAACGCATGCTGTTTTAAAATAGGTACTTAATGGAAGTTTAAGGAAAAAACTAAAGAATACGTATCTTAAAAAAAAAAAAACTACGTCAGCTGCCTTGTTCAAAAATCGTACGTTCGAGTTTGGAAGCTTAAAAAAGTATCAACGACTTGGAGTTGATTTCATTGGGATTTCTTGCTTAGGTCTATTTCTTGCTTTTCTTGATTTCTTGCTTATTTAAAAAATATTTTCTACCCCTTATTTTTGAAAATAAATATTTTTTCTAATGGAAAAATATTTTTCCATCTTTTTTCCTGTATGTCCCAATGACATGTTATGTGTGATTTACAGGTACATATGTATCTGATAGGAATACATTAATATTCACAACCAGTCAGTGGCTCAGTTGGCATCGCTTTTGGGTCCCACCCAGGTGTCGTAGAAGTTAACTAAACATTTTAATCGAGTTCAATTCCTTGGCTGGCTAAGTCCCCTGACACGACACAAACATTTTCACAAATGTTTTCAGCTTACTGTGGTGGTAGTAGGAAATTTTTAAATATTGAAAATATTTTCGCAAGCGCGGGAATGTTTGTCTTTCTTAAAAAAAATTATAATTAAATTAGATGCTCCGCAATAAATAATTAAATGGCCGCGTAAATAAATAAAAAAATTCAATTATTATTATTTTTAAATGCGTTTTAACCCTTATGTATAAAGAAACTGTATGAAGGACAAGATCAGAACCTCTTGGGCCATTCTCGTTCTTGACGTAACAGGTACCCGAAATACGCCTAGCCACTCGGAATAATTTGTATTAAATTATTTATGGCGTCGGAGCATCATTTTTTGCCGCGTTTTGAAATGTCAAACTCCGAGCGTAGTAGGTAGCGAAAAACAACGAAAAACCTATCAATTTATCAAATAAACGCAAGTAATATTGTTTTTATGCATAGTTTATTATTCAAGAAATGTGTTTCGGTAAATATAATGTACGATAGCATAAAATAAACCCACAAAATATTACGTCAAAGTCAAAACTTTGCAAAATTTGCGTGGTTTCCTCCCTGGCTTGTGACTTGGCATCTCAGGTATTTTCAGTTTTTTAATTACTTATATTATGTAATGTGCCTGTTCAAAAAAGTACGTAGGTACTATGCGTTTTCTCTTTCTAGGAAAAAGGTCACTAGTACGTACGTATTAAAATTTACAGTCAAAGGATATTTTTAAACATTGGTTTTCGCTTACAAAATGTATGAGAAATAAAGGAAGCATCAATTTGTAAGCCAAAAGATTTTCTGGCATAAAAAGAGGCATATGTCGGAAGGATTGGTGTGCTTATTTCTGGTAACTTGTGTTGTTTTTATACGAAAAGGGTTTTGATGATGATTTGTCGAACATCGCAGTTTTACGAGGGTCTGCTCCTTCTTTCGTACAACTGCAGTTATATAAATTTCCCAATATTTGTTTAAAAACGACAATTAAGGATGTACAATTTTACGGTGAAGGATTTTATTATCTACCGCCATAAACGGATAAGAACCTGCCTACCTGCCGTATGCTCTAATAGCGTGTTATTCATTTTAAGAGATCGTAAAATACTTAACTTTCCCACAGGAATAAATATCTCATTACTCCTTATCTTTAAATTAATTTAATATAAATAAATTTAATTGGCTTTCAATTTTTGGCTTTCATTTTATTTTACTTAAACGTCATTATGCCTACATCAGAAGCGGTCCGTCCATACATACTGTGGAAGCTGCGCTTCCCTCCTCTTCTAGGTTTAAAATAAGATAATAATAATTATAATTTAATAATTATTATTATGTATTTTTTTTAAATTGAAAAGCCTTCGATTTATTTTTTCTATCCGTAAACCGCACTGGATACTGCGATAACGACACCGCCACCGTCCCGAGCAGGTCGAAATACCTATGTAATATGTATACAGTAGGTATACATTCTCAATGCTCGCACGTCGCCGTCGCGTGAACTCTCCAATACCAGCAAAACAGTGGATGCTCCGTTCATTCCGCGTCCACGAAGCAGAAACTAGTATGATATTTTTGATATCCGCGCATGCGCTTTTAGTCAAGCCTGCGATGGTTGAAAAAAGGCCGAATACGGATTCCATAAGAGCATCCAACGCACAGAAAACGACTTTAATGCTTACAGGGATAGTGCACAGAATAGCATATCCGAAGCGAGCGGACTTAGTACCATTAGAGATTTGTTTGCCTGACCACCTTTCAACAGTTATTTGTTGTCTTGAATAGCCGAATCCGATTGATACATTGAATTTCTTTCGGAATACCTATTTAATTCATTTAATTAGGGAACTGCAATATTTAATGTGAAGCAAAAGAGTTGTATAGAGCTAATTTGACAGACCATTTATGTCGATAATTGCATCTTGTTCGTGGGCTAGTCCATAGACTTTTATATTTGATATTGTGTGTATACTCCAGCATCCCTTATACAAAAAGTCACCAACCGCCACTGGCCTACACTTTGTGTTTTTTTTAAACATCATTAGAATATTAGCTTATCTACAAGTTATATTATTTTTCTTGATCTGTAAGTTTAAGTAACATGAAATACTAATAACAAGGATCGTGATTTATAAAAATATATTAAAACATTTTCTTAAACACAAGACGTTCACAAGGCTTTCATAAAATAAAACATTAATTATGGCAGATAAAAGTGTTTAATTTGCCAATTAAGTGGTGTTTAAATGGCGAATATTTGTGAAAATATTCCTACCAACATAATAAGGAACTCCAGTTCAATTTTTTTTTTTTTTTTTAAAATTAATAATGACCTTTTAACTTAAATAACTGCATATTTATTTTTATTTTTAAAGTTAGTTTTAATAGTTAAAATAATTGTCAAAGTTTTAATATTTCAAGATCCTCCGAAAACCACCGTATCTAGGGTGAATAGTGTGACGTCATCACTCTCCAAAAGTTTCATTTATTTTCAACAGGTGTTGTCATTTTGTATGGAAGAAGCTATGAAACTATTCAATAAGTAAAACATTATTTAGGTGGAATTATTTATTTATTATATTATATTTTTCAATATTATTACGGGAGAGTGGTATAAAAATTCTAAGAAATAATTATTTTTTTAGCTTTACGAATTGAAATCAGTATTATGGAAACCGAAGCATCATTTTTGTAGGCAACTGGATACAACGCCGAATCAGCTGATCGACGTCCGCCATTGTGGAATTCAGAATCGGAGGTTTGGCCGCCGCCACCACACGATCGGTGTGGAAGTAGTATTTAGATTAGTTCAAAGTTTTTGAATATTTTAAATAATAGAGATAAACTAATAAAGATGCCTCTATTTTTGATACTGCATTATTTAGGCCTAAATAATGTTTACATGACAAACCGAGTTCCTTATTAATAATTACGTAACAAACCGTTTCATCTTTAGTCTCCCAATTTCGACTTTTGAATCTAAGTTAACGCTGTGTACAAGCATGGTTTATAGTTACCCATAAATACATTATAGTACCGTTATAATTTTTATGAGTATGAAGGAATATGCGTATTTTTAATTGACTCTCCTTTGAAAACCTTTTTTAAACAAAAGAAATTTAATCTAATTATAAAGAAGTGTAGAATCTCTTGAGTTAGGCAGAAATGATTCTATGAAAAGTGGGTGGAGGAGCACCCGAATACCCGATCTGTTCAGAGGCGTGGCGGTATAAAATCTACAGCGTAGGTTGTCGGGAGCTAGCAGGCAGTTAGGGGTAGAAGTGGGTGGAGGAGCAGTAGAATAGGGGTTGGCCCCTAAAAGGATTCGGAGCCCATCCGGCAGTGAAGGCAATTAAAATATTCTGTTCTTTATTTTGTTTTTGGGAGTGGCTCAACCTTTGTAGCAGATATCAGGAGGTGATTTCAGATGTGGGAGGTTCGGGAATAAATCTTTTGTGGAATTGTTGTTTTATTTGATTTGATAGTAAGTTTTTTAAATTCCTTTTATATAAATTTCACAATGAAAACGATATAATGATTACTATTTTTACTATCTATATTGATTGTGACCTACGGCATTTCTTTATACAAGTTCTAGTTCAATCTACGGGATTATTAAATTTGAAGCTAAAAATCATGCAAACAAGAAATATTTGTATTAGGATACCTTGGTACGGATTTGTAAATATGATTAAAAAATTTATATGATTTTATTTCTTTTTTAATTGTAATATAAAGAACATGATTTTTTTTACATTAGCTCCACGCAGGAGGCCCTGAGGAAAATAATTTCCCTCAGGGCCTATGTCATCTGGGGAATGCTGTGTGAAGGGTATTTTTGAGGAAGGGAAGGGTAAGAAGTTCTTGGAAGGAAAAAGGTACGAGAGGTGGGTAGGAATCTGGAGGTCAGTATGTCCAGGAGTGGCGGACGTATGAATCCATCCCTCCAACTGCAGTGCAAGACGATGGGTCGAGAGAGCCCGGCTGGAAAGGTCGAATGGCCTCCCTCAACCAGTCTTTCTCGATCCGGCCCGCCACGCAGCAAGTGCAGGACAGACGCATCCACCGCCAAGACCTGGACAAACCTCACCTCGTGAATCCGGGTACCCCTGCTAAGTCACCAAACGTAGCGGACCACTTGGGGTGACCTACGGCAGAGGTGTTGGGCGGCGATACCCGTACCCGACACCCAAATGTTCATTTATACATATAGATTTTACACGACACCCAAATGTTCATTTATACATATAGATTTTAAATATTATATTTACGGTCATCATTGTTCATGTATACCTATAAAAAAAGGAGAGCTCTTGTGCCTGAGCCACGATTCTTACTTAGGTTGTATGTTATATGTTTTGTACATATAAAATATTAACTTTTTAATATGAGTTTTTATGAAAAATTGTTTAATTTTTTTATTTGTTCTGATTGGTTGATGATACAGCGCAATTCAGAAGGGAGGTTATTATAGTTTTTCATGGCTTAGTAAATATAAAAAATATAAAAATGTTACAAGATTTCTTCTTACAAAATCATTTATATAGTGCGTGAAATTTGCTTAGCCAAGCTACAAGACCTGAATTGAGGGTTGCCTACGTCTAAAATTTCTCATCTTCTCTTTGCGCTATTTCCTTACACTTAAAATATTAAGTAACTATGCGCAGAGCAATGGGACAGTTGAAGAGCATTTGTACGAAAATGTATAAAATATCATTGCATTTAGTGTCAAATTCAACAACCACAAAAAAATTTACGCACTTTTTGAAACGTCCAGAAAAATCTAACTGGATTCTTCTTACAGACTTATTGAAATATTTTTATTTATTTATGTCGCAATTAGTTGAAGCTAGTAGTCCTAGTTTCCCATGAATTAAGCACCAGTTACACCTAGCCGCCAGAAAACAACGATTAATCTAATCATAATTACGCTTTCGGGCGCGTTTTTAGGAACTACACGCACTTGGAGGAATATAATGCACAAATGGGACGATATAAACTATAAATTATAAACCACGACACGGTCGCACGCCAATTAGAAATATCCACTGACGTATCTAATTAAATAATAAAACTGGAATTATTCTGTACACGTATCTGCTAGTACAGAAACAATTACGAAATAGGTGCTAACCGTGGAACAGAGAATATCTCCAGAAAAGTACATTGGTGTGTAAATTACGGCGAGGGAAATAATAGGTAAAGGTAACTGACCACCAGGCGATTTTATGGTAGAAACACACATCTTATTATCAAAGGACATTTTATGATGTAACCACATAAAATTTAGATATTCTTCATAAACGAAACTAATGTGGTAAACACTATGATTCCTATATTTTATTTCTCAATTCCAACAATACGTGCTAGCTGGGAGTGCTGGGATCTTAAATAAAATCTTCCTGAACAATTTTAAAATTTAACAATGTTTTAATTTTATTTTTCATTGCAAGGAAGTAATTCTTACCATCTTTATGCCGAATTCGTACACCGTTTTACGTTTACACTGAGATGTTATTTCTATAAAACGGAAAGCAATAGAAGAAGTCGAGGACACCCAAGGAAGACATGGCACGAACAAATGAATAAAATAATTGAGTTGGAACATTTGAAGATTAAGGTGATCCAATAGTCCAGGAAAAAAATCGAAAACGGAATCCACGCCTCTTTTTCGGAGGAGTTTAAAAATACTTGAGAAAAAGCTTTTGAAAAGGTTGGAAAAGGTATTTGAGAATTTTGTTTTACAGGTTGATTTCATAAATGCCTGTAAAAAACATTAATTCCTTTTTTTTATGGATTGTTTATTGTAACAACAAGGAAATTTGAAATTGATTTCACGGAACCAAGCGACGCGGGTCTAGGAGATCTATTTCCCTTCGCAGGCGGGGCGTAACTGATACAAAATGGGTGTGCCAAGTGCATGGTTCTTGTGCCGATGGCATAAGGTTCACTTTAAAAATCCAAATTCGTTGAGTGCGGGTCGTATTGATTGATGTCAAAAATATTAACGAGAAAATAATTATTTTATTTTATTTTATTTTGTAAATTTCGGGCGTAAATACAATTTTTTGCTAGTATTAAAAAAGAAACTGAAATCGCCACATTAAACAATAAAACCATATCCGAAAAGGGGTTTATAAGTAGGAGAGTTTACACTTGAAAGTGTTCTTTTATAGACATAATACTTTATATTTTTCTAGGCTTATTAAAAGACTTTAAAATTACCGATATTTTTAAGGGCCAAGATATGTTTTACAGACCGAGATACATAATTGAAGCATCTATAATACTTCTAAGGGATCAAATTTTCAAAACAAAAATACATGATTTTGTATGATTTTGCATTATTTCGCATGGCTTAAGAAATTTAAGAATTATTGTAGGAGACGATGTAGGACTGCGAATAAAGCAAGGGGTGCCTGCCAAGACCTACCTGTCTACCCCTGGGGTTAGGGTTAAGTAAATAAAATATTTTTCAAATATATGGAGAGAATTAAATTCATCCATATCTAGAATTCTTCGTCGGAAATTGAAAGAAATTCCTAATGTGCACGTAAAAGTATTTTAAATCATAGTACTAACTTGGAATAATTATAACAATGTGGATGGAGTTTTTATAAAGAAGCACGGTGAGAAAAAACACGATAATACTTAATCAAAAATACACAAGGCGATTGTGAGCATTGTTATACGGCTATGCAGATGTTCTGAAGTTATCTGGCACTATCAGTGAAGCAGCAATGAATAGAAGGTCTTAGATTTTTTTTATCACGAATCGGTAAGGAAAAAAGCTCGGTTCACCTTCCATATGCCCCGCGCAGCTGTCAAACCACGCTACCCGCAAGACCTATGCAGCCCTGGTATCTTGTTATTTTTCCTCGAAGGCCTCGAAGGTTTCTCAAAAAATAAAATGTTAAAATATTATTTACTTCCTCGTGCTGAGCAACTTTTTTTCTGGTTTTTGTGGAGAAAATGTGAAGTATTGATTGATTAGGTAATGACATTTTATGTAGATATTAGGGTTATAGATCGCAGTGTCATTTAGTGACCAGACTTTCAAAACAAAACGCTAACACATAACAAAATAATGTTAAACATATTAATAATCAGTAGGGAGAATGGAATGCCACATAACATGGACTAAAGGCACTATTTATTTACGTATGATTCTGATATTCCGACTGCTGACATGTTCTGATTGAAATATTTGAATCACTTAAGGGGGTATTCTAGTCTAGAAGCATGAATTGTAGGTGTTTTTTTAGGTGCAATAAAAAAATTGTAGCCATTAATTCAAGAAAACTTAAAAAAAAATCAAACGAAAAAAAATAAATTAAAAGACATGGTGTTGAAGTGGGGGGTCTCAAAAATATGGCGCGCCCTGATTGACACAATTGCGACCCTCCTGGTAATCCGAAAAAAAAAACAAATTAATTTTCGATCCAAACAAATATTGCTGTGGCATGGACCTCGGAGAAGTCATATTTTTTTTTCGCAAATTGGCGGCTGTCTGAAATAAAAATGCGATATAGTAATTTATAGAGAAGGCTCACACCAAATTTGAAGTAAATTGGTTTAGTAGAACTTGAGATATAGTGTCAACCGTCTCTAATGTCGTTTTGAGAAAAATATGTTCAAAATTTTGTTCTATTTAGTTTTTGGTTAGATTCCGACTAAACCGCGAAATTAAAATGGTTATAACTTTTAAAATAATGCGAATTTCGAAAAATCCTCTAAAGGAAATATTTCTAGTCTAGGAAAAAAAAATTGTTTTTTTTCCTAGACTAGAATATCCCCTTAATTGTGCTAATTGTTCTGTGATGTCCGAGACCTCTTCTTCCATCCACTTAGCGGGTAGTTTTACCTCCTGAAAGCCTGAAAATCATTCCTCTGTTCATCCGTTCACCGTTTTCAAACCACACAAATGACCCTTTTTAAATACGGTTCATTACGTTTATTAGACATTGCACCATTTTAAAAATCTTTTCATTCGAAAACCACTATTTTCGAAAGTTATATAAGCCATGCCTGAAACAACTGAAGCATTGATGTAATACAACACTTTTATGTGGAAAAAAAGATTTATTGTGAAGTCAATGGAGTAAGTAGCTTACCTTATATAAAAGTGTAAACAAGGGCAGATAATAGAAACTGATTTAATTCTTCCAAAGAAACGACAAAAATAATTATTGAATATCTTTTAAAACGGGCGCATTTCCATCTATCCAAAAGCACATCTGACCCAATTATTATCAACCAAATGATTTTGTTCAATAAACATCGAATATTTAAATCAAGCGTTGATGATTTATCCCAACAAGCCAATCAATCATCTATCGCTCCCATCATTAATAACGCTGTTGTTAGATTGAAAAAAGGTGTTCTTGCATCAATCTTAACCTTACGCCTTCACAAAAATATATTCTTTCCGGAATAAAATAAATTTTTATTATCATTATTGTAAAATGAGTGTATCTATGTAGATGTACTCATTACCTCCACAATTTGTACAAATACGTTTAACACTGTTCTCTTACATTATGGTTTATATATTTTTAAGCTGATAGGGTTTTTTAAATTATAAAAGGTATCACGGTTAAGTGATGAATGGATAAAAAAATTACCTATTAAATTAAGTCATTTTTACTGCATCTATCATATAAATAAACATATATACATATATAGGTTCTTGTTTAATACCTATAGAAAAGTTGTAAAGCTAAGGGATTTAAAAAAAAAATTTATACCTAAGTGTTTTGTGGTCACTATATCACCACTTTATATTTGGAGACAAAAATAGTGGAAGGACATAAGAAGGAAATAAATAAAAAAGTTCTAGCTCAAATTTATTTATTATCTAATTAACGCCAGAACATTGATAAGACACCAAAATACGTTAAGTGGAATACAGGCAGCATTTTTTCCATACAAACGTATTCCTCAATTCCCTCTGCATTTTGACACTAACGCAAATATTTTTTAATGTAATATAGATGTCAACCACTGGCTTGTCGGTGTGTTTTGTTTTTTTATTTATTTTTATATTGCCTATAATAGGAGAAAGGACTCTCCAAAATTCATTCAAATTATAAACAGACATAGAATGTTCTATTCTAATACAGTTGATCACAAAACTTTTGCAACATATGCCATAATAAAAAAAAAACAGAGTGAGCAATTCGCACGCGGTGGAAATGAAACCTCCAGAAAAGTAGTACACAAGTGAAGCCCTTTTTTTAATCAATGTGAAGGATGATTTTTTCCATATTTTTGTCGACGATTTCCAATGTATTTTTCCTATACATTTGGTCATCTTATTAGTATTTGTGTTTTCTTCTTCGGAGTCGCTAGATGTCGCTTTATTTTGTGTTTTCTTTGCCTGTTCATTTTGGAGTGGTTTGAAGATTAGATCTCGATTTTACAAAAAAAAAATTTTTTTTTTGGATTGGGTGGGATTCGACCTTTGGTCCGCCTGGTCTGGGCGCCTGGCCGCTGAGGTTTGTCAGGCGCTCCATACCATAAGACGAAAGGAGACTTGCGTGGGACCGTGGATTTATCGTGTTATATTGGAGCCGAGTACCCGTGAAATAAATAAATATTTTATTGCTCGCTCTTTTAATTATATCTCATTTTCTCGCAGGCTAAATCCTATAGACGTATGTGTTTGTCTCTTTTTAGTATCGCTCGCTTCCGTTTCCTCGAGTTTCAAATCACAACGGTGCTAAAGAAGTTTTCACTTCAAAAATTAAATCTGTCCAGTTTTGGAGGAGAAAAACTAGGAATACAATCTTATCTATCAGCCTGAAGTGCTGCTGAATCCCTTTCGCTCAGGGAAAAAAGTTACAGTGACAACAACAGTTTGGTAAAATAACAATTATTCAAATTTCTCAGCATTATATTAGTAACAAGAGTGAACTGATAATTATATTACATTGTTGCTGGAACATGATTTTTGGTTCATAATGGTCCATTCTTTATTAGAGAATGGCTCACCTGTTTGCCAAACTTTGGTGCTGTAAGAATATATTTGATGACAACGCGCTAATATTTGGGAATTAATTCACTAATCATTTTATATTCGGTTGAATAACATAAACTGATAGCAAAGAGCACGATGTGAACAAATAATGTTGTATTGTTATAGTATTTATAAATAATTACGATACGCAGTTGACATTGAAATTGTTTGTGTTTCTATAGACAATGGATTGTTGGTAGCGGTTTAGTCTAGTCACGATCAATTAGTTAATGAACGCCTAAAGAATAATAGTTGTTACGTAAGGTGTATTATATAAGTATTTAAATTCGTGGGCGTCTAATTGATGAGGTAAATATTAATACCAAGAATGTTTGTGCGAAGAATTTATTGTTTCTCGAGGTCATGAAACGCCCAAGAGATGATTATATCAAATATTTTTTTACGTTATATATTCCTTCTCAAACATCCTCGAATCCTTGTACTCGGTTTATTAATAAAGACAGATCATATTGATTTATTAAAATCATTGGCTTTGTCGCCTTTCTGGCAAGGTTATCGAAATAGTGGGAGGAAGGAGAACATATAGAAAAACTCTTTCCATATTGTCTTAGAGTTTTAATAAAAAGCGCAACAGATTGACAGTTCAATCCTCTCGGAATCAAATGGCTGATTATACGTGCCTGAAATTTTCAGCCGTGTTCGACACGATGACTTATTCAAAACACCACAAGGCAGAAGAGATATTCTAGCACGACGTAGAATGAATGAATTGTGCTAGGATTGAAATTTCTAAAATAGTAGATATATTAATGGCGTTTTTAATAAATTTTTAAAAATATATATTTTTTTACATTAGCTCCCACACAGGAGGCCTTAAAGAAAATAATTCTCAGGGCCTGTGTCGTCTTTAGCGATGCTGCAGAGAGGTTCTTTTTGGAAAGAAAGGAGAGGAAGTTCTGGTTATGTTTTAGGATACGTTATGTTTACCAATATTTTTTTTACAATAGCTCCTTACAGAAGACCCTTAGAAAAAATATCCCTCATGGCCTATATCATCTTTGGGGATGCTGTCTGGAGAATCATTTTAGGGAAAGGAAGGAGAAGAATTTCCAAGAAGAAGGAAGGAAAATGGCGTGAAAAGTGTGTAGGAATGTGTCTAGGAGTTGCGGATGTATGAATACCTCCCTCCTAATGCAGCGTTAGGAGAGTTTAAAAGGAATCCCTCAACTAGTCTCTCCCGATTCGACCCGCGACGCGATTGGTGGGCAAACGAATCGCCGCCAACACCTAGACATGAACCTGCTAAGTCATCAAACGTAGCGAACCGTTTGGGATGATCTATGGCAGGAATGCTAAGAATGTTAAATTAAGAAATCTTGTAGGACTGTAAATGGAAAATAATCGTACAATAATTAACATAAAATATTATATGCCTAATTATAATTATTAATTTAATATGCATTATTGATTAATATAAGACATAATCGTTTTCTTTTTATTTATATTTTGTTTTGTGTTCATCGTTTTGCATTTTTACAAATGCAAAACGATTAAGAATCGATTAGTTAATTTCAGTTATAAAAAGATATGACTTAAAATTATTTTTAAATATAAAATAAAGTGTGTTTCTGGTTTGCCGATTGCGCGCCCAGGACGCGCCATAAAAAAAAATTGAGATGCGATTTTAAACCTTATGTAAAAGAAAATGAAGAAAAGAAAAAAGTACTTAAAGAAAATGTATGAAGGACAAGGTCAGAATCGCTTGGGGCATTCTTGTTCTTGACGTAACAGATATAAAGAACACACCTAGCCTCTCAAATTATCATCTTTGCACATATCTATGACTTTCGAAATGACATTTCTGCCGCGATTTGAGCTGTCAAACTTTGAGCGTCGCATGTCATGAAAAGATCGATAAAACTATCAATTTGTCAAATAAACGCAAGTAATATTATTTGTAAGCATAGTTTATTGATCAGGGAACGTGTTTCGGTAAATATTATATACGATAGCATAAAATAAATCCACAAAATATTACGTCAAAGTCAAAACATCGCGAAATTTTCGAGTTTCTTCCCTGGCATTTAAGAGGTTAATTTTTAAAAGAGGCATTTTCTTTATTGCATTTTGCTTGCATTTGGCTTCTAGTAAATATAGCATAAAAGGTGGTCTTTTTAAGGATGTAATCTATAATCAAAGTTGCAGCATTTGAATTAGAATAAAGAGTTTGCGCCATGGGTTTATTATTTGGTAAAGTAAAACTACAAGACGAATGGTTAAATTCAAAGTTCAGTGAATTATTAATGCATTTAAAATATCCGTTCTAGCTTCACGTCACAATTTGTTATCATATCCAAGATGGCGGTTATTATTGCGTGATCCTTTGTAAGTTTGTAAGAAAGCACCCTTAAATCCGCATTGTAAGTTGTTTACCAGTAACAGCTGTGGGTGCCTAGAGTTTGGAACTTACAGAAATACCCATCATTCGAACGCTCTCGGAAGCGTTGAATAAGATTATTTTCTAGAATTGCGTGACGTGATGCGGATAATAGAAAGTTCAGGTAATCATTGTTCGGGAGAAAAACTAGGATAGATTATTCTCGATATACTCTACTATACCCGTATATCAAAGCACGATATATACCCGATTATATATCCAGCTTTCTTTACAATATTTATTAACTAGTTCCGTCTATTTATTTATATTGATTCTTTATTTTAATTTTAAAAATATATATATATTTAATACATGTACAGATATTGTAAAAATGAATTCGTATTATGTATACATGCTGGTAGGTACCATGTTATGAATACGATAAGCGATATAATGATGAATAAGATAATTAGGCACATATGTAGGTGTATTAGCTGTACTAGCAGACCCGGCCACACCAACCCATCCGTTAATTTACATATGTATCAAATCCACATCGTCCGCTTGCCAGCCCACTGCCCGCTGTCTGAATTGAATCTTCGAATTACTGGCTTTTCTCTACACAATATGCATGTATTTTACACATAAACCTTTTTCTTGAATCACTCTATCTATTGGTGAAAACCGCATGAAAATCCGTTGCGTAGTTTAAAAGATCTATGCGTACAGACAGCGGGAGCGACTTCATTTTATACTATGTAATGATGTCAGCCGAAGCGAAAATTGCATAAAATGTTAGTTTTTTTAGTACTTGATAAATCTTCTTTGTATCTCTGCTTTGATCGCATCGGTTGTTGTCAGAGACATATGAGCTCTTAATTGCAACTGATATCTTATACAAATTTTCATTTCTCGTCACAAAATGTCCAAGAACTTGGTCTAGTTGTGCTTTCTGATTGGGTTAATATTTTTGCACTTCGATGTCATTAGTCATTTGGACAACTACTGCACAGCAGTGCCACCGAGATGTTTGAAGAAGGGCGCATTCCCAGATTCAAGCACTAATCAAAAAACGGATCACCAACTACAGAACGCAACTAGCCTCGAGCGAAAACACTGTGATGACACCACTTCTGGCAGGCTCCCATTTACAAAATAATGTAGCCAATACCAGATGACAAAGATTTCAAAAAAATTTTGCCTTTTTCAAATTTTCTTCTTTTGTTTCTGTATTATGATATTATTATTTTATTTTGATTTATTTTACTTTGATGATATATTATTTTATTTTTGAGATACTTTGATGATACTTTACTTTGATTTTGTTTTTACTGTGTATAGTATGGAACTTTTGGAACTGCACCACCCTTCCTGAGATCTGGAATAAATAAGAAAAAAATGTATATATATATTTCTCCTGAGTAGCGAGAAAATGTTTCATCTGACGGTTCGTAAACAGAGTTAGAGGTTGATATTCGTATTTACGCTGTGGACCGCCAAATCAATTATTTTCAGTAGTCACCAAAATAAACAATTTTTAAAAACTTAAACATTCTTTTAAAAAATCCATCGTTTTCGAACACTATTTATGGTATTTCAAGACATGGCGCCATAACGTAGATTTAATTTTGTATTATCAAACAAAAAGGCTTATCAGAAATACCAATCATTAAGTTACCGATTATATAAAGTGCACAAATGCAGGTATCGTATTAATTCGATTGTGCAGAGTTAAAAGTGCACCCTAACGTTTTTGCGAAAAAAGAAACCATAAGAAAGAATTTCCACCCAATAAAATCCACTGTGTGACAGATTATCTCTGGTGTCAAAATCACATCCATTTCTTAATCTTTATGGTAATTCAAACATTTAATAGCCCTATAAAAATGTGCGCATTCTCGATAAGTTCGAGTGATTTCATTTAATTGCATGTCAAAAAAACCCACCCAGATTTGTTTAAATTTACTTGAACGCTTTGTTTTTGGAAGTTAATTAAAATAATTTTGAGATTGCTGCAAGGGTGTATAGGATATATATTTTTTTCTTTACCATGCGCGATTTTATTCCATATTATTATCATGGTAGAAGTAAACAAACCATCAACGAACTTTCGTTATCTCGTTTAACATTTTATTGCAATCCCAAACAAAGATAACTGGTAATTTAATTTACGCTTAAATATAAAGAATTCCTGGCTCCCCAGGAAGAATCCATTTTTAATTGCAAGTCGTGAGTTATCGAAAATCTGTCAATGCATGTTAAATGAATAAACATAAATACATTCATTAAAATTTGAAAAATTGTCAGATCCACGAAATGGTTTTAAGTTTTTCTGCATCACTTCGATTGCTGAACGTTGCATTGAAATCAAAGATGTATTCACAATATAATTCCAAGTGACGGTTGACAGTTGACAGTTGACAGTTGACAGAAGTGACAAATGTATATAAATGAAGATGGGTCTTAGGAGAAATCTCCACGTCTATTGAAGATTTCTAAGGAAACCATTAGTGATAGGGCTTCGATAATGTCGAATGCCCTTCATCCAACGATAATGCATTATTTTCTTATATAAACTTATATCATAAGATTTACGTGTGAAATGCATAAATCTATCTCTCTTTTTTTAATACATCTGTCTAAATTTCGAATTTGTTTTCGCGAATGAATGAGTGCAAATCTTGGAAGTGAAAATTAACCATCTTCCCAACTTCCGATTGAGCTGAAATTCGGCAGATAAACTTGTTGTCGATGACAATATATTCTATCAACTGTTGTGTGCACACACAACCTTTTTTCTGAAATAGAATAACATTATATTTAAAAATTTACAGCAGTAAAAAAAAAAAACGAAATAAATGTCGTTATAATCCAATTAGTTTTTGTTCATATGAAGGGTAAAATAATTTAAAATAAAAGAATAACTTAGTAAACAACACTTTTATTTTTTATAAACTTTTTATAAAAAATAAAAGGTTTTGGTTGATTTTTATGATCATTTAACTTTGTCCTGAGGAACGTAGGGTTACTCCAAAACAACCGAATAGTTTAATTAAGTAAATCGTTGTCTCAAATATTTAAAAAAGTATATCATAGTTATGCTAGACAAGTAGGCTGTGTTTTAAATTATCATCCACTTTCATTACGATAAGTTGAAAGGTGTGACCTTTTTCCCAAACTGCAAGTTGACTTACCTACATGATTAAAATACACGTTTTTTTTTTAAATTGAATTATCACTACTCCTTGCGGCAGCTGTGAACCTATCTTGGTGAAGTCCATAAAACTTAACTATCAACATTATCCGCCCAGAATGGTCGTTCTCACATACTCGTATAATATTATAGGAATCGAAAAGTCATAAGTAACACTTCAACAAAAAGTTTTAAAAAAACTTCCACAATAAAATGTCCAAACTATTTCTTCGTGTAAAGGTGACCAGAGAGAGGAATTACATTAAAGAATGCTTCTGACTCGCGGTATTTCGTATGTTCATTTAAAAATAGAATATTTATTTAATTTATAATATTGTTACAATAATACATAATACAATGGTATGAGAGGTGAAAAACTATTTTTTAAGTATTTCTACCAGGGACTCACCAATCGACGGTGACCGGCCAACTCGGAATGAAACCAACTCAGAACCATCTCAGATAAGTCATTTGGAGTGATAAAAAAATATTTATAAAAAATGGATTAAATAGGTTATGTTAGGTTTGGGTTATCAGATAATTTAAAATTAATTTTTTCATACATTTTAAGGACTTTTCAAGGAGGTGTTGAGTTGACATTATTCCCAGTTGGCATGGAACCCCAATCGACACCATAACCTCCTTTACTGTAGAGTCGGCCGCATCAATTTGTTCATGAAGTCACCTGTAAGAAGAGCCACGTACTTCCTAAAGGCAGTTGATCATACATAGATCGACATGTTTTTTACGTCCTATAGCGCACTTACAAGGTTTCTGACATTGCAAATACATTCTTTAAACTGTTCAATTATAACGACTTAGATCCTAAAATATGTAACGTTTTTATCAAACGTTACAGATTTAATTGAAAAATAAAAAAACAATAAATGTAAAACACATTTAAAATGGTTCCATGACAGTTGATCCGCCGACAATTGGCCCCCGGTATACTTATATACGATATGCAGTGGGTTTAGTGTACATACGGTACACCTACCTAATTACACAAAATATATTTAAGTGACCCCGAAGGGACGTGCAGAGAGGATGCACCGCCGAATATAGAACATATTTTCATTAAAATGCGCCAAGGAAAAATCTACTTGTCTGTACACTGTGTAACCAGCGCATAAGTACAAAAATCGACACTGTATATAAATTCGTTTGATATTCATACCAACTAATTATTAATTAGTTAGGGTATTTTTGAAGTCAGTTTTACGTTTGAAATTGGTAAATAACGCACAAAAAAAATGTAATTTTATATAGTATAAACCTTTCCAAACTAGTTGTTGTCAAATCAACTGCCGGGTCATCATTTAAAATACCTCGAAAATATTCCGAAATTCAATGAAAAATTTCAATTTTGGACAATAGATGAACAACCCTTTATGCTGTACAAACGATGTATATCTTTCCATGAACTACTTGTATTTTATGGCAAGTTAAATGTCAGTTCCTATTTTAAATTTTTATTACTAGGGTTTTTACACAATTGTCAAAAAATTTTCACCACATTTATTGAGAGCCATTAATCAGCGTCCGAGAATTTAAATTTCGTCGAACAATGATCTTGCGATCGTACCCTTGCAACTAACGGTACAGGGCGGTTCCGATGAGAAAGATTAATTATCCTCCATACCAGCATTTTAACATAATAACTCAACATCGATTTTATTTCAATCAAAATTTACTTTGATAAATACCTACATTAAAAAAATGCTCAAACTCGTGATGATAAAACTATTAAAATTATGTACTTTTTTTATTTATTTTTTGACCATAAGTATTTATCAGTTTTCAATAACGTCTAAGCAAAATAAGAATGTAATTTCTTAAAAAATATATTAGTTTGTAAGACCATAAATAAATAGACAAACTGAAGTATTTTCGTCACAAAACGAGGGTGCGGATCTTTTTTTAATGGTTTTATTTGAACTTTAATTAAAATTTTGAAAAGAAGCTTTCCCAAATAATTTATTGATTTATTTTACTGCATGATTATATGATTTGAAATGTATAATACACAATTTTGTTTTGAAAATTTTACAAATCTGCCAACGACCTGCTGTAAAACCTTATTGTACTAAAAATAAACAAGTTTTCTCAAAATTTAAAACAAAGCTTTACTATGTCAAACAGATACCAAGTGCACTCCCAAAATTTCAAACGGGGAAGAACGTTCTTCCCCTGGGAGTTTGGGAGTTCACTTGGTATCTGTTTGACTATAGCAAAAGAACAGTCTTTCGAAAAGAGTCAATGCGTCAAGTCAAGAGTCTAAAATTTGATTTAAAAATGACATTTTTCCGGTTTTGTTTGGTCATTCCCCCTTAATTAGTAAGGCTATTAATTTATTTGGCTTAAGAACTTACCACTTAGGGGCCATCCATAAATTACGTCACACGAATTTCAAGAGTTTTTGACCCCCCTCCCCCCCGTCCCTGTCACACATCGTCACATTTGTGAGACCCCCTCCCCCCTAGTGTGACGTCACATATTTTGCAATTTTACATCAAAATTTTTTTTGCGTTTTAATAATTTAGATTTTTACATGTGATGTCACAGAACGATACCCCTTGTCACACAATGTCACACTTCACTACTCCCCCCCCCCTCCCCCTTAAGGTGTGACGTAATTTATGGATGGCCCCTTATCTTGAAATAACGCATTTTTGTATTTTTTGTTGTTGTTGTGAATGTGTAAATTAATTGACGCAGTCTATTTATTAGTAAACATTTTATTACATGACTTGAAACTGTGACGTAGAGCGTGGCGTCAAAACTATACAAAGTTTCAGTTTTGATTTGTTTTTACCATAAATTTGATTAAATTCATATTGGCATCAGTGACTGTGCACCTCTGGCCACTGGAGAATAATTAATAACAGGCAAAATAACTTGCATAACTTTGGCCCAGTATGTTGTGTTGCGATCGTGGCACGAGCATGATACCGCTTCATCGAACATAATGTACAGACTGTCAACACATTCTAGAGATTTAGTAAAATGAAACTAATAATTCATTGTCATCACATACCGAATTTAAAACTAATCAACAGCCTTGAGGATCATGGTTAAATTAAAAAAAGTGTGAAATATATGTTAACTTTTTTTGTCTTTTTAAAAAAAAAATTAAAGTTATATTAACTTTTGGTCTTTTTTAAGTTTTTATAGTTACTTATATTAAGTTTTTATCTTTTTAAAAAAGTTTTTGTAGTTAGATATATTAAGTTTTTGTCTTTTTTTAAAGTTTTTATAGTTATATTAAGTTTTTGTCTTTTTTTAAGTTTCTATGGTTATGTTAAGTTTTCGCATTTTTTTTTAAGTTTCTATAGTTATATTAAGTTTTCGTCTTTTTTAAAAGTTTTTATAGTTACTTATATAAAGTTTTTATCTTTTTTAAAAGTTTTTATATTTATACAAAGTTTTTGTCTTTTTGTCACCCTGGTATTTTGTTCCGGTCGATAGATTCATGTAGGGACGTTAAATACCTCGCACCGACCCGTGAAAATTCACGCATATAATTCCAATTTCAAAAAAGATAATAAAAATAATTTTATGTTAAAAATATTATATTATAGATAAGTACCTACCTACCTTATCGCTTCTCTGATTTTTCACACAACCAGTTCCAATTTTGAAAATTACACTTAAATTCAAAGCAAATCCAAGTTCTAGAGTTCATTGAACCGGTGTTACAGACTCAACCGAAATTAGTATTTCTCACTAAAATAGATTCAAAAGTGAGTTTATGTTTGACTTCCAGATTTGACAGATGGTGGACTCGGATAGGAAAAATGACAACACATTTTTTCCTAATGTTTAATTACAAATATTTTTTTTCATTGATACAAATTCGCACTTAATTGGTTTTCGCAGAATAGATAAGAATGTAGGCACATTTCAAAAACATCAAAAAAATTCTATGCATTGAAAAATTTACTTTAATATTATGTTAATTATTTACAACCTCTTCCAGAACAATCACGATGCTTTTTATTTATTAATTTATTTCATTTCACGCCGAAGCAGCTGTAACAATAATAAAAATAAAATACTTCCAGAACTTACTTATAGTTACATTATGACGGCCTTCGTGATTGAGGGGTAAGGCTCTCGATTAGCAATCTGGAGGTCAAGGGTTCAAATACCAGAAGGCGCAAGTATAATTTATTTAATTAATTTGAGTAGCTTCCAGAAGTGGAAGATACTCTCGGTATCGCCCCGGTGAAAGAAACCATTCAGAATTGAAATGTTGGTTGAAATGGGTTTAGCCGTTTTTGGTGACCAGAACTGGTCCTTATATCTCTTTCACCTGCCCACTCCTTTCAGCCTCACGTTATACGCCAAATGGGGACGCCAAAGTAATGATTCACCTAGTTTAAAAAATATATATATTTGCGAATTAAACACATTAAAAACAAATAAATCTTAATTTTGTTGTTTAAAATTTAAACGATCGCAGGGCCCTCCATTTTTGTCTTTCTTGACAGACTGTAGCTATAAATATCTACTGCATGGTATAATCTACTTCACGGAATTCGGTAGCGCCGCCAGCCACACCTGTCACCTGCCCCGAGCATGCAGTGCTTAACCAGTGTTGCAAGTCGATTAATCGATTATTATATCGGTAGTAATATCGAGGAGCGAGCGGTCAGCGCACACTGGCCACGCGACATTTTATGTAGGTACCTACTCATATTTTTTAGCCTCCTTGACTCGCATGCGGGGTAATGCCGTATCATTTCGCACAATTATCACGTACGAACCGCGTGCATCGAAAAAATTCGGAGAGGATGCCCTTTGAAAGTTTTGCGCTAATATTGCTATTTGCGTGTAAAACAAGCAAAATATTTGCACTGACTACGAAATTAAATAATCGTTAAAAAAACTTCGCTAACATTCAATAATAAAAAAACGAGGGAGATGGGCTAAGAACAAGGTTCGCTCGTTTTTTTTTTTTGGCTCACTTTTCGAAAAAAAAACATCGGGCTCGTGACGTAGCTCGGAGTCCCGAAATTAGAGATGGCATCTAAAATGGGTTGTCACTGTGTTCCAGTTACCGAAGACCGGGATTCAACTAAAAATAATGGGGGGGAGGGGCTAAAGAAATTCTGTAAAAATTTAACGGATTCCTTAAAATATACAAAATAATTATTATTATAAACCATACAAAATTTTATGTAACATTTCTTTACTTCTGAAGAGGAATCATACAATTTGTTAGTGACCATTCTTTTGGCGTGAAAACTTCTTTAGCACCGTTGTAATTTGAAACCCAATGAAGCGAAAAAGCGACACTAAAAAGATACAAACCTATACATCTATAAGATTTAGCCTGCAAGAGAAGGAGGTAGAATAATCGATTTCCTCTTTGTGCGGTGCTTCGTAGCCTCCCCACTTTTGTCTTCTTTAGTTTTGTGAAGGTTCCACTTCTACCGCGTGTGAACTGCACATAAATTTTTAAAGTGAAACTTCTTTAGCACCGTTGTTATTTGAAACTCGGATGAATCGGTAATGGCACTAAAAGAGACAAATACGTACATCTATAGGATTTAGCCTGCGAGAGAATGAGATGAAATCTTACCTACGAACAGTACCTACGAAGCGTCGCGCTGGCCGCGTTGGCCGCTTTGAGTATGACATCACGATTCATCACGTTGAGATTGTTTTGGTGAAGTTTCGCTTCTGCCGCGTGTGAACTGCACTCGATTTTTTTTTCATCAGGCATGTCCCACAATATTGAAAAATGTTAAAGTGAAATACACACGACATTTTCACATTTGAAAAACAATCTTTATTGAACTACTCTTCTGATCAAAGTAAGGCTGGCTAAGAAAACGGAAAACATACAAATTTACAGACATGTATAACGCCAAACGGCCAAGTTGAAACAGAACATTGTACACTCAGTCAATAAATACATATGTACATGTATAAAATGCAATGATTAAGCATGCGCCTGCGCTAAAAGGTGGACAATTGACACAAGTAAGTCGTTGTACTTTTTAAACACAGCGTTTCCTTGTTGCATCTGCCGGCTGCAAGCAGAACTTTGTCATATTTGGTTTGATGCAAAACTATGTAGGGTCATTATTAAAAGGGTCTTACAGCCAAACTACGCAAATAACAAATATAAATATAAAAAAGACAGCATCTTAAGAAATTCCTTATATGTATTACAACATCCTTGATTCCCGTGTACTATAAAAATAGGTGACGGAATTACGAATGGAGTGGTAAAATAATAATGCAAGGCTGATGTGATTTGGTAGTAGTTTTACAAAACCTTTAAGAGGAATATAAACGCTAGAAATATTTCGATTCCCATGCCATACAAAATTTAAAATCGCGCGTCGTATTTTCATGACGTAAGTAAGCGAAAAAGTGGTTTTTATTTATTTTGTGCATAATTTTATTAGAATGAAAAAAAGTTAGAACAAACAAAACCTCAAAAATAGTCTTAGCCATAAAGTCTAGCCATGGTCTAGCCATAATAGTCTTAACCATAAAGGGGTATTTTTTTTAAATTGTTTCTTTTGTTACTTCGTAGTTAAGTCATGAAAAAACATTTTTTTATGCGTTCACGCTTATATTTTTTGTTATGTAAATAATAATTTTATTGTAGTTCCAATACAAAGAAAAGCTAGTAAAAGCTTCAATTTATACGTAACATATTTTTTGATGTTCATACTGTAAACCGATTTGTCGTAAAGATGAATCTAAAAAGTATCTAAATAGGATTTCACGTATAGCTTCATCTTAAAATGTATTGGGACCTAATAAAGTGAATAAAAAGGAGGGATTGGACAGTATGATCGTTGAAACACACGCTGGTAGGTAGTAGGTACATTAATAAACTAACTAACCATCATACCGTTTCTCCGAAGGGGTAGGCAGTGAGGACGTATCGCCAAAAAACCGGGTCTTGGCACAATCTCCGGTAAACTAAGTTATTGATTCGTATTTAAATTAAAAAGAAACCACGCATAAATCTTCCATATTAAAAAAAAAAACATAATGGCAGCAAAAGTATCGTTTTATACGAGAAATTTTAAACTTTGATTGCATAAAAATGTAATTTCAATGCATTTTTCCATCTATCCATACGTAATTATTTCTTTATTGTATTAATTAAGTTGAAACGTAGTGTAATTTCCAAAATCTGTGCCTGATTAAAGTCGAGCGGTTAGTGGAATATTTACCCAATCTTCTTGCCTCGTTCACATCGATACATCGTCTCATATATTCTCTTCTACTATTCTGACTTTTGACACGGCCAGACTCAAGTATCTGATATATTTGATCGTACATGTCTTCATCGGGCGTCTCCGACTTCTCCCACCATTCTCATTTGCGTCATACTTACACCCTTTTGTTGTTCATTCGCTCTACATGCTCAAACCATCTGAGAAACCCTTTCCTAATCTTACTTATTACGTTTACATCAGCCTTAAATTCTTTGCGGATCTCCCCATTTCTCAACCAAGGCATAATAGTACACACCAAACTTTAATACCGACCTGACATTGATACAGAAATCGTCGAAATCGCCGAGTTTAAGGTCAGAAAAGAGGCATGTCTCCCCGCACACGCCTTTCTCTCTCGCACGTATGTTTTACGCATCTTTCTATTTCGTTTACGGTCATTGTAAAGTCAGGAAAGTGACTGTGCCTGCGCGAGAATGTATCGTATCAAGTTCAGGTCAAGTTTGTCGCGTACACATTCATTAAATATCTTTTATTGCAGTATTCATTTCATGTACTTCTTATTTGACTTAGGTAAATTCTTCTAGTCATCTAATTTTGAATAGAATAACAGCTGTAAGTATGTAACTACAATAATAGAGTGATCAATAAACGTAGATCGGACAGTTTCTGTCACTTCTTTGTTGCGTAAGATACCATTCTACTTGAACTACATACAATATGGCTCTTGTATTTAGAATCCACATTTCTCAAAATCGCGGTTACAAATGGGGTTCTAACTTCTCACAATCACAGTCAAAGCCACCAGAAAAGACCTTTAAAAATCGGATTAATAGGTCACAGAGATAAACACACTTTGGCACAAAGAGAAGTTGTGATAGGGTCTGATCGATGGAGATTAATCTGAATTGATATTGATACACGGAGGGTCCGGAGTCAATGATTGAATTGATGCTTTATATGCGACGTGTCAAGGGTTAACCGTCAGACAACAGTAAGGCAGCCTATTTAGATATTTTCTTGGTGGGGTGATTTGGTGGTTTCAAAATAACCCGTCAATGCTTGTTCCATGTTATATTTTCAGGATTCAAGAAAAAAAAATACATGTTAACTAGTTGTGTGCAAGTTTGTTTTATTTTAATAGGAATAAAAACGCTAGCAATATTTCAATTCTCATGCCTTAAAATTTTTAAATCGAGCGTCGTATTTGCACGAGGCACGTAAGCAAAAAAGTGAATTTTATTTATTTTTTGCATAATTTTTGCATAAGAATGAAAAAAAGTTAGAACATACAAAACCTCAAAAATAGTCTTAGCCATAAAGGAGTATTTTTTTAAAATTGTTTCATATATCATAGTTAAGTCATGATTATATCATAGTTTAGTCATGAAAAAACATTTTTATTGTGTTTCACGTTTATATTTTTTGTTATGTAAATAATAATTTTATTGTAATTCCAATACATAGAAAAGCTAGTAAAAGCTTCAATTTATCCGTAGCATATTTTTTGATGTTCATAATGTAAACTGATTCGTTGTAAAGATGAATCTAAATAGTATCTATTTAGGATTTCACGTATAGCTTCATCTTAAGGCGTGATATGCATTTCCAAAAAACCCTAATCTGATGACCGTTTTATTTGGGAGGCGAGTGTACATTTATTGAATAACCAACACCCTTGCCAAGGGTTCGCTACGTTTGATAACTTAGCAGGGGTGCTCGTTGAGGTGAGGTTTGTCTAGGTCTTGACGGCAGATTATTTTGCCCGCCTACTGCGTGGGGGTCGGATAGGGAGAGGCGGTTGAGGGAGACGTTTCGCCCTCTCCAACCGGACTCTCTCGATCCATCACCTTGCACCCCAGTGAGAGGGATGGAATCATACGTTCGTCACTCCTGAACAAATGACCCCCAGATTCCTACCCATTCCTGTTACTTTTTCCTTCTCAAAATTTCTTCTCCTTCCTTTCCCTATAAAGACCCTCCATCGGCATCCCCAAAGATGACATAGGCCCTTTATAAACGCACATCATTATTAATTTTTTGTTAAACGTAAAAACCCAGTAGATATTAATAGATTTATTTTTCTTCAAAATAGGCAAATTTAGATTTATTTTTCGTTTACATAAGTCAAAATTTGAAAATAATTATTACAAAGGTTGTAATTTCATGACGGTGTGCCACTTCTTTCATTTCATGAAAGCTTAGAATTAGTTACGGAATATGTGTATCTTGGTGTTACAGTAGATTGTTTTTTTAAATGGGACAAACATATTAAAAAAACCTGTAAAAGACTCAGATCAATTGCTAGCAGAATGTACACAAAAATTTTTTTCCTATCAATTGATACACTTAAAATAATTTATATGACACTAGCAGAATCAATAATAAGATATGGGTTAACAATATGGGGAAACACTACTGTAACCAACCTGAAACAAGTTCAAGTTGTACAAAACGCAATTGTAAAATTATTAGTTGTCCCTAATATTTTCAAACAAAGACACAATACTCCGTTGCTGTTTCAGAGTGCAAAAATTTTACCTGTGAAGGCAATACTATGGTATAAAATTATAATTCAACATACATTTACCCCGCAGCATAAAGAGAAACTAGATCATAAATATAGCACTAGATTCACGCGTAACGACGGGTTAATAGTTCCGAAATTTAATAATAAGTACGGACAGAGAACGTTTGAATACAACATACCGAAGATATTTAATTTATTACCTGACAATATAAAGCAACATAATTCTATGAATAAGGTTAAATATATGGTGAAAAATTGGTTATTGGAAAAAGAATATTTATTTTGATACTTATGATAAAATTTATGAAAAAATGTTTAAACTGTAAATAAAAGATGTAAATTATAACTTTAAATATATTTGTAAGTAATTATAAGCATCTGCTGTCAAGCCAATTGCAATTGGCTTAGCGGGACTTGTTTGTTGATTTATAAAATAAATAAATTAGAAAAAAAAAAAAAAAAGTTTAAAAAAATATAATAATCGGGTAATTCGTCAATTTTAAATAAGCTTGATGTGAACGCAAGAATTATAATTTTTTTTATATAATTTATATAATAAAGTATAAAACAAGAAATGCGTGAGGACATGTTTCGTTTCAAAAGTCTGATGGATTGGACCATAAATTTCGTTTAGAAATTAGCTTCATAATAATTATGAAATTTTCATTTTGATCAAATGTGATGGTGATTACGACATCAGAGTGTAAGAGAGACAGAGTGCGTGCAAAATGCTTTAGAATCAAAAGATACTAAGTCAGTGGGAACACCAGTATCAAATCTATACGGAAGGCATTTCGGGTGTGTATTATAATATATACAGAAATCTATATATATATAAAAATCAAAATAATGTTTGCTTGGGTATAAATGAGTAAGGTAGTAGCCACGCATAGACATCTCATATATGAGATGTCTATGCGTTGCTAAACCATTCATCTGTTTGCGATGAAACTTTGGTGATTTGATGTGCGCATACCCGCGATGGTTTCTATATACAATAGTGAGTTCTGATGTCATGAAATAATGCGTTGCTATACCGTTCATTCGATTGGGATAAAACTTTGGTGAGTTGTTATGAGCATTCCCGCAAAGGTTTCTATGTATACTTGTGAGCTCTGGCATTACGAAATTTGTATAAAAAATTGCAAAAGGTGGCTCGCGAGCTGTTTGAAAACTGAATGTACCGGGATTGAATGTATGGAATGCGGGAGGGGGAGGGGAACTCAGGAGGGGGAACGCGGGACGGTGGAAGCGGGAGAGGGAAGTGGGGAGAGGGAAAGCGGAGAAGGCGGAGTGGGGACGCGTGAGAGGAAGGAGACGCGGGAGAGGAAGGGAGGCGGAAGGGGAACGGGACGAATGGGAAAGGACACGCAGGGAGAAACAATGTCTTTAAGTGGCATAGCAACGCAAGCCGGGAACTTGCTAGTACTTAATAAAAACGGAACGAAATACTAACACAATACACAAAAAAAAAATTTGTGGTAAGAGTCCCAACCGCTCCCAACAGTCTGAAACCAGTGAGACTATGATACCCTCAATCGGGATAATTTGTAATGCAGAATTAGCGGGGAGAAGGAAGTACCTACCTGGGGTTTCAGATCTGATCACCAATGCTAAAGCAATTTCAAGCCACATTTCGATTCTGAATGGTGGTCTTTCACCAGGACGATACTAAAAATAAATATATAAGTATTTTGTTATGCTTCCTGCGAATCTGCAGATAAAATTATTTTTTTAATCCACACTCCGATTTTGTCAAAAAAAATCCACAAAGAGCATTGTGTTTCGGGTTAAGGGCGATTTTTATCGGGGATACGAAAGGAAAAAAATCTTTCAAAGGCAAGAAAAAATGCATATAAAAAGCGGGGAAAATCATGTGTGAATAAAAAGTAGAGGAATCCGTAAGCTAGGAACAGCATGCCTTGTTTGAGTATTTCACGGTGAAGATGATACGAGCATTAGGGAGGAAAGGATTAGGATCGCAGCATGGAAGAAGAGATTTGCGAACAGAAGCAAAGAAGATTGATTGTAAACGGTCATATGGTGCAAGAAGGCACTCATTTTGACGGGACAATAATGTTCTTATAAAATATTAAACGTTATGCAACCTACCAGATAAAAAAAAAATGATTCAATACAATTCGAAATCATAACGACTGACAGTGAATGAAGAAGTTATGTACAAAAATATGCGGCGTTAGGCCCAGGCGTTGGACTGACCTATGGTCGAATTTACGATTGACCGGGCAAATCGGAATGAAATCAACTCAACATCTTTGAAAAGTCATTAAAAGTGATAAAAAATATGCATAAAATTGGTTAAGGCGGCGCTCTTCGGCTGAAAAAGAAAAAGATGGAGAGATATGTAATTACGAATGTTGGACAGATCGCGCTAATATTTTAAGTGATAAAATAGCAGCGAAAATTGCGAAAAAGCGTAATAAAACATGACTCGTTTAAAATAGAGCAAAAATCTCGTGGAACGTATTTTGAGTATCATTTAAAGAAACATTGTGAATTTTTTCACAAACATAACTTGTAAAATAAAAGAAATAGACTTGTTTTAAATAATTTTCGGAGCATACTTTTCGATTTTTTTCTATCGAGGGAATTTCATATAATTTGCGTTTCGGCGTGGAACGTATCTAGATATTATCTTAAAAAATAACATATAATTTTTTTAAGAGCTTAAAAACTTCAAATGTTTAAGGGAGATATGTAAGAAATCGGTCGAAATTCGAATAGTGGACCCTTAAATAGATTACTTTTTTTTAAGAGCTTTTAATGACTTCAAGGAGGGCATTGAACCGATTGCAATAATGTTATAAATCGATTGAGTACCGACTTATAACATAATTTTTTTTTTTATATAAACTTCCATATTAATTTTCTGGTACCTACTTAATTAAAGTACTAAACCATGATAATACTTTTGATAATATTTTTTTAAATTAGAAAATTATTTGAATAATAATTTATATTATTTTAAACATCTTGTTTAAATTTTTTAGGATTAATCTTGATATATAAAGTCGGATTTCATGACTTTTCGGGGGTCTACGCTTTTCTTACATACAATAATCAATCCTACAATTATAATGTCCCGTGATTTTTTACGGGTCTGTGCAAGTTATATAAAAAATTAGAGATGGGTGCATATGTCACAGACTAAATGCATTACAAAATTAACTAAGAACCTCCATGGAAAAGGCATTAAAAGTGATGTAAATATATATATTTAAAAAATTGGCTAATAGGTTACGTTAGGTTAAGGTTATGGGCTATTTAAAAAAAAAATCATAGCTTTTAATGACTATTCAAAGAGGTGTTGAGTTGGCATGAAACCCAAAAAACAGTGTTGAAAAGGATTAAAATGAAAGAAGCTTACTGACAAATATTGCTGTCACCAATCATTTTATTTTGCACAACTTTAATAAATAAAGTTATAAAGTATTGATTCCTGATTTTTTGTTAAAAATTCACACGAATTCTGACAGTAAGTGTCAGCTTAAGATTGTAATCTTTATCTTCATTGTGATTTCTAAAATGTATTTAAAAAAAAAAACTGATAAGTAGGTGCCTACCAGCAAGAAAAAGTATTACCCAATGATTGAATCAATCCACGTTGTTGTACAATAAATCGTTAGGATTCATTGAAATGAGGGGAAATAATATAATATTTTATATTTCGTACATTCTATAGATAAAAGATAAAAAAGTCGGTTTTTCAGAATTAATGTTCTCTCAAGTCTATCATAACTAAGGAAGGTTCTGGGCGGAGTATTGTGATGTTTGATGTAAAGAATAATGAATTATTCAATTTGGAAGGGGACCATTCAACACGATATCATCAAGAAGGATCCAATATAGAAGGAAGGTACTAGCTACTTTTGCAGTCAACCTCCCTCCGGACAAATCAAACGGGATTCATCCCTTAGATGTAGGAAGGGATTCTTAGAGTTATTTGTTCAGTGCAGTGCTAAGGTATAAATACATTGTTGACTCAAGGCTCCGTTATAACAATACTAGCTGAAGTCCCCGGCATTGCCCGCGTTTTACGCAGAGTTTTTCGAAAACAGAAGTTTTAGACAAATTCATAGCTATAATAACGTTGTTTGTTAAACCGATACCCGGGAATATAAGTTGTTTATATTTAAGATTAATAAAAACAATTCCTTACCTTACCATTAATATATTTTACGTAAAACGATTTTGAAAATTTTGTAACCCGTTTTTCAATTATAAATTAAGCGGTAAACCAGATTTTATTTTCTAAACGAATTACTACGTTTTTAGATTTTCACGACCAAAAGTATTTTCGTTATTTGTTTTAGGGGTGTTATGCCGTGTTGCGCTATCTCTTTCTTTAGCCAACGTTTCGGACAGCGTTACAGTGTCCATCATCAGGGCAGATGTGTAATTGTGACACAATTACACATCTGCCATTACAATCTGCCACAATTACACAACACCCCAAAAACAAATAACGAAGATGAATTAATAACTTTCGGAGGGACTCGTTTAGAAATATCTGAAATATTAGCAACACGTTCATCAGAATTAATTAAAATAAACCCGGCGGAAAGATCAAATATCCAGGCCTGCTAGGGCGAATTCGACCGTGGGTCCATCTAATACGCCGGGCCGCGCGCGTATATTTGTGTACACGCTTTCTTCACTTACATCGTTAAGATTCCCACATTATTTAAGAGTGGACAAAGTCATTCGATCTTGTCATGTCTTTCTCAGATGTCCCTGACGTCTGTCTCCATCCACATAATAAAGAAATAGGGAAAGAAAAAAATGCATTTTTCGCTGCAGGCACATTTATTGATTTTTTTTTTTTTTTGATTTACTAGATTCTTATATTCCTTGAAGAGGTGAATCATTTAAATTTACTGAATTTAAAGTTAATGTTCTTTATACAAATAGAACGGCGTCATTTGCGCCTCGCAATCTTTACCTCATGTGGGTATTTAAAAATTTTACTCGTTTATTATAGACTTAAGGTCCTGAATTTAATCGGTAGGGAAAAATTGTTACCTAAAAACCCTACTAAAATTGCATCTTTTTTGGTCATCATTTACTCTTGATCGTCAGCAAACTGGAAAGCATAAATACATATGTGTGTGTTTGTGTTATGTTGGGAGTGGGAAGGAGGCGGTCATGTCCTTTTATTTGGAGTTCTTCCGCATTTGCCTTCGGGAATGAGGAAACCATGAAAAACCTCATCCAGGAAGATTCGGCCGGCGGTCAACATGAACCCGGTCGGCCTTCAGTGATATCGGTGTACGATATCCTGCATTGTGTGTGTGTGGGGTGTATGTCTGTTTTTATGTAGATATATACTTTATGGGACTATAGGGGATAAACATACATATACATACATACTATACAATATTATATAAATAAATACATAGATATATAAACATAAGTTACGGGGGAGGGGTCTGGAGTTTGGGAATACCTACTGCTCGCTCACTCGTCGGCGTCTGAATCTGGTTCATGCCAGATGTGGTCAAGGTCCATCAGAATGTGTTTGGGTAGTCTGTGTACGTATTTGAATGTGAAGTCGCTGGGAGAATTGTATTGACCGATTTCCTGTATGAGTTTATTTTTACTGTGTCTTAAAGATTTGTAAAATCGGTCTGTCAGTCTGTGAGTGTATTCAAATAAGGTCGGAATGTCTTCTCTCGCATGTAGTCTTTTCAAATTTGTTCTGATTCTAGTGTTGTATGTGATTTTAATGCAGAGATTCTGTAGTGTCTGTAGTTTTGTAAAGTCAGATTGTGAGATGCTACTCCACACGGGAATAGCATATGTCAGCACCGGTCGAATGAGCGAATAGTAAGTCAGGAGTTTGGTTCTGGGAAGTAGCGGACTTTTTCTATTGAAGATGGGCTTCATCATGCCGAGTGCCATTCTGGCTCTTGCGTGCATCTTGGCTAGGTGAGATTTCCAGTTGAGTCGTGAGTCCATAGTCAGGCCCAGGTAAACGACTTCATCCTTCCATTCTAAGACGTGTCCGCCCATTTCGATGTTGACGTCTGGTGTCCTTCTGACGCGTTTCCTCGTGTACATGATGACTTCGGTTTTGGCCTCGTTCAGTTTGAGGCGCCACATCTTGTAGAACTCTACGAGAGCGTCGAGCGCTCTCTGTAGGTATATGGCCGCCATCTCGGCTTTCAGCGAGGAAACGTACAGCTTGACGTCGTCTGCATAGATAGACAGGTTGCATCTCTCGTCTCGGGGGATGTCATGTGTAAAGATGTTGAAGAGATGAGGTCCCAGTAGACTTCCTTGTGGCACGCCTTTTGGAATCTCACGTAGTGACGACAGCGCGTTCCTGATGAAGACTCGGAAGGATCTGTTCTTGAGGTATTCTTGTATCACTCTCGTTAGGTATATGGGCGTGTTAGTTCTGTGCAGCTTGTGCAGTAGCCCTCTGATCCAAACGGTGTCAAATGCCTTCTCCAAGTCAAGCAGTGCAGCGGCGATGTAGCGATGTTCGTTAAATCTTCTGGTGATGAATTCCGCTACTCGGGTGAGTTGGTGGGTGGTGGAATGCCTCTTTCTGAATCCGAACTGCTCGTCTGGCAAAGTGTTGTTTTCTTCGTGGTGTGGAAGCAGCCTGTTGAGTATAACCTGTTCAAATACTTTGCTCAGCGTGGATAGTAGACTGATCGGCCGGTAGCTTGTCGGCTGCCTCTTGTCCTTGTTTGGCTTCGAGAAGGGCAGCACGGTCGCCGTCTTCCAGATCTGTGGGAAATGTCCGGTGATGAGACAGGCATTGAACAGTTTTGTGATGTAGATGATGGCTTTCTGAGGTAGATGTTTGAGTAGAATGTTGTGTATTTGATCGCTTCCCGGCGCCTTGTTGGTCTTCAATCGCTTAATAATGACGGCAACTTCGCTCGGTGTGCTGAAATGGATGTCTTCGACGTTCGTCTGCTCCGCTTGTTCGAGATGTCGTAGAGATTCATCTACTAGTCGATCCGTTTCCGGATCGGATAGGCCGTCCGTGGCTGCGTAGGCTCTCTCGAATCCGTCGGCGAGCGCGTTTGCCTTCTCTTCTAGTGACAGCGCCAATCCTGAGCCGTCTAGCTTCTCTAGCGGGGGAATCGTGTGGTCTTGATGTTTCAGAGCTCTTGCCATTTTCCATAGGCTGTTATCCTTTGGCGTGAGGGATGTAACTTTCTTCGTCCAAAGTTGGCGTCTGAGGTCCGTTATTTCCTGCTTGATTTCCCGCTGTAGAGTGTTGTAGGCCGTTTTGAAGTAGCCGTCGCGCGTACGATGGTAGATGCGTCGCAAGCGATTTTTCTCCTTGATGAGCGATAAGACATGCTCGGGAAGCTTGATCGTGTGTGTGTGTACTTCTTTGAGAGGTATGTGTGTGTCTTGTGCATGTTGTATGATTTCCGTGAGAGTGCTTGCGGCCTCGTCGATTTCATCTGTAGAGCGCAGAGTTCCCGATGTTAGGTGAATTCGTTCGTTAATCTCTTTCTTGAATCCTTCCCAGTCTGCGTCCTTGTAGTTTCGCTGTTTTCTGGGGCTCCTTGAAGTCGTTCCTCCAATACTGAAGCTCACGGGCAGATGGTCCGATGACAGTTCATCCAGCGTGCGCAGTGGCGAGATCGTCTTGACGTTTTTCTCGAGTACGATGTCCAGAGTGCTGGGGTACTGTGCGTGCACTGCGTGGTATGTCGGTTTGTCCGGCGCCATTATCGTGTAGTTGTGAGTCTGCATATGCGTAAAGAGCGTTTTCCCGTTCGCATTGCCTCTGTAGTTATTCCAATAGTTGTGTTTGGCGTTGAGATCTCCTCCTAGAACAACAATTGGGTGCAGATTAAGTAATTTGTCCAAATCTTCTCTCACCAGAAGGTTGTGGTGTCTGCAATAGGCGGCGATGAAGGTATGCGCTCTATCCTCTATGGTGACTTCGACAATCGTAGCTTCAGTATGCTTCAGCTTCGGAGTGGGGATCCTTGTAGATGTGATGGATTGACGAACGAAAATGGCGGTGCCTCCGCCTCCTCCTTCTAGTCGGTCGTCTCGGTGAACTTCGAAGCCGGGCACTCTCAGCGGTGTGTCGGGTTTGAGATGTGTTTCTGAAATGAGAATGATGTCAATGTTAGTGTTATTTGCCAGAGCGAGCAGTTCATCAATCTTAAAGCGGATGCTGAAGGCATTCCACAGGAGGACGTTCACCATCTCGGGATTAAACATTGATGGTGGTGGTGATGACATCCATCAGGATGCAAGCCCTCTGGTATATGGAGGTGCAGCTGGCCAGCTGCGATCGCACGCCATCTAATCCCATGAGGAGGGACATCATCAGCGTGGCGTCTGGGTCTCTGGAGCCTGCGGACTGCTGCGTGTAGGTCTGCGAGCGGGGCTGCGGTTGGGGCTGAGGCTCGGGCTGAGGCTCGGGCTGCGCCTCGGGCTGCTGGGTGGCCGCTCTTCCGCCGGCCACGTGGGCCCATGAGCGTCCATCTGTCCTCGTCGTCTGCTGCGCCTGAGGATGTGGCCTGCTGACCCCTGGTCCGGGGCGATGGGGCTGCCTCTGTCGCTGCTGGAGGGAGGCGACGTACGCTACTCTCTTCGGGCAGCCTCTGAAGTTGGCGGGATGGGGGCCTCCGCAGTTGCAGCACGCGGCCGGCTCGTCCCTGGTGGTTTTGGGGCACTCGGCCGAGGCGTGCTCCACCAAGCACTTCACACACCTCGCGGTGTGCGAGCAGTTTCGGGACCCGTGCCCGAAATTTTGGCAGCGGTAGCACTGCGTCCCGTGTTGAAGGTGATTGCTCCGATGCTTCTGGAATCGGATCCTGCAGTGGCAGAGATATTTTACTGCCGCCCTCAGCTGGCCCATGTTCACTTCCTTGTCGAAGTGTGCCAAATACATGGGATATTCGGCTGATGTGGTCGTCATCCTGACGACTTTCACTGGGGGGAAGCCCTGATCTGCCAGGTCTGCAGTGACGTCCTCCAGGTCGACGTTCGGAAGGCCCTTGATCACCGCCTTCTTCAGCTTTTCGGCCTCTGCCGTGTAAGTGTGGAAGCCTCGCGCTTCCGCTCGTAGCCCGTTGGTGAGCGCGCGGTGGTCCTCCATGCTCCGCACGAATATGTTGGCAGTTCCGCCCCTGTTGTAGCGGAAGGTAAAGTGGGCGTGTCCCAGGTGCCCCTGTACCGCCCCCGTGATTTGGGCGTGCGTGAGGTTCCCCAGGGTCATCACAACCGGGGGAACGCGGTCCTTTCTGGCAGGCTGGCCACTGGTACCTGCGGGAGAAGAAAAATTATTATTATTGGGCCGTTTTGGTTGCGGCGCACCTCCGCCTTCTATAACCTCCTTGAGGTCACCAAAGCGGTTGCCGACAACAACCGCTCGGGGTTCCTGCGGAGACAGGGGTCTCTTAATAGGGTTGGACGGCCTCGTCCAACCTTCCTCCTGCCTGGTCGTCTCCATGTCCTGGGGGGACTGCTGGGGTTTGGGGGGCGGTTTGTAGCCCGAAGCTGGGCCTACAGTAGGGCGGCTGGGTCCGGGAGTGGGGCCGGTCTCGGGCATCTCGGGGGGCGGCAGGACGATGGCTGCCGGCTTTGTCCTCGGATCAGCGGGGTGGATTTGGTCAGGCTGCTGGGGCTGGGAAGCGGGGATGGTGAAGAGGATTGTCCCAGTCTTCGTTTGGCGTCTGTACTGTTTAGCGCCCGGGGGGATTACTATTGGCGAATCCTCCGGATTTGCAAGTTCCAACCGCGCGGAATACATCCGCACGGCAGGCTTCCTGTACTTGCTCTTGACAATGGGGATGGTCCTGTGATCTTTCCTTGATGGTGCCAGGTCGTCCTTCTTCTTCGTTGCCTTGATAAAGGCAGTTGGTGGCGCGGGGGCCTTAACTGTGAGCCGGTCTGGGGCCGGCCGGCAAGAAAGCAGGTGTCTGGCCGTGTGAACACAGGCCAGACAAAAGCGACTCGGGGGCAGAAAAACTCTCGTCTCCAAAAGCGACTGTCTCAGGCGGCAGTCACGAAGCGACTCCTTTCGATGATCAGTCGCAGTGGCGATCCAGCAGGCACATTTATTTTAATATTAGCATTGAGGTTTGTTTGAAGGTGTACCGTGTATGACATGACGCCACTTGAGTGTGCATTACGTACTGTGGGTTAAATTACCCATAAACTTCCGAGTGACATTAATGCACTTTTTAACAGCGGGATTATAGCCATCAGAGACCGTGACCAAGACGCGAATCTGGGTAAATAAAAATCATTATACATGATATAATACTTTTCAGGAGCGGCCTCGATAGCACTACGCACTGAGAAACCGTTGTAAAAATAACAAAACACGATAAACGATTGTAGTTCCATAAATAAGCACGAGGGATTAAAGTTAAATTTTGTAAATAAAGTATGTATAAATAAGTGAAATTAATGATGTTAGATAGAGCACAAAATACGCAACAAGAACAATCCACAAAGTTTTACTATTTCTATTCATAAATAACTGTAATAAGTTTAAATAATTGTTATGGTGTAGGTACATTAATAATAATAATTGGATAATTTGTAGAGCGTCGCTTTTGTAAAAAATCTCAAGGGCGCTGTACAATTTATTATTAATTCTTAGGATCTAACTAAATTTATTATTTACAAGTAGATACAGAAAATATACTTACCTGGCAGGTCACTTACGATAAACACACTTTAATTAGAAAGTTTATGTTTGGAGAAGATACGACTTTACACGCGGAGAACACTGTATTTAAAACACTGGACATAGCAAGATTTTACCTTTACTATCCCCACCACTGTTTAGTGCAAGTGCAAGTGGGGTTAATATTTATTTTGAAAGACTGGAGAATTTAGAACTCTTTAGGACTGGAGAATTTTAATGAAATGATCCTTACAAAAGCTTACAAATACGAACAATTATAAATATCAACCTAAAGTGTGGACCAAGGTAGGAGTACCGCGTTATATGGATATAACTCAACTTTAAACAAGATAATAATAATGGGTATTAACCTTACTATATAAAAATAAACTGAACGAGGTGTTATACAATCTACGAATACCTTATATAAAATGTATCTATACATGTGTTCATTGGAAAAGAGTATTTATATCGGAAAAGGAATATTTATATTGATATTTATGAAAAAATATTGAATCTGTAGATATAAGATGTTAATTATAACTTTTAAAATATATTTGTAATTGAATTATAAGCACCTGCTGACAAGCCAATGCAATTGGCTTAAGCAGGACTTGTTTGTTGATATGTAAAATAAAAAATAAAAATAAATAAAAAATAAAATAAAAAGTATTTTTGTCTGCTAGTCTGTGAAATGGATAACAATAAATTGAATTGAAAGACGAAAAAAATTGGACATATCCATCCATTCTGTCACGCACTGTCAACTACAAACAATTAGTTATTCAAGGCACACACAAACCGGATTAATTCACTGTTCGGTTCACCTAGCAACTTCACCTAGCTTCTAATCTCTCCCTCGGTAACGTCATATTGTGCGCCCTTGAGGGGATTTTTCAAAAATACGGCGCTATAAAAATGATCATGTATAGTATATCAATATCCAAAACAGTTTTTTTCAGAAGAGAGACTCCCCATCGGCCAGAGTAATGGAAGGGTGGTCTTGGAAACTGAAAGCCCGAACAATAATATATTCGTATGCCAACTATGGAGTCGCTGATTCAGTATCTCTGGATTTACAATAATTAAAAGAATTTAAAAAATTGTGGCAAATTAGACAATTCTTTTTATTTTGAGGTTACTGAAGTTATGGTGTGATAATAAAATTTGGGCCTCTCCCGTTCTTTAAACCGACTGAATGCTATAAATTGAATAACGTTTTAACTCTGTTATATGGACTAATAATAGTCTCCTTTTCGTAATGTCACCATTATATATGCTTTTTGATTAGATTAACTAATTTTAGAGCTAAATCGTTGTAACTAACACTCTTTTTGTAATCGTGTGCACTTATGGTATTATCTTGCATATTCTTTTATGTACCTTTAACCTTTACGGAAAGTTAATCTGAAATCACGAATCTGAACTTCTTCACAGTCGGCGATATTATAAGTTTTCATTAGTTTTGATCTACATGAATAATAAGGATTTCAAATTTTGTTTATAACTAAAGTTCAAGTTACTTTCTAAAAGATAAGTTTTTTTATTTTTTTTTAGATTTTCACGGCCAAAAGTATTTTCGTTATTTGTTTTTGGGGTGTTATGCCGTGTTGCGCTACCTCCTTCTTTAGCCAACGTTCCGGACAGCGTTACAGTGTCCATCTTCAGGGCAGATGTGTGTAACCAATAACAATTACATATCTGCCCTGATGATGGACACTGTAACGCTGTCCGAAACGTTGGCTAAAGAAGGAGGTAGCGCAACACGGCATAACACCCCAAAAACAAATAACTAAAATACTTTCTAATACTATAAAGCGTTGACATTCAGAAAAAAAATACAGGATTATAATTACAGCTGAAGGGAAAAGGGCTACTTTATTTAGATAAAATTAATGAAGAAGCATGCACTGCAAAGGTAGAGCACAGCCATAGAACATAACTCAAGAGAAACATGTTTACCGACGTCTAACAAATGTCGTGAATATTACATGAACTGTGAAGAAAAAATACGTTATTTTCTTTTGTGCAAATCCCGAGTTTGTAAGATTTGAAAGGGGGCCTAGCCGAGGGGCAGGGGTCCTACAAAGTCCCCCTTGCTTGGCTCACAAGGCATAGGAGGACAACAAAGGATGCAGAAATTATAAATCACAATGGAGACTTGCATAACGATGGAAGGAATGCGATACGTGATGATGCATCTTTATGTGGTTGTTCAGCAGATTAAATATTAGTTTTGCAAAAGAATTCTATCATCTTGGGTAAACATGTATTCTATAGCTATCATCGCTCATAGTAGTTCCAAGTGATAAACGAGGAAGATTCGTCTTACTTCAAAAAATATTCATTGATCGACAGTAGGGAACATGTGAGAATCAATGTCTCATAGAAAAAGAATAACTGAAGTGATATGTTTAAAACTAAGGTCAAAATATGGCGGAGAGAACTGGGTGATAATCAACTTCCAAACATTATGAAGACAATCTTAAGATAACTAGATACTCGATACAAAAATTTAACAACTATAGGCCGGTTTAGAACGGCAAAGCCAAGCGAGAGGACTGTGAACACTGTGACACTACTCTTATACTTCCGCTAATGCTTATGCTTTATATTTACGTAGATATTACTTAAAACGTTTTATTAATACGTATTCACCATTTAAGTCATAATCATGTGCAAACATTGTTTAGATAGAAACTAATAAAAAACTATATATAACTCAGATTAATCCTCTGCCCGTCCGAAAACAATTTAATTAGTATTAAAAAAAATATATATATATTCCCGGATTTACTAATTAATAATTTATAAATACGCCCGGTAAAAGTACACACTGTACGTTTTCATCATTAATTTCATAATCTCATGGAAACGTGTAGATTGTGACGCTTTAAACTTTTACCAATATTTAAAACAAGAGTTATAATACGTCTAATCTTTAATGAAATTAATTAACTGCGTACGATGATGTAAAATTCAGCCGCATGCAAACGATAAGAAAAGGATGTCGGATTATAGTATAGCTTCGTTACTGTCCACTCGTTGATTTTCTTATGGAATGGTTATCGAATAGAAGGCGATGCATGCACAATACAAATGGGTTCATCTGCAGTACTACAGTAGGAAAGGAAATGGGTAAATGAGTGCGTCTCAAAAATTAATTCATCATCATCATCATCATCATCATCTTCGTCCCCTTATCCTATTCAGGTCGGGGACCCATTGCATCGACAAGGCTCCCAAAAGGCTTCTTTTTCCAAAAATTAATTGCACGTTCTAATTAATCACACATTCGACGACAAAGTTCCATTGGCTCCAGCCTTCTGGACCTCTAGCACGGTCGATCGATGAGGTACAAACACTAAACGATAAGAAGTTATCAACAGTTATCGATATAATCCTCATCGACCGACCGTGCTAGAGGTCCAGAAGGCTGGAGCTAAAGGAACTCTGTCATCGACTATGTGATTAATTGGATCGTGCGATTTATTTTTGAGTCGTACTAATCTATCTTTTTCTTTTCCTACTAAATGGGTCATGGGACTTTTTGGCGGAATAATACAAATTCTAATACACGGAAACATTAAAAACTTGTTAGAACTTTTTTTCATAATTTAAGAAGAAACAAAACAAAACAGAGAAAATTAAAAGGTAACGGTCACAACTGGGGATCGAACCCAGGGGCTCTGTCTTACCCGGGCAACGTTCTAACCACCAACCTATTGACACCTGATGATTTTCCGTCTTTGTCTCAGTTTAAGAAATACCATTATTATCGTCAATTAATTCCCATGTATTTTTTTTTGGCTGTTGTCTTCGCGTATTTGAAAAGTTTTAACCTGTAGATTTGCAACTTGTAACCTAGAGAGAGTCTCGGATGTACGCGTTCGATTTTTTTTTTCAAGTAATTCCCACTGCCTACTTGTTTACTGTTGTAATGATAAAATGCACCATTTTTCAGGAAAATCCATTCCTGGCAAGTTACAACCAACAGGTCATGACGACAAAAATGTGGAATGGACAAAAGTATGCACGTTTCATCTCATGTCCAATTATCCATCTAGCAACTGGTGTCAAAATCTGTACACCAAATGTTCGTAGCGTTGCCAGGTTTTTACAGGCGGACACCTGGATGAAGCAGTAAAAAGCCGTTACCTTTCCATCAACACTTTGCGGAGAAGAGTAAAGGGATATAGGATATAGGGGAGGATAATGGACCGGGGTTTCCTCCCACAGCCCCAGCAAGGGAAGGTGCTTCTTTTAATGCTAATTTTATCCCACACGTGCTACGTACATAGTGAGTGTTAGTTAAAAAGCTCATCAAATGTATAACGTCGCAGTTGCATACAAAAAAATACTAAAATATTACCTTGCCAGTGTAAAATTCTTACCCAGGCACTTAAATTCATAAAAAAAAACAAAATTATGATTAAATTAATCTGTTATTCAAATCTCTTGCAATAGCCACTTGGAAACCGCATACGTGTTAACATACTTTTTTAACGACATTTTTATTTATTAACTATTTAATTAGCTGCCATAATTAACTAAGACAGTGTTTCATCTTTATAGATTTATTGAGAAAATACTTAAGTCATGGGTAACTTGCCAAAAGAACATAATTGGAAAGTCCTAAATATGACAAAACAGTGTTTAAAATTGTAAGCTAATGTTCATCTTGTTCCGATAATCACCACAAAGGTAAGAACAATGACTTACCGCAACACAAAATAACCAACCCTTACAGATTAAGTGAACTTGCAAGCAAATAGGATTTGCTTAAAGTTCTGAATTCACACGAAGGATCCTGCAGATTATATTGCCTTGCGGGTCCGAGAAAGAAGTTACAATTTTCTTTGAAATCTAATCCTGAAGCGTGAGATATCTCGACTACCTTCTTACATATAAAATTTATGGTTAGGCTCGCACGTGCGCGGGGTTGAAAAAAACACAAAAATTACCGGACCTTGACGCGGGGGAACCCTCAATCATTCGACGGGATGTCGAGGTAGCAAAGGTAAGACACCGAGGTAGTGTTAGTCAACATTTGGTGTTTGAACGATATAAAGGGATAACCAAAGTGCATTGGAAAGGTAGGTACCTACACAAATTGTGTTGTACGTGATGCAATTTGTTTATTATTGAGAACACCGCACATAGTCTCAACTTTCCGGAGAAATTGGGATTTGACATTTCCATCTCCATGTACGAGAGTTGAGGAAGTTTGCAGTATCCTTGAAACGTATTTTTGTATGGAAAAGAAAAGGAATTTCGGAAAAGATGTTTCTTCTTTTTTACTTCTACCATCATGTACAACCACCTCCCGAAGTTAGGGAACTTTACCCCCTTGACACTCTATATATTATCTGCCTGTACATAATATAAATAAATTGTGATAAATTTAAAATTTAATGCAGCACCAACCTCAATGTACATTCCGATTATTTCATTCCGTAACTTTAAAATTAATATTTTATACTTAGGTACGTTTTTATGCATTTTTTTTGTATATTGTTATATTTTACACAGGCAGTGTCTTAGTGGGTTCTCATTGCTTACATTGTCTTATACTCAGTTTTCTTTTTCTTTACTGATGTTTTATATTTATATATTACGATATTTTAAAACTACGTAATTTTTTTTCTTAAATGTCGGTAAAAATAATGGGAGGAAATAAAGAACAAATAAATGGTTGTACAAATAGTTTTGAATTCATCATTGACGAACCGGTGAATGCCATCTGTAGACATAAGTTGTTAAAATGGTTTGTCTAGAGTCTAGACTTAAGTTAGTAATAAAATAGAGCGTTATTGCGGCGATTTTTCACAAAAACGGCACTTTACCAAATTATCCAATAATTATCATTATTATTCAAAATGTACCCATCAAGCAATTAGCATTGTTCAAATTTATAGTAATACTAGCTTTTCCCCGCGGCTTCGCTCGCATGGTATTACGGGAAATTACTGTAGCGGTTGAACTTATCAATTATCCCCCCTTCTCCTCACCCCCACCCCCTCCCGCATTCCATACATTCATTCCCTTACATTCAGTTTTCAAACATCTCGCCTGCCACCTAAATTTCATAAAGCTATAGCTCAAAGAAAAAAAGAATTATCCAATTTTTTTAATTCGTTCGGAATTTATGCGCTCACAAACATTTCGGATGTTTATTTTTAATTAAATATTTGGAAGTTTGTTAATATAATTAAAAAATTACACTATTTATCATTCAGTCTTTATAATCGTTACGAATTATATTTTTTATATAGGAACTCAAATCTGACATTTAATCCAAGCTTGTCCAAAAAAAAAAAGAATTCTAATATTTGAATTTTCTGCAGTAGTAGCTGACCAGTTGACTGAGTACCTACCAGCATAGAGCCCAAAAATATATCAACATTGTTTCCATAGAAAAGATTTTTTTCTGACATTAGCAAAAACTCGCTTTTGTTAGCGACAGAAATCGTATAACAAATATAATATATTGATATTTATAATTTCATAACGCCAGAGCTTACCATCATATACAACCTGTAGTCTGCGCATATAATTTAGCTTTATATTGGTGAAAGAATTATTAAAGTCTTTATATTGTGTTATGCGTGAAAAGGTCATAAACGAACTCGAGTAGTTTCGCATTTATAATATTAGTATGGATAATATGAATTAAAAATATTTGGGTTTAACCTCGGGTTTGTTATACCTGGCTGGGAATTATCCATCAGCGGATTTCCCGTTCGGAACAAACCCTTATTCACTTCTTGGGCTAGACTGAACAAGCAAGTACAGCTAGCTACATGAAAATAATCTCGAGGTTCAATGTAAAACGTTTCAGAGCATTCGGTTGCTGAGTGTCCAATAACCGTCCAGACTCTTTTTTCATAATCTGTAAGTTGTCGTTAGAATATCAATGGACTGAATGTGATGCAGATCAGTAGATCGGTCACGTTTTTCGAAAAACATATTAATTTAAATAAAAAAAATTATTCCGCTCTTACAATTAAAATCTTTTCTATTTAAAAAAGACAAGATAAAATTTTGTACTATTAAAAATATATATTTCTACCGCATGTTTGGATGCCTTTTTAAATGCTGGTAAATTGGTCAAAAAGAGAAATTTCGGCAGCTACCGCTAAACATTCGCTTACTTATCCACATCGCATACTAGAGGCCTTGAGGAAAAAAAATCCCTAAGAGCTTTTGTCATCTTTGGGGATGCTGTGTGGAGGATTCTTAGGAATAAAGAAGGAGATGAAGATCTTGGAAGATAAAATATATGAGGGGTGGGTAGGAATCTGGGGGTCAACGTTTCCAGGAGTGAGCAACATATGAATCCATCCCTCTTACTGCGGTGCAAGGCGATGGGTCGAGAGATTCCGGCTGGAGAGGTCTAGATTATGTCTGCTTCAAGCACTCTCTCCGACCCTCAAAACCCCGAGCATCCCTGTTAAATCACCAAATGAAGCGAACCAACTTGGGTTGACTTATGGCAGGGGCAGGTTATTCAATAAATGGTTCTCAAGGCGGCGGTACCCATACCCGCCTCTCAGTAGAGTACTTATTTGATTAAAAATTGATTACTCTATTTCTGGGACTCCCCCTGCAGCTTTTCAAACACCGCTTAAAAACCCAGCCTCTCCGCACATGGCAGTAATTTGTTCTCAGTTTTGGGAATTTCACGAGATGCATCGATGAGAATCGATCATCACCTCCGACGAAGGTGAAAAAATACGATTGTCAAATGCATTCCGTTGCATTTTTATGTTTATGGCACCACGTGGGTGATCCTGGGCGGACCATGTTCTTGCCAGATGCGGGAAACGAAGAAGACGGATTTATGGAAACTGATTTCTGTGTCATAAAGGTAAAGTTTTACAACGGCTTAACAAGCTACCAGTCCAGTGCTAATAATATGACCTGCAAAGATGTACGTAATTTTATGGTGCAGGCATTAGGAACCACTGCCTGTACCGGGGAAGAAAAGATGATCAAATGCAAAAATATCAGTCCTTTAATTTCTGATTTTTTGATAAAGACGTTGATTATCTTACAGATGCATTATATCGTGTGAATGTCGCAGAAGAGTCCCTACTACTCCAAACAACTGTTCGGAGTGGTAGGGACTCGGATCTCAAATTAAGGTATGTTGTGAGGCAGGAGGGAATAAGGAAGGGAAAGAGATGGGGACGAGGAAGATTAGGAAGGCACCTACCTAGATCTGATCACTAAACACGGCTAAAACAAACAAACAGTTTTTTTTAAAATCTGAATGGTGTTGCTTCGCCAGTGCGATACTGAAAGTAACTACCACTCTATGCACAAAAACAACCGTAGACGCCATCTTCTTTAAAGAATTATATTTTTTGTTAAAGCCCTCTAACCATATTTAATAAATTATATCCAGATAGATCTGAACAAAAGCGTACACATATAAATAAATAGCTAAGCAGTCGAGTGCACCGCAAATTCTTAAGGCCTGGCTTCCCTCATTTCTATCGATTTATTCTTCGACCAAGTATATCAGGTCAAGGTATACTAGGTTAATGGATTTATTACATACTGAAGTAGAATTATAGTTTTTTTTATTTATTTTATAGCTTTGTTAAGCGCCCTTTCGGTAATGTTAAAAAAAATTGCTAACCAAATTAACAAAGATTTATATTGGATAGACAAGACAAAAAAGTTGGTGATGGGTGGGCAGGGCAGAGACGATATAATGACGTACACTGATACGCAATCCTTGCTCAAACGACAATCATACACCATCAAACACATAAAAATGGCTTAATAATCCGACTTCTCATGTGACCGGCCTTATTACGTATTTTTTACTGTTGCCATCTTGTATTTACAAAGACTTACTAGGTACTCCGATAAGACCGTTACAGAAAGTAATTATTCATCCTGTTAATCCTTCAAATTCCAAATGCAAACATCTCACAGTAGAATCGCATCCTAATAGGATTAAAGTCAGAGGAAGCGTCCCCCAAGGCATCTGAGGAAAGTTCTGTCTTTGTGTACTGCCTTCAAATTATACAGAACATTGTGTCTATCCCTATTCGTACACGATATATATTATTTTGTCATTATTAACCAATACTAAGTACTTACTTTAATTTAAAACTAATAATAAAAAAGATTAAGGCATAATGTAAATCGTACAAATCGTCGCAGGAATATTTGAAATGAAGCATTCTAAATAATATGTTTGCAAAATATAATTTCAAATTTTGCATTAATTTTACTATTGTTCCTTGTATATTGTACCTTGTATTATAGATACGTTTTTGATATTAATTAAAAAAAATATATATATAATTACATTTAAATAATTATTACTGCAATTGATATTTCTCAATTCGTAAAAATGAAAGAAAACTAAAAATGTTAATTCAAATCAATTTATTTTATTACTTTAGAAATATTATAACATTGTTAATTTTAATGCGTTTTTAAATAAATTTGTATATGAGAATTAATTAAATATACAAAAAAGCCTAAATAATTATCAGATTTCTTTTTTTAAATTTTATACGAAACCGCACAAGTGTTTCAACCGCTCCCACCCACTTGGAACCAGTGAGACTATGGTATCCCCAATTGCGGTATGTTGTGAGGCTGAAGGTAGTGAGGAGCGGAAGGAGATGGAGAGAGGAAGGTGGGAAAGTATTTCGCTATTCAAATATGGTCGCCAAACACGACTAAAGCCATTTCAAGCAACGTTTCAATTCTGAATGATGGAATGAACATTTCCGTTCCACAACAGTCAGTTTCCTGTTAGAATGTTTGTCCACGTGTCAAAAATAATAAAGATTGCAGGAAAAATACGTTACACAATTACGGGAAACCATTTCAGATAAAAATTGCCAAAATTCCAAATATTTAGAACATTACAAATATGTATTTTGAAGTGGTCTAAGGTATTTGAGTGTTGCAATTTTGGACAATTTTAATATTGGAAGAAGCACAGTTATGCTCTGATGCACTGTGAAAATTTCAGAAAGCATTCTCATAACGTCATAACCTACTGCTTGCTTAAGCATGTAAAGTGAGCAGGGCCGTCAACACATTATCAAGTGCCTACAATTGAAGACTATCGTGTCCCATTTTTTAGCCGCTGTCAAACTCTTCTGTTTGAACTGTTTACCTGTCTCTATTTGAACATTTTTGTCTCCTTAATAGTCTTTTGCTTTTCTTTGTTGCGTCGTTTCAAGAATAGTTGAACGTGTTGAGATGCTCTCTTGATCGAGACTTTCGACTTCAGCGATCGTAGCGTCAGTGTTCATTACCCATGCGTCCTGCATTTCATCAACTTCAAGGTACCTAATCGAGCAACTAGGCAAAATATATTATTCTGCAACAATAATTCTGGAACCGCCTACCACACATACGCACCTATTCGTCGCTTTCACACATTTGGAAACAAATTAACTTCAAATGGCCTCCGACCACACGGTGGTGACGGCAGCCTACCAGCACCAAGTGCCACTCCTGAGTGAACGTCGGGCCCGAGCTCACTGCAGACCTCGCCCTACATAATAATTGATTTTTATAATTTTTTAAATTTTTATTACTATATTTTTTCTGTTCCACTTTTTGTTTCTTTACTTAAAAATTAAAATGTAACAATGTACAACTATATGGGACGTGTGGGATTGCACTTTCCTCCCCGCTCCCTGGAATAAAATATTATTATAAGTTGTGTGGAATGTATAACTTACTTGGGATATACCATGCAATAAGGGTCGCGGGAATGTATTAATAATAACACTTGGCGATATTGATTGCATTTATTTATAACTTAAAAATATTATGCACAAATCAAATTACCAACCGCGACAATTATCAGAACGATTTAGATTGACAAATTTAATGACATGTATATCGACTCTGATACAGAAACCGCAATGGTGGGGCTTGTGACTTTTCGAACCTTCTCGAGACTCCGGTGTGACCAGTGTATGTAAAACAATGATACCATTACGAAAATAGCTAACTCGCCACATACCGAGTCGCTACATTATTATTAATGTTAAAGAGCAATATTTTCATGGAGCATATTTTTATAATTATGGCGCATCGCATAGGAGCTGTTGCATATATTTTTGTGTTCTTCCTATTTATCGTCTTATAATTAATTGATCGTTTGATATATTTCTTTAAATTTATCTTTTTTTAACACTGTGTCTCTGTATCATACAACAATTATGTAAAATCCCATCAGGGTGTTGAAAAAATAATAAAATATATAAATAAAAAATTTCATTATTTCTACTAACTTATGGTTGTTCACATCATGATAATAAAACATATTAAAATCTGCCATATTCAAGAATTAAAAGGTGTTTGATGACCCTGTCCACAGTGGGTCTGCGGCTAACGATGATAATTGCATTATTTGAAACAGAAGAGGCGCCGCTCAAAAGAGAATGTATGTGGAATGCGATTTCACATGACGATTTGCCCACTCCACTCACCGTACTGAAATCATTTAACTCACTCCAGTTCACTCCACCAGAGCTCGCATGCAAAAATTACCGACAATCTAAAAGAATGAAAGTGGAATAAAATTTAGCGATGCAATCCGACCAGTGGTAGTATCGTAGTTGTGCAAATGCATACTTCTAAAGTCGGGTGTCCAGTGACAAAATGTTTTCAAAACATCCGACAAAAACAAAAACATTGGGACTGGGCCACAATATTGTTTTCCGCAAAATACTTTGTGTCCTCGACCTAAGCACCCACAAAATTTGTTTTTGTCAATGTAATTTTGTCAACGTGTTTTTGTCAATATATATGCAAATATTGTCGCTTGAGACGCGGCTTAGACACGACCTACTAATATTATAAATAAAACAGTAACGATAACATTATAATAACACACACCCACTATGGGGGTACATCTTATGTATTATATTATAACAAAAAAATATTATTACATTTTAACATATTTTATTGTTAATAGTGTTAAAAAAATAACCCGAATAAACGTACTTAATTTTTAAAATTCTTCACCTTTTAAATGTTACATTTCAATCGTGTTTTAATGCAAGCGAGTATGTATTACGTCAATTTGAATTATACATAAAGAAATGTCTTCATCTAACACATAGATTCTCAACCGTTTTTTGCCCACCGCCCACTTTGAGAACATTTTTATTTCTAGCGCCCCCTAACTCGCTACGACGAAAGGGGGGGGCGTAATGGAATACCACGACAGGGTTACATTTGCCACAACGGAGAGGGCGTAATGAGAAAGGGAAAGTATTTTTGTGAATGGGAGGCGCCCCCAAGGGGGCGTTATCTCCCACGTTGAGAACCTATAATCTAACACATATTTATGTAAATCGCGCCCTTTAGGAAATTTTTCATATAAACGACGATTGCATTGAACATCAGCAGTTAAGATATAAGATATGTTTTTAGATTTTCACGGCCAAAAATATTTTCGTTATTTGATTGTGGGGTGTTATGCCGTGTTGCGCTACCTCCTTCTACAGCTAATGTCGGGCAGCGTTACAGTCTCCATCTGCCCTGATGATGGACACTGTAACGCTGTCCGAAAGCTGGCTATAGACGGAGGTGGCGCAACACGGCATAACACCCAAAAACAAGTAACGAAAATAAGCAGTTAAATTCATTGTGGCCTGTCTTAATGTGTGTCTCTGGCCATTACATGCTTTAAAACAGTGGTTATCTAATAAATTACCCTAGTCCTACATAAACATGCAAAAAACTAAATGCAAACGAACACAGTAAGTACTTCTACATCCTTAACAAGCATTTTTCCAGTTATCGTATGCAAGTAAATAATCCAATTCTATTAGTTCATTGAGTTTTGTCTTAATGCCTGTCTTTGGCCATTACATGCTTTAAAAGAGTAGTTATCTAATAACGTACTCACGCCCCACATAAATATGCAAAAAAAAAACAGTCTTTGCAAACGAACACAATTCGGTAGGTACTTTTACCTTCTTAACAAGCATTTTTACAGTAATCGTATGCAGGTAAATAATCCAATTCTTTTCCTCGTAAGGTGAGCTCATTTTGCCTTTACAACTAACAGAAAAAAAAACGTGTATCTAGGCTCATCTTCCATTGTTCTTTCTCCTTTATTCAAGGGTCCATATATAAGCATCCCTTAATATTCACATTCATGGAAATTTAAGGGCGCCTTTATGTTTTTTAACTGCAACCTATTCTAACGCAATTACGAACAATGGTTTTGGGTGCATTATCCACGAAATGTCAAAGCTTTTCTTTGGGTGCTGTTTGATTTGTTTGCTCCCGTAACTAAATCCAAGGTTTTTGGTAGCAGTAAAAAATTGCAGATGATTTCGACTTTGATTGATGTTCTCACAGATATTTTGCGCTGGTTATTAAGCAAACTTCACCGTATTTTAACGCCTATAATGGTTCTCGGTGGTAAATTATAAAGCCACAGTGATTGGTAATGTTTGATGAAATTTAAATAAAAAATTATTAAGATTTAATTATTGAAGTTTATGAACATTTTAAAATTTAATCATTGAAAACGACAATATAATAACAACTGGCTATGAAAATATGAACCCGATAAAGACAGATAAAAGGTAACAGCGACTGAAATGCCGATAATAATGGTATCATAATAAGATATTTTGTATAGCTCCGTTTTTGTGAAATCACCTGAAGAGCGTGGGCCCCGATCCTCTAATCTCTCTTCATATGGTTGCGACCGTTGCCTTTTTATATTTTCTGTTTAATTTTTTTTTTACTTCTTGAAAATTAACTATTTTCCTCGGGGACTGTGTCATTTTTGGGGGTGCTGTGTGGAGGCTAATTTTAGGAAAAGCAATGAGAGAAAGTTCTTGGTAGGAAAAAGGTGCCATCAAAGCCTAGACAAACTCCATCCCATGAACCCAGGCATCCCTGCTAAGTCACCAAACGTAGCGAACCATTTGGGGTGGAAGGGGTGTTGCTTATCCAATAAGTTGCCGATTAAATTTGTTGATTAGGAATACTAGTCATTCTTTTTCGGTGATTGTTGTGAGACGTACTTTTTATGTTCTTGTGAGAAAAGACAATCAAAGTTTCAGAGTAAAAGGATGCGTCTTGCAATTTTTACCGTGAACCATTAAAAACTTTAATACACTTCCTGTCATTAAATTTTTATTTGTCTTATTCGTTCGTAGCCAATTAGTACACAATTCTGTCATTTGGTCACCTCACCAAAAAATTCATATAAAAATGTCGGAAAAATTCAACCTATTTCAATGCCACCATTCACAAACAAATTATGTGACAAACTTGCCAATTCTTCGCTTACATAACATACAAATGTTATCTTTTCTATGTTTGAAACATACTAAAACAATTTTTTTGTATTATTTGTGTTCATTTCTGTTTATTATTGGCATAATTTTATTTTCTTCAAATTTATCCAACTGTAAACCAATTTATTGTTAGCAACTATTTTTATTAACCTATTGCTTATTACTAACCTTTATGTAATTCTTTTAAACATTATGTACCAAATGTAAAAGCTCAAGGGCGTTAAAAAGTGTTGATAAATAAATAAAAGGAAAAAACTGCAATTTTTTTTATTTCAATAAATTTTTATCTGCTCAAAGGGCTTCGACCAAGTATATCAAGACGTGCCCTGTGAAATTAAAAATGACGCCAGAAACCAAATAAAATTGGCTCAAGGCCCATTTATGAAAAAGTGCGAGCATTGTTTCGTACTATTTAGATCGCATAGTGCTTTGTGTTTTACCTTTTATCGGTCCACACTGAAACTAATTGCTGTCCCAGCCGTCCTGACGGAGTTAATTTTTTCAAACACAAAAATATCCTACTTCCGAATATTGTACAAGGTACAGTCCGCGGACTTTATTTTCGATAATGTAACCATCTATCTGAATACATAAAAAAAATTATGCTTTACAGATAGCTTTAAGGCAGCGTTTTAACAAATGTAATAATATTGACGTATTATTTTTTTGGCAAGCAAAGTTTCTGACGTCACTTAATCACCCAAATGCTTGTGACGTCACCACACACCGATACTAACACATAGACAAAGGGCTTGCGGCACGATATGGCAGTGGTTTTCAAACTTTTTAAAAACGCGACCCGGTTTGTATAAAACGGAAACCTTTAAAATACATTAAACGCAGATCTTAACAAAAAACCGCTGCACTATTCTTCAATTAAGGTCGAAAGTTAACCTATCTTAAGCCATAGCATTCCGAATTTCTACCGTTTCACAACATATTTCTCTAAAACACTTTAAGTTTTTAAGTTTCTAAAAAATATATGTTGTTTTTGACGATAATATCTATACATTTGCCACGCCGAAACGGTAATTGAATGAAATTCTTCCGATAGAAGAAAATCGTATAATTGTATATTTCGAAAATTATTATAAGCACTTTATTTTTGTTACATTACAAGTTATATATATGAAAAAAATCATAATTAATTTTTTTCTTTAAAGCTATGACATTTCCCGCGAAATTTTGGTTCTATTTTAAAGTAGTTTAATCGAGTCATGTTTTATTAAACATTTTCACAATTTTCGCTTAAATATTATCGTTTTCGCGCTCCCTCTAACATTCGTAGTTACATATCTCACCTTCCTCTTCTTTTTGAGCGCATACTAATGGGCTTTAATTAACTACGAATTTCTGTCATTTTTTAATTATTACCTATACACAAAAAAAACTTAATGATTGAGCAGCTGATTCAAAACTTTTAAGAAAGATTAAAGTTTTCGGCTAAGACATTTTGCGAAACAGAACAGAAGCCTTTGAATATTTTTTAGCGCAATTTTTTTTATATTTTTTGTAGTCAAAAGTCCGGAAAGCAGTAAATGGGCTTGCGGGTTGCTGGTTGCTCATCACTGTGTTAATGATAAGCAACCAACCTGGGCAGCCCACGGTGCGTGGGCGGTAAAAGGGTGAATTTTTCGTAATTATTTTCAAGCAAGCGATGAATGGATTTTTTTTATTTTAAAACTCATGATCAATATATACATATACGGGACTGTGTACAAGTTTTTGTACACGAATCTAAAGTATGGTTTGCAGTGTACACCGCTTTCAACAGGACACTTCGACGAAATTGCCGCTTGGTGGTTGACAACGAGCCATACGGTTCATCAGAAAAATAAAATTTAAAAATTAGCAGACGCATCCGCCGCCAAGACCCGGACAAACCTCAATCCATGAACCCGGGCACCCCTGCATAGTCACCAAACGTAGCGAACCACTTGGAGTGACCTACGGCAGAGGCGTTGGTTATCCAATAAATGGTTCCCGAGGCGGCGGTACCCATACTTGCCTCCGAAATTGAATCGCTAGTCATAATAAAGTAAAAAAATATTTTTGTTTAATTAAATTTATGAATGTCTCGCGATCCCCACTTTGAAAACCATTTGTACACAACACAGCTTGTCGAAACGTCACGCATGCAAAACGTGTTCACCTATTGAAGTGTTAGTTCGACAAATCACACAGTGGAATTAGTCGGTGCTCAGTTTTATATTGCCGAGAATTCGCATGCAAGACGGCGGAATTCGAAGGAGAGTTGTATTGCGAAATTACTGATACTTGGGGTTATTTTTTTCAGATTTTTACTATGAGACGGCTTGTCTAGGGTATACTAGGTCAATGTCAAAGGGCCTAAATATCGAAAAAAAAATCAAGAAAGAGCTTTCAAAAAATATGTTCTCAAAACTCTCACTTTTGTTTAGGGACCAGATAAAATTTTACTGTTTAGTAACCAGATCTGGCCCCCTAGCACAGTCGATCGATAAGGATTGATAGGATAACTTTCGGTAACCTCTCATCGTTTCCTAGCGTGACTGCAGATCGCCAACGAATTAGCGACAGTTCACAATGACCAAGTGTTCGACATGCAGTTGTCATATGGGAAAGAGGAGAATTACAATAAAAGTTACCGAATGTTACCCTATCAATCCTTATCGATCGACCATGGCAGGAGGCTAGCTCTTTCCCAGCCTTCCTTATACAAAATTGCTTCAGCCGCACAAAAAGTCATCTGCAAAAGTAGTCGTATTTACACAAATCTACAACTGAAATCACCACCTAAAATGGGGATTCTTGAATAATAAACTAATATAACAACTCATAAAGCAATGTTCATATTAAAGTTCATAATAGACGTGATTTAAGACGTCATAAAATATTCCATCGTGAATTATTTAATAACAATATTGCATATTTCAATCCTCTCTCTCGAATGTGTCGTCTATATAATACCATTGAATGTGACCATATGGATATCTACGCAAACAATCTAACATTTCAAAAAACAAATTAACAAACTCCTACCATGACACTTCGTGGAGAACTGTTATGTAGCTGCTTTATTGTCATACCCTTTCTTTCTTTTTTTTTTCTATTTCTCTTCAGGGATAATATAATATATTTGACACAACTATGTTTTATATTTCATTTTGATTATTATTATTTCTGTTATCACTACAAGCATTTCCGTCTAGTAACGACTTAACATTGATTACTCGTGCTGTAAACATTTCTAATTGGAGTGTTACTATCTATGTAATATACCAATGGCAATTCCATTATTGTAATAAAAGAGAACTCCACTCCAATTTTTTAATTTTTTTTATGAATAATGACCTTCTAACTTAAATAACTGCATATTTATTTTTATTTTTATAGTTAGTTTTAATAGTTAAAATAAATTTCAAAGTTTTAAATTTTCAAGATCCCCCGAAAACCACCGAATCTAGTGTGACGTCATCATGATCAACCGAAGTATGAATTTTGTATGGAACTGGAATCACCTGTTCGACTCCCGCCATTTTGAATTTCAGCATTGCAGCGTTTTACTGGGCATTATGGTCGTTTTTTGTACGGTTAGAGTTTTTGAATATTTTAAATAATATAGATAAACTAAAAGAGATACTTTATTTTTGATACTGAATTATTTAGGCCTAAATAATGTTTCAATAAAAACAAAAACTATTATATGTTCAAATCTCTTTATAGAAGTTTATACCAATAACACGGAATGTCGAACGGCTTGCGTCTTACATTTCTATACAACTTTGACCCAGGTGACGCGGCGCGGTGACGTTACGCCGCCAAAATCCAGCAATAACAACTTGACAGGGTGTTTTAATGACACGTTTTAAAATGGGCTTTTTAATATATTTTTTAAAACTCTACGTTTAATATTATTTAATAACACTTATATATTCAGAATCAGCGTTTATTGGTCTATAAGAACATATTTTTTTAAAGCCATAATATTTTTCACTGGAGTTCCTTATTGTTAACACTCTTCAAATGTTTCAAACAATAAATAAATAACTCTACCATCAATGGCGTGTTATTTACCCGGGATTCCGAAAACTACCGAAATCTTACGGTGGAATTAGAGTTAACTCAGCGGACCAAACGAAAGTAATAATTATCGTTGTTAATTTAAGATTGAACTGATTCGTCCGCAGCGGTACTGTAGCTAAGTAAGCCAATGAACGTTAAATAACATGCTAATGTACCTACATACACACACGGTATGCATCTCTGATCTAATAAGGAACTCCAGTGAAAAATATTATGGCTTTAAAAAAATATGTTATATAGACCAATATACGCTGATTCTGAATATATAAGTTTTATTACATAATATTTAACGTAGAGTTTTTAAAAAAATATTAAAAAGTCCATTTTAAAACGTGTCATTAAAACACCCTATTGCTGGATTTTGGCGGCGTGACGTCACCGCGCCGCGTCACCTGGGTCAAAGTTGTATAGAAATCAATAGAAATGAAGACGCAAGCCGTTCGGCATTCCGTGTTATTGGTTTATAGAGAATTGGACATATAATAGTTTTTGTTTTTATTGAAACATTATTTAGGCCTAAATAATTCAGTATCAAAAATAAAGTATTAGTTTATCTATATTATTTAAAATATTCAAAAACTTTAACTGTACAAAAAACGATCGTATTGCCCAGTAATGTCTATGAAAACGCTCCAATGCTGAAATTCAAAATGGCGGGAGCCAATGACAGCTGATTCCAGTTCCCTACAAGATTCATACTTCGGTTAGTCATGATGACGTCACAATAGATTCGGTGGTTTTCGGGGGATCTTGAAAAATTAAAACTTTGACATTTATTTTAACTATTAAAACTAACTATAAAAATAAAAATAAATATGCAGTTATTTAAGTGGAAGGATTCATAAAAAAAAATTAAAAAATTGGACTGGAATTCTCTATTGCTAAATTCACAATTCACAAAATAACACATTTTTATAGGTTTGAGTTGGGCAAACACCAATAAAATAGTTGAATTATTTATTTAGCACCATTTTGGTTATTACCACGAGCGGCTTATTTGTAAACATTCATTTGTTTTATTGATGTTTCAGATAATTAGATTATTTTCTGTAGAATTGCAAATGCTTCTAACAATTGGGAGAAAACCTAGAATAAAATCTGAGACGTAAATTAATTATAATGTAAAACCTATTTTGTATTTATCAAAAAGTAGTGGTGTAGCTTTAGCATTCCAATGGGCGGTCCTGGAGGTGAGGGGAGAGGGAGGGCGTTTTACAGAAAGTTTTTGGATCTCTCCTTACCGCAACTGTTAAGGGGATCCAATAGTCCAGGGAAAAATTGAAGTCGGAATTCACGCCCATTGTGGGAGGAGTTTAAAAATATTTGAGAAAAAGCTTTTGGAACGGTTGAAAAAGGTATTTGAGAATTTTTTTTTACAGGTTGATTTCGTAAAGACCTAAAAAAAACATTAACTCCTTTTTTACACATTGTTTATTGTAATAACAAGGAAATTTAAAATTGATTTCACGGAACCGAGCGACGTGGAGTCACACGTCCGCTCCCTGCTCCGGCCAGGGGAGTTTTGAAAGAATGTAGGGTGTGGCAAGCCAGTAGTCCTTCGGTGAACGACATAAGGGTCAATTTGAAAATCCGCGTAGTCGGCTGCCAGCCGTATTGTGAAATAACAACGCAAATATGCATATTTTATTTTATTTTGTGAATATCGGGCGTAAATATCATATTTTTTTGCGATTATCATAAAAGAAACTAAATTTGCTACAATAAGCAATAAAACCATATCCGAAAAGATGGTCGTAAGTAGGAGAGTTTGCACTTGAAAGTGTTTTTTTAAAGACCTGTTACTTTATTTTTTTCTAGGCTTATTAAAAGACTTATAAAAAAAATGACCGATATTTTTAAGGGCCAAGATATGTTCTACACGCATTATTTAATTGAAGCATTTATAATATTTCTAAGCGATCAAATTTTCAAAACAAAAACACATGATTTTGTGTGATTTTGCATTATTTACTATGGCTTCATCTTAAAAGGGATTGCTAAAAGAAATACAAATGCTACAAACAATATTATTGTAGGTATTTTCTAGGAACGTATGTACAAGTTCTAATTTCTTTGTTTCCTATGGAATACCGGAGGCGATCTTAGGTTGGGAGGGGGGGGGGGAGGGGGAGGGGGGTGTTAGGCCTCCTACACCCCCGCCCCCCCTTAAATAGAATATTTAAAATTATTTATAAAACGCTAATATTAAATCCTTGTTATACTGTCGTATATGTATGTAAGAATTTTAAGAGATTCTGGGTTGGTAAAACATTAAGAAGATTTTTGGAATTCTGCTATAAAAATTACATAAATCGTATTTGCCAAAAACATGACTCATTAAATTGAAGAGTTTAGGCTTCCACAAAAGCTATTCGGGAATTTAGTTGTGTAAATAATTACATTGTTAATATTTACATTGATGTGTTTTTTTCACAATAGCTCCGCGCAGGACGTCCCGAGGAAAGAAAATCCATCAGTCCATTGTCCTCTTTGGGGATGCTGTGTAGGTTCTTTTTAGAAAGGAAGTTCTGGGAATGAAAAAGTTATGAAGGGGTGGGTAGGTATCTAGGGGTTAATGTGTTCAGGAGTGACGGACGTACGAATCCATTCCCTTCCACTGCAGTGCAATACGATGGGTCGAGAGAGTCCTGGAGACATCTAGGTTAGGCCTCCTTCAACCAGTTTCCCAATCCAATCAAAATAGGTAGGCAAATGCATTCGTCGCCAAGATCTCCACAAACCTCACCCCGTGAACCCGGGCACGCCTGCTAAATCCCCAAACGTAGCGAGCCACTTGGGATGACCTATGACAGGGGTGTTTATTATCCTGTATGCGGTTCCCATAACCATCCCCAAATTGAAGCGCTCTTAAAGTATATTCCAAAAATTTGCAATAAAGCCTCAATTACATTAAGCTAGTTTTCAAGCTACTAGCCGGTAAGTTTAAAAGCTGGTGAATCGGCGAGTGAGATTGTCATGATGACACATAAAACTGTCTGCTCGCTCAGTAGCAACAGTAGCAGCTAAAATAACGACTCTCGCGCCAGCAACTCTGTCGACATTTTGTAGAAAACTTGAATTCGCAGCGCTAACCAGTAGCGAGAATAACGGCTGCCGCCTGAACTAATTCTGACAGACGAAATCAGCTGTTGGTGGGCCGCCATCTTTAGGCAAACACTAGCGAGTAGTAGGTAAAGTTGACCACTTTCAGCTTTTTTCGTAGATTGTCCACAATCTGCTAGTTAGCAAGTAATACGATGACACTGAGCGAGTTTACTAACATATAGTGAATTTCCCAGATAGTAGCTTGTAAACTCGCTCTATTTCATCGAGGTCTTGACAAAACATTGTTTTTAAAATAAAACCTATCTAGGTTGTTGGTAGATGGTTAGTTACCATAGATACCTTTTTTCAATACCGATCGGTTAACCATGTGCATATCTTCGAGAATCGTCGTCTTCCATAATAACATAACCATTTTTTCATCCATTGAAATATTAATTTTATTTGGACATAACATTTTTTTACTTATTCAGTGCAATCATTTCCAGAACATTATGTCAAATTATTAGAATCACCGGCCGTAATAAAGAATATAAAAAAGGAGCCACGCGCCCTAGGCGCACATTTTCCCACAGATTCGACACTAAGTATACATTTCTATGTAATAAATTACTCCATAATGAAACACATCGCGCGGACAAATCTCGCATTTATGTCAATTTGGAGGTAATTGTATGTGACCACTATGTGACTGTCTGGACGATGATGCAGTGGCCCTCAAACTTGTGGTTATTTTACGCATTCAGTGAAGAATTTGAACCTGACTTCAAAAGCAACAATCAACAACATTCTGGCGTTAAACACAAGCCTCTCTTAAATTTTTTTCTCCCTGATCTCGTTTCAAAAAACTCGCTTCTCTTTTCCAATCAAGGACGACATCCGATGATACTGTGCTTCCATCTGAAAGTTGTACCGCATGTCCAGCGATTCTGATTATAATGTCGGCCACGTTAGACTTTCTCCTCTTCCACTCGTTTGTCTTTGTACCTCGCAAGGACTACTGGGGATTCAGTATGGATCCCGAATGCATTATTTAGTTTGACTGGGCGCAACTTAGAATAGGGAAAATTGGGAGGCGGTTACTGCCGCCCCGGGAACCATTAATTGGATAACCAACACTAGGTCAACCCAAGTGGTTCGCTGCGTTTGGTGACTTAGCAGTAGTGCCCGGGTTCACGGGGTAAGGTTTGTCCGGGTCTTGGTGGCGGATGCGTCTACTTACCAGAGAATTGTTGGACGAGTCCCTTTGACCTCTCTAGCCGGACTCTCTCGGAACATCAGAGGGAGGGGTGGATTCATAAAGCGTGCAGATTCCTAACCACCATTCGTACCATTTTCCTTCCCAGAACTACCTCTCCAGCCGGACTCTCTCGGAACATCGCCTTGCAACGCAGTGGGAGGGGTGGATTCATGTGGCGTGCAGATTCCTAACCACCATTCGTACCATTTTTCTTCCCAGAACTTCCTCTCCTTCCTTTCCTAAAAATACCTTCAAAGATGACATAGGCTCTGAGGCGTATTATTTTCCTCAGGGCCTCCTGTGTGGAGCTTATGAAAAAAAAAACACCCTCAATTGGTAAAAATAAAATCAAAGTTATTCTGATGACCCATAGAGGATTGCCAATTATCAAAAACGCAGGAGTCATAATATAAGAGAGGTCAATATTATTTGAGATTAGAAGAGGTAAGAAGACGATTGCTTGATTTACAATTATAAACGATGAAAATGACAAGACGTAATGTGAAAAAAGTCATATCAGAACTTCAGTTAATTAATAAAATAACTACAAAAAATTACCTAACTGTAGTGTCTATGTACGTAATAGTCGACATTTTCGTTTTTTTTTTTTCTAGTAAATTTAGCAAAGCGTTCAAATTTAACACAAAGTATGACATCCTCTGATACGTCAGTGTCAAATCTCAAAATGCCTTATAAATGTAGTAATAAACCGAAGAAAGAAAAAATACCACACACAAAAAAAAATAATACACTAAATTGTCTGTGGCCTATAATTTGGAAATCGGCAAACCATCCCACAGAATAGGGTCAAGCAAACCTGACTTAATAACAGTAAAGGATAGACGGCCTTTTCATTTCTTACAGAGATTATTATGAATGGTCGTTGACAAGACCGTAAACCTTTTTTTATATTGTTTTAATGTGTTTCAATCTGACTAGGTGATATTTTGGATGAAACGCAGGGTGTGTGACCGATCTTTCCGCAGCATGAATGAATTGTTTTATACACACATTAAATTGACCTTTTTTCTGTAAATGATTTCTGTGGAACGCCATCGGCAATTTTAAATGTATATTTACTATAAATATGATATGATATCCAATAGAGTATTGAATGTAGAAAGATTGAGAGATGTTAAGTTTTTAATAATAAATAAATTATAACTACTCTTAATTTAAACCAGAAAATATTTCACAAAATTAGTGCAATATGATGAAGTGAAATAATATGTATTTTTATTTTGTTTAGCAGGCAATATTACATACTCTGGCGTATTAAAATATGAACACTTTTTTAACGAACTTTATGTGCCAGCAAGATATATTTTAGTCCTAACCGCAATCAATAGAAGCTTTGAAATATCCGTACTGTACAAACAATTATCAGTTAAAGGAATTTTAACTGTTTGGCCTTAACTTGGATTACACAATAATTCCATAATAATAAATATGCAATATGGAAAAAATGAGTTATATTATTAATATTTTTCTTCATATTCTGAAAATAATCTAGCATTTCACAAATAGTTATGTTATAACGAAGTCCAATAAACAATAAATATAAAATCTCCAAAAATCTCGAACGAAATGATTTTCAAAAGCCTCCTGTTGGGCGCAGGGGCGAGGGGAACCAGAAAACGATAATTGTTATTCTCCGATTTTCGTGGCGTATAGTCTGCCTCATAGAATTTAATAACTGCACATGGAACATGAGAAGGGAAGCCCTCGAAATGCGTCAGTACATGAATTCAAAATTAGAATTTAATCGGTGCATTCTGAACACAGGACTGGTTTTAACTTAAGAACTAATATAATTGTACTTATAATTTATATGCGGGGCTTTCAATATGTTAAAAGTGTTCGCGGGCTGCAATTTCTTCGTCCCTGCCATAAAGAGTAAGAATAATACGAGGTAGTGAATTTGGTATAAATTGTATGTATTTGGTATGTGTTTTTGAATGCTTCGACTAAATGAAAAAAATGCAATTTGCAACAATTTGAAAGGCAAATGGGGAAGCACAACGCTGCCCAATTTACGAAGTCAACCGTTCACTGGTTTTCATAACTTCATTTATGAATGCTGATTACGTAAACACAAAAGATAAAAATCAGAATGGAAAAGTTTTCTTTAAATTCTTAATAAAAATTGCATCAAGCGCTTTGATCCATACTTATTCATACAGTAATGTGCTCGCGGTTGTAACAAGTAACATACCAATCTGAAACGTAATTGGTGGAACAAAATAATTATTATAATGCACTGGAATATTAGAAAATCGATGTGCATGAATACTGACAAGAATTATAGTATAAAACTTCAAAGGAATTTACATCACTCGAAGTTAATTTAACCGTTTTCCCGGATGTTGAATTTTACCAATACTATAGGTTATCATAAAATCTACAGTCGCTCGTGTCTAGGATGAACGAAGTATGTATGAAGAATGAGTTAATGATGAATGTAAGTAAGTCTAAAGTCGTAGTATTTGAAAGAGAGAGTATAATGTGTAACATAGTTGTGAATGATGAATACTTGGAGCAGGTGGATGAGTTTGTGTATTTGGGAAGTATGTTTACGAGTGATGGAAAGACTGATAGAGATATTGAAAGGAGGGTAAATGCCGGTTAACTCCTTTAATGGAGGGCTGAACGCCGTTGGTGCCAACAAAAACTGTAAAAAGAAGCGAAGCTAGCCGCCCATAAAGGAGTGCTGGTACCTACCCTGATGTATGGCAGCGAGGCGAGGAACTGGCAGAGAAGGGATGAAAGTAGACTGAATGCTGTAGAAATGAGATCCGTGAGGCGCATGTGTGGTAAAACCACGAATGATCGTGTGAGAAATGTGGAGATTAACAAAGAATGCACGGCTGATGTAAGCGTAATGAATGAGATTAAGAAAGGGACGCTCAGATGATTTGAGCATGTAGAGCGAATGAATGAGGAAAGGAGTGTAAGGAGAATATATGATGCATAAATATATTTTTGTATCTAAATACCTGTACATCAAATAGTTTGTATCTAAATACCTATATATCAATATCAAAATACCTACCTCTATGTAGAGGTAGGTATTTTGAGGTAGGCATTTTTCTTTCGAAATATGTAGAAAATAAATCCTGGTGTAGCACCACCATTCAGAAATGAAATATTGTTTGAAATGGCTTTAGCCGTGTTTTTTGACCAGACTGAATAGCTAGGTACTCCTCAACTTCTTCCCCACTAGCTTCATACCCCAATCAGGTATGCCATAGTCTCACTGGCTCTAGATGGTTGGAAGCATTTGGGACTCTTGTACGTTACACACATTTTTTGCTATTGATAAATCCGGCGTTTTTTTTTAAATTTATTTTCTTATTATTTATTTCCAATATTATATTATTTCATACAGGATTTTATTATTTTGAGCGATTTTATTATTATTTATTCCTTCACCAAGCACAAAGACCTTGTCTCTTTACGATGAGGAAAGGCTATTATTATTTTCATTCATATCACACTGTGTAACATGTAAAAAAAGTGTATTTATTGCAAAAATAGAAATAAGAAAAATATATTGATAATTAATGATTTAAGCCGTGGTTTTACTTTCTTTTACTCCTCACATTTTTTCTCTCCTTTTTCCAGTCTCCCAATGTTCCTAAATTAATTGGGAATGTCATAGTCCCACTGGCTCTATCTAGGCAATAATACTACGAGCTTGTATCTTTCGTTCACGTTCAAAATTGGCTACGAATAACGCATTAAGTCTGTACTGTAGTACGAGTATGTTATCTCTCTCGACATTGCTTCCTCTCGGTAATTCCCGAAATATCAACAACAATTAATTATTCCAAGAACTGCCAGGTTTTATCCAACTAATATATTTATTAAATTTTATAACCATCATTGACATATTATATTTCAATTTTTTGGTTTTTGGAATAACTAAATGAGGAAAACAAATTATAATATTTAATCACTGACTCCAAATTATAATATTTAATCACCGACTCCTATACGATAATTTGAAACACGAAAAATCATAAATATCTCTTTCTGCTTCGTTTGAGAGTGGCTGTTATTGACTTCAATGTGTAAATACTATATTCAGGTTTAGGATAAATGAGAAAATACGAAATGCCACTCAAACTTTCAACAAAATCTATAAACAAGTCGATGCACATTTCAAACATTGCAACGAAGGCGAGCAATAGCTGATTTGACATTCATACACAAAATTTTAAATAATAACATTGACTGTACCGAACTTCTTTCCCTAGTTAATTTTAATAAACCCTTAAAACCCTAGACGTACACGCCGTACAGAACTATTTCACACGCTCAATTATATGACAAATGCAGCAGCTAATTCGCCAATCAATCGTGCTCTTCATACGTTTATTCGTACATTCGTTCATACAATCAATCGTGCTATTTGTCTAAATTCTAACATCGACATTTTCTTCGATTCACTGCCCAAATTTAAAAAGAGCATTATGGGCAATGATATAAATTGTTCAATGCGCATACATACATACATACTCAGACATACATACATACTCACACATACACACACACACACACACACACACACACACACACACACACACACACACACACACACACGCACACACACACACACACACACACACACACACCTACCCACTACGCACATCACCCGGTAATTACTTAAAATATATAGACACTACAAAGAAACATGTCATAGGTACCCATCATGAAATGTAATTAATAATTGTAAATTGTTTTCACCATTGTAACTAATGTACTGTTTGTTTCTGTTTATAAATAAAATAAAAAAAATAAAATGTCGGTGGAATTGTGGAATTTCCACGGTGGAAGGTGTAGTTTGTCTGATTTCAGAGGGATTGGCGGTGGGTTTCATACAAGGAAGTGGATTTATCGAACGGAGCCAGAGACCGTATCGCACGACAGTTAGTCAAGTGGACATGGGCCGTGGGTTCGATAATCACCGGCTCCGCATTCAAAGAGCAAGCAAGGAACGAGGCTTCAAAGTAGATAAACCAAGTAACCAGTAACCATCGAACCAACCAACTACGCCCATTGCAGCAAGTAGTGTATCGCTTACATTTACAAAAACTGCGGGAATGAGATTTTTAAAAGGACTTTCTAAAAATCAAATATCAAAAGGTTCAGGTTTCTTCTCTCTCTCTTCACCATCGATACATTTAACCGGAATTGATATAGTTGCACATATTACACAAGTTGCTGAACAAAACTAATACGATAAATTTCGGAGACTGAATTTGTAGGTATTATCCAATTGATCATATTAGATTTCTAAATATTTGTTGCACATATGCGAGGTTGCAGAACAAAACTAATATGAATTTTTTTGAAGACTTTCACTACAAAGTATTCCTTCATAAGAAACTTGGTACGCGTACACGACATCTGCAGTACATATAAAACGAGGTGCTAACTGATCCGTGGTTGTTTACCGAAGGTACAATTTGCATAATTGCTGCAATGCAAGGTTAAACAAAGCAGAAATTAAATATTTCCTTGACACTGTTACGCATGATATTTATCACCTTTCATCCAAAATATCGTCGATACTAAAGACACATAAAGTTATGCGTTGATCAACGTGGTACTCGTGTTCGGTATTCACTCATAATAGAACAGTTGTACATTTGAAATGAAGCAGCTGATGTATCACCTTTACAGTTGTTGGACATTCCAGCAGAGCACTTGACGTAATTCAACAACATTATAACATGACAGGCTTAATGGCTGAAAAAATCTGTCGATAAATGAGATTATCAGAAATTAACGCCATTGCGCAGACTAATTTTGAAAGCCGCAACACCAGTGTCAATTATGAGCCTACACATCTGTCCGAATTACTCAGTTTCTGGAATGTCCGCCACCTGCCGTCCGAAACTGTGTTTTGTACACGTAAACGAGCAAGACTATCGATAATGATTATTATTGGTAGAGGAATCGATCCGCCGACCGTGAAATTACCATTACGAATACTTTCAATACGAACTACCGCTGATGAAACATGGTCCTGTAGTAGTTCATCGTTCAACAAACTTCACCAACTAAAACTACCTAAAATATGTAGACGAATAACTTCAATATTAACATACCCTTACATCGCTTTTCCAATAGATAAGTTTTGTTTAGCAAAAACAAATAGCTGTGAAAAGAATTTCACTGGTGGGACTCTTATCAGAATATTATCTTTCTTACCTGTAAATATCGATGCCAAGACAAGATTTCTCGTATGATATTTACGATGTAAAAACTTCTCAGGGCGGTTGAAAAACTAAGTAAAACATAATTAGCATTATGAAATAGTTCAAAGAATTAACGCCCGAAAAATAGGTTAACGATGATTCTAACGAAGCATCGACGTATTGACAAGAGAAAAATAATAAAAAATAGATTTTTAAATAACGATGGTAGATGCAATTAGTTAGACGAAATATATTTTACTTCTTCAATCTTTGCAATTTCACTTTGTGGCGTCATTTTTAATTAAATGAAATCAAATAACTTCGAAAAATACCACCATTTGTGTGTAAATTTTTTAACCTTTTATTTAAATCAAGAGAATGATATTTTTCCAAAATGTGGTTGGCAAATTCAAAAAAATAATTTTATTTTAAAAATTTGACACACAATACAACGGATTCAGAATTAGATAAATTAGAAATTAGAAAAAGTGTTAATGGACAATTAAATATTATTAATAACCAAATATTACAAAAAAGCCACCTGTTAAATTTATTTTCGTATTAATATTTACATTTATAATAATTTTTTTTTTTAGAAGACATCTTGATTATTATTGTTTGTTTTAAAAGTTTTTATTACATAAATGCAATTTTTACATATTCTAAAATAATTTTTATATTTTATTTCATACAATTGTTTTTTTTTATGATACTTTTAAGTAATTAATCACCTCTTCCTATAATATTTTTGTCTGTAGTTCTTATTTGTCTATACTCGTTTCTATTTTGTTATTTTTATTAATTAAATATATTTATCTTAAAAAAAAATCCTTTATTTCTTATTTTCGTTCAAGTCGCGATGATACCATACTTTTCACTTATTTTCTAACAGCATTATTTAGTTATTAATGCCAAACCCACTGATCTGTTACACAAAGAGAAATTATTGTTAGTTGGAACTTAACTAACTTATGTATGATACCCTCGGTGAAAATAATATGCAAACGGACATTGTTGACATTTAAGCGTCATTATTTTTAGTTCTGGCAATGAGAGAACCATCATTAATCGTGTTGGGTACCACTTGGACCGCATTCAAAGGAATCTAGACGGAGCTAACTTAAGACAATATTCATATTAGATTAACTCTCGAGTTGACATGAATAGTATTAGAAGATAGAATCAAACAAGATAGTTAGTTCTTGTTTTATTTCAGAGAAAATAATTCACATGTTGCCTATGATAAACTACTGCTGTGGTACAGAAAACACCTTCATCTAAGATTAATTTGATTTTACACAATAATATCTTAACCCGCGAAATAAAATTATTCAATCCCGTTGAAGGTGTAGAGGGATACGGCTCTCAACTAGCAATCCGAAGGTCGCGGGTTAAAATTATTTTTATTAATTGATGTTACTTCACAATTAATTAATTAAATAATGTGGTTATGTGACTTTTACAGACATCAAGATTTCTCCTGGTGTAGAGACAATAAGTGTTCTTGTGTAAAAATAATTTTCTTTTAGTTGTATAATGTTGTCCTTCCCGAAATGCGTGTTATTAAACTCATTGGGAGTAGTATTATAAATGTTATGTAATAATTTTGTAATATATTATCACTAACAAATAAATAAATAATGTGGGTATTCTTAATTACGTTTATTGTGAGAGCTGTACAATATGTTCTTCTAGAAAGCCTGTATAATCAAAGAGGACGAATGGACAACAAATATACCCTTTTATGCGTTACTCATGCTGTCTCACTCATATACGCATGTCTCTTTCATACCTTAAGACATACGTTCACTACAATTAGTAAGTAGGCAGAGAAATTTTACAATGTTCACCACATATACTCGTAAAGTATATTTGCACGATACAGAGAGGATACTTTCAGTAACTCTCTGGTGTAAGACCACCATTCAGAATTAAAACGTTGCTTTTTTTTTATACATGAATACTGCACAAGAATCTCAACTGCTCCCGTCTGGAGCCAGTGAGACTATGGAATCCCCAATTGGGGTATGTTGTGAGGCTGAAGGTAGTGGGCTGGGGAAGGAGATTGGGAAGAGGAAGGTGGAAATGGCTTGAAATGGCTTTAGCCGGTTAGGTGACCAGATCTGAATAGCCAGGTACTTCTTCATTTTCCTCTTCCCAACTCCTTCCTCTTCACCTTCAGCCTCACAACATATCCCAGATGGGGATGCTATAGTCTTTCGGGCTCCAGATGGGAGCAGTTAGGACTATTGTGAGGTTTTAATCTAAAATAATGAATTTAATTTCAAAGTATAAATTTCAAAAATACCTTTTAATTGAGTTGATTATTTTTTGGGACATTACGCCGTGATTCCGTAACCTCGTTTATGTTACTCAAAAAATCGACTACGTACGTCACGTTCCCCTTTTCACATTTTCAATTAGTGATTAGAAAAATTATATTTTTTGTATCAATTACTGACTAAGACATGTGGATACTTTTCTATACAACCACATAATATTCATACACCCTAATATGAAAGCCCAATTGGGTATAATTATTTTCTTAAATTCATAATTACATTCAGGTAAAAACATATTACAAAGTAATCATGCTTCTATCCAATCTGCAAAATCCCAAATATTGATGTATTGTAATATTATTGAATATACACTCAAATAATTTTATAAGTGGATATTAATGTGTCCCAAAATATTGTGAAAATAAGTTATTATTACCGTTTAACGGAAAGGGCAAAATGACCACATTTTTGATTCCTTATTTAGTAAACTCCACAGGGGACTGAAGAATGAAAAAAATCATGATATCCGTATTTAGGTAAAACTTATGGTTCTTATGAACATCCTGTTTTAAAGGTATTGAGAATTGTATACTATCTACGTTCTTTTCAGAGTTATTATGCCATCTGTCACCAGCCTGGATTAACCGATTAAGACATTAAATTAGACTTTCTTGATGATTATTTATTCTTCAATGTATCCATTGTTGCATTTGGCAGCCATCTCTAGAGTCCCAAAATACTTAAAAAAACCCTTAGCTTTGTATGGAAACGGGCGATCCATTTGATAGATTTACCTTATAATAATATCGTAACAAACGGATTGCAATCCTTAGGGCACAAACAGATTGCAATCTTTTAAATTTTTAAATTATTTTTTGTTTAAATAATTTTTTTTAAATAATATTTAATTTTTTAATTTGAATAAAAAGACAAAGTATTTGCGTCTCCAAACACGTGCGTGAATTTTATTTTAATTAAAATTAAAATTATGAAAGGTAGCTTACCTAGATAATTTATATATTTATTTTATTGTAGATTTTATGATTTGAAATATGTTGAATAACATGACCATATTGTAAATTAAATAAACAAAGCTTTACTCGACAAAATAACAATCTTTCGATATCGATATATATTTTTGTAGAAAAGAGTAAATAGGTCTCGATTTTGATTTAAAAATTACACATTTACGATTGTGTCGGGTTATTTCTTCACTGAACTGAAGGGAAATCGACAGGAGTAGAATAATTGCCTAGAGAAAGCAGTAAGGGATCGAAGTCAACGATGACACTAAAATTAAAACACCAAACTTTTGATTAAAATATTATGGGTTTGAATCACAATGTTCATTGATCGTCGCATCCTTCTGGACTCAATTAGGAGGTTTAGGGAACAAAACTAAGAATAATTTCCCGCCCAAAGTTCCCGCCAAAAGTTCCCGTCAAAATTACAGTACGAAATCACGAGATCTTTTAATGGGCAGATGGTACCAATAACATGCGTGTCCACTCACGAACAATTCGTTGGAATCCGCACAAATTAAACAAAAATACGCCTTGCTCGAGCAAACATAACAGTAAATCAACACCAATTATCTTCTGCTGGTCAAATAGCAAGATGTACCTACTTACGCTTAATAAACCAGGTGATTTTATTATTCGATTCGTGGTTTCCTTTCTCGATGAAAGTAAACACAATGCGTGTAATATTATGTTATAATGACCACGCGAATAACGTTGGTACTTCTTCGTAATAATGGGCTTCGTAATAATTATTCGTAAAACTTCTTTTTATAATTCGAGACACCTTTAATTTTGGAATGCCAAATATGGCGTCGAGATCATAATCTAATTATGTAAGAAGGTAGGTGAAACCTATTAATTGTTTTTGAATAAGATGTCATGATAGTTACAAAAGTGGAAAAATTATCCTCCCATAAAACACCAAATTTTTATGTAAAGTCGATTGAATATGCTTGATATTTTCATACTGGAAGGTAAATATCATTTCACGATGGAAGGAGATCACAGTAAAATTGTCATTTAATTTGTAAATAATATGTTTTTAAAACCAAATGAAAAATAGTAGAATCACTAGATTTTTATTATTAATTAATTATAAGTGAATATTCAGAATTTTATTGTTATTTTTCTTTTCGGAAACACGAAGTTATATTTTAATCTATTTCTGGTTTCCTGAAAAATAGTGAATTTTCACATACATCCTTCTAGATTGAACATTATGTTGTCAGGAAAACAATTATATCTAATTTTCTGACCAAGAAGATATTTATTTTATGATATGAGATGATATTAAGTTCGTTTGTACTTATTTATTAGGATTTTATTAGACTTTGTTGACTGGAGAAGCCTCTAATTTTATCGTTTTAACCACTGTTTTGTTGTTACAATAAATAAATATTAACCGCTGTTACCCTTCCAACTACTTTCTACCTATCCTATCTGACAATACGTGACAATTACCATTATTGACATTACCTCCATGTAAAATTTTGGAACAATACCCCCAAGGAACAATCAGTCCATTGAAGTAAACCGTGCAATCATCACCTCCTGTGGTAAGAAAGTAAAGGAGGGGAGAATAAATGAATTATTCGCAATTAATCCTGATAAGCGTAAATCATTGTACATTTAAAATAGAAAAACGTTGATTAGACTAGGAAAGATTAAAAAAACATACCTTCTGTCGTAGCTAAATTCGCTTTTGTTATTGCAAACCTCTTTTTCAGAAGGGTTATTTGCTGGTAGTGTAGGTACTTAACCATCTTTAAGAAGGGTTGATAGTTCATTCCACGTGACTCTCTTCATAAAAAGGTGATTTTTTTTATCAATCTGAATCTCCCCGTGAAAATATGAAACGGAGGGGCTCTTTCAATAAATGTTTCATAGGGGTGGTATACCATTAGTTTTATAGGGCGACCTATCTGAAACCTCTGTGATTTTCTAAAAACCAAATAAACAACCATCACGCTGTTTCATCACACAACTCTTTCTTGGCACACTATCCTAATGAGACGACATTTTGAATCTTGAAATGTCCCAACCCGTGTATTTGATTCACTTGACCGACTTTTATTAACTCACTACCGTATCATGTACTCTCTTTTCTTCGACCATTCACTGTAAATGTCATTTTTGAAATTTTTGACGTGAGGCCGATTGGGTAGCTAAATTCATACAATGTTTTGTGTGATTTTTTATTATTTATTGATTTAGTTTATACTACAAGAATATAAACTAATAAGCAAAGTGTTTCATTAGATAATTTTTTATAGTAAACATATCATTTCTTTTTAAATACATTCATTCTTTCTTCATTCTTCATACTTTCAGGCATCATACATCTTTAGTCCTCTATACATTAGGCAGTTCTGTGATTTTGATTTTTTCATATGTGGCAATCTAACTCTAGTTATATTTCTTGTTTCGCAATTATTTACATCTCTATTAAAAACAATTTCATCCTTAAAGTATTTTGGCATTTGGTTTTTCATTAATTTATGCACAAAAATTAATACATTAAGCAGCAGTCTCTTTTTTGTTGGAATCCAACTTAGCTCCTCTCTCTTTTGATTAACCCTTGCATATTTGCCTTTCCCTAGGATACATCTCAAAGCTCTGTTCTGTATAACTTCTAGCTTATTCAAATTTTCTTCATTGGCCAAATATAAAATCGTAGAGCAGTAATCAAAATGTGGAGCAACTATAGTTTTATAAATGAGCTCTGTAGTATTTCTGTTTAATTTATTTCTTAGTCTTTTAAGAAAATTTAATTTTTTAGATACCTTCTTTAGCCCATATTTAAAATTTGCCGCAAAAGGTAGTTTTGAATCGAGTATCATACCCAGATGTGTACTTTTACGAGTACACGAGCCGATTTATCCTGGTATTTCGGCTTATTTTGTCCCTCTAAGTAAAGAATATCGTCCGAGAACAAACGAGGTTGAATTAGATTGAAGTTGGGACAATATGAAAAGTTGAAAGTGGAAAGTTGTATTGGAAGAAACAAGTAACCATGCTTTTCAAGGTAAAATCGCATTTTCAAAACTAAGGCAAAACCGTCTCTTCGACGTACCTTTTGGCGATTCTACTCGAATTGAATTGTATTGAATTCGATTGAAAAATTGAAGAAACTTCAATAATAATTTGATAAAAAAAAGTAAACTAAAAAAGTTCCTTTTTGATGCATTTTTTCGCGTAAATGGATGCTACAACAACCTTATTCCAAACCCAACGATGGGAAGTTAGGGTTTGTGAAGATTTAAAGGGAAGGAAATGAGGGAAGTGAGAGGCGAAGAGGAAGGGAACTAAACGAAGCAACAGGCAGCCAAACCAAAGCCAGGTGTTGCGTGATTCGTATATGGGGCCAAATAATGAACATAAATATATTATTACATATTAACATTATTGTGAGTGAGTCCAGTAGTAATTTTGGGCGAAATGTGCAGCGTGGTTGCACTTGAATTTGCTGGTGTTTAATTATTTTTGCATGCAAACCTTCAAGCATCGTGAGCAGCATCAAGATAGGGACTCCCGGGACAGGAAGTAATAATATTATCATTTATGTTCCAGCGGAATTGGCCGGCGTTATGGTGACAATTAAGCAATATATGTAAATTATTCGATTAGTGGCCAAAATATCGCTAATCGCTTAATTTAATAAAAATATAGCCATTTGCAATGTGTACCTATAATTAAATACCTATAACGCATAACGGGAACTAATTAATTAAAAAAATTGTTTTTATTCGTAATTTTTTATTTATATGAATACCGCACATAAATAAGAGTATCAAATTCTCCCGACTGTCTGGAGCCATTGAGATTACGGCATCCCCAATTAGGATATATTGTGAGGCCAAAGGTAATAGATTAGGAAGGAGATGGGGAAAAGGAAGGTGGTCGGAGAAATAGGCTATTCAGATCTGGTCACACACGTCTAAAGCCATTTTAAGCAATGTTTCAAATCTGAATGGCGGTCTTGCACCAATGGAGAGTAGCTTCCACTTTGGAACGTGACGCAAATATATTGCACATTATTTAAAATTGATAATTTGTAAAATAAAACAATTAAATTACTCAGATAAAATTTTCACGCCAGGGTTTGAACCCGCAACCTCCGGATTGTGAGTCGAGAGCCAGACCCCAAGACCACGGATGCCGTTAATAGGTTAACATTTTTTTTATATCCACGGGTAACATAAAAAGTTAGTTGGTATTCGCAAAAAAAAGTCATATTGTGTATTGTAATAATGAGGCTGTTTTATTAGTTGCACTAATAATGCCCTCAATGTGATTCCATTTTTTATGTGAATACTACCCAAGAGGTTCATATTTACCCGGAGGTATTGGTGCTATAGCATTGTTAGCATCCCCAATCAGTTTGTTGCGAGGCTGAAGTGCAGAAGAAAATAGGATGGGGAAGAGTAAGAATGAGAACTACCTGGCTATTCCGGTCACAATACAAGGCTAAAGCAATTTCAAGCAAAGTTTCGATTTCGAATTGTAATAGTGAGCTATACTTAGAGTATTTATCTAAGTTCACGCATAGGTACCACTCTACCTAGGTATAATTGATTACAGACGTTAGTTTTGTTATAAGTTATAATTTGTTATTAATAAAGTTACTGTAAGTTTTCAATAGACAAATCAATATTTAATGATCTTAATTTCATAGTGATCTTCAGAAGAATTATCACTAGGATCCAGGGGCTCGCAGAGAAAGAATATAAAACAAAATAATAAATTTTATTAAAATAAAATAAAACTAAGATGAAATTTAATAAAATCCATAAAGGCGGTAATTATTTTTTTTTTAATCCCTTCCACTTATCGTCACTGACCACTCGGCCGAGGAACCGCCCAACCCCTCATCCTACTGTCCAAATCCTAGAGATTTAAAAAAAAAAGTTTTTAGTTGAAAAAAAAAAACATCTTTATCGTCCCCGGAGACCAAAATTTCATTTACATTTTTTACTCCAATTAATGTCAAGAATCTCTTGTTAAAGTAAGTCAAGTACGTCCCGTAACACTCTGTATAACTATTACTAAATGTATGAAAGAGACGGTGACCGGACAACTCAGAATGAAACCAACTCAGAACATCTTTAGAAAGGTCATTAAAAGTGATGATAAAAAATTGGTCAAATAGGTTAAGTTAGGTTAGGGTTAAGGGCTATTTTAAAATAAATTTTTTCATAGCTTTTAATGATTTTTTAAAGAGGTGTTGAGCTGACTTGATTCTGAGTTGGCATAGAACCGAAAGAGACAACCGTGCACGATTGAGATAGAATGCTTGTGCGTACGTTATAAATTTTTTGACTTATGTGTACCGCGTCTTTATTTTATTTTATTTATCAGCATTAAAAACCGCCTTTCTAAATTCACACACAACAATGCTAAGAACATTTTTTATCATTGACCAATAAAATAACTACATTCAAATTTAAGACTATAATAGAAAAAGAAAAATACATAACAATGTACCAATTTATATAAACAGTTCTTATGAAATGCGTATACTTACTAAAATCTACAAAAAAGTGTTTTATGAAATAAATATTATTTTCAATGTATCCAATCTTCAATATAATTCTGAAATTTGCACATTTAAATAAAATTAATATATAAACTCATCTTTCCTTTCTCTGTAATTTGAAATGATGGCCTAGAACACCCTTGAAGGGTGAAAGCCAGAAGTAATTGAAAAAAAGGTTTACATCAAACTTGGAATGGAGATCAACAATATCGAAGAAGTGATGGTACTCAAATTCAAACTACTAAAAGCAAAAAAGGAAATGTGGAAACAAAAAAAATTAATAAAATAATAATATTTCTGTTAAACATTTTCGATCGAATGATATTTTTTAGGAATTTATTGAGGTTCGTGTTAAACACATCGATGTCTGTGCATAATCTTTTGAAGGTGCTAATTAGTATTGCTCTTAGGAATATAAAATGTGTCCGGAGATCGAGTAACTCTTAATGGACATCTGAAATGAATATTTTGTAACAGGTATGGGTTGTCAGTTATCAATAATATTGTGTATATATCTTATGAAGCGTTACCTTCATACTTTCCCTATAACTTGTATCGTAGTACAATATTAATTATAGCAGTTTACATTCTACCCACAAGAGTAATTATTTAGGTAGGTACTATCCATTAATAAGAATTATACTTGGTGATCGATCTCAAATCGCAAAACGATCACCAAAATTGTCGCAGCCGGTAGAATTCAATTAGGTCTTCAGATATATATTTTCCTCGTTATTTCGGACATTTTTCTGAAGCAATCATTTACATTACAACACCTCAACCAACTTTACAGAAATTCAATAATTTATTCAGGTAGGTAACGCTAAAATCCAACATCATCACGTACTCGAATATCAAAAAGCAGAAAATAGCGATCGTCAAGCAGAAGGCACCATGCACCAGAGGCCAGGGGCGCAGCGGTGCCCCCTCCTTGCGACCACCACTGGCCCCGGGCTTGTGCGAGACAGCGCCAGCGAGCGCCGGGCTGGCATCTGTCTTGGCAACACCTGCCAACACCAACGCCGAGCAAGTACACTGGATAGTGACTAATGAATATTATATTGTAGAAAACGGACTCAAAATATTTTTATTTCTTCAAACTTCGCAAATTCACTTTGTGGCGTCATTATTAATTTAATGAAAACAAATAACTTTGTGTACACCACTATTTAATTAACAAAAACTATGATTTCTTCTTCAGGATAATAAGTTAATAAAAAATAACAAAAGACAAACAAGTATAGACAAAATATTAGAAAGGAGAGGTGATTAATTACTTAAAATATCATAAAAAAACAATTATATAAAATAAAATATAAAAATTATTTTAGGAGGGTAAAAATTACATTTACATAATAAAAAATCTTTTAAACAAAACAGGAAGTCTAAATAACAAAATAAATTATTATAAATATAAGTATTAACGTGACAAAGAAAACATAGTTTTTGAAACATGTCAATATCGTTAATTAAATAGTGATGTACACAAAGTTATTTGTTTTCATTAAATCACTATATTTTGATTATTTTATTTTTGATTGCAGTTTAACTGAGTTATTTCTGCCTGCAACCTACAGGGGGAGATTGCCGTGATGGTATTCAACCTCCGATAGAAGTATGATAGTGCCAAAAGAAAAAGAAAAAACATGTGTTTGTCGTAGAAATTGATTATCGGGATGGAAGGATGAAAGAAGTAGTGGACGACCCTGGAAAACACGACACGTTTGAGAGAATCAAATGTTAAATACTAAGAGTATGTTGAGAAGTTGCGATTGTGAATAGAACAAAGAGTGTGTACTTAGTATTAGCAGTGAGTATTCTATCCTCTCTACCGACCGTTTGCATAAATCGTATGAAAGAGTAAATAGTTTGATATTATTTTACAAAGCAGAGAAATGAATATATCCATACAATGTTAAAAAAATAAATAATTATAATCTGATTTTCAAGGATTTCAAATACTTTTCGATTGGTTTGGCTTTAGCAGTAGGTATGTATATTTTTTAAATTTTATTAATTTAATGAATAAGGTTATTGCATCTACCAACTGAACTTTGTTGTACATAAATACAGGGTGCGGCAGCATAACTTTCTTTTTTAAAATGCGCGCCATTCAGTCGGTTGATATCGTAGCGGAGCGCTAGTAGTCTCGTTCGAGAGACGAAAATATAAAGTTTTTTCCGAAACAGTTTAGTCGCCATCATGCGTTAGAACATTGAGGAGCGTGCGTTTGCCGTTGAGGCCAACATTAAGTCATGAATAACGCCAGAAATCGGTTGACTCAGTGTATGGAGATTGGGGAACGTCACCTACCTGATTTGATCTTCAAAAACAAATTTAAACAAAATTTAGGTTTGTGCCTATATTATAAAAACAAGTAAAAAATTTCTGATTCATATATGGGTTTTATTAAGTTTTGAAAAAAGGAAGTTATGCTGCCGCACCCTGGATTGCGATCACAGAACATCCGTCCGAAAAGTAGGCCTCAACGGCAAACGCACGCTCCTCACTATTATTTAAAAAAATCTTATCGTCCATTGATATATTGTTATAGATACTATAATAACTCGGTAAAAGGTGTCAGCGACCTTGCAATAGTTAAACCAAAATGACAAACTTTACTATGTAAATAAGTCGATGTATTCACATAAATCGAAGAAGCGAAGGCCACTCACGAGGACAAACGAGAGACGTATGATAAATGGACGATTTTATTATAAAAACGGATCTACTTAGAAAGTCGATAGTCAGAACACAGACGTCATGTAAAAGCATTCTCAAATTTAGTATATGTTGAGTAGTCGACTGAATATGAGAAGAAGTGAAAAATATTTATTAAAATACCAATTCAATTCAAATTAAAATGGTCGGTTCTCAAAAATATAGAACGAATGTAACCGGCAGAAGTTAATATTTATTTAATTATCGCTAAAGCAATGCGAAAAAGCAGAGGCAGGTGAAACATATAATACGGGAACCTTGAGCACGTTTTACAAAGCATCCACCAACAGCTATCAGAAAATATGACTGTTTTTGATATCCCTTGCAGCTTCAAAATTAAAACAGATAATGAAAATGACTTATTAAAACTACGATTGATCAATTTTCAAACTAAAACCATATATTATAAAACACCACTTCAGTCAAGTGAAGAAATTGATCATTCTAAAGGTTATTTTTAATCCTTTTAATACCTATCCCATTCTACATGTACATATTGTCTTTATCAACAGACCATTGCTAAGAATTATTTTCACATCCATTGTTGGTATGAAGGTCACAATAGTATGTCGCGTAAATGCTGAATACAATTTCTATAGAAAATTCAAAATTGTAAAAGCTTGTGTACGTGCCAAAGTCTCATTTGGCCTTCTCTCTCCCCCTTTTAAGAATGGGGCATTAAAAAAGGGGGATAACAATAGTACAGGGGTTAACACGCACAGTTGTATCAAAGAATTAAATACAGCTTTACAAAATTTGTTTGTCCTACTCCCCGTGCTAAATGAACGGAACGAAGAAGGGGGACAGCAATAATGGGGTCAGCTGTCAGCCCCCTAGTAATAAAACTACGTAATACGCATAGTCTGGTACTGTGCAATTGTTCTTTCTACATGTGACGTCATGTAGAACAATTTTGAAAGGAAGCTTTTCGATCACGTGACATCTGTCCATAGAACAAGCGTCGTGTATGACGTCATGCGTATCGATGAACATGCACGATAAAATCATAAAATATTATTTTTTCCGCGGTTAGTGCGAATTTTAAGAAGGTAATAAACGTAAGCCATTATTTCGTTTCTCCCTCTCCCTCGGTCTGGCGAAGGGGGAAGACAATAGTGACCGGTTTCCCCTTGAAGTTGGTTTAGTTGAATGAGCACGTGCGCGTGCAGCTGCTACCTTTCCCGCCAAGGAGTACCAGAATCTCTTGGAATTATTTTTTGGCGGGACAAGAAGACATCTGTCCGAGGCGATGGATGGCGTGTTGATATATTGATAATAATGGTTGGTATTGATCATTTAATCGAAGACATCGAAAACAAACACACCTTCACGAACGTATGCAAGTACTTGGACATACGAGTAGGTATCATCGTATTTACTTTGCCTAGAAATTTCTAGAATATTATAAAAATACATTTTTAATATTTTTTTAGTTAAAAAATACTTAACTACTTGCAGAAAAAAATTGTTTTTTCCCTCTCCTGACATCCTTCAGTCTCATAATAATACAAAGCATTTTTTTACAATAGCTCCACTCAGGAGGCCGTGAGGAAAAAAAAATCCTCAGGGCCTATGTCATTTTAGGGGATGCTGTATGGACGGTCTTTTTAGCGAAAGGAAGAAGAGAAAAAGTTATGAGGGTTGGGTAAGAATCTTGGTGTCAATGTGTCCAGGAGTCGGGCGTAAGAATTCATACCTCTCAATGCGGTGCAAATTGATGGGTCGAGAGAGTCCGGCTGGAGAAGTCGAAAGGTCTCCCTCAACCAGTTTCTCCCGATCCGGCCCGCCACGCAGTAGATGGGAAAAAAATAATTCACCACCGCCACCAAGATCTAGACAAACCTCGCCCCAAGAACCCGGACACCCCTGCTAAGTCACCAAATGTAGCGAACCATTTGGGGTGACACATATCAGGGATGTTGGCTATCCAAAAATGGTTCCCGGGGTGGCGGTACCCATACCCGCATTCCAAATTGAATATGTAGTACGCGTCTGTTTTCACAAAATTTGAATTCTAGCAAGAGTTTCTAGGGCAAAGCTACTCTTTGATGCATCATTCCAAATTTATAATTCGTAATATATTGTAAATCAAAATTTATCACATCTAAAGCTAGTATAGCTAGGTACTGGCAAGCCATTTAGTGAAATATTTAATGTTTTTTGCACTGGCCTTGTGGCGGTTGACAACACCGAGCACAGCCGAATTCTGGTTCGGATCACAGCTACAAATTATTGCGTTTCGAACTTCCTGGCTGTCAGTTGCTTCGCTAATCCCTTCCACGCTTTCTGAATATAATTTGTGTCACGTCATTGTGTTTTCAATATTTAAAATAAAGTGAATCTCTGATAATAATTAGTTGATCTTCGCATTTAACTCCCGTGACACATATAGAAGTGTTAATTTGGTAAGATTGACAGGCATCCAACTAACTATACTAGGAAATACAGCGGTAACAAATTGTTACCGAAGATTAAGATAGAAATTTCGCGCTAAAATTGCGTTCAGAAATGTCTATCGTGAACTCGTATTCACGAAGGAAATTGTTTTCAACGTCCCGAAACTAACCATATTTTGTCCATGTCCCAAACAACAAATGGGACCATTTATACATTTTTTTGTCAACTCTGCCCATACCAAAGGATAATGTTGATATATCCGAAGAAAGGAATTTGCAAACCATGTAGGTAATTGTAATACATCATTAACCATAGTAGCCGCCTTTTTTGGAATCGCTTTTAAACGAGTCCGTACGTGTTTTGAACCGAGAGTACCACAACAGTAACTCTTAGTGTACTTTGAGATCTCGAAATATCTTTTTATGCTTCGATTAATGATGGTTCGAGGTTTTCATTGTAAATAAAGAAAGGAATTTGTAATGAACACCATTGTTTATGAAAATTATAATCAGGTTGAAAACATCGAAGGATTTTTAAGGCAGTCAAAGTGGTGCTTGTCAAAATGTACAATAATGATTTCCATTAATTTACCCGTGTTTCAAACAGAAATACGTTGTTATAGAAATGGAATTAAATATATTTTTCTGGAGAGGTTTTTTTCTGAAAAGCTGGAGAATTTGCTGAAGATAGAGACACTAAACGAATTTGTGTTTGAGTTTTTAAAAAGTTTAGGGAGCACTGAGATAGAGGAAATAATAAGGGAAAAACAAAGAAATATTCATTTTTCTATATAGATACAGATTGTACAAAGAATTCACTAAACTACTAAAGTAGTTTGTCAGCAGCACATAGAACCCAATTAATTTTCGAATAAGAATGATGAACAAGGTGGTGATGAATTTCGCTCATACCAATTCTCTGGGCCAGTTATTTAATTTCTGAAATTATTTAAAATATTTACAATCTCTTCATCATCATCATCATCACTCTTGGCTCTACAACCCCTGATGAGGCTTGGCCTCCTCAAGAGTCCTCCTCCACTCATCTCGGTTTTGGGCCAGTTCTCTCCAGTTTAGAAGCTCCAAGGTAGATATATCTTTGAGGACGTTATCGCTCCAACTTAATCTTGGCCTTCCCATACTATAAATTATCTACATATTATAAATTAAAGTCCTCCGCCGCGTCTGTCTGTCTGTCTGTTTGCAATAAACTCAAAACTACTGAAAGGATTTCCATGTGGTTTTCACAAGTAGATAGAGTGATTCATGAGGAAGATTTAGGTATATAATTTGTTAAGGTTTTATGTAAATAGGTTGAAATATATATTAATAAATATATATTTCAGTGCAGAAATTCTGGGACTAACTACCATATGTATTCCTCTTTGCCCAGAATACTAATGGAGGGAAACAATTATACCAAGTCAGTGGACATCTTCAATTTATCTTTGAATAAATTTAAAATATTGTTATTGAGGCAGTTCAGTTATGTACAATAAAATGTTTTTCCTATGCTATATATGTAAAAGCCCCGAAAAAGGGCGTTTATTTATAAATAAATAAATAAATTAATATATAATCAAAGGAGAATATTATATGTGGTGTACGAGCAGGCTGGCAAGCGGGTGGTGTGGATTTGATTTATATGCAAGTTAACAGATGGCGATGTGAGTTAAAAGGTTGGATAACCATCCAGTAAATGACGTTGTGTTTCGTTAGCCACAGCAACGCGTGGCCGGGTCAGCTAGTAAAATATATTATTACAACGATAATATTTTTGAAGTGAAACTTCTTTCGGGTTTCAAAGCATCGTTGTGATTTGAAACTCGATGAAACGGAAACGACACTAAAAAGAGACAAACACATACATCTATTGGGTTTAGCCTGGGAAAGAACGAGATAGAATGAAACCTTACCGCATTGGCCGCTTTGATTATGAGCTCTCTTTTCAAGGCTCCTATTAGTTGAGATTGTGTGGAGGTTTCACTTCTATCGCTATTCGTTTTTATTTTTTTAAATAACATTTTCAGTAAAAGCAAAATTACCCATAAGACTCGTTTTTTTGAAGGCATGCTTCTAATTTCGTAAATAGTGATTCATTCGTTGTAAAATTCCACTTTAGTCATAAAAAATATGTAATAAAATTGATTTTTTCTTAAAATCATTTTTTGTGGAACATCTAGATTTCGAAGAATGATTTGTTTGTTTTTGGCATTGATTTAGCTTATACTGACTTTATATTGTATTTGTTAATTATTTTGAGAAATTTGGATATGGAACCGGAATCCGAACATCACCTTGAGGAAGCGGAACCCAGCACCTTTGGCTTAAAGAGACCCAGACAGGAACCTTAACCTTGGTAACACCAACACTATACGCCATCCATATCCGTCATCTGTCCTAGACACATTCAGCAGTAGGCACTGGCAGAAAGCATATGGCTGTGCGAAATATGGTCAAATCTGTCATTGCCAAATCTAACATACGGTTTGCCTGGAGAGGCTTTTAACATACTCTGATTTTAGGAATTGTTAATATTTCATGATGTAGAATGGAAATATGCGGAAACGGAAAAAATAATAATAAAACAAAAGTTTGCTGCATTTTGTACATCACAAAAGGCTTGAAGATCGGTTATTAGTTAAATATTAATATTATTTAAACCTCTCATAGCCATAACACCGTAATTGGGTTGGAAAAATAATAATAAAATAATATTTGAAACAAAATAAAAATCCCGCTAGTTATCTAATGAAAAATGTGTAAATTTTATTAAGTACGATTGTTAATGTTAGGAAATGTTTTACAATCAATTTAATAATAAAAATATATAAAAGTAATTGTATTATCCACTGGAGCGTCAGCGCAATTTAAAACTTTTTCTGCGATTGCTCAACATTTTTTGGTGATCATTTTGAATATATTCCGCCCAAATTAAAAAAAAATCATACCTCCGAATTTTAATATGGAGACATACAAACTGATTACAGATGTATATAGCCAATGGATTCACCTATCTTTTGTCGATTATCACATGTTCGTAGGATTTATAAAAAAATATTATAAAATCATAAACGTCTCCGTAATTACTTACAAATAAGGGAAAATTTGCCAAAATTGGCAGCAAAGCATTCCGAGGTGCTTTAAATAGTGCCATTTTGTGGCAAAAAGCGCTCCAGTGGACGTGCTTTAATTAGTTGGAAGAAAAATTCTTCATGTATCATTGAAGAAGAAGATAATAGTAATAAATCTAAACGAAATATGAAACAGAAAACGACACAGTAATGTAAAAAGGCAACGGTGGCGACTGGGAATCGAACCCAGGAGGCGGCGCCTCAACCAACTCGGCTATTGGGATATATTCATTTCACGTCATTTTTGTCAATCTCATATTTCAAGTTCAGAATTAATAATATTATTTTTGGCTGCTGTCTTTATAAATAATCACAAGTTCTAACGAATTTATTCGTATTATTTATTCCAATTAAATTTGTTTCTCAATTAATTGCTGCCTAGTATCAGATGTGAAAAAGAGAATATCGAACTGATTTTTAACAAATACAATGAAATAAAATATGGTGGTATATTATGCTCCCATTGTCACCCTAGTGATGGATCACTATACCCATCGATACGGGGAACCATTGGGTATAAGATATTCAATGTATCAAACATATATAATTATAGTATCTATGCACCACAATTATTGAAAACCCAGGTATTTTGCAACAGTCATTTTACCGAATCTTCTCATCACCACAACTTCTTTTACAAATACAAAACACTTGAGTGAAACATAATATGACTTATAAAAAGGTATGCGTATGAGTACCGCCTCCCAGGGAACCATTTATTGGATAACCAACACTTCTGTCATAGGTCATCTCAAGTGGTTCTCTACGTTTGGCGACTCAGCTGGAGTGCCGGGTTCATGGGGTGGGTTTTTTTTTTTTTTTTGGAAATCAGGATTTGTTGATTTCATACCCGAGCGGGATTGACCTTACTGTTAACCAACAAAATGATGTATGATGTCCCTTGTACCCCGTCAGATTTCGCTGGATTTGGCGGGCTTTGAAAATTGCCAGCTTTGAAAATTATTTAAAAAAAAATCGTATTTAAGTAAGAAGATTAACTGTCACAAAAAAATAGAATTCCTTATTGGGGGTGCCATGGTCCCAATTAAAACTGACATGAAATTCATGCTCTTTGGAGAATAGTACCACATCTTCCTAATGAATAATTTTCAATGTTCATAAGTACAGGAATGAAACAAATACATTTTGTATAACCTATATTATCGTACGATGAGCTGACACTTGAAATAATCACGATAGTCTTGGTGGCTTAAAAAATGTTTACTCTGCATGTACGTGTAAATTCAGCAACGTATGTGTGAGCAGATGTACAGAATCTCCCCTTTATCGTCCGGCTACGATAAAACCACCAAACCAACTCTTATATCCCGAATAAATAAAGGCTATATTGCTTCATATCGATACATTATCGGGTTTATACTTTGTTATTATTTGACTTGATTCAATACAAAGTGGTACATTTAGGCGCACGTGCCGAGGTAATAAATTTATTCTACAATAAATGGTGCTATATTATATTCAGTTATACCAAGAGCAACTTGTTCGGCATGTGCTGAACCTGGTTACATTATTATTTGAGTTCTATGTTCCACATTAAGGTACCGTTTAAAAAAAAACATTTTTTAAGAACTGTCAATAAACGACAGACATTTAATTACTGGAGAATTCAAATTCGGTTGAAAGCTGCAGACTGCAGGTGTTTAGTTTATAAGCATATCGACTCAATCATTGCCTTTAGATTATTTCTTGAAGTAAATAGATATAATAAGGAAATGTTATAATTGATCCTTCAGACTTTCAATCAATGATTGACCGAGCGCAGCGGTAACTTTCCTTTCCCGTGTCACGTTTATTTTACTTAACAAAAAAGGCGCCAGAGATAGTAATAAAATCAATAATCATTTTTTTTTAATTGGTAGTATTGAAGCTTCAGTAATAGTATTTTATTTGAAATAAATCTTGAGACAATCAAAACAATCTAGAGACCCGCTAACACGATATCTGCAAGGGGTTTGAACATTATCCCAAAAGATCTTGCCGACATTTACTACCCTTTTACTGAGGGCACTCTCTTACCAAAATTCCCCGATTCCCAGACTTTACGATCTCGGAAATAAATATTCTGATCTTGGAAATAATATATTTCACCTTAAGAATAATCAGTATAAACATTATTATTTTTATTATTTTAACCTTTATGAGTAAAACCTCAAATTGTAATATTTAATTAAATGAAGACTATGAGGAAACTCAATCGAAAATCTGGAAACAGAAAAATCAGAAGAAGATATTGGCACCTCTGGGACACGAGTCCCAGAAGATAGGTAAAACCATAAAGATAGCAGCCAATAAAATATGCGTTAACAAAATGAGGATAATATGATGGTAGTCAAAGTATTATACAGTTAAAAGTGACCGAATTTGATATTGACACCTTGGCGCAGTGGAGAGCGCGTTCTCCCGGAAAGCGAGAGGTCCTGGGTTCGTGTCTCAGAGGAGCCAATATCTTTTTCTGATTTTTCTGTTTCCAGATTTTCGATTGAGTTTAGCTCATAGTGTCTTCATTTAATTAAGTATAAACATTGTTTTTTCCAATTATTTTATACATCTAGAATCTAGACAAAAATAGTATGGATAAATTCTGCAATTTTTGTTTACATTGAATATCTTTTTTCCGAGACTACTTATCATTTTTACCAATGTATTTTATTTTATATTATATGCTCTTGTTGTTAATTATTTTTAATTATATTATATTTTCTTTATTGTTTTGGTTTTAAAGTATTTGAAATAACTGTGATACTTAGCTTACAAACAAAGAATGTAAAAGCCCAGCAGGGCGTGCAATAAATAAATAATTAAAAATGATGGTTATACGTTTTTTCTCCCTTATTCTAAAAGTTCATATTTTGAGAGTTTCTGTATCAACTTAGAAAAAGATGCACTATACAAGTCATATGTCAATCGTAAAGAAGCAGACATGGATGTAATGAATCGTCTGTCTATCTTTTCACCAAGGATACAGTGCTTTGTAATAAAAACAAATTGTTAATAAAAATGTGGAACAAGTTTTTAAAAGTAACGCCAGTCTAGAGGATGACCTTGTCAAGTTGACATTTCACAGTGTCAGGTCATCAAACGCGCTAACAAGTCTGATTCAATTTACCTACCCTAACTGCGACACAACCTGAAACTAAGTAGACCAAGTAAATTATAGTAATGATGATTGCATGTTGTGCTTTGCCCTTCAAGGTTGCTGCTTGCTGAAAGGGTATGGAAGGGGGGTTGTGAGTAGGGTGTGGAGGGAATATTCGCGCCGGAAGTAAGGTGCGCGCGCAACAGGCTCAGGAAGGAGGCTGCACAGGACGTGATTCCGGACACCATGTGCTTCCGCCAGACACGTGTCGCGGTGGGGGCAGGCAGTGAACACTTGTGGTGGCGGTGCAGGGCGGAATGCAACACCAAACAGAATTAAAATAATCATTTAAAATCATCAACAAAAACCGCTAAACTGTTATTGAAAAGTGGATAACCTCGTTTACACTTTTATTATATGAAAAAATGAAATAAGTAATCCCTCATTGTAATTAATTCAGGAATGTGTGCTAAGAGTCAAGAGAGTGGTACAACGTTAATCGTACATTTTGTTATGTTCCTCTACCTATATAATTTGGATTTATGATCATTATCAAACGAAATCATTATTGTTTGATCCAATACCAGTATATTTTTCGTCTTGGTCGGTGTCGGTGGTGACTTCTACTTTTATTGACTTATTTAAAGTCATCTCTGTAAAACAGTTAAACTCCAAGTAATATCTCTGAGAGAGATGTGAAGAAAATGACGTGCAGGTGGTTGAGCAATATAAAACACCTAAAACTGTGTGTGTAGTGTTTATAAATCATTTCATTCGGTGCAGGTTTGACCTTTTTATTTGTTCAATTTGACGGCCGGCGTAGTCGAGAGGCAAGGCTCTTGAATCGCAATCCAAAGGCCGCGGGATGGAATTCCGGCGTGGCAAATAAATTTTATTTGATTAATTTGTGCCATTTCAGAATAAATTCATTTAAAAATAATATAAAGTATATTTGCGGCACGTTCTAGGGTGAAAGATACTCTCAGTATCGCCCTGGTAAGACCACCATTCAGAATTGAAACGTTGCTTGAAATGGCTTTAGACGTGATTGGTGATCAGATCTGAATAGCTAGGTACGTTCCCACCTTCCTCTTCCCATCTCCTTCCCCTCCCCACTACCTTCAGCACCTCAACACACCCCAATTGGGGATGCCATTGCTGCCACTGGCTCAAGACGGGAGCAGTTGGTACTCTTGTGCAGTATTCATATAAAAAAAGAAGAAAAAAAACATTTTCATTTACCTGAATGTGACATTAAACCATTCAAGATCACGCTTAGACAAATTGAATTTAAGTACGTTGAGTTTGCAGATTCAATTTTCAGATATTGAAAAATATTAAGTGAATCAATTTTTTGAATAAACAACATTTTGGGGGCAGTGATGGAGATTGTTAAGTTTGAACGACATTTCAAAAATTGCTATCGTCGGGGACATTATTAAAAAAAAAAAACCGTTTACACTACCACTCCAGCCCTGTGGGCAGATGCGCGAATTGAAAGGAGATTTACCAACACACAGACGACTTGGAGATACCATTATGGTTCCTGATTGTTTATACAGGCTTTATGGCATTGGTGAATTTCTAGGCAGATCGAAGGAAAGGTCGGAATACAATAATACTCGGAATTGGATCACTGCTGCCTACTGCCTACTACCCGAAAGCTGAATGCTGCCGGAAGGAGCCGTAGCTTCCGGTTGTAGCGAGGATGTGGAACTGAAGTGTTTAGTGTCAAGTTAACAATGTCAACTACTTGTTAGTTGTGCAAGTAATTTTTTATTTGTGAAGTTTGTTGAGTTATGGCTGGTAAATGTTCACAATAAAACTAAATACCAGTTGAAATATCATAACTTTAGTATCATCAGGAAACCATGAGAAGGCGTAGGTAAGTGGGTAGGATAAATGAAAGGCCTGCATGTGAAAAAACATTCCTCAGGATTACACTTCATCGAGATATTAAAAAATTGTAGTAACCCACCGAAACCAGATTTTGAGCCGAATCAGAATTTCAGTTTGTGTTCTAGTTTCGGCCAAAACCGAAACCGAAACCGAAACCGAAACTAGGCGTTTTTATTGTTAAACTTGTAAAAGTTCATTAAAGTCAGTTCATTAAAGAATTAAAATATTAAATTGGTATACTTTCAGCAGGTTTTTTGGTTGGTGGTTTTGAAACAGTTCTACAATGTCCACTCATTAAAGGAATTACAAAAATACAAAAGATATTTGAACTATCATAAACGAATTAGTCTAGTCTTTATATTAGACAATAGCCGTACAATAAAAAAATTATTATTAGAAGATAATCAACACTTAGCACGGGTTGTTTCACGGAATCAAAAGATTTTTTCTTAAAGTTCTGTTATATTTCATCATGATCCGGTAGTTTTGCAGTATTTCCATAAGATCATAGCTTTAATTGGATCACAAGTCTTGTAAATCAACTTTAAAATGCAATGAATTGTTCAATTTCTGTTAAATTATCTGTCCTTAGTTTTAACACTTTTATGATTTAAAAAACCAACATATTTTGTAAGCAATGCTTACCATTTTCGGGCTTACTTAAAATCCAGTTTTAAGTAAACCTCAAGTAAGCATTGCTTATGAAATATGTTGGTTTTTTAAACAATAAAAGTAGTTAAAATTAAACTGAAAGTGTTGATTAATTTTCAATAAAAATGGTCCACAGAATTCGTTTGCTGTGTATAGGAAAAAAACTTATTTCATTGATTATTTTTCACAAAAAAACTCTTTCAAATCAAACGGCGAACTTTTATCTAACAGCTTCTTATTTAAGTTATTCGAGAAGCACACCCATGTGTCTATGTAAAGCCGAACGAAATAATTATCGTCGTAAATAGAATAATTAAAAATTTTGCCGAGTTGAGCAATTTATGTATCATATCACGGTGATATCACATACACGAGAATCACTGAAACTCGATTATTTCAATCTTATTCCTAGTCTCTTTTGCTTTCTCAAGTTTCCGAAAAGAAAGAACGTGTGAACGTGAAAGAAATTTGACCGAAGATGTTTCCTGGTTTCCTTCCCAGTGTATTTAAAAATGATTTAAAACCATTTTAAAGCAATGTTTTTCAAACAATCGTTTAACCGAATAACATTACACATTTTTCGTACCTGATAATTGCGTTTGAATGGACGCTTTTTTGTGCTCCAGAAAGCTCGAAAGTCTTACAATTAAAACGATACTTCTTTCCTTAAACCATTGTATTCACTTCATTCTTCTTCTATAAGTGCTCCATTAATGCATTGTGCAATTGAGAAAAATAGATTTTAATGCACTACAGGAATAGACCGCATTGTTGCAGATTTGGCAAGGATAATGGGCATATTGTTACTTGTCACTGTCGGAAGGTGCTGGGGGGTCGCGATCATGGGATGGAACCGGTCACGGGTGTATAGAAATGAAAGAATGGTGGCGTTTATCCGAATCTGTGGACCAGCCGGTGACGGTGCGGTTAGAAAATATGGGAGATACTGAAGACCATTGTATTATTGTGCAAAGTTGCGCAAATGCTCAATATGGAAGCTTATTCACAAAAACTTTTTTCGATATGTTTTTATTCTCATTTTGCATTACAATTTGAGACCATCTTTGTTTTAGCATATGATAGGTACTACTGAATAAATAAATTAAAAATTTGTGAATCCGAGCAACAGTTCCCAATGCTCAAAGGATTGGAATAATAGTGTCCCCTTTTAAGGAATATTATGACATGACACTGAAAAAAATGAGAAAGGCAGAAAGAAGCGTAATTTATGAGGCTTGGAATTATTGAGAGGTAGGTGATTGGTTACTCTAAACATTGCAAGTCATTCAACGCGCAGTTTCGATTCTGATATCAGATCTCTCACCATGACGATACTGAGAGTAAAGTTTTATCCGAAATAAAATTCAAATTTACAAGATTTTAATTCAACCAAATTCCAAATATACAAAAGAGTCAATAAACTTATAGCTCGGCTGCGAAGATAAAAATACGTGGATACATACAAATTCCAATAAAAATTTGATTGCAACTTGAAAAAAGCTTAGATTAGTGATAAAAAGTCCCCTTATCATATTTATAAGTAAACCGGATTTCCTGCTTTTATGGATTTATTGTGCCTTTAAGACGTCCACTTTCAAGATTCATAAATCACACAGATTCTTATACCTATAATTACTATTCGTTCAGATGATAAAAAAAAGTTTAAAAAAATTCAAAGAAAAGCGAGGCAAGGCAAACTAATCGGTTTCTTTGTCACCTTTGTATGGCTAATAAGCAAACCTCTTCAATGCGCTGTGTTCCGTGTGGTTTGACGGTAACAAAACACCCCTAAAAACGTTTAATCCAGTTCCCTATGGCTGCGTCTTGTCAATACAGATGGATAATAAAGAAAATTGATTGATAAGGGTAAAGAACTTCGAAGAAAATACAAAAAATATGCTTTCAGATAATTTGTTTTAGGAATACTGAACGCGATACGGTCACAATATATTTTCAAAGCGGTATGAAGTTATATGCCTTTAATTTTCAAATAGAATGTTCTTCTAATTTTTATTGTCGCATAGTCATGCTCATTACAGCTCAAGATAAATCTCAGTGCAAAATTTAACCCTAGTTCAAAGCTAACCATAAGCTAATGAGATGAAAAATTTAAGAATTTGCAGAACAGAAATAAATTTGTTAAATTATATTTCAATTCATTGCGATTGGATTGATCCAATTTGACAAGAATTATTATATTTAAAATAACTAAGCCCTTTCAGCATCCAATATATGAATAAGAAATATTGATAATTATACTAATCGGAGTTTAGAGATATCTCTATCTGTGTTAAACACTTTTCATGGGAAAAAATCGCCACTAAATATAACAATTAATATCTATTATTCCTGTATTATAAAACAGATCTTATTACTGAACCTGGTAAACCCGGTGAAATCTGGAGAGTTTTCGATTAGAAAAATAGGAAATCTGTATACATATTCACCGACTAAACCTGTTGAAATTTTACACAACTGATAAATGACCTTATACCATACATTATTTTTCTTTCTTTTTTTCTTCATACTTGTGTTTATAATTGCTTACTCTTTGAACTTTTGTGTTGTCACCACAATACTTTCTTTTTAAATTTTTCATCATAATATATCAACTTTTCATCTGACTCTCATGCACTTTCCCATTTGTATTTTTCTAATTTATATTTTTTATACTAATATTTTTCTTACCTATGCATATTACGCATCCACATTTCAAATTATCGCAATTTCTATGTACAAATCGTTAAAAGGCGTTAATTAATAAAAAATAAAATATTTGGTGTTTATCAATTGTGAAACATTTAAAAAACGCTTATAAGTAAGGCCAATAGTCTTTTACACTTTTTGAGAAGTTTTTTTTCGGTTTCTCATACCCCATGTAGATTAATATCTCCATCTCACAGCTTTATTCAAACGTTTGTTTACCGATGCTGAATTTGCTTAGTTCCGCTTCCTCCCACCTTGGCAGCTTTAGCTTCCTTCCGCACCGTCATCACCATCGGCCATTCGTTCCGTAGCCGGTGCTACATCTAGTTTGCATCTTGCCCTATTTTTTATAACGCTTCCTTATTCTTGCTTTACCATTCTTCGGGAGCAGCTGCCGGTGGGGGCGGCCGAGCGAGAAATGTCCACTTTGGCCGATACGCCCGGTGGCTCGCTGATCCCGAGGGATGAAGAACGAAGGCAAAGGAAACCTTTGGAGGATTATCAACTAGCTGTGGCGGTACCTACTTAAAGCCTGTTTCGGATCCTTGGAGTAGGCTTTTTTTCTAAAAGCAGCTGCTATATTGTACGATGATTTCATATTTTTGAAAAATAAATAAAATAGTATTCCGTTAAGTATAAGAAAAATTTATTGTTAAATGACTCTTTAAAAAAATTCATAATCTTATTACGTATAGACACTAAGATATACATATAAGTATATTAAAGTATTTATTATGAAATGGGTCAATCTACAATACATGAGATACAAAGAAGAAGACGTCAACCGATATTTTGTCTTTTTTAGAATAGATCAATACACTGAAAAAACTGTATGTCAATTATACTTACGAATACGTCACTACTCCTTCGTTTTTTTTTAAAGTAGGTAAGTAGTATAGGTACCTAAAATATTTATCAAGATTATTTTTGAGAGGCTGATTACCTGAACTTTTATGAAATAAGAAATTTGAGTGAAAAATGTTATGGCTTAAAAATAAATCACCAAATAATTCCGATTCTGAATAAACATGTTTTACTGTTTATAATTTATTATAAGTACAATTAATAAATCGCCATTTAAAAACGAATAAAAATGTAATAGATTTATACGATCTGTGATTGGCTGGCGGGCCCCGACAATTTTGTGTAAAGTTGCGTTGCGTAGACTTGCACACATGGGTTACCACTGCGGTATAATATTTATTTCAAAAGATTTTTTTTTTTGAAAATCTTGTTAAATATTTAAATTGAGATTTATTGATTTTGTACTGACCGAGATTGTCCTTGCTATATGACGGCACGCGTGCCCTGTCAGATTTGGATCATTTTGGCAGGCTATAAAAAATGCAAATTTTGAAAATTATTTTAATTATGAAATTGACATTTGTAAACATTTTTTAAAAAAATACTAGTATTTAAGTTGAACATTGGTGAATATTCAAAAAATAATTGAAATTCCTTATTGCTATGTTCGGCGTTTTAACTTTGGACAGCCAAACTCTCTTTTTTGTTATGATTTTTGGGGTGTTATGCCGTGTTTCGCTACCTCCTTCTTTAGCCAACGTTTCGGACAGCGTTACAGTGTCCATCATCAGGACAGATGAGGATGGACACTGTTGCGCTATTCGAAACGTTGGCTAAAGAAGGAGGTAGCGAAACACAGCATAACACCCCAAAAATCATAACAAAAATATTTTTTGGCCGTGAAAACCTAAAAACATACTAGCCAAACTCTCGTTTATAAATAAATAAATAAAAATATATGGATTCCGAACACCTTGCGTAATTAACACGACGAGTTATTATTCCTTCAGAAATAATCAAATACCCGAGGGACGGCGATATTCAGTAAAGTCAGTATGCAAATAATACTGCAACCGGATCAGCAGAGGATGCAGCCGCTTTTAAAATCTCATTTAGCCAAAACTGCAACATGCAAATTTGAAAAAAGGTGCGATTATGGCCTCCGCTAAGGCAGGTGATGGCCAAATCTCAAGATGTCTCCATTGGACTGCGAAATTGACTGATGGATCTGATAATTGTGCTGGAGCAGCTGGCGGGGATATAGATACATATTGTGGAGCAGAGTGGGTGGGTGGCTGGCACGTGCTGTACAGGAACACAGGAACACAGGAAGTAACCTGATATGAAAAAGGTGCAAGTTTCAGGACTTGATGCCATTTGGATGGGATGGTTGGGAGATAACGTTTTTGCGCAGTAGCGTCTTTATTAAATTATTTTGTACTTACTTTGATTCTGTAATTAACGGTGAGTTCTGGAATCTCGAAATTTGCACAATTTTTTCAGATACGATTCTTAATATTAATCTTCGTTGGTAAGCGATGAATCAATTGTTTGTATCAGAAAAACTCTAGAACATAGTACTGTACTGGCGTCATAGCAGTACTGGCGTCACGAAATTTGAACCGATATTATCTCAGTCACTAAGAATTTTCATTTAATTCAATATTCAGATTCAAGAATTTCAAGTTCAATGCAATCATTTCCAAGTAACAATGTTTTTCTATCATGAGCTATAAGTTTTAAAAATTTATTAAGTTTTTAATCCAACAGGGCTTGGAGGATGATTCCCTTTGCCATATTGCGTGAGATATGAGATACATATATAACTACAATTACAAAAACCAAAAAATGAAAATTATATTTAAAAAAAAAATTATGGGTAGGTATCTAATGAAAACATAAAATAAAAAGGTCATGTTAATAGATACAGTAAAAGTAAAAACAATCAATTTTAAATTATAATTCAATGAAATTTAGTTAACTACCTTTTTAAAAATAGAACGCCTTCTAATTTTTTTTTTCGTTATTTGTTTTTCTGGTGTTTTGCCGTGTTGCGCTATCTCCTTCTTTAGCCAACGTTTCGGACAGCATTACAGTGTCCATCATCAGGGCCGACGTGTAAAACGTACCTGCGTTCTGATTTGTTTGTTAGTTATAAGCAGTTACTAATAATTAAACACTTGCCAATCGTTAAAAGGTAATTTTATGAAGTTTACAAAATCGTATATATTTTTACGACATCTTCAAAAATAAGAAATATACGGCATTTAATTTACTTTGGAAAAATTCCGAAATTCAATGGAAAATTATTATTAAAAACAGTGTACACAACAGATAAACAACCCTCTTTCAAATTTTTCCATGAACTATTTCTCAGTTATTTGTCAGTTTTTATATTAACAGGTTTTCACATACACAGTTTTTTATAAATTGAATAAAATCTTCATCCCGTTTATTAATAAGGGTGAAGATGTTTAAAAGTAGCCTTTACTAGGCCATACCGGATGGTAGCAACTAAATGCTTATAATGAGACGAAAATTAAGTGTTTTTTTCTGTTACATACCTACCATTAATAAAGCCTTATAAAACATTTATCATATTACGTTAAAGTACACAGGTAATCAATTACTGCCTATTCAATTTAATATTCTGACAAGAAATTTTCCATTAAAATATGCAAAACTGTTTTGTCGATAAATAAATTAAAAGCCCCACCTGAAAGGAGGTGAAGGCTTCACGTTACGCCCCTGCAGTAAATAAACAGGAAGTAACCTGACGTGACCCTGAAATACTCGAATGCGCAGTGTGCAATGCGCAGTGAGCAATGTGCACAGGATACATGTTATGTAGGTTGGAGGTTTCGGATTCCGCACTCTTCTAAATATTGCATTCACTTGTAGCTTGTGCATTCACGTTTCCGGTTTTCGTAATATTAACTAAATAGTGCACTTATTTAGGTAGGTACATTATTTTTGGATACGAGTTGATTAGGAAGGTACCCACGTTGTTACTTCGTAGCAGTCGTAGCGGTTGTATTGTGTATTGTTCATTGACCTAGTATAATATGCTTGGTCGAAGGTATTGTTTTTTTTTTTTTTTTTTTTTTTTTTTTTTTTTATTTATTAACAATTTTTTTGGTACAGTTGGTAACATTTTGTGATACAAACTTTTTATATAAACAGTTTTAAAAAAGTAGAGAATAACATAAATAGATTAGATTAACCAAAAAAATCCCACATAGGCATCGCCAGTTCGTGGGTATACTTGAGTGATTTTAAGACAGATAATTACTCATAAACATACAATATATTGTAGAAGTTTAAAAAAAAAAAAAAAAAAAAAAAATATGTTAAATGAGAACATCGTTAAATAAGAATATAGTTATTACTCAGTTTTCTAACACACTGTTTAGGTCGACAGAAATACTATAAATATTTTTTTGGTTTTGGACTTTTGGTTTTAACGACTTTCTTTATTTCGAGGGCTTCTAAATTATATTATATATTAGCACATGTGCTTTAATTGATGGTTTGATCTTTATCGATTAAACGATTGGATAAAGTCAAATTCTTAATAATCACTTTAACCGATCCAGTAGCCCAATATTAGGTAAATTTTCCAAAAATCAGCCCTTTAGTTGACGTTTTGTCTCTTTCGATATAATATTATCATAACACATTACGCGTACATTATCTGTATATTTCTCTCTGCTAATATGTTATATATTTTAGTTTCATGCAAGCTAACTGTTCCTTTATTCAATAGTTGTATTTTTTTACTCAACATGTGCACACACCATTTAATTTTTAGATTAGTTTAATTTGTACCTACCCTGAGGATGCTTGCGTTAAGTCTGTCTTAATGAATTAAATAAATTTCGTGGTTACAAACAAAATCATTGTTTTATTTCAATAATATTATTATTATAACAATAGATTTTGGTTTAACCTCAAACCGCAATTTTGCAAATATATAGTTTTGTCATCACATAATTAAACGGTATTTTATATATTAGTAAGTAGTTTCCGAAGTGAGAGCAGTTATCTAGCGAGTAAGAAGCTGTAAACATGGGTTCATGGGGTAAGGTTTGTCTAGGTCTTGGAGGCGGATGACCAGAACACACTGAACCCCAGATTCCTACCCACCCCTTAAACCCTTTTCTTTTTCCTTCCCAGAACCCCCCTCTCCTTCCTGTCCTTAAAAGAACCATCCACAAAGCATCCCCAAAGATGACATAGGGCCTGAGGGAATTATTTTCCTCAGGGCCTCCTGTGTGGAGCTCATATAAAAAAAAAATTAAAAAAAACATAAAACTTTCACAAACTTTCGAGCACACTTGTTTTCTTCGAAAAATATATTGTTTTACCTACAGAAAACAATTTTTATAATATCCTTTTCATAAAATGATTCCGTCGCCATGGCTTATGTACGTTAACTACTGGCACGAGCTAATTCCAACAAACCCAAATTTCAATCATTATCAAACCCATTGTGTATGGGTTAAAAAATCTTAAAAAAATCTAATATCATGCCATGTTTCCCATAGCTGCATAATACATCCGATCTGAATAAGGAACTTCCTTTTCTTGCAAAAAAATGGCCTATTCTACCTGGATTCATTCTTGCCATACAAATGTTGCGGCATATGGGTATTAGATCCTTTAATAAGGCCCAAGCTAGGCTAGTACCTACCCCCAGGGCCCGACAGCATCTTGTATGGCAGACGGCACGTGCCACATGTCTTAGATTTTTTTCGTGATTATTTCAATAGTTTTTTTTTTAATAACATAAAAGGTAATACAGTCTGCTCCGATGAACAGATTTCAAAGAAAAAATTGCGGTGCTTTAATAAATGCACGCACCTTTTTAGTTTTTTAAGCTTAGTGTCATATATTGTTTGGTAAATTTTGTTTTTAATATTTTTGAAAAGGCATGTGGTCACTCTCGGTAAAATGATTTATTGGTGGCACACGACCGGAAAAAAATCTTTATTTGTAGGCAAGTAATGACACTACCTATACAGATTTTTTTAATGGGTATCATCTTTCAGAATAAAAATTATATCTTTATTTTCTGATAAATATTTAATTAAAAAAATCGGAGTAATGCGTTGATTCATAACCATATTGTTTAATCGGTGTGTAGTAAAAGCTCTTACCCCTATTTAGATGGACGTCAATAATTAGTCTAATAGTTACATATTAAAGTCATTATTGTTAGGAGTACCTACCTGCATAAGAAAGGTAGACATTGATATACAACAGGTACTTGGTCGATGAGTTCGATACTCTCAGTAGGTATCGAAATACTTCTAATTTTCAATTCACTTACGTGAGTTATGCACATTGATAAGATATACAATAGTATCTTATGGTATACAGATTCTTTGAAGTATCTTAGCGTTCAAAGATTTTGCAAAGCTTTATTATTAAAATAAAAAATTTCAGTAAGCTGTTTTTATTTTGCGAACTTCTCTTACCAAAAATGAGCAGTTGCGTTTTGCTGAAGGAAGCCAATTTTGAAAAGACTTCGATACAATACTGCCTTTGTCCAGGTGCCAGGTAGTGTCAGTACGCACTTCAGATGTTGTTTTCCTTTCCTACCAACAATAAGTTTCTTCTCTGTATTCTTCTTCTGTCCGCATGTCTAAAACGTTTCTTCACCTCCATTCTTCATATTATTTATACGCCATGCATTTTGTTACGCACCATTCGATCCATTGTAACTTTGTTCGACAGTAATAATAAATGTTTCCTTCTGTAATCGTTGCAGACATTATTTGGACTCGGTCCACTTTAGTAGTAATGAAAATAAACCGATCACTTGCGATTATTTATCTAGCTTTGTGATTTAATAGAAATGTCTCCTGATGTGATGGCAGATGCAAGGAAACCAAGATAGAAAGCTCTCCTACGTAAACCGAGTCAAAGTCAGACTTTTAAGAAACTATGTTATAGCTACATTATATACATATAAAAATTTGTCACATAAGAACGGGTCGCTTTTTCGACTCGTTCTTGAGTTCAGCAGCTCGGCTGTGGCAGACAAATATCAACCTCGTACAAATTTCGGTCACGCCTTTGGCGTGCTTTCTTTTGCACCGGTGCCGAAGGAACCAATGACGGTGGTTCCCCGGAGTATCTTCCATTGAAATACCGGTAGAACAAGGACAGCATTCCCTCCGACGCATGTTTTCTAAAGATTGCAATCCTAAATCAGAAGCTGGGGGAATCAAAAGAAATGATTAATTTGTAATATTGATACGTCTTGTTCTCTTTCACGTTTTGATTAGATTTATTAATATTATCTTTTTATTTAATGATAAATAAAGTTTACTTGCATACAACGCATTGAACCCGCGACCTACAGATTTGGTCGAGAGTTTTACCCTTCGACCACGGATGTCAAACTTTCTACTACTGCAGAAAAATGACGAGGAGTTCATTCAAGTCAGAGATTTTTATTTTTATTTATTTATTGTATCTTTACATTGCAGGTAAAAATGTTTACAAAACAATTTGCAACCTCACTAGGACAAGCCTGTGTTGAGGTTAACAATTCTACAATTAACAAAATAACACAAAATTATACAGATATTGAAAGAACAATATTGTTGCATTTCTTACAGGTTGAGATTATTACTAAACTGCTGGCGCTAGGTAGTACATTCATGTAAACATGTAGACTTTTGTAGGGTGACCATTGTTTTGAGGACTGATTTAAAGTAAAAAATAAAAGTTTTTTTGATTTGTTTTACGATTAAGTTGTAAATAATAAATATATGTATATAATATAATATGCTTTAAATTTGGCAGAAGAATGTTAATACAAATTTGGCTTATTATTAATATAAACATAATCATTTAGCTAATAATTTAGAAAGGACAAAGTTGAAAAAATCAATTGGCAATCCTCGGCTAACATAAATAATTTGACAATCTTTTTAAAAGTGCTCAAGGAATTAGATGACTTGATATTTTCTGGAAGGCTGTTAAAAATGAGCGGAGCCTGATAAAAATAATTTCTTTGGCCAAAAGAAGTTTTAGTTTGAATTGCAACACAGTTCAGACCAGAGCCAATTCTAGTAGTACGAATTTGCTGTGTTCTTTCTGCCATATTAATATTATTAAAAAATCTACAAAGCGTTTGTGTAATATATAACTGTTTTACATTCATGACATTGCATTCCTTGTAAAGTAAATGAGTTGGATATCTAAATTTTTTCTTGAACATAACTTTAAGAATCAATTTTTGGGCAATATTAAGTGGTTCTAAGTAGGTCTTTTGGCAGGATCCCCAGCACACTATATTATAAGAAAGCATAGACTGGATTATTGCAAAATAAACCGTTTTCAATTTTTCTTTGTCTAGTATATCTCTGAGTTCTTTGAAGATATAGGTAAGTCTCCTTGTGGTATTTACCAACATATTGATATGATCGGATCGTTCCATCTCAAAAATGTATCTATTATTACACCAAGGTATTTAATGTTAACTACATTATACTTTACGCATTCCATTATCGTGCTCAAAAGCTCAGTTTTCTAACTATTAGTCAGATTTTGTGTTTCCTTCACCATAATTTTATATAACTATCTACAAGAACAGTTGAGGTAATGACAAGACCCAATTTCACTTAATCCCACCCCTGTACCCTTTACTAATCCGCCTTCCATACAGTATGCAGACGCATTGAATTGAATTAATTATAAAAACTATCAAACTTGAAAAGTTGAACTTATTTATTTATTTATAACTTTTCACTGTACACGTGTGTTATTTTTTTTACACAACAATATTAACCTCATGAGGACTATTGACTATTGACCTTTACAAATTTGAATTGCATGCAAAGAAAACCGAAACGAAAACGAAAGATTCCACAGTCCACCCCCCATGTCTTAAATTAATGATTGTAAATAAACTTTTAAGTTTAACCGACCCCCATCTGATGTGGAAAGCGCTACTGATCTATGCCTACTGTTAATCAATTAATAATATTGAAAGGGCACTTAAAAATAAATACTGCATTGTGTGAATATATCAAAACGCAGAGTTATGTTGACTACATGAATACAGATCTCCTTATTATTATTATACAATGCTTTATCACTATCAAAATGTTGAAATATGCACTAGCAATGCAAAGAAACAAAAATCTGAGGGTAAAGAACCGGTTCCCCAAAAACCAATCGATCATCTCTAATTTGAAGAATTCATAAATTTATTAGTTTTTTACGGAAATATTCAATCTAGTTGGTTTATAAACCATTGTATTTGTGCGATTTACTTAACTGAGAAACCAGTTATAGATTTTCTCATTTTACTAAAATATTATGTAGTTAATTAACATTAAAACATTAAACGTAGGTATTATATATATATATATATATATATATACTCGCATATATATATATACTCGCATAATTGCAATAAGAGATCTTCCTATTATATTTTTACATTTTATGTAGTTTGGTTTAGTTGTGACATGAATACATTTTTAAAAGAGATTTAATATACTTATTAATATCGTTACAATTAAAGATATCTACATTAGATTAAAGACATTCGACATTAAACGACCAAAAAAGGCTCAAATTTGCACCACTATGCACCATCCAATAAAAAGGCTCAAATACACATCAACTACCAAAAAGCCTCATATATGCACGAACCGCCATATATTCTCATATTTACACCATCACAAATATGCACCAAACACAAAAAGGCTCGTGCACCAACGTCTAAAAAGGCTCACGTATTCACCAACTACCAAAAAGGCTCAAATATATAGAAACCACCAACAAAGGCTCAAATATGCACCAACCACTAAAAAAGCTCAAATAATATGGATCAACCAACAAAAATGCTCAAATCCACACCAACGACCAAAAAGGCTCAATAATGCATTATAATTAAAGAAATACTCGAGCATCGTTTGTTTTAGATTGTTACTTTATATCCACCCCGATCTTTACCGAAACAACGCATTTTCAACGGAAAGAACTCCTTGCATTCCGCATTCCAGATCTAAAAACATTCATGTCCAAATTCGGATCCGCAACGGTTGCGTAACGGCAAAAGACCAACCGTATTATGGACGAATTGTATTTATGATGTTAAAATTACAATAAAATTCCAAACTAGTTTTTCGACAATTCAGACCAAAATCGAAAATGCGGGCCAACGGGACCTAACTAATTATCGAATAATTTTATTAATTTAACTTTTCTGTCAATATAATGATTTTATTTTATAAGAGACGTTTACAGGCGGCATAAAATTAGAGTTAACCCAACAAACATAGGATTGTTGTAATTGAGGATCGGTGCTTATATATTCACTTCCAACAGTGATGTCCTAGCCTTTAGCCAATCGTCACTGAGAATAAGCCTTTTGAGTTCTGCACGCCCGTTTGTTCCATTTTTGCGAGAAGCAACAGCACGCGTTAAATATCTCGAAAACGTATTAAAATGTAATAACGTTAGACAAGTTTTTTTATTCGAAAAGTTTTATTAAAAATGAGCTTTTACAATTTATGTTTCAGAACCAAAGTTTCCTTCATCATCGGGATAATATGAAGAATAAGTACTCAAAATGAAGACATTTGAAAATACAGGAATTTATTTTATGAGGTCAAATAACAACTTTGATACATGATGTAGCAAGCAATGCATCAACCAGATAAAAGAGAACAGTGACTAAACAGAATATGATGAAAGAATAGGTTAGGTTATGTTAGATTAGTCTTAGCAAGGGTTGGTGCCTTAGCAAGGGTGCCCAGGTTCATGGGGTGAGATATGTCTAGGTTTTGGCGGCGAATGCGTCTGTCCACCAACTGCGTGCGTGCACCCCTCAATTTTTTTTCCTTTCCAGAACTTCCTACTCTTCTTTTCCACGAAAAGATCATCCACACAGTTTCCCTAAAGATGACACAGGCCCCGGTGGATGTTTTTCCTTCAGAGCCTCCTGAGTGGAGAAAATGTAAAAAAATTGATAGTTTGTTGTTTTTATTTTTACTGCTTTTCAAGGTTCCGTTTTGTCACTGTTCTGTTTAATCATGTACCCTAAAAGAGAAGATATTAACGATACCCGTTCATTCAATAAGTGTCGTTGTGAATACGCGTTTAATAGCATACTATTGAAGAGTATATAAATAATAACTACTGTTGATAGTTCCACGATGATTGTTATGGGAAGAGGGCTGTGGTTAAATTCAGATGAACGTGGGAAGAATTAATGCTCGTAGTAAATGGGAATCCCCTATTATTTATATTAAACTGATTGTTGATATATTTCGTAAGTATTAGAAATTCTGGTAAAAATCAATTGTGTATATTCGGCCGAACGATACATCTGACCTTTTTCTCTTAATATTTTCTCTATTTCCTACCTTTTATCGTGATTCGGTCAAATATTATTAAGATATTTTTAAGACGGTTAATTTCTTTCGCATTAAATCTGTCTATAATACACGAATAATTCTTTGTCATTTCAATTTCATTTTGGGAGGCGGGTACGGGTACCGCCGCCCCGGGAAACAATTATTGGATAACCAACATCCCTGACATAAGTCACCCCAAGTGGTTCGCTACATTTGGTGACTCAGCATGGCTGCTCGGGTTCATGGGGTGAGTCTTAGTGGTAAATGGGTTCGCCCACCTATTGCGTGGCGGGTCGGATCGGGAGAGACTGTTTGAGGGAGACCTAAACTAGACCTCTCCAGCCGGACTCTTTCGACCCATCATCTTGCACCGCAGTGGGAGAAATGGATTCATACATCCACACTTTGACCTCTAGATTTCTAACCACCCCTTACACCATTTTCCTACTCAATTTTTCCTTTCCCTGAAAAGACCCTCCACATAGCATCCCCAAAGATGACAAGATTTGAGGGATTTTTTGCCTCAGGGCCTCCTGTGTGGAGCTATGTAAAAAAATCTTTATGAAAACATTTAGTAATTTTTTTTGTTTGCATTCTCAATATTTTAATCTAGTCGGAGCTAAAAACTGTTCATTTTAACCAAAAATGATGGGAAATTTTAATTTTCGACATATTGTACAGAACCTAATTGACATCGACGAAAAACTTTCATTTTCACACGTCTTTTATTCTCCCACGTATGAAAAAGACAAAAGACAGATGATACTAGAACGAATGTCACTTACGAACTTTCTCTAGGACTTCAAAATTCTACAGGATGTTAAGGGACGTACTTACTTTAACCAGTAATTCCTGACATCATTTGGAGTATAAAATAAATAAGTAATAATATAAAAAAAGGAAATAAAATTTTGGACTCCGGTGACTTTCAGATGGCTATTTGGTAAAAATGTATAAGCCCACATCAGGGTTAATACGGAACGTTCGCATTGTCGATGGTCGATACACGGATAATACGGAATATTCCTTTTTTAACGAATAGACAATGAAATATGTCATTTGTCGGAAGTACCAACCTTATAAGATAAATTCTCGTCAAAATAAAAACAAAAAGTTCCTACTTAGAATTTTTCTTAGTATCAATGGATTGGGGTTCAAACTGCGAAAGCTGCGTGTCATCATCATTTAGATATACATCCCAGGTTTTGAATGGTTTGCTTGGTAAGCAGGGTTTGTTCAACAATGTGTAATAAATTATTCTAATACCTTTCTTTCCGTGTTCTTCTGTTATAAATACAGGTAAAAACTTGTCAATAACGCATTCACTTCAAAACATGAGTAAATTATTGTTTTATATAGCAATAATATTTTTTACTATGATTGGCAGCATTGATTGATTGTCTATGAAATGTAATGTAAAAATGATAAACATGAAAATGGCATAGAGTTCGTATACCGCGTAAGTAAATTAATGTTAACAAAATTAAAATGTAAAATATAAATGTTTTACATATTTTTTTCGTCTCCCCCGACATAAATTCTAACTCTTCGTGAAAATAAGGCTATATTTAACTGTTTGAATGAGAAATATTCCGTATTAACCGATGAGCGGAGTAAGACATAAATAATGGCTTCTTTTTCCATAAAATTTTTATTCAAAATCAATTAGAAAAAATTCCTCCTCACATCATGTCAAAAATAGAACGTTATTCGAATACGAATGTCCATCATTGGAAAAAATCTAAAAAGCTTAGATATTAGTTAGTGGGTAGGTTCTTGCATAATACCTACACACACTTGAAAACACAGAACACCTTTAAAAGACACAGAACTTTAAAACGTAATAACTTAAATTTTAAGGATTTTAAAAATTGATTTAAAAAGTACCTTGTACATATTATACCTCTGTGATATTATAAACTATCACATATTATATACTTTCTGAGTGTTAAAAATAGAACGAGTTCCAAAATGCTACCCGTTCTCAATGAATGTTTTAAATATTCCAACTCTAGAAAACAGACGAAAAATAAACGACCTAATCATTTTATTAAAATTATTTAACTCTAAATTCGATTGTTGTGAACTCCTGCAATTAACAAACCTTCATGCACCTACACGAATGACTTGACAAATATTAATATTTTATATACACACATCTCATTCCAACTATAGCTTGCATTCTCCAAAACGTTTCGCGTTTACACAGTCTCGGTAACAAATATTTAAACAATATGGATGTATGTATTTGATAATAAATTAAATTTGTCAAACTTCAAAGAACGTATGTGTTAACTATTTCTTCCTACTTCATAAACTATCTTTATCTCTTTTTTTCTTAACTTATATTCTATGCTACCTACTTTGTGTCAACTCTTATATTTTATGTTACCTTTATTTTGTTTCTTATATTTTATGTTATTTCCTGTATTTTGTCAAAAACATGTACTGCACTATATGTAAAAGCAATACGGGCGTTTAAATAAATAAATATAAATAAAATGAAAATTAATGTGAAGAAATAATATTTTTTCGCGTTATTTCCAAATGGACACATTTTTATATTTTACAAAAGATTAATGGAGGGGTTGGGAAGAAAGAAAAGAGTAATTTATACCAATTAATCGAACTTCATAATCAAGTTTTCTTAAGTTGATAATATATTCACAAACAAATTATAAGTTCTCAAAAGTGGTGCGGTTTTTTTATTGGGTTACTTTACGTATAGGTACTTTGTTGGTAATAATTACCGAAATCGAGGTGATGAAGAAACCGGTAAAAGTGTCACCTGCCAGAATGACCTGTCACAAACCTGATGGGCCGAGAGCATCTGCGGTCTGCAGCCCACGGGCTCCACAGACAAGAAAAAGTGCAGTTTCTTTTAATCATTTCTCGTTTCAGAGATTAAAACTTGATATTATTGCGGAAAAAGTGAAATGTTTTTATTAAAAATAAACTTCAAATTATTCAAAAACTGCCCGTTTCGATGGCGCTAATTGAAATATTCTTGCAGAAAACACTTTTTGCATTTGCATGCATTGTATATTTTACTTACAGAATACGAATAAATATTTGTCCATATGAAAACTCTTCTTTCTAGAAAGGCTGACAAATACATTATTAGATTGAATCCTTGAAGAGGAAATCATGAAACACCCGTACGACAACCTACGGTCCGTCTGGGAACAGTAATCTCTAGTAAGGAGGACTGTGAGTACCTACGTAATATACAGTATACATTAAATAGTCATTTAATAATAAAAAATAATACATCGATGAAAGTGTCACATTATTTTCAGAATGCAACACACTCTCGTAATACAACGAATGTTTATGTCCAAATTTATCCTTTGCGTGCAAACTACATATGTCTTAATTTCTCTAATAAACAATAAACATTGTTAATCTCAAGTGAACTTCCAGGTATTTTATGGTCCTGTATATTTTCTGTGCAGAATATAAATTAAATACTTATTCGATGTTTGCAAATTTTATTCTTTTAATAAATCAAAAAAATAATGAAGTACATTTTAACGCTGCATTGTTGGTCAAATGCATTGTAAATATTGTTTTGTATCAGTAAACGACAAAATCGGTGGGTGCAAATTGTTATCCATAAGATGTTATAATATTTGTGTAGTAAGTGGTTAGAACTAAGATAGATAGTTGTAGAAATAAATTATAAGTTTGTTTAGAGCCATTGAGGTGACTTTTTACAAAATGGCGCTATAAAAATCATCCAAATTATTATTATTATTACTTTTACGAAGCACCGTTGTGATTTGAAACGCGATGAAACGGAAAGGAGTAATACGAAAAAGAGACAAACACATACGAGGATTTAGCCTGCGAGAGAATGAGATAGTAATAAAATATTTATTTGTTCCCGGGTGTTCGGTTCCAATATAATACGATAAATCCACGGTCCAAGGGGCACTGGAATTCGATGGCATAAATATGGAAAAAAGTGCTTCGTAGTCCCCCCACTCTTGTCTACTTTAGTTTTCTGAAGGTTTCACTTCTACCCCGTGTGAATTGCACACTCCAATTTTTTTTCAATGTCTTTTTTCTGATAAAATAAAGAAAAAAATTAAGATAATAAAGTTTTTTTACGTTAATTCCCTAATGAATTTAAATGCGCCATTTTCGATTTGCCATCAAAATGACTTTTCGACACTAACGAAAAATTTCGTTTATAATCGTGAATTTGGCGGCGTTGCGCGTTGACACCTCGCCGAGGAACTTTGGTAACAGCTTTCTTACCAGCCAGTGGCGTTTTCTATATCATCATGACGTTATAGCCAGTCGCAACCGATTCGGAATGTGCGATTTTATATCTATACATATTAGAACAGAATCAGAAAAATAATCTTTTTATCTTCCACACATTTTCAAAGGAATTCACAGTTTGTGAAAGTAACCCATTGCGTCTGACTGAGAAAGTGTTTAAAACAATAGCCCAGATTTGTATTTAACTCTTTTTTAAATCTGGAGGAAATAGTTTCCCTTATACCCTAATACGAATATGGCTTTTCCAAAATCATACAATATTTGAAAATCATGCGTATTAAGTGATATGAAGTATATAATATTGTTTATTATATTTTATCGTAGAATCTATGATCATAGGTTACGCTGGTAGTAAGCAAGTAGTATTGGAGTATCACGAGTAGCAGCCACATCTGTCCTGCAGTGAGTGTGCTGCAAGGACATGCGGGCGCTCGGAGCCGTCTTATTATTGTAGTGTGACCTTTGTTGAACACGGAAAATATACAACACTCCTTACGTGCCAGGCATACTTACATGGATGTCTGCTCTACTTCGTAAGTACAGCTACGTACCTACAATCAATAATAATAATAATAATAATAAAGAATTGGAATACCATCCTTACCAAGAAGAAATAACGATTATTTTTTTTGAAGTGATAACTTGTCTAGCTCCGTTGTGATTTGAAACTCGATGAAACGGAAGCGAGTGACACTAAAAAGAGACAAACACATACATCATAGGATTAAGCCACTCCTGAGTGAGCGCTGGGCCCGAACTCACCCCAGAACACGCCCTAATTGAATATTTATTTATTTAAAAAAATATATTATTTTGTTTTTTCATATTCTACGTACTTAGTTCTTTATTTAAAAAATCTGTTGTGTAAATATGTATAATTAATAATATGGGACGTGTGGGATTGCACTATCCTCCCCACATTCTGGAATAAAAACATTATTATTATTAGCATGCGATAGCAATAAATTTTAATTTATTTCACGGGTACTCGGTTTCAATATCATACGATAAATCCACATCCAACGCTAGTTCTCTTTAGTGTGGTGGTATAAAGCACCTGACAGATCTTTGCCGACATTCAGCCGACCAGGAGTCCGAGTCCTATAATTTTTTTTTTTTTTAAAATCAATATCCAATCTTCAAACCACTCCAAAATGAGCAGGCATAAGAAAACGACATCTAGCGACTCCGAAGAAGTAACCACAAACACTAATAAGATACCTAAATGTATAGAAAAAGGTTCACTGGAATTCGAAGACAAACATGCGGAAGAAATATGATCCTTCACATTGATAAAAAAAGTGCTTCGTTGTCTCTCCAATCTTGTCTACTTTAGTTTTTTGAAGGTTTCACTTCTACCGCGTGTGAATTGCACAATCTGATTTATTTTGCCATTGGTAGTTTTCTGTTCCCTCCATTTAAGTCCATGTTATATATATATTATGGTGGTAAATAATATTAAATTAATTAAAATGGTAAAATAATATTTTAATAAATTAATTCATCCGGCAAGCGCTCAACCGACGCCCAAGGTACCCTGAGTTCATGAACAGTCGGGGAGACAAGTTCTGTACAGGGCACATACGTTTATCTATACAAGCACATACATGGGTAAAAAAAATTAGTATCAAAAGCTCGCCATCGGTATAGGTAGGTATCGAGGAGGTCATTGACCCACCTCCGCTACCAATTTATGGTAATCGACAAACATTAAGTACCACTTGGCACTTTCCAAGAAGACCGCTTCGTGTCAACCGTTGCGCGCGCAAACCCGCCACCCGTCCGAGTCCGGCAGTTTGCGCGCGCAATGTGACACTCGGCTGTTTTGACAGACCCGTTTGCACGCGCTGTTTTCGCGGGCTAGTTTGACAGCTTGCACGGTGAGCTTTCGCGGGCAGCCTCGGCGCGCGGTTTAAGATGGCACGCGACCGTACTTGAATTGATACGGGGGTAATTATTATTGTTATCGAGTTTTATCCATATTAGTACTTGCTTGCAGATACTGCAAGATGCAATATACCTACGCATTACATACTTTTGGTATCAACTTTTTGCCACGCGTACAATCAATTTGTTTGGTGTTTAATTGTTAAGGTTTTCGAAAATTTTATTTTATTGTATAAATTCAACAGATTCTTTTCGTATATCTCTCTCTCTCTGTGTGTTCATGATTTAACTAATTCGAAGACCAGAGTGAAAACGACAAAATAATGTTATACATTCATTTTCGCATGGCATTTAATTCTTGTCACCAAAAATAATTTCCCAGCGTTTTACGTCGGAGTTAAAATATGAGCTATGTCCAAAAGTGTTTATTATTTATTTATTAATTTACTGAGTGGTGAGACTCCATTATCTAATACAAAATTCAATAAGACGAAGTAATAAATTTTAATAGAATAATTTTTGTTTTTGTTATTGTTTTTGGGGTGTTATGCCGTGTTTCCTTTTCGGAATTTCGGAATTTTCAGGATTTCGGATTGTAAACTTGGCCACCCTGACAAATCGGCAATAGCCGAGCACTTAATCGAAACCTGCCATTACTTTGGATTTGTTCCTGAAGTCCTGGGAAGACCCAAAACTTACAGAGCACGCCTAATTACGCAGGCAATTGAAATCCATAAAACCCCCATCAATATTAACAGAGACGACGGAGCTAAGCTCAATAGTTCTTGGTATCCAGTAATTGACGGCTACACCAAAGCTAAACGCAAAAAACCATGCTGAATTTTTTCTAACACCAGTTCATAGAGAAATGGAGCTGGCAGCACGGTATCGCTTCGACACACATAAGTAAACACTCTCACCAATATCATTTGCTCATCTGCCCTGATGATGGACACCGTAACGCTGTCCGAAACGTTGGCTAAAGAAGGAGTTAGCGAAACACGGCATAACACCCCAAAAACAATAACAAAAATACTTTTTGGTCGTGAAAACCTAAAAACATATTTAATAGAATAAGTATATATATATATTTTTTTACATTAGCTCCACACAGGAGGCCCTGAGGAAAATAATTCCCCTCAGGGCCTATTTCATCTTTGGGGATGCTGTGGAGGGTCTTTTTAGGAAAGGAAAGAAAAGGAGAGGAAATTTTGAGAAGGAAGAAAGGAAAAGGCTAATATTAGGGATGGGTAGGAATCTGGGGGTCAGTGTGTTCAGGAGTGACAGACGCATGAATCCATCCCTCCCCATTGCAGTGCAAGGCGGGGTTCCGAGAGAGTAGTAGGCTGGAGAAGTCAAAGGGATTTCCTCAACCACTCTCTCCCGATCCGGCCTGCCATGCAGCTGTTGGGGAGACGCATCCACCACCAAGACCTGGACAATCCTCTCCCCCATGAGCCTGGGCACCCCTGCTGAGTCACCAAACCTAGCGATCCACTTGGGGTGACCTATGGCAGAGGTGTTGGTTATCCAATAAATGGTTCCCGGGGCGGCGGTACCCATACCCGCCTCCCAAATTGAAGTTATTAACGAAACAAAAGGCATATATTAAGAATAACAATGTTGTGTGACGATGTGTGTTTATTTGAAGTGGTATTTTGTGTAATTTTTCCATTTTTCAATTTTGATCTGAATTTATTTTTGTTTTCCTCATTTTTATGTCAAGTGAAAGATTGTTGAATGTTTTTATTGCATGATATTTATGGTGTCTTTACTTTTAAGTAACAGGAATTTAACAAATTATCTAAAAACAAATATGAAAATAATGAAATTCATTTACTTCAAAGCGCAGTAGTTAATGCATTTGATTTTAGTCAACAGATCGCGGGTTAAATTCTTCCGTAGAGCAGACATTCACAGAAAATTGCGCACTATAAATCCTTCAACAACTCGAACCTTAGTCTTTTTTGATAATATAATATTATTTCAACACCGCAAGAGGTAAAACGTTGTTTATGCATGAAACCTTGTCCACTAACTCGCTGACTTTTAAGTCTCGTCGCGCGTATGGATTGTTGACGGTAAGGCCACACGCCATACGGGTGTCCGCAGTCTCCGAGATATATCTCGTCATATCACCACCTGCTCGCTACTGGTAACTTATTCATTCTTCTAGCCAGACGTTCACGGGTGTTTTTAAAGATGTTCTGTGGACTTTGTGGTGATCAGAGGATTTGTCATTGGCTTCGTGAACAAATAATTTCTCTGAGAGCTGCGAGCATCCTGAAAAGGGCGTTTGAATCTCCCGCAGTTAGTGTGGATGAGCACATATAGGCCGTGACGGCATGGATGCCTAATACCACTTGGTTCTGGTGTCGTCGGCAGCACGGTGAACCTAGATGATCCTTGTCGAGGAAGAGGAATAAGATTTCGGATAACTCGTAAAATACCATTCAAAGCGGCAAGGCGACGCTTCCCGGCTCAAAAAGAAGAAGATGGAGAGATATGTAATTACGAATGTTGGACAGAACGCGCTAATATTTTCAATGATAAAATTGATGCAAAAATTATGTAAATGCTTAATAAAACATGACTCGTTTAAAATAGAGCAAAATTCTCGTGGAAGGTATCTTAAGTATCATTTAAAGAAAAATTGTGAACTTTTTCACAAATATAACTTGTAATATAATAGAAATAGACTTATTTTAAATAATTTTCGGAGGATACTTTGCGATTTTTTTCTTTCGAGGGAATTTCATATAATTTGCGTTTCGGCGTGGAACGTATCTAGATATTATCTTCAAAAATAACATATATTTTTTTAAGAGCTTAAAAACTTCAAATGTTTAAGGGAGATATGTAAGAGATCGGTAGAATTTCGGATAGCAGCGGCAAGAAGCCTTTAGTCCAGTCGATTGATCGGGACTACGACAGACTTCGTGGACGAGCCGTGCCATATTGTATATATGTATGTAGGGCCGACATTCACTTTCCCGTGAAGTGAAGTGACAAAAATCTATAATCTATAAATTATTTATGACGCGTTCATTGTTCGTACCGAATAAAAGGATTTGGACCGAAGTTTTTGCACTCAAAACTAATGCTAATTAAAAATTAAAACTTGACATATCAAATTAGTATTGGGCCTGTACAGAAACGGGCGGTCCGTTTTTTTTTCCATTTTCTCATATCTTGGCAAGCGGATTGAAATCTTTAGAGCACAGGCGTCGTGTGATATGCTGTCCTTGTTCTACCGATATTTCAATGGAAGATACTCCGAGGAACTAGTGTCATTGTTTCCTTCGGCACCGGTGCACAGTCGGTAAACACGCCAAACGCGCGCCCAACATTCGTACACAGTTGACATTTGTCGCATGAGAACGGGTCGTTTCTACGACTCGTTCTTGAGTGCGACAGCTCCACTTTGCCGGCCACTGTGTTTCTTCCCTTCTACAACATGGATTTCCTTTCCAAAAAAAAGACTCTGCGCGCAGCGTCCTCAAAGATGACATAAGCCCTGAGGGAAATTAGTTTCCTCAGGGAGGTGTGTTTTCCTGCGTGAAGTTAAAGTAAAAAAATGTATATAAAAATCTACATCGTATTCCTTGGAGAGAGGTAGCTAAATTATTTGCACAATTGTTTGATCTGTTATTATTGGGCATTTATAAATATTCAGAATTCTATAAAATAAATTAAACTGTCATAAATATAGATTTTGGGACGCGGGTATGGGTACCACCGCCCGGGAATCATTTATTGGATAACTAACATCCTTGCCATAGGTTATCCTAAGTGGTTCGCTACTTCTTCGGTTTGGTGCACCGGCAGGGCTGCCCAGGTTCATGGGGTGAGATTTTTCTAGGTCTCGTCGGTGAATGCGTTTGCCCACCTACTGCATGGCGGGCCGGATTGGGAGAGACTGGTTTTGGGAAACCTAACCTAGACCTCTCTTGGACACATTAATATGTGAGATTCATACACACCCCTCTTACTTTTTCCTTCCCCGAACTTCCTCTCCTTCCTTTCATTGAAAAACCTTTCATACAGCATCCATTAAGATGACATAAGTCCTGATGGAAATTATTTTCCTCAGGGCCTCCCGTATGGAACTAAAGGAAAAATAAAAAATTGCGACAATAAGAACCATGTTTAATACCATGAACATTAAACTGTTTCAGCCTAATTTATTAACAATTTTCAACTACAATCGATTGGAATTCTGCAATCCGGCACTGATGGAATACGTACTTAAAAACTCTTTTATTTATGTTGCTATTTTTTTTTTGGAAATTGCAGATGACAAGGTCTGAAGGCAGTGTGTTTGATTATTTGGGTGGGTTGATTAACGTTTGCCCAATGTAAGGTGTTAACAAATTTAAGATAATTTAATTTGCTTAACATTCATTGTTATTTGTTATAATTGGTGGGTCGTTCTTCTTTTTCCTACATAAAGTTGTCTCCACCAGTTAGTGGAGAAAAAATCAACAGAATTACCAATATTATTATTTTATAATTACTTTAAAATCTTCTGTACTAAAAACGTAACGACTGTGTGCGTTTTACAATAAATATTTGTTTATATTTTTGTAGTAAAAATTACGTGACAGAGTTGTAACTCCTCGTAATAGACGTGTATTTCATACAAATCACGGTTGTCTTCTGCCACATCGACTTGCGTGTATTCTATAATGTTACAAAAAATGATATGACGACATAAAATATAAAACAATTTTTAAACTCCAAAAGGTATAACCTATTAAGTAACAGCGATTATTATTTTTAGTGATGTTTAATAAAATATTTAAAAAATCTCAAAAACTTGTCTCCTGCAATTTTTATGTCGTACGACGATTCTGTCACGTGGGTTTTCATTCGAAATAGGTATCGCAGCTCGTGTTTGTCACCCCCAATAGGTATTTTAGGCCTCCTTCCCCCTTGCTACAATTTCTCCTCAGAGATCCAGAGAGATTCATTTATAGTAAAAACAAAATGTGCAGAGTTGTGGAAATGTGACAGAGTGGTAAAAGTTATGTGGGTTAAAAAAAAGAAAAGCCCAGGTACGTATTGAATGCATCGGAAATATTTCAGTCATCAAATCGATTGCTGGGTCAATAAAAAAGCTTGGCATGCTGTTATTAAAGATAGATATTTAAATAAATTAAAATAGAATACTAATTTATAATAAGAATATTGAATTTCATTATTTCCCAAACTAAAATACAGAAAAAGAGTATTTTAGAACCCCGAAAGGTGTTCCTCATATCTCCAACATTGGAACACCTTTATATAAAATAGGGGGCTATTTAACATCCATTCATTGCGCAGGTGCTAAGATGAGCTGCGGCGAGTTCTCATGGTCACATTTAAGGGATGGTTTAAAAAACAACATTCAAAATCAGGCTACGTAATTGAAACGGTGCCTGATATTTATACTGCTACTGAGGGAGTTTAAATGCAGTAACAGAGATTTCAAGATAACCTACAAATACTTACTAGACGAAAAATAAAATTAATGTATTGGAAAACAGGCAAGTAAGATTATGGATATGATTGAAGGTACTAATTGCATGTGAGATGTTGAATGTTGAATAGATCATTGTATCACAAGCGCCCATTTGGCTACTTAAGAGGAACGTATGCACGGCCCATGAGGTTTCATAAAAATCTTAATTCTGGATTTGAAATCAAAATACCCAACAAAACTGAAAAATTATTTTTGTAATCGAAAGGTATGTTAAATATCTAGAACGAATGTGAGCTACTTTATTTATTTTTGCTTTAAATTATAAGATATAGGCCATTAAATAAAAATTACTAAAAAAATCATTTTGATGGGTGTAAAGTTAAGATACAAATTACAAAGGAACAAAAAATTGTCGTTTGATATTTAAATTACTACCCAAAATATGCATTTTTAATGGTGTTTTATTTTATGTTTCATCGTATTCTTAAAATAAATATAGTATTTTTTTTTATTGTTTTTCATTTACTCTCAAATAATTGCCCAAGTTGCCTGTAAAATCATGAAACATAAAAATCTTTATAAGCCTTTATCTTATAATTTGATTACAAAAATAATTTTTCATTTTGGTTGAGTATTCTGATCTCAAATCCAGAATTAACATTTATATGAAACGGGCCGAAATAGGCCGCGCATACGTTCCTCTTAAGCGCGGCTCTTGGAATGACGTATGTAATAATTTTATTCTATTAATTATACATAATATTTCATAAAATCAAAAAAAAAATCTGAAAAAATTAAAACAACGGTAGTATTAAATAAGTTTAAACATTCCTGGTAACTCTGTTTACCCTCGACGTTTAACCATCTACCCTTATCTATGGGTAGGAGTTTGGAATGTCACATTTCTTTACTGTGAAGAATTTTTTCTAGACATTTTAATAGTAAATAGTGCACGGTTGGCATTCCTTAATTAAATATTTTATCACGAATTGTTAATTTGTATACAATTAATTGTATTACTCTTATATTTACACGCCAGACATTTTTATATTCGCAACTGCGTAGTTTGCCCTCTTTTTTAGTTCGTAGTTTGTGCTGTATTTTAACTAATAGTCGTTATTGTGTATGTTATGTGTAATTTTTGTCAATTTGTGAGATTATTTTAAAGATTTTTATGATTTAATTTATGCAGTATACCCACCAAGTTTACCCTTTCTATCGGTATTTCAATGGAATATGCCCTTCGGCATCGGTGCATAGCCGGGAAACACGACAAACGCTCGCCGAACATTTGTTTACGGTTCACATTTGTCATATGAGAACGGGCCGTTTCTACGCCTCACCCCTCCTACAATATGGGCCTCTTCAAGACCCATGTTCACGTCTTACTCTCCCCAAAAGGACCCTCCACACAGCATCCCCAAAGATGACATAGGCTCAAAGTGAAATTAATTTCCTTGAGACCTCCAGTGTGGACTTAATATAAAAATTTAAAAAATCGGGAATTTTAAAAACTTAAAATAATTATTAGGTATACACCTGCAGTTCTGCTACCGGATGACTTGCTTTATCAAATAATTTAGGGTTTGCAATAATATACTGCATAACTAATGGAATATGGTGTTTATTTTGGAAACCCAAAGATGTTTTGTTGTTTTAATAGGTTTTATCATAAAATCGCTGTTCGTCAGTGAAACGAATTGTACTTCATTTTAAAATAAACAAAGATTTTTAGCTCTGTCATTATTGCATTTTTGAGTGAATTGAAAAAAAAAATTAAGTAAAATATATCGTTTCACCACAAAAATAACTCATGTTATGATGATAGAAAAATGCTTTTTACAAAATTTAATGAATTGTAGTCAAAATGTGTCAATACTATAGTTCTAGATCTTCCTAGATTCGGGTAGGTGCCTACTCTTAATTAAAAATAAATGCTTTCGAACAAATTATGAAAAAGCAAAAAAGGGATCAGATTAGATAAGTATTTACATTAAACATATTTATTGAACATATATTATTATATAGATTTTTTAATAGTTTGAAAGTTCAATGTGGCTTATTATATTCATCATTAAAAGAAAAGATTGGTTGTGTTATATACACCAATAAATGCAATGTTGATATTACCTAGCCAGCAGGAAAGAAAATAAAACACACCTACTCAGGTTTTGTCCAATGAATTCCAATGTTATATTGAATTCCAATGTTATATTGAATACCAATGTTATATTGGATTCCAACATTGCATTGAATTCCAATGGTATATTGAATTACAATTCCAATGTTGTATTGAATTCCAATATTGTATTGAATTCCAATGTTAAATTGAATTACAATGTTATGTTGAATATCAATGTGATATGGAATTCCAATGTCGTACTGAATGTCATATTGAATTCCAATGTTAAATTGAATTCCAATGTTAAATTGAATTCCAATGTTATATTGAATACCAACGATGTAATGAATTCCATTCTTACCCGAAACGACTGCAATTATTTTATATTGAATATTTTTTCAATGTTATATTAAATTCCATCGTTACCCGAAATGACTGCACTATATTTTATATTGAATATGCGTAAGGAAGTGAGCTTTTTTTACAGACCATACGAATTAAATTTTCACATACATTTCAGATACATCTCATTATTTATTTTTTAAATATTAATAAATGAATTAATCCTCTTCTTTCATATTGGCATTTCTTGGAAGCTCTTTACCGCTCTACGCAGTAATAAGATATGTGATTTTGACTTTTTTCGAAAGTTAAGTATTATAATAGGTATATTTTGCACGTGTTTTAATATTAATTATTTAATATTATTTCCATATTTATTTTATTTATATTTTCTTAAAAAATCTATTTTTATCAAACTGTTTAATTTTAATTTTGGTTTAGAGGCGTTTTAATTTTTTTTATTATTATAAAATAAATATTTATACCTGGGCATGAGCCTGGTATGGCAGCCAAGAGAATACAAATAAATTGTAAAGTAAAATTGTATTTAAAAAAAATATGTATATATATAAAAAAGGATAGTTGATTCACTTGATAGTGCTGTCTTCCCGGACTTCTTCTAATATTTACTTCCACGTCTTATATATTATCATAACACTTCTTTCTTTGTTCATCAGCTCCACATGCCTAAAATATCTAAAAAATATTATTTTTGATTGGAACATTTTGTAGTAGGCATTTGGATAAACAGGTGCCTCCACAACCCATGGAGTTTCAATAAAAAATAATGTTTTGAATTTGACAGGTGTAAGATAAAATGGACTCTCCTGGCGTGAGAACTGAGAAAATAAGATTGAACGGGGGCTGGAGGGCTGGACGAATTACCATCAAAAGCTTTTTTTATTTTCAAACCAAAATTTATTGAAATTCGTACATTCATGCATCTTGGGGGGAGGTCACTCAATTTTTTGCACAATTGTTTGATCTGGTATTATTGGGCATTCAGAAATATTCAGAATTCTATTTGATAAATTACAAGTGCCTTCAGTATGCAGATTTTGGGAGGCGGGTATGGGCAGGGACGAATTATCCATTAGGCAGTTTAGGCAAATGCCTACAGATCCCACATCAGCTAGGGGCCCCGCGCTCCGAGAAATTAATTCTTCAGACACAAGGTAAATAGTTCAGAGATCTCAAAGAAAATCTAGATATAGTCAATGTTGATCCAAATCTGAATGCATTATAAATGCAAACTAACTTTTCTATTTCTTTTTTACATGAGCTCCACACAGGAGGCCCTGAGGAAAATAGTTTCCCTCAGGCCCTATGTCATCTTTGGGGATGCTGTAATACGGCCCTATATACTGCTATATATAGGGCCGTATTATCCATAAGGCAGCATAAGTTTAAAGAGTAAAGAAACCCCAAGACGTGCATTGCCTACGGGCCCCGACATGTTTAATCCGACCCTGGGTATGAGTACCGTCGTATGGGAACCGTTTATTGTATAACAAACACCCCTGCCATAGGTCATTCCAAGTGGTTCGCTACTTCTTCAGTTTGGTGAATTAGCAGGGCTGCCCAGGTTCATGGGGTTTGTCGAAGAACTGGCGGCGATTACATTAATCCACCTACTGCGTGGTGGGCCGGATCGGGAGACTGGTTGAGGGAGACCTAAAACCTAGACCTCACCAACCGGACTCTCTCGACCTATCGCTTTGCGCCGCGGTGAGAGGGATGGATTCGTACGTCCGTCACTCCAGGACATATTGACCCCCAGATTCATACTCACTCCTTATTCCTTTCCCTAAAAAAGACCCTCCACACAGCATCCCCGACGTACTGTGGGAGCCTCCCGTGTGGAGCTATTGTAAAAAAATACATTTTTTTCCTAATTAATATAATATTACGTCACAGCCAAATTACATGGTTTGAAATTTAATTATTATACGAAATTTTTATGAAATAATTAATGAACGATGAAATTTTTATTTCCAATGCTCATCTAATTAGGTAGTTAGGTACAAACAGTTACCTGGAAGGCATTTCAGATAAATACAGCTTTATAAGAAGGTTGGAGAATATATGATTTTAAACGCAGAGATACAATATTATAAACACTGCACATTATGTGATTTTATAGTTGCTATCTTATTTCTTGATCGACTCTTCGATTTGTCACAAAAATGGCGTTACACAAATTATTATTATTATTATACGTCTCAGGGATCTCATTCCAGAAGTATTCACTCTACTGCCAGCTTTTCTCTGACAATTCCATTCCTCACTGCTAAACATCAAATATAAAGTAGCAAATCGTTGCTTGAAAATCAATTTTTGGTAACCAGATCTGAATAATAAGGTACTTATCCAACTTACATTTTTCTATACCCTTCTACTCCCCACTAACTTTACCATTCACAACACACAAAATTTTTAAAAATATATATTTTAATCGGTATTACTTCTTTTTATTAGCGACAATATATTATAAAATATGTAAACATAAAAAATAGATGGTCTTGTGCTGAGGCAGACTAAAATTATTTCATTAGGGTTTCATTGACCCCTTTCTTAGACTTTAATTCTTGACTTCTACTCATTAAAATTTTCAATTAATTTAACATCTGAGGAAGGATGTTTTGTTACGCAATATATGAAGTTTCTTTGTCCGAATTGTAAATTTTTTTATGTATTTGGGGAGGCCATAACCCTACTAGCTACAGACGGTTGGGAATTCGCAAAAAAAAACAAATCTTACACAACTAGAAAATCGAGTTATCGAAATTCGAATGGACTACCATATTACAGCAATAAAGTAAAGTACAAAATACTAGAACATCGTTCTATACTATCACATATTTAAATAAATTGCTGCAATTTGTTTACCGATTGGGTGGGTGCATTGCACTCCTTCGCAAGCGTCTTATGCTCCGATTGACAGAGTAAATGTTAAATTACCTGTATGTTGGTACAATACCTACTCCTGGGCACTTCATTCTTTCTGTTATTACGTGCTGACAAAAATGTGAACGGATTTTCAAATAAAAACTATACATGAAACTGTATTTCGATGGTTCTGGATTAAAAATAAAATTTAATCTTTCGCAATTTTATTTAAAAGTTTATCTTAAATTATATCGCATCAATTAACAGAAAGACATTGCATGATCGAGTGAACAATGTTAAGAGTCAGAATAACAGAGGTGTGTGAATGAGTCGATGTATGAATATGAATGAATCTAGGAGTTTTTGCTAAATTAAACGGGCGGACGGCGTGTGTTTGATTTTTACACAAATCAAGGGAAATCATTAAAAAAAGGGGAAGGTCAATTTCGAAAAACTCTGCGTAAAGCCCGGGCAATGCCAGGAATCTAAGCTAGTCACCTATAAATATAGTTATATGGAGGGATACGCAATTGGCTTAGAATGACGCCTTTTATTGAATGTTTGAATATTATATTTTATTATTTAACTTCAGTTCATAGTACAATTTTTTTTAAATTTTAATTCGTGGAATTCAAACGATCACTAATTTGCACTGTTATTATATCAATAACTGAAATTTGAAATGCTGTAAAGGAAAAAAAATGTTAATCGTTCAGGAGAGCGAAAAGAAAGTTTTTTCTTTTAAAAAATCATATCTCATGTTTTCGTAAACCTATATTTATAATTTTTTATTATAAAATAATATTGAATAGATCTTTCAGAATGCTTAACAGTTTTTGCAAATTTCTTCAATAACAGAATTTCATTGATAATTTTTCTGAAAAAAATCCTCATAAAATAATCGCCACTTATTTTCTTAGTGTGACAATGCAGATCGAAAGAGAAAAAAAAACGGACATTTTTGGATTTCGTGCCCTGTAGAGTATAAAGTATTTCGAATTTCCTCTATCGATATGTTCACAGTATTGTCATAGATTTTATAAGTAAATATTGTAATGAGGATTTGTAATCGGTGATGATGACCTGAATAAATATATATATTACACTAATAATATTTTTTTTTCTATTTGATATTTTTTAATAATTTGCATGCATATCATGCAATAATGGGAATACCGTGTGTGTTGTACGAGTTTCACATAATATTGTACAGCCATGTCCGTGTAGGTGTGCTGTTAGCTGTTGTGATGAAACAAGAGAAAGCACGCCACTCTATTATGAATTTGCGATGATTTTAACTGTTCCACCAACCAACTACCAACGTACAGTGGCGTACCAACGCTTTTCATTCGATTTTTCCAGAGCTAACTAGTTCTTGTTATTTTTATTGATGATGTTTTTACATTGAAAATCTGATGAGTAGATAACTTAATCATTTCTATTCGAAAGGCCGAGAAAAAGCAATGAATCTGGCCCATTACATGAAAACGAGAATACAAATGAACTATACATTTTCGGTTGTGGTTTTAAATTTAAGACCCCGCACTCCAAATTTCTACCTACTCATAACATATTTCTCTTTTTTTTATTTTTTTTTTTTTTTTTATAGTTAATACCGCACAAGAGTCCCAGCTGCTCCCGTCTGGAGCCAGTGAGACTATGGCATCCCCAATCGGGGTATGTTGTGAGGCTGAAGGTAGTGGGGAGGGGAAGGAGATAGGGAAGAGGAAGGTGGGGAAGTACCTGGCTATTCAGATCTGGTCACTAAACACGGCTAAAGCCATTTTCAAGCAACGTTTCAATTCTGAATGGTGGTCTTACACCAGGGCGATACTGATAGTATCTTCCACTCTGGAACGTGCCGCAAATATACTACATATTATTTTAAATGAATAAATTGTGAAATAACACAAATATCAAATAAAATTTATTTGCGCACGCCGGGTTCGAACCCGCGACCTTCGGATTGTGAGTCCAGAGTCTTACCTCGGGACCACGGAGGCCGTCAAAGGCCGTTAAGGCCGTCTCTTGGGTGCCTTAAGCTGCCGCTTCCCAATTTCTACCGATTTCTTGCATATGTCCCTTGAACATTTGAAGTTTTTAAACTCTTAAAAAAATACATGTTATTTTTTAAGATAATATCTATACAATCTCCACGCCAAAACGCAAATTATATGAAATTCCCTCGGTAGACAAAATCGCAAAGTATGCTCCAAAAATTTTTATTTTCACGTCTGTCTCTATTATTTATAAGTTATTATGTATGAAAAAATTCACAGTGTTTCTTTGAATGTTGTTTTAGACAACTTCCACGAGATTTTTGCTCTATTCTAATTAAGTCGTGTTTTATTAAACATTTTCACAATTTTCGCTTCAATTTTATCGTTTGAAATATTAGCGCACTCTCTCCAACATTCGTAATTACATATATCTCCATCTTCTTCTTTTCGAGCCAGGATACGGTGCCTTAAGTTAAGTTTATAAAAAAAAATATGTTATTATTGAAGATAATATCTAAATATCTGTGGAGCCGAAACGGTAATTATGTGAAATTATAGAAAAGAATAGAAAATATATATAGAAAACAATCGCAAGGTATGCCTAGGAAATTATTAAAAACATATTTTTTTCTGTTATTTAACATGTTATAGATATGAAAAAATTTACTGTGTATCTTTAAATTCAACTTCAGAATTTTTCAAGTGTTTTTTGTTCTATTTTTAATGAGTTGTGTTTTATTAAATATTTCCACAATTTCTCTTCATATTATCGTTATTTAATATTGGCGCGCTTCCTCTAACATTTTTATTTTGTTACATATCTTCCCTTCTTCTTGATTTTGAACGCGTACTACCTGGCCTTAAGAACGTGTGTAAAAGGGTCACCAAACAACTAGGAATGAAACCAACTCAGAACCATCTCAGATAAGCAATTTAGAGTGATATAAAAATATATATTAAAAAAATTGGTTAAAAAGGTTACGTTAGGTTAGGGTTATCGGCTAATTTGAAATAATTTTTTTCGTAGCTTTTAATGACTTTTCAAGGAGGTGTTGAGTTGACTTTATTCTCAGTTGGCATGGAACCGTGTAAAAGACGTTCGATCTCTTGAATGAGTTCATTGCAACAGTGTGCCAAATACGAATAAAAAATTCCATTAAAATATCTGTAAGACAGACGCAGCATACTTCCGTAAGTACTCCCACGACTCACCCGTCATTATAAGGTTATTATTACATTATCAAATTATTAAATAAACATACAGAATACCATGAATCCAGTAAAATATAAAATATTTTATATTTAAAAAAAACGCTAAAGCCAAACAAAAATGGACTTAAAAAAAATTGAGAATAGTACAAAAGAAATAAAACTTACATGACTGTAGAATAACAAAACAGTAAAGCTCTTAAAACCATAGGAAATGTCTCGCAAACAAATGGCAAATCCCTCTTTGTCAATCCATTCAAGTCATGCAGCTTCCTGTTAATTTCGCATTCTCTCTGGTTCACGGCTAGTGGTCCCATCGTCTTCAAAGGACAAATTTCTGAAAGAGATCCGATAAAAAACGACGAAGTTTTTACGTTTGCCGATAAAAAAGAGCCAAAAAATCGCAAGGAATAATAATGCCATATGCTCGAATAGTCCTTTCGCGTTGTCACTGAATGGATTTCTCGTAAAGCATTTCCTTCCGCAGGATGTATTAAAAATCCCGCGAGCAGTGATATTGAAGGCGGTCAACATCTGTTTCCCGCTCTTGTTCCGTGCGAGGGATGCGTGAAGTGGAGGTTTTCGACTAGAAGGGATGGTAGCAAGGACTTTCAGGACGTAAAGACGTGGAATAAAAAAGTACACTTCAAAACAACCTGGACTAAAGGGTAAAAGGTTGTATCAACGATATACAAACTATCTTTCGTTCATGGGAGTTATCTTTGTTGTCGATGGATTTATCCTTCGTGGAGTGTAAATTTTCACGCCACTGCGACAAAACCAGGTTTTCCCATACTACGCGTTTTCTTCTCTACCGTTGAGGGTGAATTAGTACAACTAGTTGTCATACGTTGCATACATTTTAAGGGCGCTTTACAACGTTGTTTTAAAACCTTTTTTTTACATTAGCTCCATCTTAAGGAAAATAATTCCCCTCAGAACATCTTTGGAGATGGAGTGTGGAGGATCTTTTTAGGGATAAGAAGGAGAAGAAGTTGTGAGAAGGAAAAAGGTATGAGGGTTGAGAGGAATCTGGGGGTCAGTCCAGGAGTGACAGACGTATGAATCCATCCCACCCATTGCGGCAATGCAATTTTCCGAGAGTCCAGCTGGAGAGGTTAAAAGATCTCTCTCAGTCTCTCCCTATCCGACCTGCCTCATATATCTCCCTCACCATATATCATATATCTCCCTCACCGACCTGCAGTTGGTGAGCAGAGGCATCCGCCGCCAATATCTGGACAAACCCCATAAACCCGGGCAAACATAGCGAAGCCACCAAACATAGCGAACCACTTGAAGTGACCTATGACAGAGGTGTTAGTTATCCAATAAATAAACTTCATCACTTTTCAATCATCGAAATCTTCATCCAAAAATATTTTTACTTGGTCACTCTGGCACTGAAAGAAAAAATAATATACACAGAAGAAATAATAATTAAATGAATAAAGAAAGATAATTAATAATTATTAAATAAAGCAGAAATAATAAGTAAACAATTTTTGTTGTGACCACAATGCACAGATAATGAAAAATAGTTAATTTTACCAAAATAACGACAAATCCCACAACTAACTTCACTACAATAAAAACTTTGTTCGTTCTCGTCTTCCACCTCTAAGATGATTGTATTTAAATGCCCTTCAGATGATTTTATTAAAGTTCACTATGTCCGTAAGGGTCTGTAAGTCAAAAGGAATTGCGAATTTGCAGTGAAATTGAACCAAACCCCGATCTTCCCATGAAGTACCTTATAATATAAGTGTAACACATATTAACTTCCAATGAGGAAAAAAAGATAAGCTTAGTTAGTGTAAAATCTTTTACAGTAGCCCTTTACGTTAAGATTTTAATGTGTTTTGGAATGCCGTAAAAATAGTCAATAGGCTGTAATTAACACTCTATACTCTGGGATAGGTGGTAATGAAGAAAGATCGGACTTCGTTTGCTAGTTTTGAATTCGTCACACAGATAAAAACCGCTAAAATACAATTATTCGTGATCCGGCTCGAAGGACCAAACGTTTTTTTTTAAAGAAAGACAAACATTAAAGGAATTGGACGCGCGACGCCCGGATGGGACCCAAACGCGATGCCAACTCAGCCACTGACCGGTCTTATTATTGATAAAACCATGTCTAACCTAACCGCTGATCTATCAAAGGTAACTATCAAAGTATTAATAACCTTTACTGTCATTTATTACTACAAAAAATAGGTAGTACTTCAACCCCTTTTCTTTGACGAAGGAAGTCCATTCATCAATGTAAAGAAAGGAGTGTCTTTGAATGAAATCAGCATACGACATACGACGCATTCCTGTGTAATATACAGTGGAGGTGTACCTCGTAGTAAGGGATCGGCGGTGTTGTGTTCGAATGGTAATGAGATTTATGAATGAAATCATATTCGCGTATGACAAGTAGTTCCTTCGACGCATAATAATACAGTGTGGTTGCTCACTCAGTCGGTGAATTGATAATCTGCACGGTTCAGTTAAGAAACATGTCTTTTAATAACATGCGGGTATCTCCTTACAGATTTTTCTCTTGTCCGGATTATCTGATTATATTAGTTGATAATTGAATGTTCAACATATATGATTGATGGTTCAGGTAGCGATCGGTGGATAAGAAAAGTGTTATTTTGCTTGTTAAACGCTTATGAATTTGATGGTTGGTACTAGGAACGTCATTGCAATAATTTACTATAAAGTCCTCCTGATATTTCACTTTAGGTTTACGACGACAAATCGAAAGATAAGTATTACTGTCCATGAGGTCAAAAGCCCTAATATGCGCAAAAATATGTTGCAAGGAGGATCTTTTTGAAGGGAGGAAGAAGTGAACATTAGTCTTGAAGTGATTCATATTATAGGAGGAAGGACACATGTAGGTCGACAAATCTTTCCACAGCCGAGCGGTATTCAAGATCTAGTTGAAGAAACCGTCCGTTCTCATTTTACAAATAACATTGAGCGTGTATAAATTTTGGTCATTCGTTTGGCCAGTTTCCCAAATATGTAACAGAGCCGAAGGGATCAATGACGATAATTCCTTGTAGCATTTTCAATTGAATACATATAGAACAAGGACAGCATTTCCACTTGATGCCTGTGCTCTAAAGACTGCAATCTTCGTTTGTTAAGATAAGAGATTCCATCAAACGTACCACTCGTTTCTGCACAGAGTCGAGGGTTTTTTCAGGTATTTTGGGGCTGCCAAATTCAACCATGGGCGCAATTGCTTTTTGTACAGGGTCAGCAGTTGTGTAATATTAAAGTATCTGCGGATCCTGTACAGTATGCTGTAAAGTAGGCGATATTATTTTTAGATATATTCATGTGAAAAATGTTATGGCGTATTAAACAATGGGGATTGGGGACATTTATTTCAATACTGCTAAGACATAATATGGTAGATTTGCTTAATGGTTATAATTTTTGACGCATGTGTCGCCTTCATCGCGTTTTGAAGACATTTCTACCAAAAAATTTTTGTACATTGTTAATTCAAATATTTATAAAAAAAATTATTTGCATTATGAACAGTCTTTATACGTACATTTATATTCAACAGATTTAGGAATTTTTAATCATTGATCAAAGAAATACCGACATTAAAAATTTAAGACCAAAATAAATAAAAGTTTATTATGTTTAGTAAAAATAACATGGTTAACCTTGCTACCTCTTCTTCCTCTACTTTCCTACATATTTTCTTTCCAAGTACATTCCCAGCCCAGGTAACTTTACATTATGATGTTATACTATTAAAACGTTGCGAAAATCGATTTAATTTTATATCTGCCGATATTTTGTTTGCAACAAAAACTCAATTGGAACCCTAACCAAATTTATTTTCCGAAGCCGGTAAAAAATAAATAAAGCAATTATATACGTAAAGCAATTTTATAAAACCAGTTAATAATTTTTACACCATCTCGTCCGTATCCTTTTGTCATTAATTACACGGTGATCGTAAATGAGCTCTATTTCCTTAAGATTAAATAGACCTATCCTAATTGACGTCCCGGAAATAAATGTTTCCTTTTAAATTGGATCGTTTACTACGAAATAAACATTTCACTTTACATAATTACCTTTTCCCTTTATTTGAAAGTAAATGAAGAATGTGCTTGTTCCCAGTGGACAAGTTAAACATGGATTAACGAAACTGAAGAAACAAAGGGTATTTATGATTTAACATGTAAAACACGTCTTATGTAATGTATAAATTATGAACTGTTGACATTGTGAGAAACGACATATTTGTTTTGCCGAAACTTTGTTCATTGGTAAACTATTGCATCATATCATCATCTTTTTCTCAAAATTCAAAACGATTAAGTATTAAAAAAAGAAGATTTATTAAAAAATGATAAATAATAAATAAACGATAGTGAGATAAATGTTGGGAATGTGGCAATCTCTTTTTCCAACAATTTTCGGAAAACGTATTCATAATAAATTAAAAAAAAACACTTACAAGAACTCATTACTTTGTGAGACGTTGAAGATATTCCAAGAAATATTGGCTAATGTAAAGAAGTGACAAAATGTGAAATGTAATTTAAAAATAAATAAAGCAATAATACGTAAAGCAATTAAAAAAAAAATAATCTTAAAACGTGGCTAATATATAAATTCGCTAAAACTTTTATGATAATTCATAATTCCTTTTTTATGGTACTTTTTTTTTTATTTTTATTTTTTATATGAAATACCGCACAGGAGTCCCAACTGCTCCCGTCTGGAGCCAGTGAGACTATGGCATCCCCAATTGGGGTATGTTGTGAGGCTGAAGGTAGTGGGGAGGGGAAGGAGATAGGGAAGAGGAAGGTGAGGAAGTACCTGGCTATTCAGATCTGGTCACTAAACACGGCTAAAGCCATTTCAAGCAACGTTTCAATTCTGAATGGTGGTCTTACACCAGGGCGATACTGATAGTATCTTCCACTCTGGAACGTGCCGCAAATATACTATATATTATTTTAAATGAATAAATTGTGAAATAACACAAATTAATCAAATAAAATTTATTTGCGCACGCCGGGTTCGAACCCGCGACCTTCGGATTGTGAGTCGAGAGTCTTGCCTCGGGACCACGGAGGCCGTCAGGCCGGAGGACTTGAACTAACCCTTCCACAAATTGATGGCCTGTTTCTATAAGGAGATATCTCAAAAGTAACAGATTCCCTCCAAATGGCGTTTGACATTATTTTTAACATTTGTTTCATAACAATGCTGTAAAGTGCAGAGAATAAACTATAAAAATATAAACAAACAAAAAAACCATGTAATAATGACATATCTGCGATACTCTTATACGTATAGATATATCAAAAAATTCATATAATACATAATAAATTAATATTGTTTCAACTTATTTCCTACCAAACTAATGTTTGATAAGAACGTTTGAGCTGTTTTTTTATTGAAACAGGAGCAGTGCACAATAAATACAAAACGAAATAGCATTATTAAGTCAAAATCGACATCCCAGTAATAATAAATTGTAGTATTTCATAAAAAAATATATTAACAAGAAAGAAATAACCCTTTTTTATAGGATAGACTTAACCTAACCCACTCATTTAACAATCGAATAAGGACGAAATGCTGTTTTTTACCCTAGAAGTTGAAGAAGTTCACTAGATTAGAACGATTAACGACCGGAAGCTTGCCTTGTAAAAAGGTCACGATAGTCAGGGCATGAGGGCAAGATGACAGGGGGTCATTATTATATTCCGTAAGGTCTAGTTAATACGTCATACTTAGTAATTACAATTTTTGAAAGATTTTAATTAGAGAAGAGATACTCAGCTTTATAATTTCGAATGCAAAAGAGGTGAGATCGTAAAAGTGAAAAAAAAGGAATGAAGAGTTAAAAAAATCGAGAAAATGGGATTATAAGCTGAAGCTTCACATATGCACGTCTATAATAAAACCAACTGTTTGTTAATGACCTCTCCCGAGTCCCAATGATCACGAGCCAATAAGACTATGACACCTTAATTTTGGGGCATTTTGTGAGATATACATATAGTGGGGAGAGGATAACCTAGATCCTCTGATCTGGTAACTAAATATTTAAAGCTTTTTAAGCAACGATTCGATTCAACGACCACACCAGAGTGTCAACTGTCATGAGCCAATGGGTCTATGGCATCTTTAATTTTGGGGCACTCTGTGAGGTACACACGTAGTGGAGAAAGAGGTTAACCTAAATTTTCTGATATGGTCACTAAATACATGAAGCTAGTGACCTTTAAGCAACGATTTAATTCATCGATCACACCAGAGTCCCAACTGTCACGAGCCAATGGGACTACGGCATCCTTAATTTTAGGGAATTTGTGAGTTTTACATGTAGTGGGGAGAGATTAACCTAAATATACTGTTTTGGTCACTAAATATATAAACTAGCGACTTTAAAGCAACGATTTAATTATAGCTCATGTAAATTGATGCATTATTCATTTGTATTAATACATCAAGGCGTACGAAACGTTTATTGGTAACAGGAATGTGAGATAGGTACTAATATTAGGAATGACTTGCAATTTAAAATGCTTTGCGTTAACTATTGAATATTATCACGCATAAGTGCCTAACCTAACGGAACAGATAATGTAACAGGAACCCAGTTATCTCCGGAGAGCAGAATGATAGGAGATGAAGGCATTTATTTCCCCCGCAGAACATCTGCAACAGATGCATATGACCAGTTCTGTCATTGCCAAAAAAGGATTACTCAACAGCTCTCTGTAGGGCAATATCTGTACAGATTAGCGGCCCAAGGGAATACTATCAAGGCTATAGAAAAACCAAGAGACTTTGTAAAAAAATTAAGCTTCCCAAAAAATGCTCTCAACAAGGGTAGCAAGGCAGTAAAAATTTCAAGAAATACCTTTATCGATCATAAAAATAATTGCATATCACCTTTAGGAGCTATTGTAAAAAAATCAGGCCTGATCAAAAACGCACTTTTGTAAGATCATGAGTGTGTTTACAGATTACAAAAAAAGAAGATAAATGTGTCCTTACTGGAGTATCCTGGTCTGAGGCCACATTTTACATCGTTTTATTATGCTAGTAATTAATTATACGGCGCGCAGCGATTAAAATAGCCTAAATACTTTACCTAACAGCTTTATGATATGGTACGTAGTGACCTACCGAAGGTTCGGTTTAGGTTTCGGTTTCGGCAAGTTTCGGCAAAAAATCTACTTTCGGCATCAGTTTCGGTTTCGGCAGAAAATCTGCCGAACCTTCGGCAGCAGCGAATTCGTGGAAGTGTAGAAAAACTTCTTTTTTTAGCGTACAATATTAGACTTTTTAATTACGAATACTAAAGCTAATAATACTTTTTCGTTTTTTTTATTATTTAAGAACTGATTTTTAAATTAAGTACTTGATTGTCGTTCAATTTAATTACAGTAACCTTTTTTGTTACTATAATTATTACAGCGACGTTCGGATTAGCCTGGATACGGATTATCGAGGCTCTACTGTATATTTAATTTTCTATTAGTTTTTGCAACCCTTTCTGTTCTTTTCAGCAAATGAATAATTAATATTAAGTCAGCCTAAAATAGTCTTCGAAATTTCAGATAAGCTGCGCAAATTTCTCAAGGAAAGAGGTCGAAAAACTTCGCAATAAAATCCCAAGATTAATATTTTTTGAGTTCTATTCACCTTGACCATTACGACCCCTCGCCTTTCATCGTGAACAATAATACACAATATGGATTCTGCATCACGCATGCGCCGGGCTGCAACTTATAGTAATTATTTGTGGAATGCCAATGTGGCCTGTAAATATGTACAGGAAGGTACTGAGTGTACCATATTGACGTGTAGGTTTTGTAATATTGCATACATAGCACGGGGCACATCGGAACACAACACTGAACACATTTCCCGGTATGAACGCATAATAAAGATGACGTACGGACATTGTAAATAGAATAACGCCGGATATAGGATGTTTTGTATCAAAAATAAAATAGTTTTAATTTATAAAAATGGCTTAAAAATAACCCATCCTTCACATTTCTTACCCATTTTAATAGAATCACAGACATTCCCGGGTTACGAATAATGTAACTGTAATATATCATGTTAGTCTCTGATTTAGTTCCTAGATTACTTTGTTTATGGGATCTTCGGGTCACATGGTCTAATTGCCTAGTTGTGCCGAAGGTAACCGAAGGAAATGTGTGGAATCATTTTAGTTCAGATATGGTTCAGATTCAGAAGCTCTGCAGATCAAACCTAGCTTTCAGCCAGGAAGGACTTTGTCCTATGAAATATTATATATAAATAAATAATGACTCGTCAACAAACTGTGTTATATAACCTAAATCTTTTCAACAAGCATCCCATAGTACTGGAGAATACAGGTCCCAGTACTTACTAAATTACGTATGCCTCTGGAGAGAATATAGGAGACATTACAATATTACAAATTGTAAGCGTTGCTGTTTAATTATGGAACTAAGGAAATGTAACTAGATGAATTTATGAATTTATAAATTGACAGTAGAAAATAAAGTTAAATATTTAAAAATAGGACGAAACAACACTCAACAAGTATATCACTTGTTAACTTATTGCAAACCACCCTGTATAAAATTCAAGTGTCAGGCTGCATTTCCCAGTGAAAGGGTTGAGGAAAGATGTTGCGTACCTGGTACCTGCCAATGAAGGGTTGAATGAAGTCCCAGTTAGGTGAGTTGCAGCGTGCGTGGCACATTGCGTGGCACATTGCGTGGCACATTGCGTGGCATACTGCGTGGCATATTGCGTTTGTTTTGAAAAAAAGAACATCTGCATTCTACATTACATTCGAATGCAATGATTTTTGAGAGCATAGGGATTTTGAGTGACGTTATGTCTGTGAGTACATTTATATTATTTATGCATACTTATTCATGAATGTGTTTCATTTTAGACTTACTTGGATGCATGAAAACTTATACTTAAAATGGAAATTAAAGTTCAAATTATTACTAGGTTGTTGTGAACGTAGGGGAAATTTTGAAAATTTTCCAACACCCTTATATCATGTTCTTCAGTTATCCAAACTCTTGACACATCCTTTCTTCAGTTTTTGATTATCCTGACAAAAGCCCTCCGGTTCATTGAGTAGGTAAATGAAAATTTCAGTAATTTTTCGGAATCAATTTTTTTGAAGTGAAACTTCTTTAGCACCGTTGTGATTCGAAATACGATGAAACGGAAACGACACTAAAATGAGACAAAAACATACATCTTAAGGATTTAGATTGAGAGATAATGAGATAGAATGAAACCTTACCGCGTTGGCCGCTTTGATTGTGAGCGCACTTTTCAAGGCTCCTATTGGTTGAGATTAAGTTTATCATAGTCATATCGGTTATTGTGCCACCCACCTGTGCCAAAACATCACTGTTATTGTCAATTTTGTTCTCTTAGCATTGCTTTGTATTTACTATATATTCTTTGTTTCATATTATTTTATCAATATTTTGTAAGGACTGGTAACGAACACTATAGGATTACATTTAAGTTTATTAAAGTTAAACGCACTTGAAGCGAAATTATTATTATTATTTGTGCGGTGCTTCGTAGCCTCCCCACTCTTGTCTACTTTAGTTTCTTGAAGGTATCACTTCTACCGCGTGTGAATTGCACACTCTGATTTTTTTATCTAGTATGTATCGTAGCAGTGTCACCCCGGTGTAAGACCACATTTCAGAATTGAAGCAATTCTTGAAATAACTTGTCGTTTTTCGTGACCAGATCTGAATAGCCAGGCGCTTCCCTACCTTCATCTTTCTCATCACCTTCCCCTTCCCGCTACCTTCAACTTTACAACATACCCCGTTGGGTATACCACAGTCTCACTGGCTCCAGACGATTGGGAGCTGTTGGGACTCGTGTGCGGTTTCACAAATAAAAAATAAAAACCTATTAGGACGAAGTTGATAATATTAATAAATACCTGAACATTAGGTTAGATTCATTCGGATGTTTTTGTTGATATTTGGGTTTTTAAAATATTTAATTTACCTTAAAATACTTTATTGACTTCAGATATAATTATTACAGAAAACAAATATGATTTGATGTTATATTATGCCTTATGATGAATTTAGTTTTTAATGTTTTTTATATGTTATCTTTGAATATTTATAATATTGAATCTTTTTACGGGTGTCTTAAATTTGTGGAAATTGGAGCGTCACTATTTTCAAATCCTAAATTTTCAACATGTATTTGATAAGAAGTCTAAAGGCATTTGGAAACTTGGCAAGATATAGCGTAGGACGGTTGAAGTAAGGCTGGCAAAGGTGAAACGATCAAAGACCATTTGTTAAAAAAGGGTTGGAAAAGATGGCACCTGCCAAGAACGAAATGACCATCGAATTTACATTTTAACGAGAAGGGTTTTTTATATTGGACAAATAATAACGGTTGTCATGTGAATTAGGAAAAAAATTGACACCTTCATAAATTTTTAATACTGAAATTCAAATGTTTTTTTTCACATTAGCTCCACACAGGAGGCCCTGGGGAAAATAATTCTACTCAAGGTCTATGTCATCTTTGGGGATGCTGTGTGAGAAAAGAAAGGAGAGGAAGTTCTAGGAAGGAAAAGGGTATTAAGGGTGGGTAGGAATCTGGTCAGTGTGTCCAGGAGTAATGGACGTATGAATCAATCCCTCCCATTGGCAAGTAGGGATTGCAATCCCGCAGCTCATTCAGTCCCGCGGGATGATATGCGGGATTACTCAATCCCGCGCGGGATCACGCGGGATCCCGCATCTTTGAAATTATGTTATAAAATCAAATTGAAACTACAGAATTTTGTGTAAAAATCAAGTTTTATTAAATATCTCTTAGATTAAGCAACAGAAATTATTTATTTTCTATTAATTAAGTATAAGTAATTAGTAATCTGTTTTCTTAGATTCATCTTTAAATTTTTGGCATGGTATAATGGTTTTGTTTAATTTTACCCTTTCTCCTAACAACAGTTTTATATTTTTAATTCAGTCTTATTCATATAATCACTAATAATCAGATCACAACTTTCTGTTAGATGCTATTACTATGATATCAACATACGGTGATAACTTTTGAAAATACGTTCTTAAGAAGCAAATGGCATTTATTGTATCATCTCCGAGCCTGCTTCTGAGTGAACTGCAAATGTATCCTGATGCTGAAAACGCTCTCTCGGCTTCTACGCTAGTAGGCTGAACCGTCAGGATATATTCAGAGGCGAGCGTCAGGTACTCTCCTCTGATACCATCGGACTCAAAGAACGTCATTTCTTTCATCAAACTTTTGATTTGCGGGATCCGCGGATCCACGCTTTGAAGGTGCGGGATCCCGAAGATTAATAAAAGCAGCGGGATCCCGTTTTGCGGGATTGCAATCCCTATTGGCAAGGCGATGTTTCGAGAGACTATGGTTGGAGAAGTCAAAGGGACTTCCTCAACAATTCTCTCCCGATCCGGCCTGCCATTGAGCCGGTGTGCAGACGCATCTGCCGCAAAGACCCAGACCAAACCTCATCCCATAAATCCGGGCATCCCTGCTAAGTCACCAAACGTAGCGAACCACTTGGCGTGACCTAGGTAGAGTTTGGTTATCCAATGAATGGTTCCCGGGGCGGCGGTACCCATAACCGCCTCCCAAATTGCAAAATGTAATTTATAAACAAAAGGTAAGAAGATAAGTACGTTTTTTTGTAGGTTCCATGACAACTCAGAATCAACTCAACTCATACAACAACACCTAACCTAACGTAACCTATTAATCAATTACCCCGATACAGGTGAACCCAAGTGGGGTTAATATTTACATACGAAACATTGTTTTTTAATTGTGAAGAAGCAATAAATAATTAAAGAAAATTGTAGTTTTTTTAACAGTTTTTTCAAAGGAGGTTGAGAGTTGCATTCATTCCGAGTTGTCCGGCCACCGTTTTTGAACGGTCTACTTCAGAAATAACATATGTCGTTCTTATTCTTTCCCATTCTCAAATCTCAGTTCAAAGGTAATTTGCAGAAAGTCGTGTTTACTATATTCTCCAGCCCAAGGTACTTGTTTGGCTTCGGTTTTCACATTTTACTTTTTACGATGTTGGGCAAACTGAAAATAATTCATTATCAAAATCTTTTGAGTCACTCTGTAAAACATTAAAAATAATTGTTTGTTTGCGACCGTAAATACACAAAATGAATATAATAAATAGTTTCAATATAAAAACTCAATTCTTCCAAGAAAGGCATGCAAATACAGTATTGGATAGAATCACCGATAGAAAATGATATTTGTATGGCTTTGTTGAATGAATCCACTCAGAATTTTTTTGTTTCTGAACAAACTGCTTCCGGTTTTATATCATATTTTAATTTTAATGTTCTTATTTTGTCTTACTGTTTTAATTTGTTCTCTTATAATTGCTTTGAACATGAGGTATATTTTTAAGACATGTTATTTGCTCATTATTATATAAAGAGCACTGTAGGAGTAATTTTAAGAATATGACAACTGAAAACAATATTATCTTTTTAAGTTTAAGTAAAGCTCACTTGAAGTTAAATAGAACAAAATTGCACTTTATTTTTATTTTTTATATGAATACCGCACAAGAGTCCCTGTCTGGAGCCAGTGATACTATGGCACCCCCAATCGGGGTATGTAGCAGGGAGGGGAAGGAAATGGGGAAGAGGAAAGTTTGGAAAGTACCTGGCTATTCAGATCTGGTCAACAAACACGGTTAAAGCAATTTCAAGAAACGTTTCAATTCTGATTGGTGATCTTACACCTGGGCCTTACTGAGAGTATATTCCACTCTGATAACTAGTAATGCAAATTTTCATGTTTTTTACACTATATTTTGGAGTTTAAAAATATAAGCAAAATTATAAATGCATTCTAAATATTTATTTGTCTATGGTTTTTTAAGCAAAAAAAATATTCGATAATGAATAAGATGGAACAAAGGTATTATTATGTTCAAAACGCCGCAGCTTTCATTTTTTTTAAATGTAATGCATTTCACCAAAAATAACAGAAACTTTTCCCAAAAATAACGCTAAATTAAAAAATAACGAGATTTTCGCCAAACACCAAACAAGTTTTCAAAACTAATGCGAAATTTTAAGGTCCCTACATATTACATATATCATTAAAGCTACCATCTATCGAACGAGTTGCAAAGCTTCGTCTCCCCCCTCCCCTGCGCTAAAGGGGGGGTGGAGTGCAGGTGGCGTTCAACAGGTAGGTACCTACCTCCGCCAGGTGACAATTCCACATGGCTCGCAGTCACGATACGGAGACGAGCCCGTAAGAAAATAAAGAGAAAAGGGATTCTTCGATTAATTAACACATTGAAACCTGTCGACAGTTTCGACAAACAAATTAACACGATAACAGAGATTCCCTAAAACTAAAATACTGGAATGAATAAATACAAATTATCAATAATCGCCAATTCACTTTGTGACGTCATTTTTATTTATGAAAATAAATCTTTCACGCTATTAAAACCCTCAGGCAAATTTGTTCGCTTTTCCGGACAACTCATAGATATCGGCGTGTCTCCATTACTATCTGGTTAGAAAAATGATCTAAACGGTGTTAGAAAAAAAAAATAACAAAAATAACTTGTTAGCAAAATTAGAATGTACACATTCGTTTATGAAACCAAATTTTCCGATCGCAATTTGAAAAAATTTTTGAAACTTTGAATTTTTTTAATTAATTATTTCTATATGAAACGACATTAAATGAATTGACGACAATAAATGAATAGACGATAATAAAGTTTATAATTAATTTGCATAATAAAACATGTATGTGTTTTTATTGTTTTTCATTAGGGGCTATCCATAAATTACGTCACACGAATTTCATGATTTTTTGACCCCCCCCCCCCCCCCTGTCCCTGTCACACATTATCACATTTGTGAGACCCCTTCCCCCCACTGTGACGTCACACATTTTCAATTTTACCTTTAAGTTTTGCGTTTTAATAATTTAGATTTTTACATGTGACGTCACAGAGCCCCCAAATATTTTTAAGATTTTCGTTTACATTGAAGTATTGCGTTTTAATGAGCGTCAGAGCTGAGCCCCAGCCTAGGGCCAGCTTGCGGGACTCTAGGGGCAAACAAATTGAAGCGGAGCAAGGCTAGAACATAAGTTTATTTTGATTTATAAAATTTGAAAGCGTATTTAATCGCCTTTCAAAAACAGTTTTTAATTTTCGGATGTGTTCAAAAATATTCCAAGGATTTTATTGCAAAGCGTAAATTTTTTGACATAATAAATGATAAATGTCCACAAAAAAATTTTTTTAGACTAGTCGAAAACACATGGAAAAATGTAGGTAGGTAATCTATTTAAAATTTTGGCGAAAAAGTAAGATGCAGGTAATATCCCCACGAGCAGATTTGGGTGATCCAGGTGACGTGCGCAGAGCTGGATGCGCGCGCAATCACTCACTTCTTGACTGCAAACCGCGCATTATCAAATTGCGCAGTGAAAATGCTGGACGAGAGAGGAAAATGATTTGGCGGCACGGCCTGCAATTATTATTTCTGAAATAATTACACATTTAATATGCGGGATCCTATTTCGATTAAATTTCCTGTTGATTAAAGTTAAAATTATATTATTTATAAGTTATTATTATTTTTACAAAAAGAGGATGCAAATTCTGGTAAAGAGGAAGCATAAATTAATTATGATTAAGTTTTTAACGATTTTGTTAAGCTGTAAAGATTTTTCTTTACGTGCGATGGTTTAAAAGATAATGATTAAAAATACTTGGATTTACACTAAACTAGCTTTTACTCGCGGCTTCGCTCTCATGGTATTAGGGGGTAGTTACTGTAGCGCTTGCACTTATAAATTATCTCCCATCCCACCCCTAACCTCTCCCTCCCCCCTCCCCCCACCCCTCTCCCCTTTCCATACATTCATTCCCGGTACATTCAGTTTTCAAACAGCTGGCGTGCCACCTAAATTTCATAATGCCAGAGCTCACCAGTTGGAAAAAAAAGAATTTTCAATTTGGTGCATTCGTTCGGAAGATATGCGCGTTCAAACGTTTCGGAGATTCATTTTCATTTATATAGATGAAATAAAATTTCCCGCAAAAATATCAACATCGTTTCCACGGGAACGATTTGTTTTCTGATGTTAGCAATAACTCGCTTTTGTTAGCGACAGAAAACGTATAATAAATATAATATATTTATATTTATAATTTCATAACGCCAGAACTTACCATAATAGACAGCCTTTATTACTCGCGTATAATGTAGCTTACTATCGGTGAAAGAATTTTTAAAATCGGTTTATTGGTTTATCCGTGAAAGCCTTACAAAAAAACTAAGAAATTGTAAAAACTGCAATAAATTATACAAATGAATTTCTGATTATGGTGTATAGTTTAGTAATGTAGTTTCAACATCCTTTAATAGGTGTCGTTTGTATAGTTTGTTCGATGAAATTTTGTGGTATCTCAACAAAAGTCAGTTTATTTTAGAACAGTATCATCTATCGTCGTTCGTGCCTAATGTAATCATTGGGATTAATAAATACCTCACCGATGCAATTGTTTATCATATTTCAAGGCTCTGTATGAAGATTTTTTTTAAAGGAGAGTAAGAAGTGGACAACGGCATTAAAGAGATACGGCTTACGAGAGAAAAATCACACGAGCCATCGAATCATTCCATAATCGAATTATTGATTACGAGAGAGAGTAAAAATCCGGTTTCCATTCCGTTCACAAACTTTGCACGTAAATCCTTACACTGAATATTTTTTGATAATCAAATAAGCAGATACAACAATCGAAAAAAGCTTACATCATATTTCACAAGGAGCTCCACTAAAATTTGGATAAGAAATTTAAAAAAAAAAGATTCCCATCACTAACGTAACATAATAACCGAATTTCACCGATTTAATCGGCTGAAATCTTCGAGTTTCAGAAAGTCTCCGATAAGATCGGAAGTTAATGCGAAGTGCGTGCGTAATGGAGCACTCACTCGTGTCATTAATCAAAATGGCTAATGATTACGCCAGACTTGCGGGAACACACCACAATTACCTGACATCTGTCGAGATTCTCGGAAGCTACTGTGGTTTGATGCCCGCCGGCCAGAGAGCCATTTATCAAAGCTTGTTTTGAAGTACTTGTGAAGATTGAAATTATATTAATATGCACGCACATACGAAACATACGATTTTCTTGCATTTGAGGGTACGCGTAATAAGATTTTATGAAGTGGGATAAACACCCAAACATTTAATTTTGATTATACAGTAGATATTGTGTAAAAATATGCAGGTAAGAAGTATAAAAATCATGATTTCAGAGATTGCGTTTCATCAATCCATCATAACGTTTAAAAACAACATTTTAAAGGAAATTTTCATTTCATAATCTTTTCAACCACTTGAACAGTTTTTATGTGATAAGTGGGTACCTGCTTACTAGTCGATCTGTGAACAGGCGACCCGGCGTCCAAAAAGGACGAACATGTTTCTGATATTCACTTATTTAATAAATTAGAAAAGTATAATAAATTAGAAAAGTGAGGTTTATCTGGATCTTGCGGCGGACGACCTAGACATCCTGAATCCTTATTTCCTACCCGCCCCTCTTACCCTTTTCCTTCCCAGAACTTCCTCTCCTCACAGCATCCCCAAAGATGACATAGGCCCTGAGGGAATTTTTTTCTCAGGGCTTCCTGTGTGGAACTAATTAAAAAAAAACACATGTGCAGTTCACACTCGGTAGAAGTGAAACCTTCAATAAATTTAACTTCGAGAGAATGAGACGAATGCAGTGTATCAGGAGTAGAATAATTGTAGGGTTTATTTATTATAATATAATAACAAAATTTAAAAATTATTTTACATTTTATTCTAGAAAGCACCGCAGAAAGAGGAGGCCGATAGGCTACGAAGTATCGTAGAAGCTACCGATTAGTCTATCTCATTCTCTCGTAGGCTAAATCCTATAGATGTATACGTCTCTTTTAATTGTCGCTTGTTTCCGTTTCATCGAGTTTCAAATCACAACGATGCTGAAGTTTCACTTCCAAAAAAAAATCAAAACCAAAATTTCATCTGAAAACGTAAGGTTTGTAAGTAGATATTTAAATACGGTCTACTTAATTATAAATCTATATATTTTATGTAACATTTTGTCCAAAGAAACATTAAAGTCGCTTTGAATTTTTTTTTTTTTTTTTTTTAATTTCTTCAAAATGGCGCTCTAAAAACTGTTCAATTATTATCATCATTATTGAGTATATCTTACATTATGCAATATAGTTTTTTAAAAGCCTTCTAAGCCAGATGGCGTCAAACGAATAATAATAATTTTTTTTTTTTTTTTGTTATTGTTTTTGGGGTGTTATGCCGTGTTTCGCTACCTCCTTCTTTAGCCAACGTTTCGGACAGCGTTACAGTGTCCATCATCAGGGCAGATGAGTGAGGCCTCATAACACCCCAAAAACAATAACAAAAATACTTTTTGGCCGTGAAAACCTAAAAACATACCTGAATAATAATAATAATTTAAGCATTTATTTTGCAAACGTTTTATTTAAATAATATTTATTTTACATCCGACAAACGTATCAATGACACTACATGGGTCAACTAGGATCTTTTATCTGAGCAAATAGTAAACCGTATGTATATGGCATGAGGGTGAAAAATGTAGGCAGAATATAGCATTCTAACTGCTTGACCCGCTGTTCCAGATATCTGCTGTAAGAGTCTTTTCGTCCCGATTTATGGACCTAATTCGTGCACATTACACATTTGTTGGAAAAGTTGTTTTTTCGTTATTTATTTATTTAAGGAACATTAACAGTCTTAGTAATACAATAAACATAAGAGGATGATAAAAAAACAGACCAATTATTAATGTTCACAGATAGGTATTTAGAAACAAGACTAACTGAATATAAACTAGAATATTTAAAATATAATAAGAGTACAAATGTGAATTCAACAAATGGTAAACTAATACACAACATTAAAATAAGTGTGATTATAACTGAAATAGACTGCAAAATAGGGATTTGGGTTGGGAAGGGTAAGGGGAGGAGAGGGATAAGGGAAAGTTGCCAAGTAATATAAAAATATTACTAAGTTTTTAGGAGACGGGTATGGGTAACGCTACTCCAGAAATAATTTATTGTATAACCAAGAACCCTGCCATAGGTCACCCCAAGTGGTTCGCTACGTTTGGTGACTTAGCAGGGGCGCCCGGGTTCATTGGGTGAGGTTTGTCCGGATCTTGGCGGTGGATGAATTTGCCGCCAGCTGTGTGGCAGGCTGGAACGGGAGAGACTGGTTGAGGGAGAGCTGTTGATCTCTTACCCAGGACTCACGGAACATCGCATTGCACCGCGATGGGAGGGATGGATTCAAACGTCTGTCACTCCTGGAGACATTTACACCCAGTTTCCTACCCACCCCTCATACTTGGTCCCTTCCCAGAACTTCCTCTTCTTCCTTTCTTCAAAGACCCTCCACGCAGTATCCCAAAAGGTGACATAGGTCCTGAAGGAAATTATTTTAGTTACATAAAATAAATAATTACTAGCAACCATCCATATATCAAAAAGTAAGAGTATGTAGGTACATAATTATCAGAAACTAAGTAAAATGATTCAACGCGCATTAAATCGCGTAATATCATTCATGATTTGAGATCTTCATGGTCAAAAGTATTATCGTGTTTCATTTTTGGGGTATTATGCCGTGTTCCGCTCCTCCTTCATTAGGGCATCACATCCGCCCTGATGACTACACGACATCGCACTGTAACGCTATCCAAAACGTTGGCTAAGAAAGGAGAAAGCCATAAAGTGGCATAATACCCCAAAAATAAATCACCGCAGTATAGTAGTATAATATACTAAGGCGTCGTTAATTAATCACACTTATAATTTTTCACGTTTAATGTACTTAATTTTATTTACAAAAAAACAATGTGAGTACTGAAAGCAGAAGGGTCGGGGAGGAGATGAGGAAGAGGAAGGCGGGGATGGTGGCTATTCGGATCCGGTCAGGAAACATGGCATTTTTTAAATTTTTATTTTATTAATTCATTGACAAAGTTTGGACATGGTGTAGGTATAAAATATATTACGAGCATAAGCATAATTTAAAAAAAATCATAGTCCTCCTCACTAGAGTTTCCTGTTCTGAAGTGGCATGTAGTTTTTATACTTTTGTATTTAGTTTCAGGTTGCTTTTACAGCGTCTTCATAATGTTTGTAAGTTGATTATCAGTTTGTTCTCTCAGCCAAGTTTTTATCTTTGTTTTAAATGTGTTCTTTCGGTCATTTTTTGTTTGATTTGGTAAAGCGTTGCATAGTTTCGAAGCTTAGCATTTAATATTTCTCTGTCCAAGGTATGTGTTCAAACTGGGAGTAAACAGTATATTTTGACTTGCAGCGCTTTTGGGCAGTGCAATAGTATTTTGATATGTTATTTTGTTGTTTAAATAAAATATTTTTTTGAATAAAGTTTCCGTTTCAAGTAACATTTTATTTCTGAATTGAGGTCTTTCTCCGGGGTAAATCATTTTTCTCTCTAGCAAATTAATAGTCATGACTTTAAGGTTGAACCCTAATAATTTTTGTTTGCTCAAAACTCATATTTTAATCATTTCCTGCAAATTCGTAACTATAATAACTTTTTTTACTCCAACAGACCCCTGGGGATGTAAGTTCTTTATATTTAAAATTAATAAAAAACAATACTTTACCATTAATATATTTTACGTACAACTATTTTAAAACTTTATAACCAGTTTTTCAACTATAAAGTTAGCGGTAAGCACCAGATTTTATTTTTCTAGACAATGAATTAATAAATTCAGAAAGTATTCATTTAGGAACATCTTAAATATTTGTAACACGTTCTTCAGAATTAATTAAAATGATCGCGTCGGAAAGGTCGAATCTCCAGGCCTGTTAGGGCGAATTCGACCGTACGTTCGTCTAATACGCCGTGCTGCGGGCGTTTATTTGTTTACACGCTTTCTTCACTCGTTAAGATTCCCACATCATTTGTCTTCTTCTTCTTTTCTTTGATAGGGCAAATTCGGCAGTAGGTCCATCTAATACTCGGGTCGCGAGTCACAATTTGTATACAGGGCTTCTTTACTTACGTTAAGATTCTGAATATATTTTAGGGTATATTGTGGTCTTAAATACAATAACTGGGAATTTAATTTGATGCAGAGGCAGATGCAGATAGCGCACTAAATCAATAAGGTCATTCGAAATGTCCTCAAAGGAAAGTTCTGTGAGGACAACAACAGAGCGTGCTCAAACATATCGCTAAATTTTATTTACAAAGAGCTTCTTATCTTGGTTTGGCGCGTGCATACTGTCCTATTGAGTACAATGAGGCATCAAAGAATCCAGCACATCTGCCAGTTTTTTATCTACCGAAATTCATCTATTTGTACAAAAAATTGCTTGATTTCCTGATAACTGTGATAACGTTAAAAAAAACATCGGCTGTCCATTCAAAATAAAGAGAGGCGCATGACGCGTTTGTAAAATATTTTACTTCAAAACAAACATTTTGTTTTGGTAACTTTATTGAGCCAACATTTCACACCGTAAAAAACGTTAACTCAATGAAGATCATTTCAGAGAGCCTTTTGGTGTCCATCGTATCTCCTCTGAGGATGGACGTTGCAAGGCAGTCCAAAACTTTTGCTCAAGAAGGAAGAAATACACAACCCAAAAATCAAACAAAATTGTACTTAATTGTTTACACCCCTTTATTTTGATACATAATCAACTTTTTTTTTCGGTGATGTCCACTTCTTTTGAAATAAGTGTATTTACAGAATTGTATAGTTATTACTGAAACATGTTGATTGTTTGTCAAAATAAATTAATGTAAACAAATTAATTTGTCTTTAAATTAAATAAATCAAAAAAGTAAAAACCTTTTAGAATAAACTTTCTTCGAAAAATCAACATTTTCCTATTGGCAGCGTACCATACCATCTTTCAATGAGAGCTTGTAAAATTATTAGTTAATAAAAAATGTATAGGCATATCCATAAAAAAAACCTTGACACCTTTAAAAAGGGTAGATAACAAAATAGGTAGGTACTTAATATTATTTATATAATAACAAAGGTCGATAACTTTGATAGCGATAAGAAGTTACAACGAAACTCTTATTGATGAAACTTACCAACACGATAAGAAGTTACGTGAAATGGGTTAAATCCTAAAAGCATAACAAAGAAAATATCAAAATCCGCTCTCACCCTTACCTACATCAAAGATGCAGAGATAAAAATAAGTTCATATTAGAAAGACTTTTACTAGTAGGTTACATACTAAATAAAAGGTATTTTTAATACACATGTAAATTGTAAAGGTGAGGTTACGATAGGTAAGAATGTTAGAAGAACACACTCTTACGCTAACCCTTTCTTAAATAAGAAATAATAAGATGGTCTCAGAATTGAAAAACTTCAATAAATTAGATGCATTTATAAAACACAAATATAAAATGTAAAGGTTAGAAAAACAACGGACATTACAAGTAAACACGATGTCTAGTAAGTTAAGTCTGAGGGGGAAACAATACGGAATATACGAAAGTAGTTGGTAATCAATTGACCGTGTCTAATGGCCAGGGGTCATTAAGTATTAACTTTAACAATCCTTGTAACAGGAACTGGACGTTAGTTGAAGTCAAATACCTTATACCAATGTCAATCTCCAGACACTGAACTTAGGCCGTTAAATAGGACTAGACACACCTTTCCATATTGTTTAGGGACAATAAATTGTTGCTCCAAATTTCTGTATCGTAATTGTTGGAATAAGAATAAGTGCGTTACTGTTTTTGATTAAAACGAAGCATTTGTATGTAACAAACTAACTTTTAACGAGAGATCTAACTTTCGTATCGCGGAGATGTTGCTTCGATTATTATTGGCTGAAGATAGTGTATGATCATACGTTCGTTACCAATAACCAATCCACATTATTACCCCCTCCTCGGTGATAGTTCCTAGCCAATCTAGAATACGAATAAACGCGGGGACACGAGGAATAATAATGAAGATAGTGTATAATCGTATGATCATTACCAGTAACCAATCCACACTCTTACCCCCTCCTTGATAGTTCCTAGCAAATCTAGAATACAAATAAACGTGGGGCCACGAGGAATAATAATGAAGGTAGTGTGTAGTCATCTGTTTATTATCAGTAACCAATCCACACTCCTTACTCCTCCACGGTGATAGTTCCTAGCATATCTAGAATCAAAATAAGTGCGGAGACACGAGGAACAGCGAGGCGAGGAGAGCTCACCTACTACATTCTCGCATCTGCCCTCTCTCGAGTGACCCTGTCAAAACTGCAGGGCAAGAAAGAGAGAAAACTTCCTTTGTTTTGTTTAAAATAATTATCATACTGAGCGGATAACGCAGAGAAATTACCCCATCACGAAACTAATAGATAATTGTATTTAATTATCAAAACAATATTTCTTCCTGTGGCGCAAAATCCATCAAGATTATAATCCGAGGTATTCGGAATGATCCCCAGAATTTTTTGGTCGGAAAAAACACTCACGGTGGGAACATCTATCAATCATATCGACTTTATTCGTAAATTTCCCAACACGAATTCCTCTTGTTCAATGTGGGCTCTCGGCTGTTGCTAGTCTCACTAAGCACCATTAAGACATCTTTATTAACTATGACTGCAATAAATTGCAGGCCTACCGGGTGGTGTAAATAAAAGTATATTTATATAGGTATTAAGAAGCGGGTCTGAGAAACTTCGTTAATTTTTTATGTGAATACCACACAAGAGTCCCAGCTGCTCCCAATCGCTTGGAGCCAGTGAGAATATGGTATCCCCGATTGGGTATGTTGTGAGGATAAAGACAGTGGCGAGGGGAAAGAGATGAAGGTGGGGAAGTACCTGGTGTTCAGATCTGGCCACCAAACACGGCTAAAGCTATTTTAAGCAACGTTTCAATTCTGAATGATGGTCTTACACCAGGGCGTACTAAAAATATCTTCCAATCTGGAACATGTCGCAGATATACCTCATATTATTTTAAATGATTAAATTGTGAAATAATACAATTCAATCAAATGAAAAATATGATTTTTAACTTCATGAGTAAAACCTCAAATTTTAATTTAATTAAACGAAGATAATATTAGCAAACCTCAATCGAAAATCTGTTGGTAGAGCTGCGGCCCGAAAAGCCGAAGGTCCTAGGTTCGTGTCCCAGAGGTGCGAATATCTTTTTCTGATTTTTCTGTTTTCAGATTTCCGATTGAGTTTCGCTAAAATTGCCTTCATTTACTAAACAAAATTTTCTTGCGCAAGCCGGGATTTGAACACTTGATTTTCGAGATCCTTAGATAGTGATCTTCAAGAGCCTTGCCCCTCGACCACGGAGGCCGTTAAATGCTTCGATTAATGTTACGATCTTTCTCAATAATTTTGTGTGACTGTTGTTCGCAATGCTGATTGTATTGAAATGTCATCAGCGAACGATACAAACGCGATTTTCATCAATATGAGAAGAGCAAATACATTGTTTTTGATATGTTACTTTATTCTGCGTTGCTCTTTAAATTGTCTCTACCAATGGTAAATTTTAATTATAAATAACAGTTTCTTTGTCGTTATTACAAAGCTTTATAAAATTTTTCAGCTATTTCAGAAAATCATACTAATTGAACTAATGTTGAGGGACTTCAGAAGAACCCAAATGTATTACTAACACATGCAGAATTAAAAAAAAAAAAAAAAAAAAAACAAACAAACAAAAGAGTATCTATTAAAAATTGTTCCATGCCAACTGAGAATAAAGTCAACTCAACGCCTCTTTGAAAAGTCATTAAAAACCATGAAAAAAATAATTTTAAAATAGCCCATAACCTAACCTATTTAACAAATTTTTTTTATCACTCTTAATGAATTTTCTGGGGTGGTTCTGAGTTAATTTTATTCTGAGTTGTCCGGTCACCATTAAAAATATATTCAAAAAAGTATAGTAATAAGTTAGTGTGGCAAAAGGAAGAAAGATTAGGCAAAGGGAGAGATACGGGTTGTGTTAAGAATTGTAAAAATTCGGATTTTACGGAATGTTTAATTTAAAATGTATCATTTTAATAAATAACCTTGATTCTTATTTATATCTTTGTCGTGTATGTATGTATGTATGTATGTATGTATGTCGTATGTATGTATGTATGTCATGTATGTATGTATGTATGTCGTATGTATGTATGTATGTCGTATTTTTATATCTTATTTATATTTTAAGAATATAATACTTAAGGAGGTATTCTAGTCTAGAAGCCCGAATTTCTAGCGTTTTTTTATGGTCCATAAAAAAAACCGTTAATATTTTAAGTAAACTTTTTTTTATAATTTGTTTATTTATATTTTAAAAATTTACAAAAAAATTATAGATATATATATATTTCACGAAGTTACACGCTGTTAGTATAGGTGGAAAAAAGAGTGTGTCCATCTTGTCACGATTTCCACCCTTCTGTTCATCTGAAAAATAAAAAAAATGTAGATTCTTTATCAGTCCAAATGTCGTTATAGTAGTAACCAAGAAAAATGAAGAAAAAAAAATTCTCGAAAATGGCGGCTACTCAAAAAACACTTTATGTTTTTCAGTTATTTTATACTTTTCTGAATTTTAAAAAGAGTACAAATTGAATTTTTTTTTAATTTTTGTTGGTTCCTACCATAATTTATATATAAAGGTAATTCATGCCAAATTTCATAACCGTCTCGAAAAAAGTAAGTTCGAGAAAAAGGCGTTTAAAGTTTTGTTCTATTTAGATTCCGTCTATTGCCACGACACTAAAATGGCTATAACTTTAAAAATAATTCGAATTTTTAAAAATCCTTTTAAGCAGATATTTTTGAATATCTAAACTTTCGAAAAACCATTTTTTTCTAGACTATACCCCCCTTTTTTTAGACGATACCCCTTATCCCTTCCACATTTTTTTCAATTTTAAAAAATATTATTTCATATCCTTTTTTTTGCATTTTTTTTCAATTTGTGCCATTTAACGTCAAAATTTCGCTCGCAAGCTACAAATAATATCATCTGCAGATGTTTACTGCTATCAATACCTTAAGTCACGCCTTAGAAATAAGTTAAATAATTTAAACATTACCCATAGATACATGTCTTAAGAAAGGAGGTATGTAGTTAGGTACCTACACAATATAATGTATATTAAACACTGTGTGATTCACCTAGCACAAATCCCATAAACGTCTAAAGTTGCAACACGTGATCCGCCGAATGGTTACGTTGCCCACTAAATATGGTAACCCATTAAACAAGTATTCATCTCCGTTCTCATGATTCTGTAGGCGAAGATTATTCTCGGGTGAGGACTTATTATCAGGTCTATTGTTGCATTCATTAATCAAAATATAGGCATTAGCAGAATACACTCATCAAAAGTGAAAGGACGAAATAATAATGGTCATTATTCGGACAGCGGAGCTGAGAATGATTGGGAGAAATCAGAAGATCAGACAGATTGTGTGGTATATGGTTATTTTCCTCGCGAGCACTTAGCGTTACGTACTAGGGATTTAATTACAATGTCTGCTCATCAATAAACTATTATGACGATTGTAATGTTAATAATATAACAAACGAGTGAGTACTAAATTTGTCTTAGAATAGTTATAGGATTTTGTAATATTATTTAACACTCTGTAAAGCCCTCTAAGGAAACTTTAGAACTGCATCTGTTTAATAAGGTTGTAATTTATATTTGGTTGGACGCCTACTTGTATTCTAATACCTCATGTATCTTTTGTATTCAGCTATTTTCCAAATCGAAATGATAAACAAAATAACCTCAAAAGAGTGTACTATTCAATTGTTCAATTTATATTACAATACGGTATTACAGGATGGGGAGGAACATATGATGTTATTTTAAACCCTCTGAAAATAGTTCAAAGATTGATAATTAAGTTTATCTTGAAAAAACCATCTACATTCTCTCCTGAAAAAATCTTTTCAATATTTAAAATATCTACAATAGACAATATATATAAAAAATATGCAATACTGCAAACTTTTAAATAAATACAGCTAAAAAAATTACAATCCAATATATCAGCAAGATTTAAAAACAAAATCAAAATCCCAAAATTTAATACCAAGCTCATCCGAAATACCTATCTGTCTCTAATAATTTTTTTTGGATGATTTCTATAGCGCCATTTTTGTGAGAAAATCACCTCAAGGGCGCTAGGTATATTATTTCAACAATCTCCCTTTAAAACTAAAAATGATCGAAAATAAACATAAATTCCAAATTAAATTGAAAAATTACCTGAAACAACTGTAAGAGTCCATTTCTATTATTAATATTTCATTTAAATCTTGAATTGAAATCTATTTACTGATATATCTTGAGTTTTTCTTACATATTTTTTGTTATTAGTTGCAATATTATTATTTACTTACTCAATGATAACATATACTTGAGCTTGAATTTGACTTTTCAAAGGAGGTGTCGAGTTGATTTCATTCTGGTGTTAAGTTGACCGGCCACAACTGTAATGCTATTCGAAATGTTGGCTAAAGAAGGAGATAGCGCCAAATGGCATAATTACTCAAAAATTAATCACGATATTGCTAAAGCCGGTTTAACTAAGACGACTCCGATATTGGGTTACTTTTTTAAAAATATTTAAAAAATGTGTCCAGGTTTTTTTAAGACCAGATCGTTTATAAGCAAATATTTACAGAAATTGATTAAACATATTTTGCCTCTTTCGCCTTTTTATAAAGAATATAGTAAATAAGTACAGGACGTTTCAATAATGTGGAAGACTAGCTGCCGCAGGTTTAAACAAAACTGAGCTACAGCAAAACATATTTAGGTACTCGAGTATTGATAATGCTAAATGGTATTTATTATACAACTGTTTAGATTGCTACAGTTTGATAATACGAGATTTATTACTTTTATCTCATTTGGGTGCATCAGGCATCGGGCATCGGCCCAAGTGTGGAGAAAGCGTGACATTAAACACGGAACATAGATCGTTACTTTAGTTCGGCCGTATTGAAATTGTGGTGGTAATTGAATGGTGGGTTATCGTTCAAAGATGCATCGATAATTGAAATTGTACGTTGGTACAAATATACGAATGATTTACAGAGTTCGTTTATAATAGGTATTATAGGTATCAGTAGAGTCTAAAAATAAATAGAGTATAGTAGTATAGATGTACAAGACAGAAATGTGATAGGTCTACGTCTTCATAATCTAGAACGTCTTGAAAAAAAGATTAAAAACAATCAAAATCAAATAAATAAACAATTAGATTTGTTAAAAAGCCCCATTTTTAACGTATTTCCTTGCCCATACCCAATTTTAGCAACAATCTCTTTCATACCTTCCCCTTGCCCCCCACAAAAGTTGATGTTCTCTCTCCCTCTTCCATTTTAATACTCTGTAATTTATTTAATATGTTTTATACACCACTGATGAAGATTCAGGTTGAATAGAAATTAGTTGGTTGTAGATATACGATAAAGTGGTATTAAAACAAAGTTATTTTATTGTTATTATTATCTGAAAGTAGAGTTTATAACGGTGTACTTATATTATATTTAATTATTAATCTTAAAATAGTTCCAATTCATGTGGTATATAATCATTCCTGCATATTTTTTTACATTTTCATTCACATATTTCTACTTTATGAATAATAGTAGTTTTTATAATTATTTTTTATTTTTATGTAAATGTTCTCCCGTCTGGAGCCAGTGAAGCTAAGGCATCTCCAATTAGGGGACGTTGGGAGGCTGAAGGTAATGGGATAGGGAAAGATATGGGAAAGAGCTAATAACACAAATAAATCGAATAAAATTTACTTGCGCCCGCCGGGATTCGAACTTGCGAACTTCGAATTGAAATCTGCGTGCGTATTTTTTTTAATTACCTGCACCAGCTTAAATTTACGAATGTCGAATGGCTTGAAAATGTGTAAGTATTCTAACAAAAACCCTAATATATTCTAAAAGAACATAAGTGAAAGATCACCATTTAGAACCGAAATATTGCATTAGCCGTGATTGTTGACCAGACCTGAATAGCCACCTCATATTCCCCCATCTACTTCCCCTCCTCATGCCGTTCAGCCTCACAACACACCTCAATTTCGGGATGCAATAGTCTCATTGGATTCGGTTAGCAGTGAGCAGTTGGTAAACCTGCAAAGTAAAATTGATATTATGTAACTGCGAGCTGAAAGTCCAGGCAGATAAGCTATGTGAATTTCACCTTTCGATAATTTCTTCTGCGTCGTTTAATTAGTTAATGTTTTTTTAATAAAAAATGAATACCTACAGATGTTAAAATTATAAATACTCTTAAAATATTGACAAAATACGGAAGAAGAAAGCAGCTTTTTTTTAATTTGGCGTAACAGAAGTTAGAAGAAAACAAATTATCTACCAGATGTGGTTTAACCTCACTAGAAGTATACAGTGTAATTATGATGGTTCCACACATTCCGTGTTTAATAAGGAGCAAATGATATGTTTTTATGTAGAAGATCACAATAATCTCACGTCGAGTCTCGGTGAAGAAACCACCAATTAAAACCAGATTTTTACGCTCTCATAATTAACATCTTCATAAACACTAACCGTGGATTCCGTGAGCTTCTTCTCACCTCCAATTCTCGGAACTATTTTCCCAAAGCCACCCGCTGACATTAGTGACCCACCGCATGGGACAAACAAACTCAAAAGCCAAAACAACTCATCAAAAAGCGCCAATCTGATAAATGCATCAAAAAGCTCAACGAATTCGTGTTACGCCCCTTTTGAAGAAAACAAATCAACTTTAAATGCAATTTAAGTATCACTAAGGCACTGAACAAAAATCTACTCTCAACGCATTAAACATCATCGAATCTTGGGCCGATTAATTCACACTTTCTTCTTTGGTGTCTTTTTATCACCTTCTGATATTTTCTTCTTAACAACGATCCACAATACCTTAAGTATTCTGTATAGTATTTACACCATTAGTAACAATATTAGTCTTGTTTGTACGATTGTTTTATTGCGTTTTTTGACTGATTTGGCTCTTTTGTTGTGCGGCGTCTTTGCTTTACCCTTTCTCTTTGTTGTTCATAGTAACGTGTTGTTTGTTCGTGTTTAATTAGAGCCCCTTCGCTACCTCGCGTGTTCCTTTTTCAATTAGTTGTCCATTGTTAGGCGTGATCCCACAATTAGTTTTGCCTAATGCAAACTGGTCTTAGAGACTTAATGAACCGCAAATGTGGCGGTTGTTTCTCTCATTGTGGTGATTTGTGTTTTAGCGCCTCTTCTGGAGTAAGACAGGCCAATATACAATGGTCTCCTGTAGTTTTGTTAGGGTCACTTGCAGCGGAGAACGTGAGAGTTTTGAATTGAGCAGTGCTAACATTGATGCAATAGCATATTAAGGCCACATTCCTTCTCAAAAGATGAGTTAGCTGTAATAGCGATTAGTTTTAATGTGGTCCTTTGTAGAAGGTCTGTAACCTCAGCGTAATTACTTTTAGTGTGGAATTCTTTCTAAGAAGATGCAGCAACTACCTTTTTTCTTTCTTTATGTGGACACCTCATAAGAACACCCATGTTCGAAGTGTAAAGACAACTTAACTACTCGTAAATCGCCACCCGCCTGGGTAACGTGGGTAGGTCGAGAAGGAAAAACAGATGCCGATAACTCGTTCTGCATACGAACCGACTTACACAAAAACGAGTCGAAGAAGCTACCCGTTCTCATAAATCCAACATCAATTTTGAACGTATATTCCTATTATATCTATCGAGTTTCACGCACGTGCATCAGAGCACAGGCGATCAATGGTGCAAGCTACACAGAGTAGGCTCCATTGAAACACCTTTAGAATAGACGCAGCATGCCTACATCACATTTGTGCATTAGAGATAGTATCCGGTTGTTAACAACGGATTGTCAATCGGGCGGATCGCCCTCTTTGTACAGAATCAAAAAGGTGTAGGTATCAAATATGAACAAAAGAAAGATGAATATGTGAAACAAGATCTCCAGAGTTGCAGATTCTTTCAGCATTGTATTATTGAGAAACCACCATTAAGAATTGAAAAGACTTCAACTATGATTAGTGAGCAGGTCTAAATAAACCAATACGTACATTCTTTAAAACTCTCCTCTACCTACTTCAATCAGCCTGGTATAACCCCTCAAAATAGATAAAAAAGACCCAGGTTACGGGCAGTCGGATTTGGTTGGGCACCATATAAAAAAAAAATTGTTGCAAAAGCCATTTCATTATGTTTCCAGATATGTACGGTTATTATTGCGGTGAAATTTATAAATTACTAGCGAGTTCCCGGCATGTGTTGCAATACCACTTAAAAAATAAATTGTTTCTCCCTGCGTGTCCTTTCCCATTCGTCCCGTTCCTCTTCCGCCTCACCTTCCCCTCCCATGTCTCCTTCCCCTCCCATGTGCCTTTTCCCTAATGCGTTCGCCGTCCACCTTCCCCGCCTTTTCTCTCCCCTCTCCCGCTCTCCCATCTCGCTAACCCCCCTCTCGCATTCCCCTCCCACCTCCCGCATTCCATGTGTTCAGTCCCGGTACATTCAATTTTATTTATATAGATTTTGGAATGCATTCGAAACTGATTTAAGTATTGAAAGTGGTCGTCATAGGGTTGAATACTATTATTATAATAACGAACTTGCACGACGCTCTCATAGCCTGTACCATCAATATTATGCTCGTTGGTTGCGATGAAATTGATGAGGTGATTTTTCAGTAGAACTGAGCTTTTATTATTGTGGTCCAATTATGTATACTAGTTGGCCATAAACTCGAATAAAGCATGCAAAATAATATTATTTTAATTATCGATACTATACTTTATGACATTTTTAATTGCTGCTTATTTCCCGAACGCTATTATAGCGGTGTTATCTAATTCACGCATCGGGGAGCTGGTGAACATTTATCCCAATATTTAACGAATTTTCATAAGAACTCCAAGTCCTGAATTGTACCTATGTGTGGTAAAACTATGAGTTACATCAGATGCCGACCAAGGATGATGTGATAATAGTGCTCTGCCAAACTAAGCGTAATTAATAACATTAAGAAAAGGACGCATGTAAGGTTTAGACGTGTATGAAGAATGACTGTTAATGGAGCATTAACACTTAGGCTTCGACCATATTCTGCCAGTAGGTCAGAATATTTCCGTTGTGCAATAAAATCGAAATAAATGGAATATTTGTGAACGTATCCGAAAACTAAAAATTGGTTTGGAAATGTGATGAATTACGCATTCAAATTTCATTAATAGAAATAACCACGTAATTTTTGAAATACAAATATTTTGCTTACACGATGGCATTCCTGCAATATGTCAATGTGAAAATATGGAACTAGTTAAAGAATATGTTTATTTAGGTGTTATTATTGATTGCTTTTTCAAGTGGGATATACAAATAAACAAAGTTTGTGCACGACTAAGATCAATTGTAAGCAGATTGTATAAACTAAATTTTTTGTTCCTATCTGCACACTTCGAATAATTTATTTATCTCTAGCTAAATCTGTTATAAGGTATGGAGTAACAGCTTGGGGATTTTCCTGTAAAACAAATATCGACCATGTTCAATCAGTGCAAAATTCATTGGTTAAATTATTAGCTGAAAATAAATTACACAAAGAGAGGCATAATATTCCACACTTTTATCAGAGTCTCAAATTTTTTTTAGTGAGAGCAATTCTGTGGTACAAAATTATATTTCAGTGCATAAATAACCCTTTATATATAAACAGGCTGGAACACAACCATAATACTCGCTTTAACTTAACGAAGGACTAATTGTACCTAAGCATACAAATAAATATGGATAAAGAACGTTAAATTACATGATTTCTAGTTGTTTAAATATGTTACTTGCTGAAATTAAAAACTGTGCCCAAAACAAACAATTGGTGAATTTAGTGAAAACTTCGCTTACTGAAAGAATTAATTTGTATAAGCTTACAATGACATATTATTCTGAAGAATTTACAATCGTTATTTTTTTTTTTATATATTTCTGTAAAGTTTTTTTTTTTAGTTTTTTATTTTATGTAACTTTTAACTCACTATAATAAGATTTTTAAATGTAAAGAACCCGTTAAAAAAACTGCTAAAAAAAACAGTTTATCGGGACTTTTTGTCTTATATTTGTAAAGTATGTAAAATAAATTTTTAAAAAAATGCAAACTTTAAAAAGTTTTAAAAAAAATGGCTCACCATACGTTTTTTCTAATAAAAAATACTGGAACCCTTGTAGTAGAAAGAAGGGAACGACGCAGAGTGTTTGCCTAGAAATAGACGTGTGGCATTATATCCTCTCTTTCTATCCCTGCTGAGAAATAGTGCGATAGTTAGTTACAACGTTAAAGATGATAGTAAAAACAAATTATGCAAATCTACATCTTAAAAACTACCATTCTCGTAATTGGTCATTGATTGTTGTCATTGTTTGCAAGAAATTCAACGATTAAATAAATCGGTCATGTCTAACAAGTAACAACCCCACACTTCAAATAAATTTGATAGTAATGACTTATCGAGTTGATGGGCACATTAGGCGTTATAAAGGTGTCGACTTTGCATTGTTTAATATTCCGATAAGGGAGAGATTAGGGTGGAGCGGGGCTAGTTGCCTCTGGGGAGTGGGGAGACCGGGGAGAGGGGAGTGTTGCAGGAACAGCGGATAGTCCGTCAAACATCTGCATTCTGTGGAAAATCGAAAGAGAGATAAGAATTAAAATGTTATATCGTGAACGTCAAAGTTTGACAGACAAGGTGGAAGAGTAACTTGGGTAGTAAACCCACATTTTGAATATCTCCAAATTTTAATTATATATTTTAATTTTTGTTTAGTGTTAATCGTAACTTAACCAGATATTTTTTGAAATTGTTAAACACTTGGTAAGAGGTAACACCCTTGTTTTAAATTTGTAGAAGGGTGAAAGGGTGGTTACAGGACATGCATGATGTTTAAATCAATCAATAGGTATGGAAATACCTTTGATTCCTGCTTGTACTACGAGTTTTTGGACACCGTGTTTGAGCTCAATTATTGATTTAGACTATTTAGAGAGTAAGCTATGCCTAGCACCTACTCAAATTATAATATTGGCTATCGTCCCTTTTCTTGATTTTTATTTCTTCAAAAAAAGGTTTATTTTGATATTTACATACTTACAATTTTAATGCCTGTGAAATTATGATATTTCTTAGGGTTATTTTCGTTATTTGTTTTTGGGGTGTTACGCCGTGTTGCGCTACCTTCTTCTAGAATCAACGTTTCGGATAGCGTTACAGTGTCCATCATCAGGGCATATGATGGATACTGTAACGCTGTACAACTCTGCCCTGATGATTTTTTTTATTTATTTATTTATTTGTTTTATTTTAGTAAATTGTACATTTAAGTTTACAATTTCCTAATTAAATATATCATTTCATATTTCAAACTATATTTTTTCTTGTTCTATGTATCTCCTACAATAAATTTTGAACTTTCCGATTGGTGCGGCCTTTAAAGTTTCTGGTAGAGTGTTGTATAACTTCATCCCTTTGTATAGTAAACTGTTCTGCGTATTCGTTTTGTCCTTTTTTTGTAGTCTGATTTTTTTGCAAGTCCTTGTATTATGTCTGTGAATGTCCTTGTTGTATATAATTTTGTTTGAGAAGTATTTTGGTAACATGTTGTTTACTATTTTATGGATAAATATCATCGTGTGCAGGGTCAACATCTGTTTCACGGTTAGCCAATTTAGTTCCTTTAACATTTTATTTACTTTTGAGAATCTATTTCGTCGAAGTATTATTCTCATTGCCCTGTTTTGGAGAATTTGAAACTTATTTTGTTCTCGTTCATTACACAGGAAAATGATGGACGAAACGAAAAGAAAAACAAATGACGAAAATACTTTTGGCCGTGAAAATCTAAAAACATGTCTTCTTACAGTTAATTTATTTTTAAACTTTTTGTTGAACTGCTTAAAATAAATGAATTCACCTAACCACATAAAAGTTTAGAAAAATTTTATGTATTTGTACGATATAATGTATCTGAAAAATAAAAGATTTTGGTAGTTATTGAATAAAAAATAGTGAATGTGAACAGTTGACATTGCGTCCAAAAAGGATGTTTCTAATTTTCTCTTATTTAATAAATCAAATCCTAAGATTTGCAAGTAGGTTCCTAAATACCCACCTAATAAATTATAAGTCATATAATATTTCATGTGAATTCTTTTTAAAATTAAATAAGTAATTATAAAAAATAGTCCAACAAAACGTCACTATCTTAATAACAATTATTTTTTCAAACTTTTTCAGGCTTTACCATACTCCGTCAATGTTAGCCATCTCGTCAAAGAAAGACTTGTTTGAAATGTAAAACGAATTCGGCAGTTTTTTTTTCGCCCATTTTGAAATGGAATGTAGGTACAAACAAATCATTATACAGGCTGATGAAATGATAAAAACTAGAGTTGAAACAGGACTTCCCTGCGTTCAGTTGGAGCTTTCTACAATTTAGGAGGCGATTATGGGTACCGCCATCTCGGAATCCATTTATTGGGCAACCAACCAGCTGCCATAGTAACCCAAGTAGTTCGCTACGTTTCGTGATTTTTCAGGAGTTTACGGGGTTAGGTTTGGTGGTGAAAGCAACTGCTCACCAATCGCGTGGTAGGAGTGACTGGTTGAGACTCAGACCTTTTGACCTCTTCAGCAGGACTCTCTCGGAACACAGCCTTGCACCGCAGTGGAAGAGATGGATTCATACGTCGTCGCTCCTAGAGACATTGACCCCAAGATTACTACCATTTTCCTTCCCAGATCTTACTCTTCTTGCTTTACAGTATATAGTATATGACACAGGCCCTGAAGGAATTATTTTCCTTAAGGCCTTTTAGGTGGAGCTAGTATAAAAAAAGGTAATGAATTCATTGCAAATTGTGCTAACTATCTTTTTCAACCTTTATGTTCATAGGTGATCAAATATTTCTTACATAACATAGATTTATAACAACTGAAAGGGAAATTTCATAAGGTGTGACTAGTTTTGGTGCCCACCATCGAATACACATACATATAATTGAAATAACGTTCTAAATAGTATGAATGTTGTGAATAACGCCAATGAAATTTGAGTTTGTGCAAAATTATTGCGATACCTGTGCTCCGACATTTTCGCGGAGGCGTAACGTTATTAAGAAACATGGTAGGCAAATCGTCTCCCAAAACGGCAAATGGTATTTCCTATTACAATTATTACAAGATTTACTGAGATTGCTTTGATGACACATCATTCTTGAATAAGACTTACCAATTCCTAATTTTGCAACGGAAACTCACCGGAAATGTGAAAAAATAACAAATAAACCAAAATACGCAAGATAAATGTGATTGTAAACTTGAATATTTTAATAAAATCGAAGCAGAGATCTGCTCGAAGTTTGGAGTTTCAAGGTTTACTGCCATGGTATGTGTAATATTTCATATTAGTAGTGTCATTAGTTTTCACATTACTTTAGTTTTCTATGGGCTCTTCGGGTCACATGGTTTAGTTTCCAAGTTGTGCCGAAGGTAGATGCTCAGAGTCATTATATGCCCAAATGCAAATGTATTATGGTAAAAAGTGTTTTTGTATTTTTCTTTACCGCTTTTGCAATGTATTGGTTATTATATTGTTTTTGCAAATAAATAAATAAATCTTAATTCTAGAGCTCCGTACAGAAAACCTAGTTTTCAACTAAGAATTATAATTATAAATTACGGTACGTCAATTAATAGTCACTCTGATCTCAATAACCTAAGTCTTTCAATAAGTATCCTGTACTCATGGAGAATACTGGTCCCAGTGCTTACAAATAACGAATGTCTCTGGAGAAAACGTTGAAGATATTACAGTTAATAAAAACAAGGTGCCTTTCTTGAGAGTCTTTAGGAGGAAACTATGTTTTTATTTACCACGTTAGTGTACGTCAATATTTATTTACCTCGAAACATTACGGCGTTCCGTGCTTCCAAATAGTAGTTTATTCAATTATGCAAGAGTTTCATTTAAAAAAGAATTGAATCTCACTCTAATAAATGCTGGTACGTATAAATATTACGAATTAAAAATCATTTATTGTTATATTTTTCATTACAAAACTTGGTATCTTTCCCAAAAATGAGTACGAAGGCGTCAAAGGCTGTCAAAATATCCCCCTAACATTATACGGGACAAAGCAATCGGTTGTCTTCTGATAACATCGCCAACAGCAGGATGATAATAATATTATATGTTAGGGCCCCCGATCCTGGGGCCAAGAGCCTATCTGCTCACGAGGGGTACAACAGGACACAATGAGGGTCTTGGTTCCGGGCTTGAGAATGCTTAGTTAGCGAGAAAGAAATTTTCTGGAATTAAAGAGAAATTTGTGGAAAAAATAATCGCTTGTGGCTTGTTGCTTGACTCTGCGTTGTTGTTTTTAAATAGTAATAAAGCTTTCTCGCATATTACAAAAATTATGTCTGAAAAATATACATTTTATTTTATGTATTACGGTTAATTTTCCTTTTCTTTTTCTTTGTCTAAAAACAAATTGTCGAGAACATAGGAAAACGTAAAATTAAATTATTTCCGAAATTTATAATAATGGAAAATTATTTTAACATTTGTGTTAAAAACATAATTAAAAAAATATTTTTTAAAAGACATGTTGTAAATAGTAATTGTGCAAGTGAACATTGAAAAATAAAAGTCTTCAAAAACAAAATGTCTATTTAGTTAATGCCGAAGAAAAACAGAAAAATTGATGAAAAAAAAACACAAACACTGAAAGTTATTTTTTTACGTAGGTTATGTTCCAAATTTAACGTAATTTTTATGGTTTTGTGGTGACTTATTTTTGTGGTATTACGCCTTGTTGCGCTACCTCTTTCTTTAGTCAACGTTTCAGACAGCGTTACAGTGTTCATATTTACATAGTTGGCAACCGGACATTGTGAAGCTGTCCGCAACATTGGCTAAAGAAGGTGGTAGCGCAGGACTGCATAGTACCCCAAAAATAAATCACTATAATACTTTTGGCCGTGAATATTTAAAATTATATCCAATATTTACGGTTGATAAATATCAAACTTTAAAAATCACAAAATGAATTATTGTGTTCAATGTTCATCTAGGATGCATGTCCATCAAGTTGGTGCAACTTATGGGTATATTGTCAATAAACACAGCAAAAAGGTAATATTACTACACACCGCTGTATACACTTTGGTTATTATGCTGATTAAGTCCAAACAGTTAAATATATGCGAAATTCATATCCAAAATCAAAGATCGTAAACATAACCCACTGCTCACACAAAATAGGCCTCTGCGTTCTAACATGACATTGAACAAAAATTAAGTGAGACCGTTATAAAATCTACCACGAGTGGATAATTGATTTCTAATCAGATAAATCTTTTTCATCAATGGTAAAAAACATTCCAATGATGAGTTTTGCTGTTTATAACTCAATATCCATTATTTTATTGCACATCTGCACGATGAATAGACTGCACATTTGCACAACTGCGACTGCAGTCAGTGTTGCACATTTCACTCTGCAGCGGTAACATGATCATTATCCCGTTACTCACGAACATCTCCATCTATCGAAACGTCAAAACCCCGATTGGGTGAATTGCAACAATGGCACTGACACTGATGATCACTCAATATATAGAAACGAACCTGGACATGTGTTTTAGCCAATTTTTAACTTCAATAAATTCAGTGTTCTACTTGGTGATTGTACTTCTCAATATAATTGGGGTAGGGATCACTCAGCAATAAGGAACCTACTTTGAATATATTTCTAAAATTTACACGTGTGTGCATATACATAACGTAAAATATAATTAACTTTATGTTCACTACCCCGGCGCTTCGCAGACGGCCTCCATGGAAGAGAGGTAAGGCTCTCAAATACCAATCCGGAGGTCGCGGTTGTAATCCCGGCGTGCGCACGTAAATTTTATTTCAAAATAGAAGATTTCTTTATTTTAACCACTTTTATTATTTTATTGTAATTATACAAATCGGTTAAAACAAAGAAATCTTCTAATTTTGAATTAAATATGGTGCCACAAAATAAATTTTCTGTTTTTGAATAAGTAAATTGATTAATTTGTGTTATTTCATAATTTTATTCGTGTAAAATTATATATTGCATATTTGCAGCATATTCAGAATGAAATATATACTTAGGACTTGAATAGAACTTACACAGAACGTGAAAATCAACTTCAAATATTTGATGAATCCATCAAATTTTTTGAAACAACCCATCCTTAGTATTGTTCCGGTGTAAGACCATTAGCAAGAATCGAAACGTTTCGATAGAATTGAAATCGAAACGAAAAAGACAGATTTGGTCGTATTTAGTAACCAGAACTGAATAGCTACGCACTTTCCCACCTTCCTCACTCCATCTGCTCCCCTTTCCCACTATCCTCAGCCTCACACCATATCCCAATTGCGGAAGCCATTGCCTCACTGGCTCCAGATGGATGGGAACAGTTAGGACTTTTGTTAGATATTCACATTAAAAAAAAAGTTCAGTTTGTTATTTTGTTAGTTTTTAATACAATCATCCCATCTTCAGGGCAGTAAACATTAAATAAGTAATACAGATAACGTTAATTTTGAAAAAGTTTATGGAATCAAAATTTCGAGTAGATTCGACAGTATAGAACAAAGGGCAAACATTGCATTTTATTTTGTAATTCCATAAACGCTAAGTTTATTAATTTTCTACCATTTTTCCTCCAGCCCATTTCTGCTACGCCACCATACACATTCAAATTTGTCTTACTTCTACTTTAGAGGACATTAAGTAGATGGATACTCTAAGCTTAATGAGTAATGAATCATAGATTATAATCGGGTTGCTTATTATTTGAACCATGCACTGCCATTATATATTTCATGTACCCAATTCTCACATTGAAGAATACTTCAGGAATGTTGTTGAAGCAACAGTTCTGCCAAATTGCAATGGCAGCTCAACTAGGCATGTTCTATTTACCTGACTGCGTTGCATGAAGGAATTCACCTGAGATGGCACGGTAAACTCTAATTAATTGTAAGCCTCGTGTTGAAAAACTACAATCACATGAATGATATGCACACAAAGTACGTTCACGTTAAACAAGGCTTCTCAAACTGTTGTACGCGAGAGATGTGTACGAACACGTAAAAAGTTCGTTTAAAAAGGTTAGCTCATACGGGCCTTATTCAAAAAAAAAACATGGCGGGCCGCTTTCGAAATTTCGAACGTGTGACGTAGCTTGAAGAAAAACTCTGCCATTTGTATTGCAGTTAATTCAAATCTCCCAGTAGAACATGGATTTCAAGCTACGTCAAGAATTTTTAGCCAATCACCGCTCTACCCCATCGATGAGCTAACCTTATCTACGAACCTTCGTAAAAATCATTTACCTAATTTCTATGACGAACGAAATAAAAATATCTGACAGGAACTCAAATTCACTTTAAAGCTTCACTACGAATCCCTTTACGGTTATGGTTTTATTGTATAACGTGAAAAATGAAATTCTTTAGAAAACGATGGTAAAACATTTAAATATTTGTGCCTAAGCTTTGTAAAAAAATAAAACATGCTTTTTGGCGATGTTTTTTTCATGAATAAATCAAAACAGGCGGATGGTGTTAAACGAAAATTTAAACCTTATCGCCATCTACAAAAGGAGTGATATTGTCTGCAGACTGATCCCGAATTTTACACGACGTGGTGCATCACGTTAATACACACGTATTCGCAAATAAAAATGTTTAGAGCCGTTGAAACCATGCACTATATTCCTTTTGTGTATGAGGCTAGATTCTAGGTGGAATTCCTTTAGACTGTAACTGCATTGAAAAACTCTTTTGCACTAGTTAATACTACAATTTCCATTATATCATTATGCAGTCATAAATCGAAATCGTAATAAGAAAACTAAAAAAATTTAAATTGGTACAAAAAAGTAAGATAAATATGGCCGTGCATTTTTTGGTGCAAGAGATTCACTACGTTTGGTGACTTACCAGTGGTTTCCGGGTTTATGGGGTGAGATTTGTCCGGGTCTTGACGTCGGATGAATCCCACCAACTGCATGGCAGGCCGGGTCGAGAGAGAGTGGTTGAGGAAGTCCCATTGACTTCTCCAGCCGTACTTACACGAAACATGGCCTTGCACAGCATTGGGAAGGATGGATTCATACGTCCGTCACTTCTGGACACGCTGACCTCTAGATTCCTACCCACCCCTCACACCATTTTCCTTCCCAGAACTTCCTCTCCTTCCTTTCCTAAAAAGACCATCCACACAGAATCCCTAAAGATAACATAGGCCTAGAGAGGGGAATTATTTTCCTCAGTGCCCCCTGTGTGGGGCTAACATTAAAAAAAAACTAATATTAGTAATCAATCATTTTTTGTTGAGTCTCTAGACTTTAAGGTTATTTTGGTCATTCCGTGAATAAGTAAAACATAGTAGCTTGGGAAGATTTTCATATAAAAATGTTCTTATATAAAAGAGCCATTTCATAATATTATTTTCACAAAAGATATTTTCGTTTTAATATAATTGCAGATGAATGTAGGTTTCCGAAGGTGCTCATGCAAATTAGTTAAGCGGAACAGTTATATTGTTTTATTTTTTGATTAAGTGAGTCTATTAATTATTGTGCATTCATACTCGTGTAACAGAAAGTTTATATTTATTTTAATTGGATCGTAACTTTGGAGGTAGCGGAAAGATACGGGCGAAAGGAATTTTACGTTTGGGAACGCACTTTATTGAATTAATTTTGGGAGCAGCTAAAAATGTGTATGTGTTTTTAAAACAGGTTTTATATGATATACTTACGAGATTTGATTTTAAGGGTAAACTTAAAATAATTCGTAATCTACTCATTTATAGATAGCGGTAATTTAATTAATTTAATGAAAACAAATAACTTTGTGTACACCACTATTTAATTAACAATATCAACATGTTTCGAAAACTATGTTTTCTTGGTCAGGATAATAACTTAAGATATTAACATTAACATATTATGAATATATAGTTTTGTTCTTATAAAAACCTAATTCAAGAAAGGCATACAAATATAATATTGCATCGGTGATTATTGATTAACAAACAATTATTCTTAATATTTTGCAGCGTGACGTGCAAAAATGTATTTTTTTCCTAAAATAATTAAATTATCATCTATGATCGTGCTGATTATGAATTATCACAATTCTGTCTTTAAAAAAATGAAAAAAGTGCACCCTAAAATGACATCTGTGAGCTTATAATAATAATCTATAATTTCATGAATTATATAAATGAAATACCTATTTCTAAATGATTAACAAATGCACTTTTTTTTCCTGTGTAGTATCTGGTAATGGATTAATGTTTGACTTGGGGCAGTGAACGAATATATCACATATAAAGTTTACAAAACAAAGGAACATCTGTCATCGAATTTGGCACTTAGTTATATGAGAAAAATTACCTGGGTTGTACTTGACAGCACGTAAATAATAACAAAAACAATCGTTAAATCATTTTTGACACCACGGTTGTCAAAAAATATAATTTAGAGATGTGCGTTGGAACGAAAATGTTTTATTTTTAATGTAAATGCGAACCTAAGTGTGAAATATATACATTCATTTACTTTTTCTTTATTGTGTAATCTTACCTACAAAACAATGAGATTTTTCTTCATATTATAAATGGTAAAGGTATAGATATAGAAAAAACACATTTAATATAACCATTTGTTACCAGTGAAAAATCACGGAATGTACTTTTAAAAAAGGCTTGTAAAAGTAAGCTAAAAATGCAAGCGAATTTCGAATAGAAGAATTAAAATAATTAAATTGTCCACTTAAATATATTCTATATGGGTCATTAATCGTTTGTCTGAAAAAATTCCTTTAAAATTTCTCATCAGTTCCAATTAACAAAGGTTTCCATTCATACGTAAATACCTACAAATTCAGAAAGAAATTATGTTCTTTAATTAAGCCCTTTCCCTGAAAAATGTTGTATCCAACAAAACTATCAAGGTCGAGTTATTGATGGAATAATATTGGGCATATTAATATGCATCTTTTAAGGTAGGGAAAATTTTTTTAGGCATGTGGCAACCTTTTAAAGTTTTTTTTGTGGAAGAAAGTTATATAATGCCATCTATCAAAATCACAGCGCATAGTTTAATTTATGGGAATAAATGGAGAAAACGAACGTCTTACGGCTCCATCTAGAAAGTCTTCAAAGCCAAAAAGCTGAAGAATGCAGGAAAGTAAAATTTGCCCGGAAAAAATATTAATAACCCTCTTTTTTAGCCATTGAAACAGTTTTGTGGAATAATGTTGTATGTTGATCTCAAGACAATATCTAGAACGTAAATGGTTTCATTTATTCATATATTTGGGAGGCGGAAATGGGTACCGCCGCCCCGGGAACCTTTATTGGATAACCAACACCTTTGCCGTAGGTCACCCCAAGTGGTTCGCTACGTTTGGTAATTTAGCAGGGGTGCCCGGGTTCATGGGGTGAGGTTTGTCTAGGTCTTGGAGGTGGATGACCAGGACACACTGAACCCCAGATACCTACCCACCCCTTAAACCATTTTCCTTCCCAGAACTCTCCTTCCCTTCCTTTCCTTAAAAAACCCTCCACACAGCATCCTCAAATATGACATAGGTCCTTATGTCATCTTTGAGGATGCTGTGCCTAGGTCTTTAGGGAAATTATTTTCCTCAGGGTCTCCTGTGTGGAGCTCAAAAAAATCGTTTTTTTGCTTTTTAAGCTCAAAAACCTCAAGAATAACGTTGTACGTAAAAGTGTTCCTATATAACATTATTCCACAAATTCAGCATAAATTCTAGTAATAACTCTAATGTAATTGCCTTTCTGGATGACTTTTCAATTAAAACTCTTAAGAATTGTATGTTTTATGTATTTTAAATATAAAATCTTATGAAACATAACTAGTATTATTTTTATTGTATTTTTTTTATTTTTCTCGGAACCAGAATATTGTTCGATACAACATTTTTTCGGGCATGGGCTCAATCATAATATATTTCTTCAATACTAGCATTATCCACATAGCAATGCCTCCCATTTTTTCAAGGCAAGTACTCGTTCAAGGTAGATTAAATAGATAAACACGTTTCGAGCTATTTTGATCGATCTTTTTCCTGTTGCAACTTTTTATTCGGTAATTAAAATACGAAATTTGCATAATTTTCCAATAAATTTGAAAAAAATACCCAGAAGTAGGAGAATACAAAGCAAAAGTAGATGAATACTTTGAAGAAAGAATCGTACACTGCGGTCTGTTGACTTCAGGTAAGTACTTTACTTCTAAGAAATAGATTTACAAAGTTATGTGGCATGAACTTATTTCTAAATAGGTTCTCGGTAGAGTATTTAAGAACAAAATCTGTAAGTTACTTTGATGTTTTTCCTTGTAATAGGTTATTTTCACTTTTTGTCGTGACAAAAGAAATTGAGAAAAAATTACAATAATAATGGCATTTTACTATTATTTATTTATTTTTTTTACATTACATCCACATGGGAGGTCCTTAATAAAATAATTCCCTTTAGGGCCTGTGTCATCTTTCGGGAAGCTGTTTGGACGGTATTTTCTGGAAAGTAGAAGTAGGGGGAGTTTTAGGAAGGAAAAAGATACCAGGGATTGGGGGTGAATATCTAGAAGTGACGGACGTGTGGATCCATCACTCACACTGCGGTGCAAGGCAATGTTCAGAGAGATTCCTGCTGGAGAGATCAAAAAATCTCCCTCAACCAGTCTTTCCTGATCTGGCCTGCCACGCGACTGGTTGGCTTGCGGCGTCAAGAACCGGACAAACCTTACCCAGTGAACACGGGCAACCCTGCTAAGTCGTCAAACGTAGCGAACTATTTGGGATAACCTATGGCAGAGGTGTTGGTTATCCCACAAATGGTTCGAGGGCAGCGGTACCCAAGCCCGCCTCCCACATTATGATGAACACATTATCTACGAAGATTTTTAAAATACAACATTTTTGATCTGCCGCCTAAACGATATGTTCGTGGGAAGAGCGTTTATGACGTCACACGAATAAAGATTTTTAAAGGGTCATTTTTAAAGGTATGTCAGTAGTCTTTGCAGCCAAATTAAAAGCGATTTTCGATTATCAAGAATTTTGATATCAAAATAAAAAAATGGAACACTTTTAGTGTGATAATCAGACTCTGAAAATAAAGTTTAACAGCCCTACTAAAAAAAATCACTCCACGAGCGTTAAACGGTATTTTTGTTCCACGACTGTGCAATAAAAAATTTCGCCCGTTACCAATAAAAAAAAAATCATGAAACTAATTTTTCATACTAGCAATACCAAGTCTTTGCGCTTGCGCAGATGTGAATATTAAATGGCGCGTTGAAGATGTGCGTTAAAAATTTTGTAACCGAAGTATCTTCGTGAATCATGTCTTAATTTCATAAAATGGTAAATGCATTATTAGATTTGCGTAGTTCAATATATTTAAAACTTATTTGTGCGTTGTTTCGTTAGTTTTACTCAAAAAATTACACGGTAATTGCGTGTTTTAAAATTAAATATTCGTCCTCTCTATATTTGGGTTTTGCCGTAATAATGTTCAATTTTATGGGCTACGTATCGGAACATTTCTTGAAAGTGATGTTTTTTTATAACATTAATATCTAATGCGTGTGTTGGTAAACGTATCAAAGAAATGCACGTCCTTAGAGATGCGAGAAATCCATTCGAAATATTAGTTTATTTTTAGGTCATTTTTTGGGCATTAAAAGCAAACTTCAATTTTATTTTACTGTACGTACGAAAAAAATTGATTTGACAGTTTCCTTCCAAATTGTGCATTTAATAAAGTGTTTTTTTTTGTTAATTTCTTGACATTTTGATTAAATATTTTGTGGCAAACTTTAGTTTTTATTTTTTTTTGTTTTAAAAAAGTATAAATATTACAGTTTTCAAAAAAAGCTAAAGTACACTTCAAAAGTATAAATATTACAGTTTTCGAACACTAAAGTATACTTCAAACATGAAAATTAAAAAGACAATTTTATCTTGTTTCTGTTAAGGTATTTGTTTTTATGACATCTTCAAAAATAACAAATAAACAAGATATTTAAAATACATTGTAAAAGTTCCAAAATTTGTACAGAAACTATAAATAAAACAAGCGTATACAATAGATAAAAACCCACTCTGGCTCTGTAAGCAATGTATTTATCTTTCCATGAACAATTTTTTTAATTAGTATCTAATATTTCACATCCATGGTCGTTTATCAATTGAATAAACATTTCACGAGGTTTTTTAGTAAGGCTGTAAATTTTTAGATATTTCACAGATTTTGAACACTCATTTGTGAGAATTGTAAAAGGAAAATGAATTTCAAAACAAGTAAGAATGTTCAAGATTGTGAAGAAATAATAATCAAATAATTTTTTAAAGCTTTTTGAAAAATTTAAATTATTTTCTGCAAACCATACTTTAAAATGTTTTTTTGCACGCCGTAAGCCGCAATTTATTTTCATGAGAAAATTAATTTCACTTTAGTATTAAATCGCATGACGTCCCTCGTGCGAAAATTGCTTAGTGTGAAATTTCGAACAAGGTTGTCTGGTCAATTTTCCCCTTCAGAGGATTATTCGAACATTAAAATTAGTTTGGCGGCCTCCGTGGTCCCGAGGTAAGACTCTCGACTGCCAATCCGAAGGTCGCGGGTTCGAACCCGGCGTGCTCAAATAAATTTTATTTGATTAATTTGTGTTATTTCACAATTTATTCATTTAAAATAATATATAGTATATTTGCGGTACGTTCCAGAGTGGAAGATACTATCAGTATCGCCCTGGTGTAAGACCACCATTCAGAATTGAAACATTGCTTGAAATGGCTTTAGCCGTGTTTAGTGACCAGATCTGAATAGCCAGATACTTCCCCACCTTCCTCTTCCCCATCTCCTTCCTCTCCCCACTTCCTTCAGCCTCACAACATACCCCAATTGTGGATGCCATAGTCTCACTGGCTCCAGACGGGAGCAGATGGAACTCTTGTGCGGTATTCATATAAAAATAAAAAAAAACCTTCCCGACATCCGATCGAGTTGAAACTCGGCAGATAGACTCTTTGTCGATGACAATGATTATTTGTCGCACACACATTATTACTCATATTTGTACACACAGGCGCATGCGCATGCGAACACACACGCATTTCCCTGAAATCGGCAACTAGCCGGCCAAAGAGATGGCGCGACTAGATCGATAATTGAAAACAGATGTACTAGTAATAGTAAATGATGATTTTATTTTGACATTCATTTTCATATCATTGATATAAATATGATTTTACCACAAGTAAAGATATAATATTATATACCTACTCAATGACGAACTCCAGTCTATTTTTATTTCTTTATTTTTAAACTTAAATATTTCTTACTTAAATATTGGTGAGATCCCATAATTTTTTAATTAATAGTTTTTAACAGCTCTTTAATCGAACGCCCTTTTGGCGATTCAATAATGATAAAACATGCAGTCAATATTTTTAAAAAAAATCTGTTTTATAATCAGCTGCTATAATTCTGATTTCAGATGACTATCGACAAAATGCAACACAGCCCTTTACGTAATAATTCATGTTCATGAGCAGGCAGCTGTTTGTCTGGAAAATGCAATTCACGATCTAAAATCACGCCGCAATCTTATAGGGGGGAAGTGATAGATTAATCGATTCCGTTAGGGAAGGTCAGGCTTTATGTTTTCGATTAAATTTGTTATAGAAAGTGCGTAATTCAAAAAGGGTTAGTTCGAAGTTTTAACGATTCTTTTAAGCGTAGCAAATGCTATATATCGATTCCAAAATGCATTTAAATGATTCTAGGATTCCAAGTAGATAATATTTTTTGTTTATTTATCTAAAATCGTTAATATAAATTGGACATAGGTATATATATATTTTTTTTACATGAGCTCCACACAGGAGGCCCTGAGGAAAATATTTTCCCTCAGGGCCTATGTCATCTTTGGGGATGCTGTGTGGAGGGTTTTTTTTTAGGAAAGGAAGGAGAGGAGAGTTCTGGGAAGGAAAAGGGTTTAAGGGGTGGGTAGGAATCTGAGGTTCAGTCTGTCCTGGTCATCCGCCTCCAAGACCTAGACAAACCTCATCCCATGATCCCGGGCACCCCTGCTAAATCACCAAACGTAGCGAACCACTAAGGGTGACCTATGGCAGAATATATTATAATATATATTTTTTAAAGTAACACGTTTCCGGCAAAACTTCACTGTTACTCTTTTACCCCCACCCCTGCCCATCTTTTACTCTTTTTGAATTTCTCTCTCATTCATATTTATTTAAATATAATTATTTTTTAATTCCTTTCTCGTGCCATTTTTCTTAAGGTTTTAATCAGTTTTTAAATCTACCCCTATGAAGGCTTTGGTTATGAAAATAGAATATTTTACATCCAAATAAATAAAGTTTTTTTCAAGATTTAAAAAAATTGATAAAAATATAAGTATAATAGAAAAAACGTGCGCATTGATCATTTTAATTACTACATTTAAACTCGTTAGAGAATGTTTCGAAAATCATGGATTTGTAAAAAAGTCTAAATCATTATAGTTAATATAAAACTCTCCCATGTGTAATTATGCACCGATCCATCAATTAGTACGATTCTCAGCGGGTGTCTCATGATTTATCTGTGTGTAATCAGACCCCTAGGAAATAAAGGGTTGGGATTAAAATGAATCACCGGTGAAAGGGTTAAAATAACGAAATGTTATAATTAGCTTAAGGGTGATTTTTTTAGGGGTTCGTTATCAATAGAACCAGGTGAACATCAAAACCCAATCATCGTGTTCTGTTGTAGCATTATTATTTATTCACCAATAAATAATCAACTAAAAAACTCACGAGAAAAACCATCCAGAACCAATAAGCAATGCCAGGAAAAACTGGGTTAGCAATGAACCGAGTGGAATAGAAAAATATCGGAGATGAAAATGTAAGAACCCTTAATATGTTCTCATATATATATTCTAATATTATATTATGATAATTAAAAATACTAGTTTTGGTTATAACTCCGTTGCGATGTACTCTGCAACTTTTGCTTTGACTTTAAGTGACATTTTCAAAATCCGAAGTGTAGAAAAACAAGCGCATAAAGTTTTTACCTATAACAAACATAACACTTTTAACAAAAGTTAATTTTTTTAATTGCCTTTTTCAAAATTGGAACAATTTGTCGTCGTACGATCCGTAATTTGCGTTAGTATTTAATAAAATATTTAATAAATAAATAGTTTTCTGATATTATAGTCTTCAGATTCCAGCAATTTTTTGTGATAACACATTTTCACTTTGTTCGTTCTTTAAAATTAAATTGATTTTTTGCGCGGAAATCATTTTCAGCATCAGAAGTTGTTGTATGGATATAATATGAGCATTGAAAAAGATTTAAAATTATTTTGCAAAGGATTGAAATTCATAAATTAATCATAAATAATAAACCATTGTACCAACGTACCATCTACGTACCTAACACAATTGTATTACTTGTTCTCTTATCTTTGTAAAAGCCCACTAGGGCGTAAATAAATAAATTTGAAAATTGTTCATCTAGAAGAGAACAACAGGGGTATCGCTTCAAAATGACCACTCAAAATGAAATCGTCATTAGAATTAAAAAAAAAAACATTTAAGGCCACGCTTCCCGGCGCAAAAATAAGAAGATGGAGTGGTGTGTAATTACGAATGTTGGACAGAGCGGGCTAATATTTTCAATGATAAAATTGAAGCGAAAATTATGAAAATGCTTAATAAACACATGATTCGTTTAAAATAGAGCAAAAATCTCGTGGAACGTGTCTTAAGTATCATTTAAAGAAACATTTTGATTTTTTTCATAAATATAACGTAAAAAATAATAGAAATAAACTTGAATTTCATATAATTTGCGTTTCGGCGTGGAACGTATCTAGATATTATTTTTAAAAATAACGTATATTAAGAGCTTAAATGTTCAAAGATATGTAAGAAATCGGTAGAAATTCGAATAGCGGCGGCTTAATCAAATTAATAAAGTACTCTGATTCACCCAAACTTCCTCTAACCAGACGTTCAACCCCTTTCCCGTGCTTAATTTCCTACACCAAACACAATATACCCCTAAATAAGAGTTTTCTTTCCATTACATTTGGAAAGCTAGGACCCGGGATTGATTATGGAATAAAAAAAAGATACAAAGGCGTAACGGGTCTTTTTACGATGGTTGAAAAGAATCCTTGCAAAGTTCTAGTGTTCCAATATCAAATAGAGTAAATGGGAGGACTCACCTATTACTTCTGAGTATTGAGTGCGCGTGTCCCTTCCGCTCACGTGCTCGGCACGTGGCTGGTGTCACGTGGTTGATGCGTGGCACGTGGCATCAGAGCATCTGCAATCAAAGGCACATGTAAAGGAATTCTCATTATTTTTGGCTTTATTCAATCATTAGAAAGTTTATGGGAGGATTACTACCAAAGCTTTTATTAGATTTGGGACAGTTGATTCAAACTAAACGTGTTTATTCTAGCTTACACGATTTGTACATAAACTTTGGCGAAAACCGAAGAAATAAGAAGTATATTTTTTATAAGTCGAAATGTGAGTACGTTAAATAAATAGGTACATGCTCTTACAATATTAGGCATTATTTTCGATTTCACCAAAAATTCTAATCCATCAGGTTTCGTGCATATTCTGTCAGAAGGTTAAAATATTTCTGCTTTGCAATAAAATCCAAATAAGTGTAATATAATAATGCGTCCTAAAACTAAAAACTGTTATTGAAAGGTGATAGAACATGCTTTCAAATGTTATTATTAGAAATAAACATATAATTTCTGAAATATTGAAATTTTTATAGAAACATAAAAAGTTTTAAAAATGGTTCACCATACATTTTTTCTATCTAAAATTACTGATAACGAAAAAAGAAAAACACATTCATTAGGCGAATACATTATAAACGTTATTATCGTCTGAGTTTTTGTCGTTTCATAAAAAAATAATTATTAAAAAATTCTTGAAATTTTATACATCTTTCGCTAATTGCTATCGGAAACTTTGGTTTCATAGATCCACATATAAATCGTTCTATGGTTAAATTCTTGAATCTTTGATTTGAATATAAAGCGTGGAGTTGTCTCTCTCTAACATCGTTTCGATCATATTTCTCACCATGACAATAAGGGAGTTATTACGATTTATATGTGACCTACGTGAGCTGGGACAAATTTGGTCTACCATGATTATATTAATATTCTTATTACGGTGGCCTCTCCTAACAGAAGTTGTCTATCTTTAGGGCAATCCATTTAATTAACAAAAATGGAGAATCTTTAAAAATAAACAATAACCAAGTTTAAAAAAAAAATGCATTGAAGAGTTTAGCGACTATTTTCTAACATGCGTCAAATGGTAGTCGCTAAACTGTCTTTATCTGTCGTTGAAAATCTAAGAACAACAATGAATGGAATTTACCTGAACACATAACGTTTTCAGTATCACAATATATAATATGTGGTAGGTAAGTAAATGGCCACTGAAATCGTGCAAACCCGCTCCGGTCAGTGAACCAAGTGTATAAAGTAAGTGAACGAAACTCTAATTAAAAAGGTAAAACTCCTATTGGGCACGCAACGCTAAGGAAAAAGCGAAAGTGATGATCATTATTTGATAAGAAGTGGCGTGAATATTATATGATGATGCCCAGGGAAACACATCGTCCAGGCAGGGCTGCCCACTCTGAAGCCATTCAATGAAATGAGGCCAACTTTTCGAAATATATTACACGATTTTAAAATTTTAAACGAAACTTCGAGTATATTATGTTACCTGGTGACATTTAAATGATATTTCAAATGTCCACAGTGGAAGTGACATTTAGAGCCGAAAAAAGTTAGGTTTATCTATGTTTTGTATCCGTTATGTTGGTAGTGATCAAAACGCCAGCTGTCTCATAATAATAAATCTAGAAAATTCCAAATCTGTGGAAATTTCATGAAACCACACAAAGCTCAATTTTCAAGAGTTTGCTTCCTCAGACAACCAATATCTGCTTTGGTTGAAAAAAATGTTACTCAACTTTTTTTTCAATCATTCTGTTGTAGTAATAAAGGTAAAAATGGATGAAACAAATTCGGACTGAAATGCACCTTTTATCATCATCCCCGAAATAATTAGTTGTTTCTTGTGTTGCGTTAAGGTGAAATTCGACAACTTTAGCAGTACAACTTTACAATTCAATTTGGGAGGCGTGTATGGGTACCGCCGCCCCGGGAAGCATTTATTGGATAACTAGCACCCCTGCCATAGGTCACCCCAAGTGGTTCGCTTTATTTGGTGACGTAGCAGGGGTGCCAGGGTTCATGGGGTCAGGTTTATCTAGGTGGTCAATGCGTTTGCCCATCTACTGCGTGGCGGGCTGGATAAAAAAAAAATTAAACCTTAAAAAGTTCCGGAAATTACGCCAGTCTTTTGTGTTCCATACATTACCTCTGCGACATTATTTGAAGTATTTTTGGTTTTGCCTTTTCCACCAATAAATTTTTAGCGTCCGTTGAACGCATTGAAAGTTATGTTATGCATTCATCTCAAACGCATAATTTCTGTGCATCAAAGAATTGATATGAAGTTAATCTTTGTCTACATTATTTGCATGCAAAAAATGTATAAAACGATTGTATGTTTGACGCATTTAATATTTATAAGGAATTGGAGGACGCCCTGAAAGTAGAATCGAAAAGATTTATAACTTTAAAGATTTTTCGCAAAATTAAGATATTTAAAAGATATGAATAATGGCAGCCCTGAAAGTAGTTTTCCTAGAACTGAAATTACATCATGAACTAGAATAACATGTGTAAACGGAGGAGGAATTTGTGTAGAAGTTGGTTGAATGTGCGCGATGGATTTTTGTTCCTCATTTCACCAGCAGTTGAAGCCCATTCATTATGTTTTGATATCTGTTGCGAAACTCGAGTCTTCATTTTCACTTCAAGTTGATTTCATAATTGAATTACAATATCAACTGCAATCTTGATAAATTCGCTATTTATCGGAGCATCACTAAACTTAAGCCACGAGCACATATTTATTATGTCAATGGAGACATATTTTCTTAAAGGTTTTTGCATGTTGGGTTATTATTTGAAAACATGTTTTTAAAGAATGTCTGCTAAATAACAAATTGCTATTTATCCACGCTTCAAGGATTAATTTTTACAATAAAATAATTTTTTTTTTTTTTTCAAAACAGATCAATGAAATTTTTATTAGAACAACTCTCTTTTTATAACTTTTCAAGATTAATCCCATTAATGTGATATATCATTGAAGAAGAAGATAACTTTAATGAACTAAATGGAAGTATGAAAGAGAACAAGACACAGAAAATAAAAGATAACGGTCGCAACTAAAAAAAAAATTGACGAAGATAATATTGTTGGTTCTGAAATTTTAAATATGAGATTGACAAAACTGATGTCAAAGTAAGAGGTCTCAGTAGCCGAATCGACAAGGGGTTTGTCCCGGTAAGACGAGAAGTTCTGGGATCGAGTCCCAGTTGCGACCGAAATATTTTTATTTTTCTGTCTCTTGTTCTCTTTCATATTTTCTTTTGGCTTATTAGTGTAATCTTCTTCATTTACAAATTACTTTTTCTTGCCGTATTAGTAAAACTAATGGATTGATATAAAAGTGTGCAGTATTTTTATGAAATTTTACATAACTCTCCTTCGTTGCCTACGGTTGACTTACAATGTTTTAGGAGTTTTTCGATACGCTACGTTAAGTCTTTAAAGTTACGTTGGTGGTTGTTTGTCGCTAGTTTTGTGGCGAAGGAATATTTAAGCAAATCTAGATAGAGATTGGAAAAATTACCAAACCGGGAACGTGAGTGTATCTTTTGTAAGTTAGTTATGATTATCCCAAGAAATTCTCCACATAAACGAGAAAAACGTTTCTAGCGGCCGGCTATTGATCCCCTACTTACACAAAAAAGAAGAAATTATGACGAAATTTAAATTTTATTTGTATTCTTATATTTAACAAAAAGAAAACTCAAATAAGTCAAATAAGTAAGAAACGGTACTACGCCATTAAATTATTAAATTAAACTAACGCACCGACCCATCATCAAAATTATCATAGATTTACTCCACAAGTCAATTAAGAGGAATGTATGCGCGGCCCTTTTGGGCCCGTTTCATACAAATCTTATATTTGGATTTGAGATCAAAATACCCAACCAAACTGAAAAATTATTTTTATAATCAAAAGCTATATCAAATATCTAGTACGGATGTGAGCTGTTTTTGTTTATTTTTGATTTAAATTATAAGAAGGCCATTAAAGATTTTAGTGTTTCATCATTTTAGAGGCAACTTGGGCAATTATTTGTGAGTAAATGAAAAATAATAAAAAAATAATTTTACTGTACTTATCATAAAAATATAATGAAATATAAAATAAAAATTAAGAAAAAAAATCATTTTGATAGGATTACCTATTTACGGCGGAACAAAAATTTATCATTTATACATTTAAATTACTACACAAAAATGCATTTTTAACAATGTTTAATTTTTTATTTTATTTTTCATTGTAATTGTAAACTAAACATAATGAAATTATTTTTTAAATGTTTTTCATTTATTCACAAATAATTAAGTTGCCTTAAAAATCATGAAACACTTAAATCTTTAATGGCCTTTATCTTAAAATGTAAACAAAAAATAAATAACTTAGCTCACGTCCGTACTAGATATTTGATATACCTTTTGATTACAAACATAATTTTTCAGTTTGGTTAGGTATTTTGATTTATATGAAACTGGCCGAATTGGGCCGCCCATACATTCCTCTTAAACATAATAGCACAACTATCGTAACGAAACATATCGCCACCAAATACAAAAGCTTTACAGCTGTCGAAAGTGAGATTAAGATAGGTGCCTATTGAAAACAATTATAACCACGCAAAAGCACGAAATGCTACATTTAATTCCCCGCGTGTTACCCATTATTAATGTTTACAAACTATAAAATAAAACAAATTTAAATTAATTTAACGCCACCCTTCAATCATGAGAAGAGAACGTGAGACCACTCCTGACCGGTTTCCCCAACGGCTCCCTGGCGATGTCTTGCAAGATAGATATAATTATATGATTGTAATTCATGAGTCCTGATTCCTGCGGCCGATAAGGGCGCATCAAGCGATTAAATTACATTAATGCCAAGCACAACTTGAGGCACGATAACATCGCCTTCCTGTCTTCCTGTTATCCTGTTATCCTGGTTGCCCTAAAGTTCAGTGAGGCGACGTTCATTCTAATATCAAGGAGCATTCCTTGACGAGTGTTTTGACTGAGAGAATTCTTGCGAATAGTTACGGGCTAATACGGAAGCGGATTACGTCGGAAGTAATGCGAATCAGAAACTAGTTAAATACATACACGTGACGTTAAGTTATGCGACCGAGTTTGCGTTGCTTCAGATTTATAAGTTTCATTCAAGTATGTAGGTGCAAATCGTGCTGTAATTTTCAAGACAAACTACTTAGCATATATAAATGTAATGTTCAGATCCAGGTGAACTCCTAGTACAGACTAGGAGTTCACCCGTTCTGTGGTAGAACTGAAAAACTTTTTTTTCATCCGATGCCCAATTTATCAGCGGTTTGCTATCATAAAGGCAAACTTGACCTTGAAGAGGGCAACAGAAAAAAAACTCCGCGGAACGGAACTTGCATTTTATTTTTATTTATTTATTTCTATTCTTAAACATACCCTTTACAAATCATTACATTGGTTTACATAGATAATAAGTTTAGTAATAAGAAAAAATGTTAATAATCCGTTACAGTATGTAAATAGGTTAGTAGCGTATTTTGTGAACACCTCATCTGTGCTGAGGTGTTCCCATGTTTGGGATTAAGTGCTATTCTGTCGACATAAGTAGAAACACCGTATCCTCCTTGATATTGTCAAGAAGGGCACTGTGGGTCGACCCATGGCGGCAGTATCATACACATAAATTAATGATCACTTGCAGTTAGGATCTATACACAGTTTTTCTTAGCATCTAGATTATGAGTAAGATAAGTAATTGTCTTGATAAACGGGTAGGTATATTTTTTATGGACCACGCGCCAATGGTATAAATGATATTGTGACAATATTTTCTGTCCCGAAACAAAGTTTTTTTATTAATGTTTTTTATTTTCTTATATGAGTAAAACCTCAAACTGTAATATTTAATGAAATGAAGACACTATGAGCGAAACTCAATCGAAAATCTGGAAACAGAAAAATCAGAAAAAGATATTGGCACCTCTGGGACTCGAACCCAGAAACTCTCTGTTTACGGGGGAGCGCTCAGACCACTGCGCCAAGGTGTCGAAATCAAATTCGGTCACTTTTAACTGAATCGTACTTTGACTAAGAACCACCCATATTATCTTCATTTTCTTAACGCATATTTTATTGGCTGCCATCAGTTTTTTAAGTCACCCCCTCATGGTCATGCTGCCACAAAGTTATCTAGGTTTTTTTTACTATAATAGTTTTGTAGTACCAACAGTACAGTTTTTTTTTTAATACTTTAAAACCATTTATTAAGGGTAATTTTAAACCATTACAACTTCTCATGAAGGCGACTTTTCTTAAATTTATGAAATAATGTAAGAAGTGTAGTATATTTATTACATACTTTTCCTTACAAAAAACTAGAACACGAATAAAGAAATCAAAAGTAAATTAATATACAAGGGGAACTTGTTTGTCGTACTAGGGGTGGGAAATTTCTATACAGTAGATAAATATGCAATTAAATCCCTTCCAAATTTTTTTAACTTAAAAAACTGCAGATAGTGAAAACTAGATGAAATATTTTAAGTTTAAAGTTATAAATTCACGCTTACGACACTAAATAATCATCTTACACCATATCATAAGTCACGCGTAAGTACTTACTCAACAGATTTGTATAATTCAAACCTCCCACCTGCTAAACGAGTTAATCCTGAAAAATAGCAACGTTTTAAAAGCTACTAGATTAAACTGTAATTTTCTAGTGTAATACTAGACACACCTGTAACCTACAAACATAAATATGTCACAGAAAGAACACAATGTAAACTTTAAGGAATGATGTAAAAACTATTTAAAGAAACCAGCATTAATGGAGCCATTACACGCTTTTTCCACAACCTCGCATTCATCAGTAGAATGATTGTGCTAAGTATTTAGGTACTCGCCTCATCGTCACCTCAGTTGGACAGGGTTCTAACTTCACTTTACTCTGTTCTAAGATAAGGGGTGTCAAAGTTTGCAAAGATGACTACTCATTATCTATTTAGCATTTTCTGATTTTGAGGGTGAATCAATCTTGTTTAGTATTTTAACTGAACATATTTTTAAGCTTAGCAGGAGTGCCCGTCTTCATGGGGTGAGGTTTGTCTAGGTATTGGTGTCGGATACGTTTGCCCACCCAGCGTGGTCCACCCAGCGAATTGGGAAAGACTGATTGAGGGAGACCTTTTGATTTCCCCAGCCGGACTCTCTCGACCCATTGCTTTGCACCGCAGTGGGAGGAATAGATTCATGTGTCCGTCACTTCTAAGCATACTGACCCCCAAATTCCTTCCCACCTCTCATATCTTTTTCCTCCCTCTACCCTCCTCTCCCTCCTTTCCTTAAAAATACCCTCCACACAGAATATCCAAAGAAGCAAAGGCCCCGAGGGAAATATTTTGCCTCAGGGCCTCCTGTGTGGAGCTAATGTAAAAAAAGCAGCGGCATCCCGCATTTCTACCGATTTATTACATGTTTTCCTTAAGGCCGCACTCTTGAAACGCACAGCGCTGAAAAAGAAGAAGATGGAGAGATATGTAATTACGAGTGTTGGACAGAGCGCGCTAATATGTTTAGTCGTCGAATAGCAGCGAAAATTGCGAAAAAGCTTAATAAAACATGACTCGTTTAAAATAGAGCAAAAATCTCGTGGAACGTATCTTAAGTATCAATTAAAGAAACATTGTGAATTTTAACAAATATAACTTGTAAAATAAAAGAAATAGACTTGTTTAAAATAATTTTCGGAGCATACTTTGCGATTTTTTTCTATCGAGGGAATTTCATATAATTTGCGTTTCGGCGTGGAACGTATCTAGATATTATCTTCAAAAATAACATATATTTTTTTAAGAGCTTAAAAATTTCAAATGTTTAAGGGAGATATTTATGTAAGAAATCGGTCGAAATACGAATAGTAGACCCTTAAACACTAAAGCTATTTAAAAAATTATGTTATTCTTGAAGATCGTATCTATACACTCCCCACGCCTAAACGCAAATTATATGAAATTCCCTCGATAAATTTTTTCTCTATTTTGAACTAGTCGTGATTTATTAAACATTTTCACAACTTTCGCTTAAACGCTGTCGTTTTTAACATTAGCGTGATCTCTCTAACGTTCGAATTTACATATCTCTCCATCTTCTTCTTTTTAAGCGGGTATGACGTTTACCGCGCCTTAAGGAAAATTTTTTAATAGGACGAATACTTAACATTTTAGAATATAACTAAACAAGCAGATAAAACTATATGCTACCAGCAAAGAGTAAAACAATTCATTGCATAAGGTTCTGACTACATTTTTCTAATGAAATTCCAAGCTAGGGCGCCAAATCTCTTTCAATATTTTCTATTAAAATATGATAAACAAATACAAATATGATGATACATTATACAAGATTGAATCTCAAAAACAAAAATTATTAAATAGATTACAAAAATTCTTCTACGTAAACTTTGAAACCTCAGAACATGACAAGGCGAAGTTATATCTCTATCCAACCAAAGTGACGAACCACAAAGCGCTCACAACAACGGTCAACTGTCAGATACAAACAAAATAGAGCTCGTAAATGATTTTAAAACACAGTAAAATAAATGGAAAAGATTTAAAAATTTCTTCATATATTATGGAAATACAACACGCATGGTTCTGAAATTTACTGTGGTTATAGAAATGAACAAAATGTATGGTTTTCCATCATCGTCATCATCTTCATCCCCAATATTCGGGTCGGGGACCCATTGCACCGACAAGGCTCTTCCATACATCCCTATCTTGTGCTGACTGTTCGGTCTCCGTCCATGGCAATCCCATCCTCTCCTCATACAGTTTCTGGAGTTGCCTCAGCCAGCTGTGTCTGAGGCGGCCCACTGGACGTCTACCCTCCGGAATCGCACTTAGTATCTTCCTCAGAATTCGGTCATCACGCATTCTTCGTACATACTCAAGCCACCTGAGTTGCGATTTTTCTGTGAAGAATAGCAGTGATTCAATGTTTAGATCGTCTCGGATCGTCGAGTTTCTTATATGATCCCATTTCGTAACCCCTGCCACTCCTCTCAAGTACCTCATTTCGGCAGCTTTGACTCTAGAGCGCGTTCGTCTGCTTAGATTCCATATCTGGTGGCCGTAGGTGAGCGTCGGGCGATATACCGTTTTGAACACTGCCATGTTTGGTTTTCCATTTTTGAAATAATGTCCCTTGAAAAAAATATCAGTTAGAACCTTGTCCAACTGAGGTGACGTCATGTCCAAGTCAAATATAAAATACACCAAGAGCAAGACTTCCTCCTTGGAACAATGTTATGTTATACAATCACCGAATATTGCTTAATTTCCTACACCACTAAATTTAAGACAACGATCTTTTGTTTCCGCAAATGAACATTTATTTATGTCTGATTGTGTGAAGATTGTCTCATGGAGAACTCAATTAGTGACTTTTCGTTTTTAAGAATAACTAATGGGTAAGTGATTCAAGGAAACTGGTATATTACGACTAGAGATCGGAAGTGCAATGTATGATTTCATCGTTTACCGAAAAGTATGCATTTTTACATGATAAGTGCAACTTTTTGCATTTTTTCACTAAAACAGGCAGTTTCCCACGGCGATTCCTATTTGAAAACAAATATTTTAGAAAAACAAATTATTTAACATTACGCTAACTTTAATTTTACGCTCCTAGATGCTGAGAGAAGCTTTTTTTTACATGAGCTCCACACAAGAGGTCATGAGGAAAACAATTTCCCTCGAGGCCATGAAGAAAATAATCTTTGGGGTGCTGTGTGGAGGGGTTTTTTAAAAGAAAGGAAGGAGAGGAGAGTTCTGGGAAGGAAAAGGGTTTAAGGGGTAGGTAGGAATCTGGAGTTGTGTGTCTTGGTCATCCGGCTCCAAGACCTAGACAAACCTCACCCCATGAACCCGGGCACCCCTACTAAATCACCAAACGTAGCGAACCACTTGGGGTGACCTATGGAAGAGGTGTTGGTTATCCAATAAAGGTTTCCGGGGCGGCGGTACCCATTCCCGCCTCCCAAATTGTGTTGACGCTTTGACTCTTTCGATATAAAAAATAACCCATTTTGTAGACATTATCTATCTCTATCTCTCTTATTATGTTATGTATATTCTAATGTGATGCTACATATGTGAACACATATGTTAACTGACAAAAGGCTCAATTGGGAGAGTGGTTGACTCCAGTTTCTGGATAGAAAGATTAATTTTAAAAGACATTTGAAAATATGTAGATGTGTAATAGTGAAAAAACTTTTTTTACGGGTAAATTTTTTAACTACGTTATTATCATCAATAAACTACTTTTAACCATTTTCAGTAATCATTAAAAAATTTAAAAAAAAACTGAAAAAGAAACACATATTTACTACATTATTACAAAGTTTGCCCGAGTTATCTCGGATGTGGGATTTTTCGCTAGCTGCTCGAGAACACTCGGGGTATGCGGTTACTTACGCGGTAAAAATGCTTTTAATGTTTCCTTTTTTTAAACTCGAATATCCTTTTATTGACCATCGCCAAATTTAAATTCATAACATAATTTTTTTTGCAAAGCTTGCATAATTGTCAAATTTTGGTGCATTTAATTGGGCATATTTCTGATTTTTTCAACTCTTTAATTATGACATAAAAATATGAATCATTTGAACCGCCGCTAAATACTGAATAACAAAGTTAATAAGTCATTTTTATTTGATTTCGGGTTATGAAGAGAACCGTATTTCTTTGTAGAGTTTTAAAATCAATTTTAAAACGAATTGCGTAGAAATATATACGAAAGACTAATATTTGCTTACTTCAATGGATATTTTTCCGCATTCATTACAATTACTTTATGTAGGTACTTAAGAGATGTATTATAGTACCTACTTACGTTAAATCTAGTATAAGCGACCGAGGACTCTCCATTATCATTGAAAAATTTTCGACACAAATATATTTTTCATAAATTAGTACAGTTTGTAAAATTAGTGTATCACAGTTGTGTGTTGTTTGCACAGTTGAGTGGGGATCAAATTTATTGTACCATTTAAATATTTGATCTTTTCGTGTTTTATTTGATAGAAAACGATTCCTTAGCATAATTCTTTATGTAAGTAATGGTCTGACAAGTCGTGTGAATTTCTTTATCACATTATTTAATATGTTACTTCAAAGCCTACCGAGAGGTGAGAGAACATCTTTGATTATTTGGGGATTTTCCAACATGTTAATATGTAGGTAATAAGTGTAAAAACGTTTAATGCTAATAGGTGGTGATAAAAATATGTATTCACTATTACTATAGTGGATATTTAATCACGTTTTCGTGACAAGCTTTTTTATATAAATTAAAAACTTGACTAAGGTATGTATACATTAAAAATTGAATATTCATTTAATAATTTCGGATATATTTACCGAGATGCTATCCAGGGCACAAACCAATTATTAGAATGATTGTTTCCAATAAAAAGGGTAGTTACCCATAATATGAAAAAAAAATAACCAGTTGAAGATAATATTGTTAATTCTAAAAAAAATTGAAATATGAGATTGACATATATGACGGTTTGACAGAAGGTGGCGATAGCGAAATTGATTAACGCGCACGCCCCGGTTAGAGGAGAGGTCTGGGTTCGAATCTTAGTTGCAATCACTGTCTTTTTCTATTTTTCCGTGTCTTGTTCTCTTTCATATTTTCGTTTAGATTATTACTGTTATCTTCTTCTTAAAAATAACCTTCAAAAAATATAAAAAGAGAATTTTTCTTATAAAAAAATTGGTTTTCTGTAAAGTCGGTTAACTGACGATAATTTTACGTTATAACGTCATATAATAACGTTGGAATGGAAGAGAGATAGATGCGTCACAAGCCGAACGCTTAGGTCGAACGCTTGTTCCGCGATCTCGCTTCCACGCTCGGCTCGGGCGGAACGTGACAATGAGTCATCGTGAGTGCAGCCGGCGTTCATCGATTTATAAGACGTTATCACGTCAAAAACGTTGTAGATCGTTGTATATCGATAATTTAATTGCCAAATAAAGAGCATAACACTCTTTAAATGAGTCATATTTATGACTCGAAATAAAGTTATGTGGAAAACTGGATATGAACATTATTAACCTTTAAGTTCAAAGATCCGTTAGAGTTTTAATTTTTTTTACATTACTATCTTTAGTTGCGATCGGTCGTGTTCAGAAAATTAACAGGTTAGAATGCGCGCCAAAATTACAAACGACTTCCGGTAAAGGAGCAGTGAATATATGAACACCGAATTTTACATATCTTGTGAAAATGTCGTGTTCGCAAGCAGTACGAAAAACGATCTATATCTATTCGAAATATCTGAGGTTATTTGTGGGGGAGGTTCTCGGGCTGACAGGATATTTGGACAGAAGCAGGCTGCATTTAATTTTGCGAATCTTCCGAACAATGTGTTTTATCAGTTATAAAATCGGGAGGGTAGCAGTTGCTAAAATTAATTTGTTTTTCGGGTTGCTCTACTGAAACACACGTAAGTATGTATAAATTATTACTTAGAATTAAAATATAAATCAAAATTATAATAATCAAAACATTATTTTACATTTATAAGAAACTAGATGAAGTCTCCGGTGTTGTCCGGGTTTTATGCAAAGATTTTCAAAGTCAATGTACACAGTCACCTTCTTCTTGGTTTTAAGTGCAAAATTTTATCAATTTAGTAATAAAACTGTACATTTGTATGAAAAGCAAAGCCACGCCCGCTTGCTCGCCCGCCACAGACAATACTTTATACATACACTGAAGATAGACAGATATTTATTTATTTATTTATTTATTTATAAATAAACGCCCTTTTTCGGGGCTTTTACATATATAGCATAGAAAAAACATTTTATTGTACATAACTGAACTGCCTCAATAACAATATTTTAAATTTATTCAAAGATAAATTGAAGATGTCCACTGACTTGGTATAATTGTTTCCCTCCATTAGTATTCTGGGCAAAGAGGAATACATATGATAGTTAGTCCCAGAATTTCTGCACTGAAATAAATCCTGACTTCTAGTATTACGAAGTGGAATTCGGAAGCTTATCAATTCAAGTAATACCGGACTATCAACTAAATCATTTAGAATTTTATATAAAAATACCAAGTCAGTGAAAATTCTTCTGTCTGACAATTTAAGCATATTCATATCGTTTAAAAGTGTGTTGTAGTTTAACATACTTGCTGAAATACCCATTTTAAAATTTAGAAAACGTAAGAATTTGTTTTGTATTCTTTCAACAGCTTGTACGTGCATATTATAATGAGGATTCCAGACAGGAGAATTGTACTCAAGTTGGCTTCTAACATAAGCAAAATATAACATTTTAATACACTTTATATTGTTAAAGTTTCTAGTTAGCCTAGTTATAAACCCCAACATTTTTAAGCCCTTATTACAGATTTCTGTTATGTGGTTAACAAATGAAAGATTTGATTGAAAAGTGATGCCCAAGTCTTTAATTTGCATTAATGTCTGAAGAGTATTGTTATCAATGTTGTAATTAAATATCACTGGATTTTTTATTCTAGAAAATCTAACAATTTGACATTTTGAGATATTTAAATAAAGTCTATTTTCCATACACCAAATTAACAATTTGTTGATATTATCTTGAAGAATATTGCAATGATAAATATTTTCAATAATTTTAAAAATTTTGAGGTCATCAGCAAAAAGTAAGATAGATACATCATGAAATATTTTTGTAAGATCATTTATAAACAAGATAAATAAGATTGGGCCAAGGTGTGAACCCTGTGGAACTCCACTTGTTGCATTAATTTTTTCTGACAGGGAGGATTGTTATGAAGCAGTGTTAAAATTATTATCTTTTTTATTTTTAAAATATGAACACTGCTAACATTAAATTTTTCATTTATGAACACTACTTTATAACATTAAATTTTTCATTTATGAACACTGCTTTATAACATTGATCCGTAGCAGCACGAACTATTAAGTACCCGTTTAATTGGTGACTATGGTTTTTTTTTCAACGAGGGGACGGGCAACACCGAGGACAGAGGGCGTTAGTTTTCCGGTTCCGGAAAAAGAAAAAGAAGAAGACTCACTCTCGCTTCGATGATGATTGGGCAACATCATAGCTGGGACAGTCAATGAGCATTTTATTGTGAAAATATAAAAGGGACGTAATGTTTTAAAAAAAACAAACGGGTGCCGGTGTTACTAAAGTTCCATCCTACTCGAATATCGAGAAATCATTGTGCAACTAAGTTTAATGTGCCGATATAGTTCAACCGCGGATCCGGATGATTCATCGCAAGATATCATGGCGATCGGTTATTGAGTTGCATCGAACCGATCACGTTTGCGGGCACCTGCCGAATGTCGACTGTAAGATCGATTCCGTTATTACACGAAATACCCCGGACATGCGCTCCGCTGGGTGATAAGAAGATCAACGCGAGCCGTAATACCTCGGAAGTCCCCTCGTGCTCCCTGGCGCGCCCCGTACCCTCGCTGGAAGGGAATTCCAATTGGCCCTAATTCGGATGACGATCAGATCGTCTCCGGAAATCCACATTTCATGAAGGAGGTCCTGCCTTGCCGCGGAGGAGACTGAAGGATGTCGATCAGGCTGGTCATCAGGCTAATCCTAGCCATCCCGTTGTGATGAGTTGCGGATCGACTAGGAAGTGCAGGGAACGTTAGTTAGGTTAGATTGCATTCGGTCCTCGGGGTGAGTCACTCTGTTATTTGTTATTATTTGCTTTCGGTACAATACACGTCATATTTTAATTTCCAAAGTGAAACCGATGTTTGATTTGAAATACACCCCCATCTATCAAGGTAAAATCGCCTTTCCCCACGGCGCTGAGATAGAGTCTCAATCCGGCCTGATGCACCTAACCTCCAAAAGGTGAGTAATCATAGTAACAGTAATAATGGTTGGTAACAATGGCGCACTCAACGTGTTTTGGGCTCGATTTATTTTACCTTGGTATTTGGAATTTAACATAACGTCAATGTTAAAAATGCTATCCATGTGCAAGTATTTTGCAAAGAAATATAATTACTGTTATTGTTTCTAAATGTCACCGTACAAAGTTTATCAACTTTTACAGTCTTATATTAAGAAATCAATGTTGATTTACCGCGATCACTCATACATAATTCTTCTAGAAAAGGATTTACATATTTATGTTTCTGACATTTGTTGCAATAACAATTCGTACTGCCGAGATTTATAATTGAGAGTAATTGTTTATAATCAAAACATCAATGATTTCTTTCCAAATAACATCAGCTATTACCAAAGCAACAGCTGTTACCTGTCAAAATAATATATTGTTGACATTTTCAAATTTCAATCAGACATTTCATAAATAATGTTGTTTACATTCTTAACGTGACAGTTCTGTCAAAATAATGTTTATGTTTTCTATTGTTTACCTTTCAATTTCATGTTAAATTCTTTGCTAATTGAAAAACGTTCTAGCATTTTATTTCATTTGCCCCGAAATATTATGTTATAATAATTGTTTTTATTAGTTATAACAGCTTTACTTTACAAACATTTATTGAAATAATTTTAAATATCAGGGTTGCCACGAATTTCTTCTCTCTTCCCGTAAAAATAATAATTTTAAAAACAAGGTTGCCACAATTAATAATTTAAAAAAAAAAACTTAGAATAATTTTCAAACAAGATCAGGGTTGTGAAAAATTTATAAATTTAAAATTTTTTTTTTTTTTTCTTTTTCTCTCTTTTTCCGTTCTACGAATAAAAATTCACGATGTCAGGGCCTATCGAGAATATTAATGGCAAATCGAAAGAAGATTTATCTATGGATTTAACTACAAGAAATCTAATACCGGCAAACACCTTAGAGGAAATGCGTACTCAAGCCAGAAGGCATAATAAAATCATAAAAGTTACGAAAATCACGGAACAACATGAGGAAACATCGAACACGGACGAAGACAGTGACTCAAATTCCAAAGTCATTAAATATACTAAAATTATTTATAACGAATCACATCCTCCAACAAACACGATCAATAATTGGGATATCAAATTTAATGGGTCAACTTGTGTTCGAGAATTTATTCTACACATCGACGAGAAATGCAGGACAAGAAACGTTCTACATTCGAATATAGTAAAATGTTTTCCGGATATTTTAGAAAGCTTGGCTTTATTATGGTTTAGATCCATTTATACCCCCGAACTAACTTGGGATAGTCTGAAGACACTATTAATAAAACAATTTGAAGGGGAACATAAACAATTATCACTTAAAAAGGAGTTATTTAACATGAAGCAACCTACCGGTATGACTGCTTTTGAGTTCACCTTGAGAATGAAGGCTCAGAATAACATGCTCGATTCTAAATTACCAGATATTGAATTACTCCAATTATGCATGCGAGCTTTGCTCCCCATGTATGTTAATTTGCTTGCGTCTAGGGACTTTAACAATTTTGAGGAACTAGTAAATGCTACAAATAAATTAGAATCATTCTCAATTCCTGAAATAGAAAAGCAACCTTCACCTTCCCCCTCTTATACAGGCAAAATTTATGCTGGTAATAAACATTACAATACTAAATATAATAATCAACAACCTCATACATATTCCAATAATAGATTTGCCAGCAATCACTCTCTTCCGAATAATTTTAATAATCAATCAAAACACTTTCAATCTAAACCGGTTTACACTTCTAATAGCCAGGGTCGTTTTGTTCATAATTCTAATGTGAACAACGATCATACTTCTTCTACACACTTTCAAAAAAATTCATCTTATAATTCTATTGATAATAAAAATAGGGAGATATGCCATCCTTCTAAGGTCCCTTCGGACAGAAAGATTGTCTGCAGCTATTGCAAAAAAATAGGTCACACAAAATCAGACTGTAGGAAGAAAGCTTCCGACAGTTCCGCCTCCAAAATAAATTCTATAAATAAACATAATACACATAAGGAATCGGAAAACTAGGACGGAGCCGCTCTAGACATGCACCTTCTCTTGCGCAGGGGAAGCGTGAGTGGCAGAGTTGGCTCCGACTGGTTAGAGAGTTTCTTTCGGTCTCGGATTCTGACGTAGTGGGCCCACTACCACGGGATTCTGAGATCGAAGGAGATAATCGCCCGTACGCCAATATTTGTATTAAAGATAAACATTGCAGAGCACTACTTGATAGTGGAGCTTCACTTTCGTGTATAGGAGGAGACACATACAAATATTTTTTAAAGATGGGTATTAATTTAATAAAAATTGACTTTAATGTTTCAACAGCCGACGGTACGAAACAAAAAGTGTTAGGAACAATGACGTTGCCGGTGACGTATAATTTAATAACAAAAAACATTATTTTCTACGTCATTCCTTCGTTATCCCCAAATTATATTTTGGGAGTAAACTTTTGGAGACAGTTCCAAATCGCACCGGAACTGTTTTCAATGGCGCCCAACCCACAAAAGACAGGACAAATTAATGAGGTAAGGGCAATTCGACCGGCCTCATCCTTGTCTCCCTCAGAAAATAGAAATCTATTAAAAATAATAAAAAAATTTGAATCCATTTCATATGAAAAAAAAGGGTTAGGTTTAACTCATTTAGTCAAACATAAAATTCATACTACAGGGCCTCCGATTAAACAGAGGTACTACCCTCTTTCTCCGGCAAGACAGAAGCAATTAGATAAGGAAGTAGACGAAATGCTCAAATTAGGAGTCATTCGTCCTTCACGCTCTCCATGGTCTAGTCCAGTCCTAATAGTTACAAAAAAGGATGGCACTGGTAGATTTTGTCTTGATTCTAGGAAAATTAATAATGTCACTACTCGGGATTCGTACCCGCTCCCATACATTTCTCGTATTCTTGACAAACTTCGTGGTGCCAGATTTGTCTCTTCAATAGACCTTAGTAAAGCTTTTTGGCAGATTGCTTTGGATAAAGACTCGTGTGAGAAAACAGCATTTGTTGTCCCAGGTCGAGGACTCTTCGAATTCACTCGGATGCCGTTCGGGCTAAAAAACGCACCCAGTGAGCTCCAAAGACTGGCGGACGCTCTTTTTGGGCCTGAATTCGATGAAAATGCCTTTTGTTATTTAGATGATTTAATCTTAGTCTCAGAAGATTTAGAGTCACACTTTAAACTGTTAACAAAAGTTTACGAACGGCTACGAGACGCAGGTCTCACCATTAACTTAAAAAAATCTGAGTTCTGTAAAGCCGAGCTCAAATACCTAGGGTATATGGTAGATTCCAAAGGTCTTCGCACCGATCCGGTTAAAATAGAATGTATAAAAGAATTTCCAGTCCCCAAAAACGCAAAAGGAATCCGTGCTTTCCTTGGACTTTGCGGTTATTTTAGACGTTTTATAAAAGGGTTTTCTAGCATAGCCGCACCTCTATCAAAACTTACTGGTTCAAAAAATGGTGTAAGTAAATTCATTTGGACACAAGAAGCTGAAAATGCATTTAATGATCTAAAACAAGCACTTACGACAGCCCCGGTCCTTAGCTGTCCTGACTTCACTAAACCATTTTCAATACACTGCGACGCGAGTTCGGTTGGAATAGGCGGAGTTTTAATTCAAATATTGGAGGGTACAGAGCATCCGATTGCTTATTATTCGCGATGTTTGAACACACACGAAAGAAATTACGGTATTACAGAACGAGAACTTTTAGCAGTGTTAGATTCCGTTACACATTTTAGACCGTACATAGAAGGTGCGCATTTCACAGTTGTCACGGATCACTCTAGTTTAAAATGGTTAGGGTCATTGTCTAACCCTAGTGGTCGTCTCGCGCGTTGGAGCTCTCGACTCTCACAATTTTCTTTTGATGTTATCCACCGCAAGGGTACTCAACACATCGTACCAGATGTCCTTTCGCGAATGGATCTTGCTAAAATTTCGAGTATAGATTCGAATTCAACTAATGATAAATGGTACTCAAATATTTGGAAGGGTTGTCAGGAATTCCCACAAAGGTTTCTAAACTTCCAGATAAAAGATAACGAATTGTATCGTCATACTAAGACTAAGTTAGCTTTACAAGACGACACAGCTTGGAAAAAAGTAATTCCTCAGGAACATAGAACAAAGATAGTATCTGAGTCACATGAGTCAACTCGATCTTGTCACCCTGGTGTCTTTAAGACGTACAAAAAGTTACAACTCCGATACTACTGGCCAAACATGTACAAAGAGGTAAAACAGTTTATTAATCAATGTTCTATTTGTAAAGCACACAAAATTAGTACAGCCGCGCCCAACGGTATGTCGGTGAACCCGAAAAAGGTCACGAGACCGATGCAAATGCTATCTCTGGATTTAGTAGGTCCTCTGCCTAGAAGTTATGCGGGTTTCACGGTTATATTGTCATGTGTCGATGTATTCTCTAAGTTTACTTGGTTGTTCCCGCTGCGCAAAGGCACCGCGAAAAGCATTATTAAAAACTTAGAAGAAAACATTTTTCTCATACATGGCGTACCACGTACCATTGTCTGTGACAACGGACCACAATTCATATCTAAAGAATTTAAAGAACTTTTAAAAAACTATAACATATCTCCCCCCTTTTATAATTCTTTATACACTCCCCAAAATAATGTTGTAGAAAGATACAACCAAACATTAGGTACGGCACTATCCATTTTGGTAGAATCTGATCACCGAACTTGGTCAAAATTTCTTCCTCAAGTGCAATCAGCCATGAACAATACTGTTAACTGTGCTACAGGTTTCACACCTTATTTTCTAATGCACGGTAGAGAACAAATATTGGATGGAGATTTGCATCGTAACCCGATAGCGGATAATGAGTCCAATACGCATGATTCCACTCATCAAAAGGTTTATGCACATAAGTTAAAAGAATTGTCCACGGTTTACGAACAAGTATCAAACGCACTTCTTAAGGCTTACCAAAAGGGAGCTAATCACTATAATCTACGTAGAAAACACGTTACTTACCAGGTTGGAGACGTAGTGTGGCGTAGGAACTTCGTCCAATCTAATGCATTAAATTACTTCGCACAGAAGTTAGCTCCACGTTTTGTTAAAAATGTAATAGTAAAGAAAAAATCAGATTTAATATATACACTTGCCGACTTAAATGGTAAGGAAACCGGTGACTTTCACGTAAAGGACATCGTTAAATTGGACAACATTCCCGTATAGTCCTATTATCATCAGTACCTTGTGAGGTCTGGCCATCCTTACAAGGACTACATTTATTATCAATGGTAAAATGCTCGGACACTTCAATCCGGCCTGATCAACCGAATTGTTGTGGCCAGTTTTCTTTTGTTGTCAGTAAGCCGAATTTTAAATAACTTACATTTCAACGCTTTCTAATAATAGATATACATATAGGTAGATATATGTATATATATTTGTTTTTCCTCTCGACTCTAGTACAACACTCGAGTTGATTTGAAACTTTAATTCTGAATACACCCTTGTATTTGAATCTGTGAAATGCTTGTACATGGAAAACATATGCATAGTTAAAATTTAAACATGGTACTTTTCGTGTTATTTACTTTTAAGTTTATGTTAACTTGGAATATATGACGATATTAGAAATATATCCTCCTGTATTCCAAGCATATTTTATTATGACCTATTCATATTTGTTATATTATAAGCCCGATGAAACTATAACCAGAACATACAGAAATGATAGCCCATCATTTCTTTATGTTCCAAGTTTCAAATTTTCATTCTTAAGTGTTAATTTTATGTTACAAGTATACTCAAACATCTTACACAGTGCCTGTGAAGATACTACTCGTACTAATTGCCTCAATTCATTTTGATACAAAAATTTTATAAATTGGTTATTACCATACAAGTTATTATTAAAAAAAAAAAATTTTTTTTTTTTTCTCTCTCTTTCTCATTATCATTTTTCCCTTGTTCGGGATAATATTTTGTTATTTATGAATAAGCGTCTTGAGCGGCGCACAACAATCTGCTTTTATATATTGATAGGATTATGGGTAACCTCAATATTTTTTTTTCTTTAACAAACATGTTACCTTACCAATTGCATCCTCTAGCAGAGGTTTGTACACATTACATTTGGCACCATTCATTAGCATTGGTTGTTGACTTACATTTGCCACCATTTATTGGCAATAGTTGTTAATTTTTGACACCATTCATAAGCGATGGTTGTTTACATCTAAGGATAATCGAATATGATTTTCTTATACAATATCGACATAAAAATATTATGCTTTTCCTTCTATAACTTTAGTTTTATTAAGTAAAAGTAATTTTATCTATCAATTAGTATGATAATACTATTACCGATTACACCATTTATAACAATGGATGTATACTATTACCGATTACACCATTTATAACAATGGATGTATACTATTACCGATTGCACCATTTACAACAATGGATGTATACTATTACTAATGGCACCACATCTATAAGATTGGTTGTTGACAGTTTCACTAGATTAAGCCACCTTACACACCTGCGTGCGTGTAAAGGTTAAAAGTTTTTTCTACTATTACGAAATAATGCTTTCCAAGGTTGATTATTTTGTCTTATTGTATAAATTCTCTTCGAAAAACTTACCCAATAACGAGGTCAGGTAGAGTAGATAGAATTTCTTCGAAGTGTGTTTTTATCTCCAATGGAGAAGTAGACTCAGTGAAAAGTGAGGGTTGGCTTGCCTCCCTAAAGTGTTGCCTAAATGGCTTTCTAAAACCCTATTATGGGTCAATGATGCATTAATGCGTATGGTTGTGTATAATTAATGTGCTGGACACAAAGGTTTATTTTAAGTTAAGGATGTGTTGTCCACTGATTAGTGTTTATACTTACATAATTAATTATGTTTATGCTGTAGATGTAACGTTAACGGCAGTCCAAGACATAAAGTCAATTGTTCTTCACCCAGTATTCTCAATGCTGTGGGTGTTTGCAGACCCCGTTCACGGAACATTAGTTCACCTTGTACTTTAGATTAAGTTTCTCTAATTTTAAGTGTTGATTTGAATGACTGCATTGTGAACCCACCATATTGCCAGACAACATGGGTGCGATTGGAATCATAATGAACTCATTCTTCTTTATTTCTATTTTTTTTTCTCTCTTTATTAGATTTTGCTATAATCAATCGTATGTATAACATGGTGTGCCTACCACATTTGATGATTCACATTTTATTTATGCAAATTTTATAATTTATTTTTTAGAACACCCTGAGGAATAACCAGAATAGCTTAGGAATATATTAGTTAGAAGATACATGTTTGAGGGCAAACATTTGTGTGGCGCGGGGGGTATTGTTATGAAGCAGTGTTAAAATTATTATCTTTTTTATTTTTAAAATATGAACACTGCTAACATTAAATTTTTCATTTATGAACACTACTTTATAACATTAAATTTTTCATTTATGAACACTGCTTTATAACATTGATCCGTAGCAGCACGAACTATTAAGTACCCGTTTAATTGGTGACTATGGTTTTTTTTTCAACGAGGGGACGGGCAACACCGAGGACAGAGGGCGTTAGTTTTCCGGTTCCGGAAAAAGAAAAAGAAGAAGACTCACTCTCGCTTCGATGATGATTGGGCAACATCATAGCTGGGACAGTCAATGAGCATTTTATTGTGAAAATATAAAAGGGACGTAATGTTTTAAAAAAAACAAACGGGTGCCGGTGTTACTAAAGTTCCATCCTACTCGAATATCGAGAAATCATTGTGCAACTAAGTTTAATGTGCCGATATAGTTCAACCGCGGATCCGGATGATTCATCGCAAGATATCATGGCGATCGGTTATTGAGTTGCATCGAACCGATCACGTTTGCGGGCACCTGCCGAATGTCGACTGTAAGATCGATTCCGTTATTACACGAAATACCCCGGACATGCGCTCCGCTGGGTGATAAGAAGATCAACGCGAGCCGTAATACCTCGGAAGTCCCCTCGTGCTCCCTGGCGCGCCCCGTACCCTCGCTGGAAGGGAATTCCAATTGGCCCTAATTCGGATGACGATCAGATCGTCTCCGGAAATCCACATTTCATGAAGGAGGTCCTGCCTTGCCGCGGAGGAGACTGAAGGATGTCGATCAGGCTGGTCATCAGGCTAATCCTAGCCATCCCGTTGTGATGAGTTGCGGATCGACTAGGAAGTGCAGGGAACGTTAGTTAGGTTAGATTGCATTCGGTCCTCGGGGTGAGTCACTCTGTTATTTGTTATTATTTGCTTTCGGTACAATACACGTCATATTTTAATTTCCAAAGTGAAACCGATGTTTGATTTGAAATACACCCCCATCTATCAAGGTAAAATCGCCTTTCCCCACGGCGCTGAGATAGAGTCTCAATCCGGCCTGATGCACCTAACCTCCAAAAGGTGAGTAATCATAGTAACAGTAATAATGGTTGGTAACAGGATTTAATTCTAACTATTTGTTGTCTTCCAGTTAGATAGCTTTTAAACCAGGCTAATATATTGCCGCGTATACCAAGCTTTCCTAATTTCCAAATTAAGATTTCATGGGAAACTGTATCAAATGCTTTACTGAAATCAGTATAAACAGTGTCCACTTGTTTTTTTCTTTAAAAGCATTGTTTATAAAATTTTCATAAATAATTAAGTTGGAAAGAGTACTTCTACCTGGCATAAATCCAAACTGGTGAGGTGATATAACAGGTTTTATTTGTGTAAAAAGTTTGTCAAGTATTAGGCTTTCAAAGAGTTTCGGTATGGTGGATTGAATACATATAGGTCTGTAATTACAAACATCACTTTTATCACCCTTTTTGAAAATTGGAGACAAATAACTAATTTTCCACTTATCAGGAAAAATTCCATTAGATAAAGATAGATTAAAAAGTTTGGATAATGGAAGAGCGATTACTTTGATACATTCTTTGATAAATATTGTAGGGATATTATACGGTCCAGCAGATTTGTGGATATCTAAGGATTTAACTTTAGTAATTACATCAGATATACTTATGGTACACTGTGAAATATCAAGAGTTTCATCTAGAGTAGTTGTTGGAATAGGAGAATTATTTGAGTCTGTTGAATAAACACTTTTAAAAAATTTTGCAAACAAGTTAACAATACCATCAGTATTATTGCTATGGCTGCCATTTAGGTGCATACTGCTCGGAAAATCAGAATCGTCTTCTTTAAGAGATTTCGAGTATTTCCAAAAATAACTAACATTATTTAGTATGGAGTTTTGAATATTATTTAAATAGTTACGGTAGCAGGTCATAGACATTTTTTTACACGAAGTTCTTAAATCTTTAAATTCAATATAATCAGAATTTTTTCGATATAATTTATATTCCTTATGTTTCAGTTTTTTGGTAATAAGAAGATTAATAAGTTCATTGGAATACCATTTTGGATAGGTGCTTGGCTTATATTTCATGATTGGAATATACATGCTAATAGCCTTTCCCAAAACAGAATAAAAATTATTGGTAGCTGTGTTGATGTCATCATATTGCATAGATGACCAATCAAAAGAGAGAAGATAATTACAAATTTCCTCGTAATCAGCTTTGAAAAAATTTTGGTAACTGTAAGACAGCTTACAAGTATTAACATGCACATGAGGAATAATAACTTCAAGTGGAGGATGATAAGCATCTATGGGCACCAGCGGTTCACTACATTCTTCAATTAAAAGTGACTTTAAGTTAGAAAAACATAAGTCTAGGGTACGATTATTTTCGTTTGGTATAGTATTTGCCTGATTCAGACCTAGGAATAACGCCATGTCTAGAATAATGCGTTCAGACTCACTAACACTGATATTATTGTCACTGTTCATCCAGTTCACATTTGGAAGGTTATAGTCACCAGCAAGCAAAAATATTGCACTAGGATTCCTCTTTAATATAGCTTCAACTTCCTCACTATGGCATCTGTATACTTCATTGCTTGAATTTGGTGGGATATAAATACAGCCCACGATAATCTTTTTATTCTTGGCAACATTCACTTGCAGGAAGATTTGCTCAAGTTGTTTGTGTTTTGTTGTAATTAAGTTTGCTTTGTATTTCTTTTTGATAGCGATTAAAACCCCACCACCTCTGCTTTTAGTACTTGTCAATGAATTTCTGTCTAATCTATGCACATTATGATTTATGAATCCTAATTCACTAGAATGAATATTTGGCTCCAACCACGTTTCGGAAAGAACTACAAAGTCGTGCCCAAACATTGGTAGTGTAGACTGGATTAAACTTAATTTTGTTTTAAGGCCTCTGACATTTTGATAGTACATTTTCAATTCGTTTTGTTTTATTTTAGAGTTTTTTAGTGGCATAAAAAATCAATTTTCTTTTTTTCAGCTTCAATTTTTCTCAAATGTACCGAGCATTCATTACTCCAAGATATAGATAGAAGGTAGATTTAACAATACTTACAGAAGAAAATCAAAATCACTTCATAGTGTACGTGCAATAAATGCAATGCTTTACCCCATAGCAACTAACAAAATGGTAATAAATACAGTACAACTAATTATAAGTAGATATGATTTTTTAATGCCAATTACATAATAATGTAACCAAGGAAATCAATACCTTTACTTACCTACAGATATTGAGAACGCTGTTATGTATCACAAGAGATAATTATGGCTATGAACTGAATAAATTAGATAATAAAAATAATATTAATGATAAATTAAAATATAATAAAAGTTTGGTTGGTCGTGTGACATCAATTTTACTCGGATTATAGTTTACGTAGTAGATAAGGTAGATATCTCCATTTACTATATTATGCAGTGCGGTTGAACGAAGAAATAGAAGAGAAAAAAGAGGTTTGGGAAGAGCCTTGTTATTCAGATCTACTAACCAAACAGCCAAAACCATTCTAAGTTTCAAGCAGTGTTTCAATTCTGATTGATCTCCGAACAGCCTATCTACAATATAATTATTTTGCTTACAGTCTGTCAAATTTAACCGATAAGCCCAAAGAAAATTACTTCAAAATAACTATTAAGATGAGGATTCAGGATACAGGAAGGAAGAATATATATACAATATTGCCTAACTTAACCGAACAAAGATAAAAGCTTATATTATGTTTTCTTCAAGATTTTGCTTAATAATTTTCCTCTCGTAATATTTAAACATATAAATTCTTGTAATATTCAAAAATCTGTTTCTGAAAAAATTAGAAAGTATACAGATTTAGGAAATGAGATAAAAAGAATTTGGCTTTCTCAGACTATAAAAATACTAACATTTGTAATTTCGGCTACTGGCATTATACCTAGCTCTCTCATTCAAAATTTAGGCTTATTAGATTTGTCAAAGAATCTATATATAAAAACGCAATAATCAGACATATTAAATGCATGTAGGATTACGAAAGATTTTTTAAATATTTATATTGAGGGATCGGTAGGATTTATCGGTCCAGTTAGGAGTTCTATCGAGCCGAACCCTCTGATATGAAAATATCTGGAGTCGGTGAATTATTTTCCCATTTGGTCTCTGGTAGGTTGACATGTTGTTCTTGTATTGTTTTGTATTTATTATACTTATACAGTGCAATTGCATAGCGTGGATTGACTAGATGATCATTTGTGGAAAAGTGTGTGGAAGGGTTAAGTTTTTCCTGTGGGGAAGATTTAACCCGGACATAGAGTCTAAAGAACAATTTAAAATTAAAACTTACTTAAAAAAAATTAAAATACTTACAAAAAAGACCTAATTTATAATTTATACCCAAAACCATGTACAAAATGACCTTAGAACGGGGTTCCCTAGTCACACACTCTTTTCGACTAAGACTTAATTACAAAAAAAAAATAACCCGTATAAACTTCTTTTTTTCCAAGGTGGGGATTTGACCACGAGTTTTCTGGGTCCAGCACCAGGGAACTAACCACTTTGTCACGGAGGACGTTAATTTTATCAGTAGTTCACTATCTTTAAGCACCACACGCGCCCTTGAGCGGAAAGTGCGTATAGCGTAATTATGCGTAATATCAGCTAAGTATGCGTAATATTACATCATAATTATAGCGTGGATTAAATAATTGCACAATTATTAATGAAGGGCGCACTCTTGTACTACAAATGACAAAAAATTAGGCCATCATAGTTCCTTAGTCCATTTATTGTATTATGGCAGTGTTCCGTAAACTTTTTGTGATCAAGGTACACCTACCAAAACCAAAAATTTTAGAGGTACACCAAAGAAAAATACATGGTGTATTTTATATTTATTATGAAAATCAATATAATATGAAAATGTGTTTAATGAGAAATGTGAGTCTGCTTAACTGAGCACAGGCGATCAAAATTTGGAGCAATTGTTGATAATGCTTCTCTCATGTCTTCGTCGATCGTCGTCAGGCATTCTCTTTTTTTATACCGTAGTGCGAGTTGACAACCCGAATTCGCATAAATAGGTCTTGGCAAATGGTAAGATAATTGCAATATCACGCTTTGAAAACAGTGGATAATCATTTTTTATGCGTAGCCAAAAATGTGCCAGTTTTGTTTCGGAAAATTTTACTGTTAATGTCTGATCAATTTTTGTGTTCAGAATTCTTCCTGCTCGTTTATCGGTAAGTGTCCAAGGAAAATGCTATCTGAGAATGGATTTCGAACCCAGTCCATAGGTTGCAGGTCACACTTAGGAAAATAAGAGTTAATTTTTTCTACCGTGTTTTACTAGCCTGTGCTTCGAGTGTTTTACTATCAAAGCCTGCACTTTTTTATTGAATTGGCAGCCATAACATTTGGGTACATTTCATTACTACATACCATTGGGCGTGGCTGATCCATAACGACAACTTGGCGCGAAAGCTTTCAATCTTATCCGATGACGTTAAAGTATTAGAATTCTTGCCTTGCTTCTTGGTTGAGCTCATTTAAATGAGCGAATATGTCCGCCTGGCCTATTTTATTACCTACCCGATAGTCGGATCCTAAGCTGGTGCAGCGTCACAATGTTACTTTTTTACAATGTAGCATTGCGGCGAGGCACACCAGCTAACGACCACTGTACACCATTGTGGCACGGCACACACTTTGCGGAACACTGTATTATGGGATACTTTAAAGACATAGGTGTGTTGTTCTTCTTTTTAACCTACAAAAAGTTGTCTTCACCAGTTAGTGGGGAAAAATTCAACAGAATAACCAATATTATTATTTTATAATTACTTTAAAATCTACTGTACTAAAGACGTAACGACTGTGTGAGTTTTTAAAAAAAAAATGTGTTTATATTTTTGTAGTAAAAATTACATTACAGAGTTGTAAATCCTCGTGACAGAAGTGCATTTCATACAAATCTCAATTGTCTCCAGCCACTTCGACTTGCTTATATTCTATAATGTTATAAAAAATGATACGACGATATTAAATATAAAACTATTTTTAAACTCCAAAAAGTATAATTTATCAAGTAACTTATTTTTTTATGATGTATAATAAAATATTTTAAAAAATCTCAAAAACATCTCAAAAACAAAATCAAAAAAATCTCTTACAACTGATATTTTAGTACGTTAATACTGTCACTTGGGTTGTCATTCGAAATAGGTATACACGCAGCTCGTGTTTGTCACCCCCGTTAGGCGTTTTAGGCCTCCTTCTCCCCTTGCTATAATTTCCCCGCTAAGATCCAGAAAAAAAAAATTATAGTAAAAAAAAAATTCCTCAATTTAGGTGGAAATGTGACAGAGTGGTATAAGTTATGTAGGTTAAAAAGAAGAACAACCCAGGTACGCATTTCAATTCTATGGAATTTTCATAATGAGGAGGTATTCTCGATCGTAAAATTCAGAAGCATGTAATAATTGACGTTAGCCTTAATGTCTACAAACTTCTCGGAAAAAACGTGCATTAAAACTACGGGTAATCATTGGGATCCTTTGGGTTTTTGATTTCAGGAAACATATTAAAAATTGAAACATTTTTTATTATAAAATTATACGCATAAGAAATTCACACGCAGAAAGGGTCATTGCTGCGATCGGGATTTGAAATTATTTAGATTTGATAATTTGGTTGAAAAGAGATGGTAAGAAAATGTATGTATTCAAGTTGTGAAGAGCGAATCATTGGACAATTGAATGAGTTTGCGTATTTGAGAAGCATGATCACAAAAGATAGGTGAGTTCATGAGGATATTGAACGAATGGTAAAAGTAGGTAGGCAGAATAAGTACCTGGCTATTCAGATCTGGTCACCAAACACGGCTAAAGCCATTTCAAGCAACTAGCAACCATTTCAATTCTGAATGCTGATCTTCCATCAGAGCGATACTGAGCGTATCTTCCACTCTGGAATGTACTACTCGTATATATTATTTTAAATGAATTAATTGTGAAATATCAAAAATCAATAAAACAAAGTTTATTTGCCACGCCGGGATTCGATCCCGCGAATTTCGGATTGCGAGTCAAGAGCCTTACCGATAGATCACGCCGATCTGAATGTAGTAACAGAAGCGCACTAGAAATCCAAATTAATTTCTGAAACATTAATTTGGCTCGCCAACAGATACAGTATTGAAATACATTTTCAACATAGTTTTAGTGATGAATTCAATAATATAAAAGCACACTGTTCATTACAATATTCTTTATTTAACTAATGAAATATTTTTTAAATTGGTGTCACGAACACGAAAATCATCTTTCATAACAAAATTCGACTACCGTCTGAACAAGTAGCTAAAACAAAATAACATCCAACGCTTTCAAATATCTTACATTATTATGTACGAGCTTTTTTGCCCGCGGCTTCGCATGGTATTAGGGGAAATTACTGTAGCGCTTGCACTTATCGATTATCCCTCTCCACCCTCTCCCTTCCCCACTCCCCATCCCGCATTCCATACATTCGTTCCCGGTACCTTCATTTTTCAAATAGCTCGCGTACCACCTAAATTTAATAATGCTAGAGCTCAAAGAAAAAAAGAATTTTCCAATTTGGTCCAGTCGTTCGGAATTTATGCGCTTACAAACATTTCGGAGATTTATTTTTATTTAAATATGTGGAAGTTTGTAAGTATAATAAAAATAACACAATTTATTATACAGTCTTTATAATTGTTACGAATTATATTTTGAATGAAGGAACTCTCATCTGACATTTATTCCAAAACATAAGCTTGTCCAAAAAAAACAAAAGATATTCTAATATTCGAATTTTCTGGAGCAGCAGGTAGGGGGCTGAGTACCTACCAGCATAGAGCCCATAAATATATCAACATCGTTTCCATGGCAACGATTTGTTTTCTGCTATAACTCGCTTTTCTTAGCGACAGGAAACGTATAAGAAATATAATATATTAATATTTATAATTTCATAACGCAAGAGCTTACCATTATATACAGCCTATAGTCCTCGCATATAATAAGCTTTCCATTTGTGAAAGAATTTTTAAAATCGTTTTATTGTTTTATGCGTGAAAGCGTAACAAACAAACTCGTGCAGTTTCACATTTATAATACTAGTATGGAAGTATGGATATATAGATATTGTATTTTTTAGCAATAAAAAAATATAAACTCGGATCTACTTTAAGGGCAGCAATTGTTTCTCCCGCTGTGTTAGACTGGTAAGTTCATCGCACTTTCAAATACAAATTTTAATTGCATAAACAAAATTTAAATTCCGGAAACTTTTATTACAACGTACGGGGACCTCCTGCAAGAAGGGTAAGTACCAAAACCTACCGGGAAGTGTACATTTGAACATGTGAATATATTTTTATTGTAAACTTGATAATTCGTTAATTTAATTAATACCAAGCCCAGAGCCGCCTCGCCGTGAAGTGATGAATTGTGCCATCAATTCAGAATTGATCTATTGTGTTTCGTTTTATGCTAGGGATTATTTTTTAATTAGCTCGAAAGGTGGAACACACGAAGCTCACGTCTGAAGTGGACATTAAACACCTACGTCGATGGGAGCTTTGAGTGATGTAGCTTTATTGATGCTCTTTTAACATTTCTAAAAATATGTTAAAGCTGGACGTAATGCTGTTTTCAAACAACATAAGAATTAGAAGAGGCTCTGGAGGCTATGGTGTTTCCCTCAGGGCCAGTATGATCTTTGATGATGTTGTATGGAGAAAGCTTAAGGAAAGTAAAGAAAAAAGTAAAGAAGCGAAGTGAAAAGAGACCCTAGATGAAGGAAACTATACATGTATTTCAAATTTCGTTTTATTTATTTATTATTTTATTTTTCTGACGAAATTTTCAACAATCATGTTAATTAAAAAAACTTTAAAACTATACTCCTTTACATTCATAAATAAAAAAACACAAGAAATAATAACCTTATTAGAAACCTATAGACCTCAGGGTCAAAAACATATCCAAGAAGTAAAATTTTATTTACAAATACAATATTTGGATGAAAAGCTTCTTGTACAATGGTGCTTTGATTCTACAATAAAATTCCATTCTAATTCAAAAACCTTAACATTATAGCATGTAAATCTCAAATAAAAAGCTGGATACAAAATATAGGTAGATCAAAAATAGAAAATATACTAACACCAAATACAGACTGAAACCGAAACCACTCAACTGCAATAAAAAAAAATGCAATTTATTTTATTGTGTAATTATTTCGGAAAACCATTTCTTAAAATTCTCAAATAATTCTTATGATTAAATTTTAATACGTTAATTAAATCCTAGAATATGTTACTTGGAGATCCCGGCGAGGATATCATTATCTCTAATTGTAACAAAAAAGGAAGAAAACAAAACATTTTTTATAATTATTGCAATTTATTTGGAAAACCATCAGTTTAAAATATATGTTTATTGGATTGTAAAAACCATTGGAGTTTTCGCATAAGATACGTACTTTAACATATAAAAAACGTTTATTTATTTTTAACTTAATGAATGAAATCTCTAACTGTAATATTTAATTAAATGAATGGGTTCGAATCTTGCAATCGTACATAAATATAGCAGCCAATAAAAATATGCGTTAAGAAGATGAAGATTATGTTGGTAGTTCTTTGTCGAAGTATGATACAGTTAAATATGACCGAAACTAATTGGAATATACTAGCTCAGTTGGTAGAGTTGAGCCCCGGCAAGGCGAAAGTCCTGGATTCGAGTCACTGATGTGCCGGTAAGTTTTCTAATTTTCAGATTTTCGGTTGGGTTTCGCTAATATTGTCTACATTTAATTTTAAAAAAAACATTAATTTTTTTTTAAGTGGTATTAGGGGCCGTCCAAAAATTACGTCACACCTTAAGGGGGGGGGGGGGGGTAGAGAAATGTGACATTGTGTGACAAGGGGTATGGAGGGGTCATCAGCTGTGCGATGTCGCATGTAAAAATCTAAATTATTAAAATGCAAGAAATTTTAAAATGTAAAATTGCAAAATATGTGACGGCACACTAGGGAGGAGGGGGGTCTCACAAATGTGACGATGTGTGACGGGGACGGGGGGGGGGGGGGGGGTGTAAAAAAAATCACGAAATTCGTGTGACGTAATTTATGGATGGCCCCTTATTGAAAAAATAAGATCTTTAAAAAAAAACAGATACAAAAAGTGTACGTTTAAACAAGGCAAAATTAAACTATTAAAAAATAATCTAAGATTAAAAAAATATAGAAAAAAAGCAACACATTAAAAATTAGAAAAATAACTCAATAGGGGTAGTTAGTTCTAAATTAACCTTCTAATTTATTTTTTCCAATACGCATCTAGTAAATTGACCTATGGACAAATGGAACATATCAGCAGGTGATTATCGTGCCCGACCATCTGAAAAATAAATTCTGGGTGTGGTTTTTAAGTGTGGGATGTGGACTAGTTAATGTTAAATAGTAAAAATTCACAACGGCCGTCAAAAAAATGTCGAAATTCCTTAAGATTAGGATAATAACTCATTTAATCCATAGATAATAGAAACAGAGTTATGGTATGGAAGTATGCCGATTGTCGCCGAGCTAGACCAAATTTCAAAGTGGCGGTGTCTAGCAAAACGATTTATTCACTGTGCAGGGATAGGATTTGCAATGGTATGGGTAAATTATGTCGGTAATACTTTAGTACCTAATGGTTCATTGCTCAATTTCCTAGTTTCTGTTATCTACGGTGAAACATGCAATTATTTCTCTGGTGTTATATCAGCCAGTTATTCTTTCTGCTTGCCAAATATGCCCTCAATCCTTACTTCCAGTGCGCACTACCCGGTACCCAGCGCCCACCCCAACAATCCTCAACCGGTGCAACTTGTTTGACGATAACTGAATACACAAATAGGGTGATTATATCACTGGGCCATTGGGGTGTCATTGTGCGCCCTTTCGCTGATGACAGCAATAAGGTTGGATGTTTTATTCGATTCAAAGTTTTTTATGCCCATTGTGAAATATTTAAAAAATATTGCAGTTTAAAATAAATATTTTTATAATTCTAATACAATTTAAAACATAATATTCTTGTTTCATAAATAGGTTGATAAACTAGATACAAGAGCAATAATTACGAGTATTTTCATAAAAGTTCAAAGAATTATTCGTTTAATATTATACCAATTGGCAGAGAGATTTAAGAGCCATTAACCAGCGGCCGAGAATTTAAATTTCTTCAAACGATGATCGTACGATTGTACCCTTGTACAGGGCGGTTCCGATGAGAAAGATTAATTATTCTCCATACCAGCATTTTAACATAATGACTCAATATCGATTTTATTTCATTCCAATTTTGCTTTGATAAATTAATTAAATAAAATTCCAAAATGCTTAAACTCGTGATGATAAAACAATTAAAATTATGTACTTAATGTAATTATTGTTTGATCATAAGTATTTATAATTTTTCAATAATATGTAAGTAAAATAAGAATGTTTTTTTTTTTTTAATATATTAGTTTCTAAGACCGTAAATAAATAGACTGAAGTATTTTCGTCACAAAACATGGGCGCGGATCTTTATTTATGATTTTATTTGAACTAAAATAAAAATTCTGAAAAGCAGCTTTCCTAAATAATTTAATGATTTATTTTACTGCATGATTATATGCTTTGAAATGTATGTTTTATAATACAAAATTTTGTTTGACAATTTAACAAACCTGCCAACGACCTACGGTAAAACCTTATTGTACTAAAATATAAACATATTTTCTTACAATTTAAAAAATAGTTTCACTAGATAAAAGAACAGTCTTTAGAAATCAATTTATAATTTTTAGTGGAAAAGACGTATTGACGTCTAAAAGTTGATTGAAAAATGACATATATTCGGTTTTGTCTGGTTATTCGCTCTTAATATTCGGTTAGTCCACGTTTTATCTTAAGGTGGGTACCATTAGTTTATGTTTCGACTTCAATACTTCGTTTATGTGAAAACACCACGGAACAAGTCGTCATAGAGTTACGGAGAATATGTAGAAACTATCTATTTTTTAAAGGTTTTTTTCAATAATGAAGGACTTATCTAACAAAGGATTTGAACCAACGACGCCTTGGTAGGAACTCAACACATTTCTCCACTCAGCTACTAACTGACCAAATGTCCTATAGTTTGATCCAAGACACAATATTAGGTATTGCACCAGGAATGTGGAGACCCACGAGAAAACCTTAAGATGCGTTCCTTAACCAATCAAGCCTTTATAACAAGTAACGTAAAGGCCCATCGAATAGCATGAATTAGTCTTGCGTACCAAGCTGGAGACGACATGAATTAAGACGTTTAGACAGACCAAGACAGGAGAGAAAGACCGCATCGGATTGACGAAAGTAGAATTTTATAGCAAAATCAATGGTAAGTTTTATAGCATAATCAAAGTAGGTTTTATAGCTTAATCAAGGATGCTAATGCTTTTTAGAGCTGCATGACCATCTAAAGTTAAATAACAAGTTTTAAAATTACAAAATTAATCAATTAGGTAATAGCAAAAAATTCCATATAAATTAAATGTCATTTTAACACACATTTTCGACTGAAATAAAGTACCTCGGTGTAATTGTAGACCAACATATGAAATGGAACAGACACGTATGTGAACTTGTTAAGCGAGTTAAGAAATGTATCTACATGTTTATTAGATTAAGAAATATTCTCAAGTTAAATACTCTAAAAAAGTCTATTATGCACTGGTCCAATCATTAATTCAGTATGGAATCATTGGATGGGGAGGTGCATATGAAAAAATTTTAAGTCCTGTTAAAGTGGTTCAAAAACTAATCATTAAAGCAATTCTGAAAAATAACCAACATACTCTTCAGCAACAATGCTCAAAATTTTCGAAGTGCCAAAAATTGAAGACCTCTGTAAAAAAGATTCAATATTACAAATATTTAAAGGAAATGTAATCAAAAATTTTAAACTTAACTCATCATTAAGCAGCATCTAAATTCCTATATTATATTTTTTAATTCCTATATTCCATTATCATAACATCTAAATTCCTATATTTTAAACACAACAAATGCACAATAATTGTATATACAAAGGCATAACATATTTTAATAGTCTTCCCGAAGAAATAAAAAAAAAAAAAACAGATGTAGTATCAAAAAAAAGGTCAGATTATTCTTAAAAAATTAACAACCATAACATCGCCAATCAAAATGCTGTAACTTCATTTTATGCCATATTATTATTTTTAATGCTACAACATCCTAATACTTAAGATTATATTTATTGTATATAATAATAATAATAAAAAGCCTTTTTATTCTGAACTTTTGTTGTATGAATCTTGACGTGTTCTTATTTTTTTATATTATATCCCGAAGCTCAGTTTGCCTCTTGGCATAGGCCTCCTCTGACATTCTTGTTGTTAGAGGGTGGTGGTCTATAACTCCCGCGGAAACAAACAACATGAATACCAACTAAAATTAAAAATCAAAACCAATTAACAAAAAGTCTCCCAATTCGGCTGGTCCCCGCGGGAGTTATATTTATTGTACACTCTATTATATAATTTACATGAAATAACTCCTACACCAAGCTCAAGAGCTAGTTCTCTTAATTGGCGTAGAAATCCTTGAAAATGTGTAATTCACTGTTTTGTTTTTGCCATAGTATTATGTGTATTACTGTAACAGTGTTATAATTTAAACAATTAAAAATAATAATAATAATTTGGTTAAACATTGGTTTTTGCTAATGGAATGGATCTCTTAAATTTTCTGAGTGACTAAACAATGTTCACGAAGTATATCGACGTCTGTACGATAATCATCATAAAAATTAAAAATTAATGAAAAGCGGTGATCTTGTTTGAAATTCTTTAAAAAGCATTAAATCCAATGTTGAAACAATATGTTGACGGCCAGCATGGTCTAGCGGTAAGGCTCTTTACTCACAATCGAAGATCGCGGGATCGAATCCCGGCTTGGAAAATAAGTTTTATTTGATTAATTTGTGTTATTTCACAATTTATTCATTTAAAATAATATATAGTTTATTTGCGGCACGTTCACACTCAGTACCGCCCTGGTGTAAGACCACCATTCAGAATTGAAATGTTGCTTGAAATGGCTTTAGCCGTGTTTGGTGAACAGATCTGAATAACCAGGTACTTTCCCATCTCCTTTCCCTCCCCACTACCTTCAGCCTACCCCAGTTGGTAATACCATAGTCTCACTGGCTCCAGAAGGGAGCAATTGGAACTCTTGTGCGGTATACATATAAAAAATAAATAAAAAGTTCGACATGTTCAAACTTTACCCCGCTTCGTATGAATATAAACATGTTGATATCATACGGGTGATTGTTTCAACTCTTTTTAGGGGTAGGAGTGCCATTGCTGACCCCTAATAATAATACACATAAGGGGATAGTCAGTGTTACAATGGCGCACGTCACAGAGCAGCTGGTGCTAAGGGGTGAAACTACGTAGGGGTGGTTGGGCGTTGGGCGACAGGCAATGGGTTAGTAAAATTAGTTGATTAGGCGCAAGTTTTAATGTGGCTAATTTTATTTTAGCAAATAGAACTCACATAAGCTAGAACTATACCATCATGTTAAAAAATGTTTTACACGCTAAAAGAGAAAATTTGATTGCACGAATTGATTAACTCCATATTGCATTGCTAGCCTATCATTCTAATTTTTGTTTACTCTTTTATACGCCCGTGGGGCTTTTACATTGATAATAGCTAGTAATAAACAATAGATTGCGAAAATAATGTTTACAATTGGATAAAATTGACATAAAAAAAATTGTTCAAGCATGTTTTAAACATCGAAACTGTTACGTTAAAAATGTCGATATCATTTGTATAAATGTAAGCAGAGAATTGGCTAGTTTGCAACATAATTTCCCTTTGAAATTATGAATTATAATTACTTGATGAAAACATTAAATTCATTAAGACTCTCAGATCAAAGAATTACATCCGACTTAATATTTATGTTCAAAATTGTAAATGGTAGTCAGTCCTGATTTAACTAAGCTCATCGAATTTCATATACCCACGAGAGCCACTCGTTCTAAAATCCTGTTTAAATACTACAATAACCGGACTGAGTATACGAAACACTCGCTTGTACCTAGATTACATGAAGTTACCAATAGATATGCTGATGTGGCAGATCTATTTAACTGCACGGAAGCTAGGTACAAGAAGGCTATACTATCAAATATTTTCAATCAGTATTAACTTTATGTGCACTATAGAATTTTATATGTAATTGTATCTCTGTTGTCATTTCTTAATCGATAGCCAAAATTAACTGTTGTACTCTTTTTTATTATTTCTTATTAACTATGATTTTGTGATAGGTAATCCGTGTTTATGGTATATGTATACCGTTTATATTAAATAAATAAATAATTTATTTGTGAATGGTGACATTGAAATAGTTCCTTAGGCCTAGTGAGTCGAGTAAGCACTCCTAAATTGACTACACTGATCTATCGCAATGTCATTTAATCGGTTTATTTGAAGTAAGTAATAATTATTCGTAATGTTAGTGTCCCATAACCTTCGTCTATTTCGCGTACTTTGGTTTTTCGAAAAAATAAATACACAACCAGGCAATTTTATGAATTTTTGCTTTGTTCTTTAATAATAATGTGTTCCACTTTATGAATGGTATTACCTTCAGATAGATATAACTAGTTACAATACGAAATGTATTTTGTAGTACCTGCTACATGATTGTTTTTTCAAGAACAAAACCACATTGCTGTAATCACAAGATGCTAACTGCGAAGTTATTTATTTTATTATTGATCTTAGGGAAATTAAGAGTTGACTTTATAATTTTTTACATTCTATTCAAAATTCTTTCCCCCAGGGTCTATGCCATTTGAGATGCTGTATGGAGCGTCTTTTTGAGGATAGTAAGGAATGAACATTGGTCTTGAAGAGATCCAATTTGTAGGAGGAGCTGTTGAAAACAAGAACGAGTCGAGGAAGCGACCCGTTCTCATGTGACAAATGTTGGGCACGCGTGGTTCCCGAATATGGCGTTTGGTGTGGTTCTCGGAGCATCTTCCATGGAAATACCGGTAGAACAAGGATAGCATTCCCAACCGACGCCTGTGCTCTAAAGATTGCAAATATCTGTTAAGTAAGGAGAATCTATCAACCGCCCGTTTCTGCACAGAGTCGAGGGTTTTTGTCAGGTATTTTGGGGTTCCAGACCAGAGGTGGCTGCCAAATTCAATCGTGGAGTGCACTTGTGATTTGTACAGGGTTAGCAGTTGTGTATTATATTAAAGCATATGCGGACCCTACACAGTACGCCCAGTTTTGAGAGGCCAACTTAACTCTGTATTACCTCATTGTGTTAATAAATGTACAGAATTATATAAAACCATAATTATAATATAATAAAAAGTCAGAACGTACATAAAACAAATTAAATTAACAACAACAAAAAAGTTACTCATAACTCACCAGACACATCAGAAATACTATTTTAAGAATTTTATATAATTTATCCAGCTTGCAATTGAAAATGTCCACTTTGAAATTATATTATTATAATATTAGATTAGTTCTAACTTTGCTTTAGTTGTCTATCGGCTATTTGGGTTAAATTTTCTGTTCTAGCAAGAATTTTGTTTACATTTTGTTTTGCATTGATCTACGTTGAATAGGACAAGGACATATTAAATTGCACATAGCAATTTAGCAACTTGGGAAATATAATTTATTATTTATTTATTTATTTATTTGAGACACAAACAGGATATTTACAGAGCGTTATTTTGGTTAATGTATAACAAATTAAGATACAAATATAAATATCCCTAGACTAATGTGTCTACAGTAATAACATTAGCGTATTCACAGACACATGAAAAACAATGTAAGTATTTTTTTACATAATTTAGAAACTTAAATAGAAAATTTGAAATACATGATAGCTACATAATATTTAAAGTGTTTATTAAAAATAATAAAACAACATTTTAGTTGCACAAATCATGGAGATATTTCTTAAAACAAGTAAAATTATTCACAAAAATATCTATTATAGAGTGTGATTTAGTGAGATCGTTGTAAGATCGTGACATTCTAGATATGGGATTAAAGTATCCCGTATTATTGTTAAAAATTTCGGTCCAAAATATGTCAAATTTTCTGGTAGATTTGGGCCTGGCGTATAAATTGATTTCATTGATTAAGTTACTATCTACTAGGTTGTTAACAATTTTATAAAACATTAAGAGGTCATTTATATTACGTCTTTTAACTAGACTCTCTAAATTGAAATGTGTAAGTCTTTGTCCGTACCCGTCTAGAAGATGGTAGACACCTGACCGGTAAGACAAAATCCGTGTAAATTAATTATTAAATATTATTGTTAACTAATTTAAACAGGAATTATGAATTGGTTTTTAAATATGAAACTGCCTCTGCATAATTATTAAATCTAACTTATATTCCGACGAATCGATGGAGTCAATCTGTTAGCCAAGTTGTTATAATAGTTTGCCTCAGTCTGTAGTTAGTTGTTAGATGGAGCATTGTAGAAATATGCCATATATTTGTACAACCGCCTTGAGGTGATTCTTCGTAAAAACGGCGCTATACAAATCATCAAAATATTATTATGTATAATGTGCCACAAGGATGGCAGTGTTCAAAACGGTAAATCGCCCGACGCTCACCTACGGCCAGCAGATATGGATGCTAAGCGAACGAACGCGCTCTAGAGTCAAAGCTGCCGAAATGAGGTACTTGAGAGGAGTAGCAGGGGTTACGAAATGGAATCATATAAGAAACTCGACGATCCGAGACGATCTAAACATTGAACCACTGCTACTCTTCGTAGAAAAATCGCAACTGAGGTGGCTTGGGCACGTACTAAGAATGCCTGATGACCGAATTCCGAGGAAGATACTATGTGCGATTCCAGAGGGTAGACGTCCAGTGGGCCGCCCCAGACACAGTAGGGCGAGGCAACTCCAAAAACTGTGTGAGGAGAGAATGGGGCTGCCATGGACGGAGGCCGAACAGTCAGCTCAAGACAGGGACGTATGAAGGAGCCTTGTCGATGCAATGGATAAGGGGATGAAGATAATGATGATGAAAGGCACTTTTTGTGTTATATTCTTTATTCTCCGAGTTTGATCAACCCAACCTTAGGGGGAAATTCAAATAAACATATTTTAAAATTCTGTAAATATTTGCTCTTCGGTATAAAAGTATGCTGAATAAAATTACATGGCAAAGGCGTAAAAAAATTACAATTAGTGAACACGTGGGGCCGGGGGACGCGAGCTTCGTGTCTTGTGTCCGTGTATTCATTAGACTTGGTTCCCGCGACCACCTAATTATAAATTTCATAACTAATTAAAGATTAACTTAAATAATAATAGCAGGAATAACCGCAAAAGCAAACATAGTCGCCGTTGAATTGGAAGGCCGAAGGCAGGAGCGGACTGTATGAAGCTTTTCGGTGGGCCGAAATTTTTAACCATCTAAACATACATATAACAGCTCTACATAGAAAAGCTGTGTTATTTCACACGAATTCTTAAATAAACATAAATGTTTTACTCATATAAACTGTATTTTGTAACTCGTAGTTGCATAATTGCACTCATGCTTGGCTGACAAATTTTGGGAGCGGACATGTTTTTCGAATTCAATTTTTCGAAATCAGTTGTCCGAATTTCAGTTTTTCGAAAGACTAATTTTTCGAACAGCAAATAGACATATTTTTCGGATTTGTTAATCAACTTTTAAAATATATATTTCACTTGTTTATGACTAACGAGATACTGTCAGACTTACCAGTTATAGGTTAGGTTAGGTTAGGTTGTACTTACTGTATGCATACTTATATCAATTCGAAAAACTAGTGTTTCGTTCAATTGATGTTCGAAAAATATGTTTTCGATAAATTGATGTTCGAAAAATTGATGTTCGAAAAATTGATGTTCGAAAAATTGATGTTCGAAATATTGCATTTCGAACAATTGAATTCGAAAAATTGATTTGGAAAAATTGCAATTCGGTCAATTTGGGGAAACAAAAAACCTACACATACAAACTACACAAATTTTGGGGAATGTGAAAATAAAATAAAAATATTGTTTGAAAACTCGGAATTTTGTGGAAAAATCTACGAATGTATTCTTTACCATTGTGCACATAAGCAAATCTACGTCAAAATCATCGCGACTATTAAGAGCTCTAAACAGGAATCCGATTTTGTCCATTCAATTTGAAGGTAACATTTTAAAAAGGATTGGAAAATGGACGGTGCTTGGAAAGGATAGTCAGATGACAGGATCTTCTGACATGTTTCCTTCGGTCAGAGCGGGTGAAATTGCATCGTCCGTAGATTCCATGCAACTAGGCTTTTGAAAAAAATTAGTGATATATTGGTCTATTTTGAGAGTAAGTCCTCCTCTGAAGTCATGCAACTGTGAACCCGAGACGAGGAGTTGAGGTTCTCACACGATTACACCAGGTTTAGAGGGACCAGTTTCGGTTGGCTTGCCTTACCTCGGGAGTAGGTGGGACAACGTTTCAATAAGGACTTCTGTTGCAAATAAAGTGCCGTTAGTGTCACAAAAAAAAGTTTATGAAAGATTAAATAATTTTTCAGATTTACTGGGAAGTACATATTTGATAGATAGTAGACGAGTGGACAAATGGGTCGGGTTCCCACTCAGGTGTCACGGATTCAATCCTCTGGTTGCTTAGTCGTCCACCACTACACAAGCAAGAGTTTATGATAATGATGGAAGTAGGAGGAACTCAAATATTTTCATATTTCAAGCATTCGTTACCAAATTTTTGTCGGGCTCTAACTGCTTAATTCTTCCCAGAAACTGATATTATATTTAATTTTTTGTAATACTCTTCGTAATTACTCTATTTATTCACTAATTCCTTGAATTCATCGCATTGCGAATAAACATTGAGAACATCTCATATATATGCATGAACATCTCTTATATATTCATATGCATGTGTGCAGGTACATGTATTTATATGGATGTGTATGTATGTATGTGTATGTTTATATATATATAATTTTTTTTTATATTCCTCTAATATATTTAAATACTTTTTTTTTCTCTTCTATATAACCAATGTACAATAACTGTTAAAATTTGAAAAAAAATACATATAAAACTTTATATTACAACACATAAATACTTGTCACACATAAACATAAATAAACACGTAAACACCTCAGCACAGGTTCTCCTAGTGAGGTGTTCACGAAACATACAACAATACCTATCCACAGTTTCACCTTCACAAACCTACCTTACACCCAACATTATAAAATTATAAAGGTAAATACTGTAATGTATAGAAATAAATAAAATAAAAATCTAAATATATTTGGTGTTGACAATTTTGCAAGTTTTAAAAGGCAACTAACTATCTTCTGAATATTAACTTTTATTATTTTTTTTTTTTTTTTTTATAAATCTTCTCTGTTGATATTCGATACCTTATGAGTGCATTATATCTTTTTTTTTTGTTTTATTGGTTGTAAACGCACACACAAATAATTGTATCTATAAACCTACATTCTAGCTTTTATACATTACACTTTGTTTTACGTTAAGTCTTATTGTCTAAATTGAATTAGTTTTTTTGATTGATACTAATATAGATTAATTATCTTGTTATACTTAAATACTGTAATTAATTGTAAAATTTTAATGATAAAGCCCACTAGGGCATTTATAAATAATAAATAATTACATCAGTCAATTAACAGAAATTTTACGATAATTATTATCATAAAACTGTTATATAAATCAAGTCAGATAGTAGCAGACAATCCGGTTACCTCCACCCAAAATATCGCAGTCTAGTTATCAATTCACAATTATTATTCACCCGCGAAGTGTTCAGTAAATTAAAATTTCATACACAACCATGAGTTGGCTCCACAGATAACACTATTTGATGTGAACTTCTTCCCTGCACACCTTTATTACCGGAGGGGAATAGAAATGCTATCATATAAAGATAACAAACATTCCCTTAATCTTAATACCAGCCACCTACATACAATATAATACAATACCTTTATTATTATGATATAATATTATGCTTTTAGATGCATTCTTTGATAAATATTTCCCCTTCTGTGAAATATAATAATAATAATCATGCATGGTAGAGTCTGGACTGATAGATATTATGTGATGTAATAGATTTTATGTTGAAATTCTCCTTACTAAAAGGTTTAGGCCAAGTTAGGTTTGGTAAGGTTAGGTTGGGTAAGGTCCAGGCTAGGTTAATGCAGTTTCAGCGACGCAATAAAATTAGTATGCGATCTAGTAAAATTAATTTAGCAAGTATAAGAGCATTATTTTAAAGAAGCAACTATTTTTTTAGCTCCTCAGCCCTCGGGCATATTTTTTCAGAAGGCCAAAATATTTCCGCTTTGCAATAAAATCCAAATAAGTGGAATATTTCTGAACGCATCCGAAAACAAAATAATGTTTTGGAACGGTGATTAAATGCGCTTTGAAATTTTGTAACTCGAAATAAACAAATATTTTTAAGTATTTTAATTTTTTAATGCAAACATAAAAAAGTTTTCCAATTGGTACTCCTTATGTGTTTTCTAACAAAATTTACTAAAAAAAAAACGTTTTTGTCGCTTCATGTGAAAATAATTATGAATAAAAAATTCACAATTGTTTTATAAATTGCAGTTGGAAACTTTGGTTTCATAAAGGCCATTTTAATTTTGTTGTGGTTAATTTTTGGATTTGAATAAAAAGTGTGGGGTTTTCTCTTTCTAACACCGTTTAAATTATATTTCTCACTATGATAGTAAGGGAGACGCATCAATTCCTGTGAGACCTATGTGAGTTTTTTATTAAAGGTTAAACCATCCGACAACATGTCAACAGAATTACTTACTTGTAAACATTGGAAATTAGATGACCAGAAAAAAACAGGTACCTACTTAAACGGACATTTCAGTTTAAAAATAATTTTTTATAAAAGTTGGTATCTAAAATGGTTAAAACATGTTTAAAAACATCGCTACAGTAGGTATAAAATTCGTATACAAAAATAAAAATAACTCACTCTACATAATTTATCGTACAGATTACAACCCTGTCGAAAACAATGCTGATTGTCGGGAGGGAGGAGGGGAAAACATAAATAATCCTCCCCACCCTTCTTCAAAACTTTTCTGGGCTACACCACTGAATTATTTTAGAAATAAATTAATTCTACTCGTTAGAATCTAAGTGAGGAATGTTGTAACGTAAAAAGAAAAGGTTTTATTTACCGTTCAGTTTGACAAATCACTTCCCCTAAACATTTCCATAATAATTCTTTGCTACTTCAACTCTTTCGTTCACACACTTCTTATAATATTACTCAGTCTGAAGAGAAACGCGATAACATTATTCTTAACTCTCGTATAACAGGCTATCTTTTGCTTCCATCGCATTGCATTGTTTGTCTAAAAAAATTAAATACAAAACTGAATTTAATACATATAAATTGATTTACTCAGTGTCTTCATATACATTCATGCTTCATACTTACTATTAAAGTTGGTATTTTATCTTAACATATAAAAATGAATGTTTCTTTGTTTGTCCCTTACGCGTTCCTAAACCATTCATCCGATTGCGCTGAAATTTTTGGCGATTTGTAGTCCGCACGTCTGCCATGGTTTCTACATATATGTAATGGTGAGTTCTGGCGTTATTTAATTATTTCCTAATTAATTATCCGATTGCGATGTAAACTTGGTGAGTATTTGTGCGCACGCCCTTGAAGGTTTCTATATTTAATGGTGACCTCTGGCGTTATAAAATAAATAAAAATTGAAAAGCGACGGGGGAGTGGGGGACAAGGGAGGGGCAGAGGAAGATATTGCAAAGGAGATATAGCAGCGGTAGGGGATAGCAGGGAGTAAATTTTGAAAAATTATGCTCCTCGCACGGACAGCGTGTGGACTGCTTACGCGTCGGGAAACCTTCTGATTTATTCGTGTATGCACCAGACGGAAAAAAACCAAAAAAATATTGTCTATCCAAAAGTACTCAAATAAACAAAATTAAAACACAAACACGATAGTTTTAAATAAATAATAACTCTTAGATGCTGAAAGCACGAAGTTGGGCTTCAAGGTTGTTGAGTTTCGCCAAGAACCAGGCAAACCTCAACCCACGAACTCAGGCACCCCTCCTATAGTCACTAAACGTAGCAAACCACTTGGGGTGACCTATGGCAGAGGAGCTGGTTATCCAATAAATGGTTACCGGGGCGGCGGAACCCATATTCCGTTATTAAGTTAAGTTAGTTCGTTTTTGTCCCATACATTGTACTAATTCTTATGTGCTCACTATAATTTCGCTTGTGTATTTACGTGCAAACTATTTTGTAATTGGACCATAGTCATATTCAAAGTTTTATACTTGACACCGAAGTCAAGTATAAAACTGCTTTGAGTACTTTTATAAACAGATTAAAAATAAAACACTACAAACAATCAAAATGCCAAGGATTTGAAAACTGACTGAAACCGACCTTATACGTAGTCTAAGTATCAATTTAATTTTAAAACTATTAACTGAAAGAATTTCTGCTTTCCAGTACTTACTCAATAAAACTCTACTGTGCTCGCATTGTGGCATTCCAACTTCCTTGTCATGATAATTATAACGAATACGAGAAATAGCTGACATGTGAAACAGGCATTACAATTGAGATAGAGATAACAAGTACCTGCTCTACTTAGAAATATCATTTCAATTGTCTATTGCCCATTGTTACGGGTTACAATGAGAGTTGAATTTGAGTTATTCTAATAAAAACACAGCTTTAATAGCGGCAATTAATAGTCGTGTTCTATGGGCAACAAACGGATATTTGACATTTATCAGCAATATGTCTAAAACCACGCTCACAATGGGTCGTAAAGCAGATCAGCAAAAACGAAATGATCACTTTAGCAAAAAGAACAAATCATTCGTACCAAACACCTTATCTCATATTTGTTTTTAAAGACTTTTTTTATGAGTTCGTTAGAGTAAATCGTATTGAGTTATACTTATTTACACGTCATTATGAAATGGACCACGTTTACGTTTACGACAAGAATTTTCTGAAAATGTTATTGCCGAGAGCTAAGAAATAATACACGATAAAATTTTGAATTTTATCCATTTTTTATTGTTTCTATTCAAATCATGTTTACAGTCTTATTTAATTTTTTTATGTTATGACTTTGCCTGCATAACCTAGTTGCAGTATAATTGGGTTGGTACTACGGTATAATTACCTAAACTTAACTCTCACAAATATTTTATATTGTTCATTGTGTAAAGTAAAAGTATATTGATCATTTAATAAAGACGTTATCCAAGTGTTAACCCTATTTTCTCAAACACTAACTTTTATCCATAAAAACCAAGGGAAATTTTAAATTCATTAGGCCAAATAGAAAAATATATTTTTTTGTTTTTTTTTTTTTTAATTTTAAACAGATTTAATTATAGCGGGCTTGCCTACCTATTACCGTAAAAATACGGCACGGCATTCCAACAAGCTGGTTGGAAAATGTTCAATACCTATATAAGAGGGTGACCCGACTGTTGGTTGAAATGATATTTACTACAAAATTATAATTTTTTGGGCTTTGTTTACCAATTTCAAACGTAAAATCGACTTCGGAAATACTCTTAATAATAAGTTGGTAAGAGTATCAAACGAATTAATACACGTTGTTTGTACTTATGTGCTGGTGACCACAGTAGATTTTTCCTTGATGGATTTGAATGAAAATATGTTTTATACTGTTGTTATTTATTTATTTAACGCCATAAAAAGGCTTTTACGTTACAATAATAAGATTATAAGTTACAGTGGCACAAGGTAGGGTATCAGTATTTTTAAGGACAACATAAGAATTAATGAGACAAAAATAATATATAAGAGGTACAGTTGTTTTTTTTTTTAAACTCAAACGTTGGTTTTTTTTTTACAAAAAAAATAAATATAAAAATAAATGTGTACTCGTGTAAAAGTTATAATAACAGAGAACATTCTATACAAACATAATGAAAATATGTAAAGAAAGATAAATTGATAGCAGGTATAATCGTGCAAAATTGTCAACATTATTTTTATTTGGCGGTACATTCTCCCTGTACATCCCTTTGGGGTCAGTTAGTTAAATTTTGTGTAATTAGGTTTACCGTCTTTTCCCTAAACCGACTGCACATTGTACATGCCAGGGGGACAATTGTCGGTGGATCAACTATCTATGAATATTTGGTTTTCATTTCTGATTGTACAAGGATTGTACAGATTCAAATTGTTTGATATTTTCCTAAATGAATATTTTAAGATGTGAGAATATTTACTTACAAATTCCGGAAAGATCAAATTTCACATTTATGCGGGATTGAGGATCAAATTAACCGTATTTTATAATAACGAAATTAAATAAATTTCTCGCAAAGTTAATAGATTTTTGAAAAACATTATAATAAAGGACTTTCTAAGGTTAGGTCCACTTGTTGGAGAAACATTATAGGTAAACGTTTATCTTTAGATTAAATATGAACATTTTCAAATTTTTTATTCCTAGTAATTATGTAATACATTACACCTTTTTTTTACCTACCAGGTTCACCATTAAAAAATGACATTAGATTCCAAAAGTACCTTGTTTAGTAAAAAAATCCGTGAGACACTCATAACGGTAAGCGATTGTTCCTAAAGACTACAGACTTACACGTACCAGTAGACAGAAGACGGTAGACTGTAGACCGTGGAAGCCACACAATTAATCGGCCAAATATTCTACATCAAATGCGGACGGGTTATTATGTATTTATGTAATCAGGGAGGAGAAGCAGATCGGTAGAGGGGAGTATTCTGGTCTTTAGCTTCAATGTCAATGTGAATTATTAGGCAATTGTATGGATGTTTAACCTGATGTTTAGTTTGCTGAGCATATTTAACTAGATATCAATTTTTAAGGATGGGTTGTTTCAAAAAATTTGACGAATTTGTCAAATATTTGACGTTAATTTTCACGTTCTGTGTAAGTTCTATTCAAGTTCTGTGATGATTTCAGTTTTGTGAAGCAGCTGGTCTATGATGATAAAATAACAGAACTCGAATAGAACTTACACAGAACGTGAAAATTAACTTCAAATATTTGATGAACTCATCAAATTTTTTGAAACAACCCGTCCTTAATAATTTACATAATGCTACCAGTTTGACTGTTACGTGAAAATCGTTGTCTGTGCAGAATAATAGCCACACGATATATTTTTAAATGATTTGTAATTTTGTATGGTTTTTCCACAAAACATTTTTTTTTGTATTGTTTTGGAAAACGGGAATCCTTAATTAGATATTCCAAAGCCCACGCTTATACCCCACATAAAAAAGGATGTTAAGTAGATTATATTTTTATTAAGCGCATTACAAAAGTCTCAGCTAAAGCTGGTTAGATGCAGGAGTTTATTAGGTCTTTAAAATCTATAGAACGTCCTGCAAAACTATTAATTTTTTTTAAACTCTTAGGCATTATCTTTGAGCCTAATGAAATAAATGCATACACGTTGGCACAACTATCGAGGGATGGAGCGAGTGAGATGGAAATATAAACATTAAAAGAAACTTACAGCTTCTATGACTTTAAGAAATTGCACTGTTTTTCAGAAAAAAATACTGTGGGGGTCTTAATATTGTTAAGAAATACATAATAAGGCATCTCGTAGAATGTACCGTAATATGTTGTGTTGTAACATAAATAAAAAAAAACCTGACTGAAAATATTTATTGTTCTTTTTTTTTAAATTTTGGATCCACGCAGGTGGTTCGGAGGAAAATAATTCCCCTAGGAATCTGGGGGTCAATGTGTCTACGTACGACGTATGAATCTATCCCTCACACTGCGATGTAAGCCGATGTTCCGAGAGAGCCCTGCTGAAGAGGTAAAAAAGCTTCTCTCAACAAGTTTTCCCGATTCGACCTGCCACGCTGTTAATGGGCAGACGCATCAACCTCCAAGATCCGAACAAACCTCATCGTATTGGTAATCCACAGACGGTTCCCGGGGCGGCGGTAGCCATAACCCCCTCCCAAAGTGAAATTATTTAATAAATTTAATAATGCAATTATTTCATGACCAAAAAATTATTTAAAACAATTAGTATTCACCAAACGACAGGCTTGAATTTATCATTGTTTAAATGATATTATCATTACAAAAGCGATTTTAAAAATATACTTAACGTCACTGTTCTTGCAAAGTACTGAAGCAGCCCGAGACATGCGCAATGGGCAGAACATATTCAGCAAGCCGCGCAGGTGAGTGCTTGTAGGTAGTCATTTAGGCCCGGGTCGTGAGAACATTGCCGAAATTACTCCCGCATAATGGGTAATCTCGGGTTTGTTTGTTAAATTCAACGTTTGTTTTTGAATTCATCGGTCATCGCGGTTTGGTTGAAATTCCGACCAAAGGCTGCATTGTGTAAACTTATTAATTTATTGATTGTGATCTCAGGCGAGTGAGAGTTTATTGCTCACATCCTGTGTAACGTTCTTTATCAAATTAGACACCTTCCTCTGAGACATTTGACCTGTTATGAAATTATTCAAGTTATATCATTCGTTCATCGCGAACGGCGAATGAATTCACGTGAATGAAGCCGTAAAACCCGATCTAACGAATGTAATGTCACATTCGTGGCACAGTTGTAAGTTTCTTGACTTTGAATGCAGTTGTTGCTGGTTCGTAATTTCATTTGGGAATAAAGGTTTAATTTGTTATTGTGTATTTTGAAATAAAATAAAATTAGGTATCTATGTATTGTAATTGTAAACATCATATCAAACAGCACATCAATCTGTCTCTTTACGAATCACATTTAGCAAGATCAAATCCTTGTACTACTATACCGCCCACTATAAAATGTTGCTTTTGATTTCCAAAATACACTCATTAAAGAATGTATTATATACTAATATTAAAATATATTTCAGGATTAAACACATGTAACAAGTATATACAATAATGTCCTTTGTGTGCGAACTGTATCTAAATTTCTCAATAGACGATAAACAGTGTTAATTTCAAGCGACTTACCAAGTAAGTATGGTCCTGTATACATTTTTAGGAAGCATCGCGTTCACTGGTCGAGACATTATTGTACATATATTTTCGTATGAACCGGTGGATGCAATTTTTAGCCATAAGTTGTTTTTAATTGTTTGTCTAGTTTGTATGTTTTCTAGATTTTAGAAATGTGTAAGTTTGTGCAGCGCCCTTGAGGTGATTTTTCACAAAAACAGCGCTATGTAAATCATCCAAATATTATTATTATTATATTGTACAATATTTGCACTTTGTTGAGTAGAAGATTGGGTGGGAAAGAACAACACGAATTTTTGGAGGCTATTCAGGTCTAGTCACTTAACTTAAGTATTGCTTAGATTCTGAATGGTGGTATCTAATATTAACTACTTCCCACTCTCATACCTAGGTACTTATTTGGTTTATTTTTTTCAATTTACATTTTTTTATATTTGTATTTATTTGGCAGAAATTTACGAATAAACATCACGCATTCGTAAGCTCTGGACCAATTAAGTTCCATTAAATTGATTTAGTTTTTTTTACCTACACAATATGATACAAATTAAAAAAAAAACATTATAAAGAAATACACAATATTATAAAAAAATAAAAAAATAGAGTTAACGCATGAGTGAACTATTCAAAACAATAAAATAAACTATGGATAATGATAATATAATTTTCACAGAAATAAAAATATTTTAAATTATCAATTTAGTGAGCTGCATTTTATATGATTTCTATTTACAATTAAAAACTTCTATATCTCGTTAGGCTTTGTGAGTTTTGCAGATACGTCCCATTAAAGAGTTTTGCGCGATTTACAGGCAATTTATGCAAAAACACGAAAATAATAATAATTATTATGAAAATAAATAATTATTACTTCGCCGGGATTCAATCCTGTGACTCCTGGGTCCTGTCATTTTAAGCAAAAATATTATGTAAGATATTATGAAAATAGTGCAGAAAACAGGCTTCTTGGCTCGTTTGTTCCTATTTTAGCCTTCTGATAATCTAAATACGTTATATTAGAAATCTGTACCAACTTCTGTTTTAATTAAAACGAGTAGTTCTTTAATGTGTCGTCTGCACACCATTTTTAAGTGTCACCTTTGAATGTAGTCCTTCCTCCTTTTTAGCGTCTATTTTCGTCCGAATGATACTCGTATAAAACCGGGGCACGCCAGATGAGAAAAAAACACAGTCAACCAGTTAAGAGCAAATGACAACTGCGCGGTGGATGAGGGACATAACTCATTGGCTGCTCCGAGAAAGAGTTAGGGTGTAAGTTACAGAAATACCACAAACCAAAATGCCATAGAGAGAGAATAGCCCGCCATTGCACGACATTAATCCCTCCAAATTGGCCATCTTGAATTCGTTGGAATCGAAAACAGGATGATTATTTTTAAATTTCGAATGTGAAGTTCAAAGTTAAACAAAATACCAACATAAAAACGGAAGCTGCGATTTTATAAGTTTCATGTAATTATCAATCTACTTCGAGACAAATATGTGAACAGTGATAATACCTTTAGAAATAGTTTTGTATCTTTTCAGAGGAAGCCACAAGCCAAAAAGATATGTTTTCTAAGTGTGCTTTATATCGCTACTAGTTCAGGTAATAAGCATATAAATCGCTTGGCACTAGAGGTCACGATTTCAAGTGAAAAAGCGATTTTTATTTATTTTATGAATAATTTTGTAAGAAGGAAAAAAAGTTCTAAAAAAGGGGAATCTGTAACGGATAATTTTAGTCATAAAATTGTATTTTTTAAAAGTTGTTTCTTATGTGTGTACATACATTTCTGATGAAAAAATACATATATTTTATACCATGTGAAAACCGAAGCGGTTAATGATTAAAAAAAAAATTATTAAATTGACAAACTAAAAAATTAATTAACGAGAAATGAGGAACAAACAATTTGGCAATTTTAAAAATTTGTTTACAGTTAAATAAAAAAAATTCTAATCTAGATTTCTCAAGGTCGAAATGAAGCTGCGGGTTGAAAATAGTTGCTTTGACCTAAAAAAGCAAGCAGAAAATCAAATTTCTTCGCCATATTACGCCAACATATTTTCGTATGTGGTAACAAGACTTGTGGGAGCGTGGTTTTTTAACACTTGGTATTGAAAATGATAAAATAATATATATATATATTTTTTTTATTGTATTGTTGTAGTAACCACCTTTAATATGACATATTTAAAAGCGGATCATGTTAATAAATTTATTTTCTAGGAAAGTCCTTATGAGGTTTTAAGAACATCCTAAACAATTTTCAATTGAATCGACTGCTGATCAAATTGATGATAGCACGTGCGCTTTTGTATAGGAACGGAAGAAATAAAAGGGCAACGGCAAGTATGAAAGGTGTAAGGAAATAGATGACGGATGTAGAAAAGGCAAGGGCGAGATGAATCAAAGGAAAGAGTCGTAGAAAAAAATGCTTACATCTTAATCAAATGAAAGGAATTATATGCCTTTGACTAGAAGAAGGCTGTCTGGAGTCTCGACGAAAAGATTTCTGATATAGTTTATTTCAATTATTATGCGAGTACTTACTGGATATGGGTGGAGTTTATGAATAGGAAATACAATGCCATTTAAATGGATTATTACAAATCCTTTAACGCCATTTGAGATTTTTGGTAATTCGTGGTCTGAGTTGAGTTTTGGAGATCTTTTCAAGAGGTTTGTTGGATTATTTAACTTCCTGTGAAAGTCCTATTGCATTGATGTGGAATAAGTGATTGTTAAAAGTATTGGGAGAGAAAAATGTACATTGCATTTCTCGGATTCCTGGAAGCAAAAGAATAAAAAAATAATTAAGAAAATCATTGATAGATGAACATTGGTAATTTGGGAGGTGGGTGTGGATACCGCCACCCCGGGATCCGTTTATTGGATAATAAACTCCCCAAGGGGTTCGCTACGTTTAATGATATGTGCCCGGGTTCATGGGGTGAGGTTTGTCCATGTTTGGCGGATTCCAACTGCGTGGCAGGCCGGAAAGGAAGAGACCGGTTGAGCGAGACCTTTTGTCCTCTCCAGCAGGACTCTCTCGAAACATTGCCTTGCAATGCGGTGGGAGGGATGGATTCATACGTCCGCCACTCATGGACACACTGACCCTCAGATTACTACCCATCCCTCATCCTTTTATCCTTCCCAGATCTTCCTCTCCTTCCTTGCCCAAAAAAACTCCACACAGCATCTTCAAAGATGATTTAGGCCCTTACTGAAATTATTTTCCTCCGTCCTGGGCGAAGCCATTGTAAAAAAAGAATAGGATAAACACTAAAAACTAATTGACACCAATTTTTTTAAATTTTATACCAGTTCCAGATAGATTTACCTAAAGTACCATTTTATTTCTAAATTTTTAATTTTAATGAATTTATAAAGAAATTAGTTTATTTGCCTAAAGCAACAGTCGGACGGTGTGCTGTGGCATATGACGAGATTTTATAGTTTTTCCGTCTGGAATTTTTAGGTTAAGGAATATTTTTAGAGAACAACGTTATTTTCCACTCACAGTAATTTCCATCGTGAGCTTTGCAACTTTGAAATGTGTTCATAAATGAGATGCAATATATTTATTTTAAATCTACGGCGAAATCGGGTAGCAAAACCAGTAAAATATAAAATTAGTTATATTTCGTTCGAAAGTGTCAAATTATATAGTGATTTTCATTTTACTTATACAACGCAACTATTATTTTTTTTCTTTTACGATAATTTAAATGTGTTTACATTAGCAACACTTATCTACTGTATTGTATATGATTTTATTATATGTAAATGTACATATAAAAGCCTTAAACAGGCGTAAATAAATAAATAATAAATGAATGGTGAAAAATAAAATAAAAACCCCAATTAATGTTGACCAAAAAAAGGGATGTTAATCGGAAGTGCTGCCAGGTAAATATGTCTTCTGTATCCATCTGTAAATAATAACTTAGATAGAGCGTGATTGATAACTCATAATAAATTAAACTCTTGAGGTGTTTTTGAAAAAAAAAACGGCGCTCTACAAATTGTCCAATTATTATTATTGTTAATCCTCACTTTAAGCAACCTAAAAAACATTAATTGTCGTTTTAGTTTATAAAACAATTCTTTACGTAACAGAATAGAACTTACATTATTTTGACCTCGAAATAATAGCAGTCATAGACAATGGAATGATTTATGTAGATCTTGGGAAATAATTTTATTATTTGTGTCTAGGTCTGACCTCCAAATATCTCGCGATTATTTGGCGCGGAATTCAACGTATTGAGGCTTTTATTTTTGTATCTACTTCCTTCTTTTTAGCGTAGATTTGATAAAACGAACACGTAAACCAGTGGAATGGCGACGACAAGGGGAAATGCTGTATGCTACTTGCATATTCGAATAAATTCATTTTGTAATATTTCTAATGGTGGCACTGGAGTAAGTATGACTTGAGGCAACACAGAATAAAATTAGCAACTTCAAACAAACAATAAATAAAAATTGAAGGAACTTATGCTATCACAAATATGGAGCGGTAAAACAATTAAGATTAAAAAATACGAAAATAATAAACTTTAGAGTCTTGAAATTTGGTAAATTTTTATTCTCTGATATTTTAACATTTTTTTGATGTGAATACCGTACAAGAGTCACAACTGCTTCCGATAGTTTTGAGCCAGCGATACTATAGCATCCCCAGAAGCCATTTCAAGCAACGCAACGCTTCAATTTTGAATGGTGGTTTTACACCAGGGCGATACTGAGAGTATCTCCCACTTGCCCCAAATATACTATATATTATTTTAAATGAATTAATTGTGAAATAACACAAATAAATCAAATAAAATTTATTTGCCCACGCCGTGATTCGCGACATTCAGATTGCGAACAAGAGCCTTTCCCTTAGACCACGCTCGTCGTCGAATATATCTAGGAAGATGTGACCGTATCCTAGATATCTTTTTCTGATTTTTCTTCTGGAAGTCGCTAATATTATCTTTAAAGATTAAATATTAAAGTTTGAGGTTTTACATCATCAAGCTAAGTGAAAAAAAAAAATAAAAAAATTAGACGATTTGTGCGCTCACAATTACATTAATCTTCATAAAATATCAACGTTTACACTTTGGTGAAAGTTTTGAGATTAATTTAATGTTTTGATTTTTTTGGTTTTTTCTCTTACATTATAAGTGCCACATAATAAAATAATTATTTAATAAATAGTCAATTTCTCTTGAATTCAATTTTTTACTTTAAAATCTTTTCAGTCCTTGAAAACCATACAGAAGATTTTTTTAATCAAAAGCATGGGAAATATTTCCCGAACCATTAAAAAAACACATTGAAGGTAGATCATTATTAATTTCAGTTGAAAATTGTATGTGTTTCCTCATTTACAACCATTCCCTTTGAAGCAGATATGAATCTGACGAAGCCTCATTACCGGTGGCAATGTAAAAGCAATTTGCTGCAGCAAATTGTGAATCCAGTAATTATACATCAACCTACTTTTTTGGTTTTGCAATGAAGACTTTGGTGTACAGAATGCATTCATTACACTCCTGGAATTATGAAGAACTTATGCGATTTTAATAATGCAATTTGTAGCTGTTTACATCGATGATCAATGAAGATTTTTTATCAAGGAACGAGAAATTATTTCTCACATTCACTTTTAACTGGTCTCTATCCATTTACATGCACTTATATTTGATGTAATGGACTCTAAAGATGCGATTACATTGTGAAGGTTTATCACTGTTAATTAAATAATAATGACGGGTGTCACGATAAATACTCCACCCTAAATGATATATTAGCATCGACAATCGATCTCTTGTTGGATAAATATTATTGATGGCCCCTTCAGGTTATTATACATTTTTTATTTGGATCAGGGAGTTTTGCTCCCCAGGTGTATTTATTGATGTTCAAAATAATCAAAATGCATAATGGTACGGACAAACATGCTCATTAGTAGTACGAGAGCATGCTACTAATGAGCAAATAATATTTAGTGACATGTGGGTCAGTGACGTTGCTAGTAGTGAACATGCTCATTACGTGCAACGTTTATGCTCAATACTAGCAGCGGGTGGAAGGGGATGTGCTCTAAGCATGTTTGAACAGGCTTGCTTGTGAGCTTGCTCATTTCGATCCATCTTAGTTCGCGGTAGCTGGGCGTGCGGATTCTTTGCAAAAATATCAAAAATGGCCCATTGGGGAGACAAAAAATCTTGCTTTTCGTGATTTGTTATAGGAGTCGCGAATGTCTTTTGAACAGAGTCATAGATGTTCAAGTTCCAAAGTTCAAATTCCCTAGATAAATACATAGATGTTCAAATTCCATACAAAATCTTCAAAAATTCCTTTACCACCAAAACGAAAACAAATTTTACTGAAATTAGAATTTTTTTTTATTATCTAGTCATTTTCGGATTTTCTCTTTCGTTCAGATTTTAAATATAATTTTTTTTAATAATTTCTGCGAAAAGAAACTAAATAATGGTACTTTCTAACAATTATGGTAAATAATATTTTGCAATGTGACGACCAAAATCCTTGCATTTTCCCTGCAAAAAGGTTCTCCCCGCTTACATTTTGGCCGAGAGTATGCTAACAAAAAGCATGTATGTTCAATTGTTGGCTTTGAACAAGCTTGCTCAAAACAAGCATTCTCATATTTATGAGCATGTGTGTCAGAATCAAAATGTTTTATTATGTTCAACAATAACAGATTTAGCACACTTTAATTTTTTAATACCCTAAAGTCGTGCATATATTTTAAAAGAAAGATCTATATTATTTGGTGCGTTGCATGCAAATCAAATTAAGAACTCTTTGACTGGAAGTCAAATGCGTATCTTTCATTAATTTTTTTATGTATCTACTTTAAAAAAATGTGTTTCCCTAGTATGCATAAATCATTATTCAAGAATCTAAATTCACAGTGTTTCGGCGCTCATCGGAAATTTGATTATAAAATTATATTTTTCTCACGTATTCCCTTTCCTAGCTTTTTTCATTCCTTCTGCCATACAAATTTCGACAAAAATAACTTTAAGTTTGTATTATATAAAACTAGTAAAACGAGCGATCTGGAACGAGATTTCAGTCTGTCTGGCTTGTTAACTGTGTCCTTGGTGAACAAATGCAGGGAATGTCAATGCACATCTTAGACGGAAGCGGAGAAGTTTATTCTTAGTTACACAAATTAATAAGAAATTTATAGTTAAAATTAAAATAACGGAATACATAAATTGAGGTGTGTAGAAGCAAAGGCAGCAATCTGCACTTTCGTTTTTTTTGAAAAAAAGGCATAAAAAACGTCGATATCTTTGCCTTTGGTACATATTTTCAAACTCTGATTTTGATGGGAGAAAGCTGAGTTTGTAACTAACCAGATTTGCAAATTGAATTTAGGTTCTCAATTCGAATCACTATGAAACTGCATTTACAACTTTTTTCAATATTTTGGAGATTGTTGCCTTTGCTTCTACACACCTCAATTACGGATCCGATAAATGAATCAATCCATAAGTGTCTACTTCAATATAGATTCTTGATTGTAGCGCTAGTATAATCATCTAAAAATTGTGAAAAATAAACTATTTCGCGTAGTAACCATTAGTTTTGTGAATAGTAAACCTGTTTTTTTGATTATTTGGTTATTTGGTTCCAAAACCCCAAGATGCTATTTCGTGTTGCGCTACCTCCTTTTTTCCACAATTACACATCTGCTCTGATGATGGACAACAACAAAAACAAATAACGAAAATACTTTTGGCCGTGAAAATCTAAAAACAGTAAACCTGGTGTCCAAAACGTAAGTATCTTATTTTATATCAAATCCAAAATATCCTCTGAAACCATAAAATTATTTTTGAGTAGCTAGATATCTAATTACTTACTTGCCTTTTTAATAAATACCACGATTTCACATTTGAAAAAAGCATCTTTTCTGAACCTTTAAATCGGCCACCATCCTGAACTGGAACCGGAACCAGAACGTTTTAAATTTACGGACAGACGAAATGAATAATGGTGGATTTAATTGTGAAAAATTAAAGGCGCAGCACAAATTAAGCGTCTATTTCAAATGGAAACTAAATATGATAATGGTTATACTAATTTAATATCTGAACAGAAAATTTTATATGATGCTCCATTTTCATGGAGTTCATGGGTTGAGGTTTGTCTAGCTCTTGGCGGGGGATACGTTTGCCCACCTACTGCATGGCGGGCCGGATCAAGAGAGACAGGTTGAAGGAGACCTCCAGCTAGACTCTCTCGATCCATTACGTTGCACTTCAATAGACGGGATGAATTCATAAGTCTTTCGTTCCCAGACACACTGACCCCAGATTCCTGCCAACCCCTCATATCTTTCTCCTTCCCAAAACTTCCTCTTTCCCTGAACAGACCCCTCACATAGCGTCCCCAAAGATGACATGGGGAGGGAAATTATTTTTCTTAGAGCCTTCTGTGTGGAGCTAACATAAAATAAACAAAAGCAAACAAATTTTCGTTTGGTAACCCGCGAAATAAATTTAACCCCAAAAAGGAGCCAAAATAATTTTTTAAGAGATTATCAGAATCGATTGAAAACCTCTGCTTTGTAATATTATTTAGCTTTCCATGAATGAAACAATAGCGGCGGCTTCCCCCTACCTCTCTCTCTCTCATTCTCCCCCCCACCCCATCCTGAGCCACGGAGCGGCGTGGAGTGGCGGTCGTGAGATGATAAATGCCATTTGCCATTCCTGGCCTCGCTCCATAATGCCAACTGCAGGGTACTACTTATTAGCCATTTTATAGTGCTATTATTGAAAAACCGTATTAAAACTAAATTTTATTAATAGACTAAAATGTGCGCCCAAAAAGTTATTTGTAATTAGAGGTAGGTACCTAAGGGGGTAACGCAATTTTTTATTACGTAATGCAATTTTTGAAGATTTTTGACCCTCCCTCCCACTCATGTAACGCCCCGTAACGTTTCTCTGTACCCCCCTCCCCCTCCCTAAACGTTACGTAACACCCAAGTGACTATTTTTACCAATTTGATTTGATTTTGAAAACGAAAATAAAATAAAAATGACGCACAATAACGAGGGATTCCCCGTAAAACATAAACGAAAAGGGTTGCCAAGTTGTAAGATTTTAATTCCCTCGTTTTTTTAATTTAAATAAAAACAACATGTTACATAGGCGTTGCCCGAACCCCCTCCCGCCCCGGTAACGCACAGTAACGTTTTACAAGTTTTTTTTTTACAAGACCCCTCTCCCCACAAATTGCGTTACGTAATACTTGAACGGCCCCCGAAGGTTCAAATTTCGGCACCGAAAAATAACGCTAAAAGAAGATTTATGTAATTTAAATGGCAATTAAAGCCCTTAACGAAATGGTTAATTTTTTTACAGGAGGCTCTGTAGAAAATAATGTCACTCAGTGCCTATATCATACGTTTGGATGCTGAGTATAGGGATGCTGTGTGGAGAGATGACGTGCGGTTCTGCAGCGGTTTTGAGCAACATCGTCATAAATAAATTGGGAAAAAATTTTAATACTCACATTTTTTTGTCGACCCCTGCAATACGGCGGTTCTATTCTCCTGTTAATACTACATTATTATTGTATCTATATATTTTCAGACCATATATTGCAGTTGACAACATCATGCTACAAGCTTCTAAGGTTTGTTGTAAGATGTTGCAAACAGTTTTCAAATCCTGAAACAATGACGGTAATAAATTGCATTATTAAGTCTAAAATTGAATACGCCTCTGCTACATAGGCCCCTTACTAAAAAAAAATACTCTGAGAAATTAGAACAGATTAAAAAAAAGTTTCTAAGATACCTGTATAAGAAAATGCATGGAGGGTACCCGCGATCGGTACATCGGTCAATTCCTATTTTTTTTACTACATAAATATATTATGAGCATCAAAAGTGCTTTCAAGATCTATTGACTCCCCTAACTAACAAGGCGAACATATTATACATAAAAGGACGAAGGTGACTAATCAATTTGTCCCCTTTACTATTTAGAGTGGAAAGAATAAATTATCACTGTAGCAAACAAACTTAGAAAATCAATATACTTCTTTAGACATACTCGCAACTTTTTAAACTCGAATCAACTCAATACAATTTACTGTGCTCTATGTCAATCTCTAGTCAAATACGGTATTATAGCCTGGGGAGGAGCAAACACTGTCGCCATTGATCCGATCTTTAAAGCTCAGAAACTAATTATAAAGATTATATTAAAACTACCGATCACAGGCAGTTCGGGTGAAATCTTTAGGAGAATCTGTGTCTTGGACATTAGGCAAATTTATGCCAAAAACATACTAGCATACTCTTCAAACACAACTACATTTGAAAATGTCCAATCTGCTCGAAATACTAGAACCAAAGGGCATAATCTCCTACTTATCCCTTTTGCTAAAACAACCTTTGGCCAAAAAAATTTTAGATACTTTGCAACGAAACTATATAATACACTTCCACTGGCAATTAGACAAAACACAATGTATCTTAAATATAAATCTGACACCAAGTCCTGGATTACCAGCCAAAATCGATTCAACGTCAAAGATTTTATCAAAACTAAGGACGGGTTGTTTCAAAAAATTTGATGAGTTCATCAAATATTTGAAGTTGATTTTCGGGTTCTGTGTAAGTTCTTTTCGAGTTTGTTTGTTTTTCATCATAGACCAGCTACTTCACAAAACTGAAATCATCACAGAACTTGAATTGAACTTACACAGAACGTGAAAATTAACTTCAAATATTTGACGAATTCGTAAAATTTTTTGAAACAACCCATCCTAACTTGTAAGTATTTATTCTTTCAATGGTACATTGATGATTATCTGTTACCTGTAAGATTGTATTATTATTTGTATTTTTATGTGTTATTATTATAAATTGCTCATGTTAAGCGCTTGCTCTCAACACAGGTTCTCCTAGTGAGACAGGCAATAGAGGCATAGGACAAAACAATTGTAAGTATAAAATTAATAAAGATGAATAACAAAAAAATAAAACTTGTCGCTGTAGAGAAATCATAAAAAAACCCAAAGAAATGATGGGTAAGAAATTCATTCGCAATCTTATTGACCGGCACCGGAAGTGTGCGAATCCCAGTGCAGTTCCTCCCGACCGGAAAATTGCTCTCTTTATCGGCGAAGTCAAAGCAGAAGAGACGACCATTTGTCATCCTTGAAGTGTACTCGTTACGGTAGTACCAAGTACTGGGTACTTAGGCTGGGTCTGGATAGCAGGATGTGGTATGTGGATGTTGGTGATATGCCCGCAATACGATTGGTGCTATCGGGTTAGTTACGGTGGGAAAGAAGAGATTGGAGATTGATAAAAATCGTGAAGATTGATGGCTGTAAGAATGATAATTATTGTTTTATGGTTGTCAGGACTTTTTATGAAGGCCAATTACTACTTAATTCCAAAATGGTTAAAGTCTTCCTGTAGACCGATTATTATCTTTATAAGAAGTACCAGATTCTCTCTCACTATTCCACCACCACAAGAAACCGGGCCAGAATTCAATTAGCAAAAGCGGCGGTTTATAGTGTTTTCATACAAAATATATTAAAAATTAAAGAGGTATTTCGTAAAAATTAGATTTTATCGTGAAATTTGTGAAGTTTTTTTTTACGTAAACTCCACACAGAAAGCCCTGCGAAAAATAATTCCCCTCAGGGCCTACGTCATCCTTGGAATTGCTGTGTTGAGGATAATTTTGAGGAGAGGAATGAGTGAACATGGGTCTTGGAGAGACCATGTTGTAGGATCAACGTCTGTGTTCTAAAGATTGCAATTCGTTTGTTAAGTTAGGAGAATCTATTAATCGGACCGCCCGTTTCTGTACAGAGTCGAGGGTTCTTTTTTAGGTATTTTGGGGCTCCAAACCAAAGGTGGCCGCCACATTTAACCGTCGGGCGCACTTCCGATTTGTACACGGTTAGCAGTTATGTACTATTAAGTATCTGCGGGCCCTGTACAGCACGCCCAGTTTCTGAAAGGCTAACTTAACTCTGGCTACGATGGAGCCTCTGTACCTGAGCTGGTCACTTAAAGTTACACCAAGCATATCGATGGAATTCCTGTTCGGAAGATTGCTTCCGAACAGGTCCTGCTTATTTATGTGACACCTCACAAGGCAGGGGAACTCTGGAACACCCGATTGTTTTGAACAGGCTGGGCAGCGGCTTAAGGAAGGGGCTTTAGAAAAGGATTTATTAATGCAGGTCTTGTAGAGGCCCGTATCATATGAAGGAGGAAAACAGATGCCGATAGCTCGTACTTTATAGGAGCAGACTACACTTTCGCCCGGTGCCGGACCCTATGAAATGGAGATATAAAACCCGAGGGTTTGAGTTACTCTAAAACTCCCTTTCTCTCTCTTTCTATATTTTTTTTTTGTAAATATTCGTGTAATTATCTAAAACAAAAAACATAATTTTTTAATTTTTCCTAAAAATACAATTTCCTTCAACACTACCCATAGACTAAACTTTTTTTTTAAATTATTCTTTATTCATAAAAAAATCTTAGGTATACAGTTTTTACAAGCTTTTCGACTACCACACTAGGCGCATGCCCGTATTATGGTAGCCGAAGTATGTATATATAATTATATAAATGTAATGATTGCTAGTTCGTTTTAATATTCATTTAATTAGTTTCTCTATTTATTTAAGCTAATCTTCTATATCCAGATGGGTGTTTGCGTGTTTGAAAGCTTGTCTCAGTATGATACTGAGACAAGCTTTTATATAAAAAAGATAAACTTGAAGAAATGAACATAATAGGTATAGACGATAGGTATATAGGTAAATTTACGTGAAAATAATGTATTACAATAGAAGAGAGAGTTTTTAAATCGTAGATGGCGTAGACATAATAATATATATACATTTTACAGGTGACGGTCTGATTGACTGCGATTAATAAATAATAAGTGACTAAGTGCATGATACAGAGATAGAAAAAAGAATAAGTTCTTACATTGCAGATAAACAGAAGGAATAGAAAAAATATATGCAGTAGCTCCTATGCGGAGATCCTTAAATATAAAAATATGGTAAGTACATAGAAATTTTGGATTGGTAGAAATGCAACCTAGTACAATAATCATGATTGCCAAGTGGATAATTATTTTCCTACAACTCTACTTCCTTTCTTTATATTTCTTTATAAATGACACAGCGCCCTTCAGGAAATATTTCACATAAACGGCGCTCTACAAATTATTCAATTATTATTTATTATTATTATATGATCAGACCCTAATTAATTTCATTTTTCTAGTTAAGAAGTTAACATAAAAAATGTTAGAAGATAATTTTGAAAATCGTTCCTTTTGTATTTTGGTATTATTTGGAAGGAGTTCACTTATCTACTTAATAAACAAATACGAAGACTTCATCTTGGAATATAATTATCTACGCGATAAAGAAATTTACAATAAACGTGCAGGTAAGCTTGCTTTGTATGTTCATCTCAGTGTTGATTATAAAATGCACAAAAACGTGCGTTTCATTCATAAAAAGTGGAGCCCTCCCTAAATGAATTCAGATTTACCCGCCGCGCGCCGCCGGAAGCTCCCTCGCCCTTGAGGCCGGTCGGGGGTAGGTTGCTTGTGTTACCGGATGAGACCGGATACGGAAGGTTGCGGAGAGGGGAGCCGGTGGTTGAACACGTGTCCTCACTTCCACTTTCAATCCGTGCAACCACTATGCAAGGTAGAGACGGTAACTACCCTCTCTATTGGGTCAGGGGTCGTTATTCCAATTCCGTTTTATATCTCACAGTAATGTCAAATCTACATCCAAGTAAGCTTTGCTCTTCAATGTATCGATTTTTATATATGGAATTTATCAATAAAAGGAAAGAACCACGAAATAATATATAAATTTATTTATTATTTAAAAAATACATTTATTTGTAAAATATTAAATACATTTAATTAAGACATTTACATAGAGTAAATACACTTAATCACAATACTATGCAGCTGCCTCTTTTGTGGTGACCAATTGAGTATAGGTAATTATTTTTTTATTGTTTTTCATTTACTCACAAATAATTGCTCAAGTTGCCTCTAAAATCATCAAACACTAAAATCTTTAATGGCCTTTATCTTATAATTTAAAGCAAAAATAAATAAAGTAGCTCACATCCGTACTAGATATTTAATATACCTTTTGAATACAAAAATAATTTTTCAGTTTGGTTGGGTATTTTGATCTCAAATCCAAATCTAAGATTTTTATGAAACTGGCCGAAATGGGCCGCGCATACATTCCTCTTAAGACGAAACGTTCTATAATAAATATTTGAACGTTAATCAAACTGATCACCATGAAACAGCCAACCGTCTGGTATGGTAATTTAATATATCTTATTACCACAATTATGTAACATGTATTGTATAAATAAATAAATAAATGTTCAGATAGTTGACTACTCGACATAGTTGACTGTTTTTACAGGTCGCTTTTAATTCATATTCTGATGGTAAAAATCTAGTAAATAGTCAATTTAATTTAAATACATTCTACAATATATTTACAATTCTAACAGAGAAATAATTCAGAGAGTTGTAAAAAATTAAAAAAATACCTATGGTAAAAGATTTAAAACCAGAAACAAAAAATTATTATACCTTTTAAATTCTATAATTTTTTGGGCCGGTGTAAGTGAAGTGATGATTGGATAAGTAATGAAGTAAAGGATTGTCATAAACTTGTGCATCATGATTAGTTTCTTAGAACAGTCACTGCCTAGTTAGAAACTAATGTTGATTGGGCCATAATGCATTCATTCACAGGTGTGAAAAGAAATATAAACATATTGCAGCTTATCCTCGATGCACATTGTACTTATCAAATTATTGTGTATCCATCATGTGCGTATCCGTGTCAACATTTTTTGACTTAATTCTATAACCCATAATTTTCTGTATCAAATGCAAAATAATAAGTAAATTGAGGGTTAAGACCGTTCTAGGAAAAGAGCTGCAAAACAAAAGCACCAAATATTATAAAACGTAAGGCAGACGGCTGGATCAATGAAATTCCTTCCAATCTTGGCCGCTTCTGGCCATTAAAGTGTCCCGACTAGCGACTAGAACTGGCTAGCGAGCATCTTGGCAGGCCGAGGCGGTGTCTGGTTTCGGACCGGAAGGAACTCGGTAGCCGAGTGCACCGGAACCTCCTGTTTGTGTTTTCGTCAGCAGAGGGCAAAAACACGCACATCTGCGGGTCAAGTTGTAAATAAGGTAAGTGACGTCACGTGTTTTGTTTAGTTCAATGCCAACCGGCTGAAACGTCATAACCATAAATATAATTGGCATAATGTGTTCAATGTTTTGAAGTTTTGCCAAAATTACAAGATTTTCGCTAACAAAAATGTGTATTTTCATATGGGAGAAAGTCGCGGCAACGATTGAGAAATGCAAAAGGATTTTAACTGGTTTATCGCCCCGAATTTAGAGAACGTTTCGCACGCTTTAGTTATTAATAAAATTTTGCAATTATATTGCAAAATTACATTCTTCATAATAGTTACGAGCGATCTTTCAAGAATTTTTCCTGAGAAAATTTCTAAATGTATTAATGTAAAATTATGTATGCATATTGTGGTAACTTTTAACTGTATTTAAACATTTTTAAATTTGTAAAAATAATAACTTTGAAAGCTGCTGTAGCCGATCTCCAGGAGCTTCTCTCAAAAAAAATTGTAGTGACCACCACATCTCTGGACTGGATCATTTAAAATGAAAAAACCGAACAGATTTCGTTTAAGTAATGTATAATCTTAATCGAAGAAATAAGCAAAATAATTTTTTTGTAAAAATGGCGTTTTCTCAAAAAAAAATCGATTTTTGACCAAAATTTTGGCCTTGAACTGTTTGTAAAAAAATATTTATCGGTGAGAAACAACCTTCAATTAATTACTAAAAAATATACTTGAAGCTTGTGTTCAAATTTGAGACTGATCGGTTCAGCCGTTTACGAGAAATCTTGGTCACCGACTTTAAAAACAGTTTTGAGAAAATCTCGTTCAAAGTTTGGCCTCCTATTTTCACATGCACTGACACCTTTACAAATATGCGTGTAACTTCTAAATAATCACCGGATTTACTTTACATTTTCTGTGTGAAAATGAAATAAAAAAAATCAATTTTTTGAAAATTCCATCTATATATAACCCCTTAACTCGCATAAACTACTAGTAGTTAATGCCCGGATTCCCTCGGGTTCATAAATCTTTTCGCTTGTTGAACTGTTGTCTTATTTTTAAAAGTAACATTGTAAGCTAAAAATATTTTTGATTACACAAATTCTATATGCCGTGCAAATTTCGTAAAACAAGTTTTACTTCTTGATTACAAGTATTTCTTTTCAATGTGAAGAAGTAGTTTACTTTTGGTCCTCTTAAAAATAAACTTTCACCAAATGAATGAACGCTGCAAAAAATTATAATGGATTGAGCAAAAATAGAACGACCATACCCAACATTAAGTGCATGACCAAGAAAAAGGTAGTAATAGGAATAAAATGCACGAATAAAAATATTTTTAGGTCTAAGATCATAACAACAAATAAAGCCTTCACTTGAACCGAATACACGAGTAATTACACTTACTGGTAGTTGGGGACAATTGCCCGTTCACATTACTTCCCAGAAATCAGCAAGGCAGGCAAAAGCCTTATTTCATGTTAACGGTGTGGTCGTGCTTTTGTGCGATTGAAACTTCAACCGTCGATCATTTAATAGCCCACGTGCAACTAGCACGTGTTGAAATCACAGGAACACGAGACCCGAACAAAAGCTCCGATGAACTCGCCGTGTTGCCCATGACCTATGCCTATAACGTTAGCATGAAACCAATTTATTGGAGATTTGAATTTCAAGGGACCGTTTTTTTAAGTAAATTATTGTAGGCTTTCAAAAAGAAATTTTTTATGGAGCTCTCAGAAAAGTAATAATGATTGAATGAAAAGCTGGAAAAATGAGTAGAAAAGCCTCAATTTGCTGATCAAAAATTAGTCCAATATTTTATGAATAATAAAACACGAATAAAAGAAAAAAAAAATTGTTCGCATATTTTTTTTCTTATATATTTTATTTTGCTGTAATTTTTTTTTACATTTTACCTCTTTTCTAACTAAAACTACTTTAATATTGTTCTATTTCTTACGGACTTCACGACATTGAGACAACCCACGAAAAACTGTAAGACTTTTAGCTTCTTCGACATTTAAAAGGAGTTCAGTTAACATTTTAAAATCTTTAAAATAAAAAATTGTTTTTTGTTTCCGATAAATTTATCTCAAATCATTGCAGCTTTTCGTGGGATACCCAATTATTACTTACATTTTTTTTACATATAATCTGGTAACATTTTATTTTTCAACTTACAAACAATTACAACTTATAAACAGCACAATATGGGTAGATTTCATGACTTTTAACTTGTGTTTTATTGTTCAGAATAATTATACTAGTGCAGTAATTCAGGTGAGATGCTAGGGTGGTGTTTTAGGTCTAATTTTATTTTTATCCTACTTTTGACGGCCTCCGTGGTCGACGGGTAAGACTCTCGACTCACAATCTTAGGTTGCATGTGTCTTTTTTCAAAATTTTATTTGATTAATTTGAGGTATTTCACAATTAATAATTTTAAATAATATATATTTGGGGCACATTCCAGAGTGAAGGGTGTTCCCAATATCGCCCTGGTGTAAGACCACCATTCAGAATTGAAACGTTGCTTGAAATGGCTTTAGCAGTATTTGGTGACCAGATCTGAATAGCCAGGTACTTCCTCTTCCACACCACCTTCAGCCTCACAAGCCCCACCACCCACATAATAAGCCCCACCACCTTCAGCCCCCAATTGGGGATGCCATAGTCTCACTGGATCCAAACGGGAGCACTTGCAACTCTTGTGCGGTATTCATATAAAATAAAATAAAACAATTTAAAAAACTTAGAAGTTAAACTTTTTTGCAATTTTTTTAGTTAATAGCAACATTTTAAAGTTAGTGGTAAGTTTTAATTTGTTGTCGATTATAATTCAAATTTTTAATTTCTTCTACTTCTTCAATGTATAAATGTATATCTGGCTGAATAAAGGGCATCTATTAAGATCGTTTAATTTTTACCCAACATCGTGAATTTACTTTTAGTTGCTTTTGACAATATATTTAAATTTAACCATTTAGATGGATTGAAATTAAACGTAAATGTGTGTCTGGATGGTGGTGGTCTCCCACCAGGGCAATAATGGGCGCTTCCGCGAACTGCACGACACGTCGTAATACCTACACGTTTTTACTTTTTACCAATCAGATTAAATTGTTTGGGTATTCCATCTATTCGGTGGACCAAATAAAATACGTCCATCCAAATCAATAACAAATTCAAAGCATTAAAAAAAGACAGTCTCTACCTAAAAACCAGGTGCAAAAGCAAATAAATCCAAAACAGCAATGATTAGCCAAGGCCCAATATAGACAGACGTAAAATTCTAAATATTTTTGTCATCTGTCGGTCATTTAAAAAAGCGATGCACAAAAACTGCATCTGCACTTTTTTGTGCATAAAATCCTGATGATAAAAAACGCAGTACAAAAAGAATGTAGGTCGCAAGATGTTTTGCATTTGATTCTATTTATATATTTTTAAGACATTTCGACACATGGTACATATTTTTGCTTGCGTTTTTTTTTCTGTTTTTGTTTAAATATTTTAATGGTTTTAAAAAATGAACGACTAGCCACGTCTAATGAAGATTTATATGAAATCCATCGCCATCTGTTTGTTTTTTTTGTGATTTTATTCGAATAGGAAGGAAACCATAACTTTTTATGATTTCACGAATTTAAAAATAAACATTTGACATAGATTAGTTGTTTTATACCACTTCAAAACGGCTTACAATAAAACGCTAAAATGGACTAACACGTTTCGGGATTTGTTTGATTAATTAACATTTCATAAGTAAGAGGAAACTTACATAATACCAGCTGACCTGGTGATGACGTTTTTTGACTTTTTAAAGGTTTATCACAATTGTTTGAAGGCAAACCTTTTAAATTACAATCTGTTTATTTTTTTAAATAAAAGCTCAATTAAAATGCTCTGCATAATACGAAATTACCTTATTTAAAAATCCTCAAAATGTCCACGGTGAAACGAAAAATCTGTCGGCGATTTGCGAAGAAGAATAGCTAATTGAAACTATCAGGGGCTCTAGCATGGTGAAATTGATAACTTTACAATATCGGATCGTTAGGAGTAACTTCCAATGATTTTATATCGATATCCCTAGCACAGTTTCACTGTTGATAGTCAAACCAATATTGGTGGGGAATAAATTAGAAATTGATATACGCTGGCAACACTGGCGGATCTGTCCGTAAATTCACATTCAGAAACGTCAAACGCCAGTCAAATACGTAAAAATATGAACAATTTGGCAATGTTGAATTGAAACACAACCTTAATATGCATTGGCAGTCCGCATTTATTTTTTGACGCTACATGGAAATTAACTAGTTAATCATTTCTTCGGTCATATTTCAGCCACATGAGTTTATTAAAATTCGAACGGAATAATTTGGTCGCGTATTAGTTGAATTATAAAGTCAATGGATCGCGTATATGACTTTTTTCAGCACACAAATCTTCGTTAGTTCAATACGTTCATTAAATAAGCCAGTAATGTTGATTAACGAACGACATCATTCAGATAAATGCATATATTGACAGCTAACCGAAACTTGTCTGATACAGTGGAATCCGGGCTAAAATTTGTCAATCGTCGGTTGGAATTTCTTTTGCCAATCGTTGACCGTGATCGCAAATATTGCTAACTGACCATAGATGATGGATTTCGTATCGTATTTCGAGTTATATCGATCGACCATGCTAGGTATCCTGGTCCCTGATAAATTATCTTAAAACTAATAAATTTTACATTTTACGAGTTTCGAATACCTTACAGTCAGATCCAAGTACAACATTCTACTGATAAGCCAGATCGTCAAAAATAGGTTCCTAGTTAAACAAACGAGTATCAATATCGTATGCCAATAATTAGCAGAAACACAAAAAATAAGCCAACATTAAGTCTTATTATGATATTTTTATACTAAACACAGCATGTTTTAGCAATCTCAGAGGAAGTGCCTGGTCCCTATTTCGTTAGGGTTTCAGTCCCAGAAGATTGAGTCTATGGTGTACGGGTCTGTGGTGTGTGGTGTGTGGTGTAGGGGGCTGAGGTGCTTCCGACCTGACCTCGAACATAAGCAGAACGAGCTTTTTTACATCCTCAAAAAGCTCCAAATTTAATCACTAAGATCTCACATCTGCTCTCCAGCCTTCAAAGGTGGGGATTTTTATACATTTATATGAATATTGTTCAGTAAAAATAATACTGCTCTTTTCACTTCAAAATATTAAAAAATGTTTACTTGTGATTAATGCATTATATTGTATGCAATAAGTACATAATATCCCCTAGTTGAAGAAAGTTCGATCATAATCTAAATGTAAATTATGTTAATGCCCAAATTCAGTGAGACCAGTTGCGATATGAGGCTGGAGGAAGTGGGGAAGAGAAGAAGATAGGGAAAATGTCTGGTCACCAAATAGACTATAACAATTTCAAGCATTCACCAGGATTGATTAATTATTGTTGTCTTAGTTAAGGGGGTATTCTAGTCTAGAACCATGAATTGTAGATGTTTTTCAGGTGCAATAAAAAAAACAGTCATATTTCTACCAGCCATTTCGTTGCCAAATATTTATTACATATTTAAAAAAAAAAGGAAAAATTTAAAATTCAAAAAGTTATAGGGTGTTGGCGTGGGGGTCTCTGAATGCTGCCTGAAATTAAAAAGACATTTTTTTACCAGTTTTTTTGACTTTCCAAATTTAAAAAAAAAATTTAAAATTGAAATTTTGTTATAATTTTTGTAAGCGCGATAGAGGAATGTATAGAGAAGGCTCACACCAAATTTCAAGTAAATTGGTTTAGTAGAACTTGAGATATCGTGTCAACCGTGTCTAAAAAAGGAGTTTTGAGAAAAATGCGTTTAAACTTGAGTTCTATTTAGATTCTGGTTAGATTCCGTCTAAACCGCGACATTAAAATTGTTATAAATTTCAACACAACTTGAAACATTTTTTAATATTTAAACTTTTTTTATTTTTTTTTTTCTAGACTAGAATACTGCCTTAAATATTTTTTCTGTATCATAACATAATGAAAAAAATCTGCGACTCGTTTTTTGCGATCCAAAGCTTTATTAAAAAAAGTTTCTGTTCGTTATTGTCGTTATATTCGTGTTCATAAAATGTAATATCCATTGTGAGCTACAGGTAATTTCCTTTGGGAAGTAGGCGGTAACTACTTAATATTTCGCATAATTCAGAAACACCCTTGCGTCCTCGCATCTACAATTCAGTGTTACACAATTTGAGAATCTTCATATTTCAAGGCCATGACATAAAAACATCATCTTGCCTGCTATTTATAAAGGTAACTTGTACCTTTGAAGAAGTTACGCCCAGGACGAAGAAGGGTGTTACATGATTCACCCCTTTACACTTTACACACTTTACCCTGTTGTGTTGAGGGGCTGAGTACAGTAGAATGATTTTTTTTTATAAGGCGTTAAAATCTGCCAAAAAAAGGTCTCGTTGATATGAAAGTTGATAAATAAATTTAAAAAAAAACGTTGGACTGCTCCCCGGACAACTATATAATCAAATATTATGATGCAAAAATTTTAACAAAATTTGATGGGAAAAAATCAGTCAATTAAAATCATTTTTGATTTTGTGGTATGTGACGATTGAGAGTGGATTTTGTAAATGCTATAATATTTTCACATAATCGCACTGCGCTTAAGGTCGAAATAGTGTAAAACTTGATTTATTACTACGGCGTACAGTTAAAATGACTTTAAAGCTGGTTTTGAAATAAGACGTAAAAATTAAAAACTTTATCAAAAATACCAATTTCAGTTGTGAGTCTGTCTGTCCTTCTATCACATCATCAAATCAACCCTTTTAATTGGAGGGCCAATTAACTCATTTTCAATTTATCATTGAAGAAGAAGATAACACTTTTAAATCTAAATGAAAATATGAAAGAAAACAAGACACAAAATAGACACGAAATATGACGGTTTGACAGAAGGTGGCAATAGCGAAATTGGAAAACGCGCCGTCCCGGTAAGACGAGAGGTCTGGGTTCGAGTCCCAGTTGCGACCATTGTCTTTTTCTGTTTTTCTGTGTCTTGTTTTCTTTCATATTTTCATTTAGATTTAAAAGTGTTATCTTCTTCTTCAATGATATATTACGTTGATGGGAATAACCTTCAAAAAGTTATAAAAAGAGAGTTTTTCTCGTAAAAAATTGCATTTTCAATTTCTTTGCGGACCCCAGGGGGTAGTGTACACACAGTCTGACATGGTTAACTTTGCATTCGGTGATGTCGCAACCTCAATTATATTTTGTAAAATGGTAATTTTTTTATGAAACTTCTACAGAACGCAAGAAGAAAGCTCCGCAGGCGAAAATGTTATGTCTACAATGCCAAAACAGTGTCGATTTCACAGTTCTGGAATAATGAAGAACATATTCTAAATACTTTATTGCTATTTTTGGCAACTGTTGATTGGTCGATTTTTATCGTTCGGAAAATTGAACAAAATTTAGTCAAAAACTTTTTTGATATTTGACAAAACGAAAACCTGCATTATAAAATGCGAAAAAATGCCCTGCGAAGGTTTAGTTTTTTCCACATGAAAATTTTGTCTTTTTGGGAACATCTAAGAAAAATCTTATTATTTAGGGCGGCTGATTCACAACTTTAAAGAAAGATTGAAATTTTTCGCTAAGTCCTTTGCAAAACAGAACTGAAACTGAACAAATTTTTGATATTTTATTTAGTCAAGGGGAGAGTACGAAAAGGCTCGCGAGCCGCATTTGGCCCGATTGCCGCAGGTTGCTTATCACTATACATGTGTAACACTGATTCAATGAACTCGGATTTGTTTAAAATGTTAGTTCATTTACAAAATGTGAACTGATTGCATCAATAATTCAGACAAAATAACAAAGACATAAGTAAAGTAATAACCTGACTATAACAGAAAATTATTTTAATGTCGTTTTCAATATTGGAAATGATAAGTCAAAAAATCATACTATTCTTATCATACTATACGTTACTTCTACTATTTTTCTTAATTAAATTGAAGACAGATGGGTAGGTACTGGTATCTTACCCATAAATTGAAGACAGATGGGTAGGTACTGGTATCTTACCCATAAATTGAAGACAGATGGGTAGGTACTGGTATCTTACCCATAAATTGAAGACAGCTGGGTAGGTACTGGTATCTTACCCATAAAAAAACTACTTTTTAATTAAGAATTTTATACTTAATGCTATTTTTTTAAATAAATTTCTTCCACATATGCTGACTGTATCCATAATCTATGCCAATCTCCATTCTCTATCTAAGCAGCTGGCAGCTGTCTTACCACATGTCCCCTCAAACCCCGAGTATGATCTAACGCCGATAGATTGCCATCACCGGGGTGAAAGGGTTAGCTAGTTTAGGGAAGACAGCACCAAGGTAATGTTATCGAGTCCTGTTTGTGGCGGGATAGTTCTGCATCATTTATCCTCCAGATAGCAGACCATCATATTTCAGTATAGGAGTATAACCTATACTGAAATATGACGATTATTATAATTAATACATATATTTCTCATGTGAACAGCACTGAACATGTGCCTACCATATATCGGGTACCCGATCGGGTAGTAGATAATAAAATTTGACTAGGCCACTGGATATTTTGTATATTATTATTGTTATTATTATAAGTGTCATGTTGGTTTCTAGTAAGACAAATTAGAAACAATAATGACGACCACATTAAAGTTTTCTGAACATTTTTCTGAATCGCCTTAAAAAATTACAATCTAAGTAGACTTGTATTTTTATCATTTTTCTAAATGTACTCGTAATAATTGATTTTTCGTAATAATAGCAAAAATTTCTGCACTTCATCCAATGGGGATGTGATTCTTACCAGATTCAGATAGAATTCTATACCCAACTGGACTTGTTAATTATTTTTCTAATCAACCTAAGACAAATTACAATCACCAAGAACATTAGTTTGAAGTATCGCGTTCTATTCCCGCCCTTATCGCCTTGCGTGACGCGTGCGTCTCTCAGTCCGCGCACGTGCCACGCTCGACCGAAAGCAAACAAGCCAGTAAAAAGCACAAAACAACGTCCCGTAAAAAGACCAAAACAATGTCCCGGAACTTTAACGATCCTGTCGAACCGGAATTAAATCCTCGAGCGACAAATCTGAGGTCATGTCCAGCGAGGGATTGGAATAGGAGGCGGGAGAAGGGGCGTTGGCGCAGGGTCGGTAGGGGGTATTTTCGCAAATCCAAAGTAAATAGTAGAGGTCGGGGACGTCCGAGGAAGACATGGCGCGATAAAATGAAACAAGTACTTGAGACTGGCCGCGTCAAAAGTCGCAATAATAAAAGCATAATATTCGTATGAAACGATGTATGAATGAATATCGTCATCTCAGTTGGTCAAGATTCAAACCGACATTTTTTTCAAAAATGACCATTGAATGTAAAACCATTTCTTTTGCACATTTCTATAACCAAAATAATTTTCAGAACCATGTGTTTTATTTCCATAGATACTTGTATGAAAAAGTTCTAGTATCAATCTCCATTACTCCATTAACATTACTTTGAACTTTTTACAATCTCCATTTTGTTTGTTGTTACTAGGTTTGTAATTCGTCGCTTTGGTTGGATTGGGTTCGAACTTCGCTTACCATGATCTGAGGTTCAAAATTGCGTAAAGTATTCAAGTTTAAATTTTAAATTTATTCGAGTCCCAGAGGTGCAAATATCTTTTTCTGATTTTTCTGTTTCCAGATTTTCGATTGAGTTTCGCTCATAATGTCTTCATTTAATTAAATATTACAATTTGAGGTTTTACTCATAAAACGTAAAAAAAAAAATAATAATAATAAAGTATTTAAATTTATCATATTTCTATGAAAAACCTTTAAATAAGGACTTTGTTCTTGCTTGGAGTTGCATTAGAGAAATGTAATTAGAACCTTATGCAATGAATTATTATGCCCTAGTTGGTCACATATGGTCATATCTGCATGTTTAGGTATGTCCTAAAATTGTATCCTATTTAAATATTTTTCTTTAAAATATGGTCATCTAAAATACTTAACAAGATTCAACCACAAATTCAGAAATTGATAAATAGATAAACAGAAATCGCCGATACCTCATATCTCAAAACAAGAAGTTTCCAACCGAAGTCCAACCGAAGTGATGATGTGTACCAAGATGGAGTTGTTTGGTTGCATCATCTCTGTTAGTCAATTTTCCAAGAGAATTGATTTTGCAAAGACTTTCGTATGATTAAAACTGAAACAACAACAACGCCAAGGACTGAAAATGGACAGTCCAGAAATTTCCCACGAAAATTCAGTCTTTATGAGGAACGATCCTCTATGTCAGGAGTAAAGAGTCTTAATAACATGATTCATTTGCATACCTACGTTTTTTAAATATCCAGGACATTCGACATTCGCATAATAAGTCAATGATAAAGAATAACCCAAAGATAACTAAGAAATAAATCCAATAGTCTTTTAACCAATAACACTTAATTAAGAACTTGCAGTTATAACTTGTGATGAAACTATAATAAATTTTAATTGAACTTAATTAGTCTTGTTAATTAACAGGTTTAAAAATTTATGCACCAGCTGTTATTAATGTACCTACCTAGAATATCACTTAAAGCGTTGCACAAAAAAATCAATTCTAATAATGCAAACATTTATTTGACCATTGATCAGAATTCTTTAAAATTTTAATTGAAAGAAAGTGACAGATATCTGGTATTTTGTTTAATATGATTCATAAGTTTGTAAGAAAAAAATGTTATATTCACTGGGTAACTTTAACATTACCACTGCTAACTTGAAGCTTGTCAGAAAATTTCAACATCTGATCTTAAGATCTCTAAAAGTCTCTCTATTTTCATAAAATTGAAGAAGACACATTATTTCAAAGAGCATTTTTTAAATCGGTGAGGACGTCTCAATTTAACAAGATAGTTTCATCTTAAAAATACTAGGCTGGCAGCTGCTGAGAGGGGGACGCTGCAAAGACGATATGTCATGTAAAAAATGACGAGGGGTCTGTCATCTTTATGATAAAAAATGATCTGCTTCCGATTCGCTGCATCCGAGGGTAGGAAGATGACGCGAAGAACATGCCGAAAAGTAAATAGTAAATATTATACTGTGTTATTTGCTCTTGTGTTCAATACGACAAATTGTTTTTGTCGAATATGGATTGAATTTGTTCGATGTGATAATGTATTATTTTGTAATGGTTGAATGTTTAACTTGTTGTTGAATATAAAAAGTGGCCATTCGTGCGATTTTTATACTTTGACTACAATGAGAGCTGCATTGTAGATTGGTTGTAGCTATGTTAAGCTGCCCAAATGCCGCGGGTTCAAATCCCGGTGAAGTGCTTATTATATTTTTAATTAAATAAATGCTGACCCGACAGTTGATTCCCCGATAGTTGATCTACCGACAGTTGGCCCCCCGAAATGATGTTTTTTGTGTGATATCAAAAGAATATATAAAAAAATTTTAAAAAATCATTTTTTACACAATAAATTTTTGGTACTTTCACGAGAATTTGGTTCCTTAGAAGGGAAGGAACTAATATGGATCTAGAAGACATAATAACACTTGTACACATTTTTAAATATTTTTCGTTATTATGCAATATTATTACTACGTTATTTGTGCTACATAAATGTATCTTATATAATATAGAAAAAAATAAACACATTAGTTGAAAAAACACACTTTGTAATAATAAATATTCCACCACTTTTTTTATTTGAATTAACAAAAGAGAGCCTGAATTTTGAATTAAGAAATATTAATTCAAATAAAATGTGGTGTATAAGAAAGTGTGTTTTTTCATTTAATATATAGGTACCTGTCACACTCCAAAATATTTGCCTACTTCGAAAAAAAAAAAAATTTATGGTGTCGATTTTTTGTGCTTGGACGCTGTTGAATTCAGTAATGGGCAAATACTCGTAGTTTTGTCCTTGATGCATTTGAATGAAAATATGTTTTATACTTTTGTAATTCGGCGGTATATCATTCCTGCATACTTCTTCGGGGACACTAGTTATATTTTGTGCAAGTAGGTTTACCGCATTTTCCCTAAACCGACTGCATATTGTTTATAATGTCAGGGGATCAACTGTCGTGGAACCGGAATGAATATCTTGGTATGACGATTCAGAATTCAAAAGTTGTAAGTAAGATTTTGTTCTATAAATTTGCACTTTTTTAAATCTTCCAACTAAAAAAGGAGTCAACCTCGGAATGAAACGGAAGAGCTGAAAATTTGTACAAATTTTTGTTTTGGTATTTTAATGTTGTCTCAAAAGTCTCATAAAGTGACGTATTAAAGATACGTGATTATCGCGTTTTGCGATAAATGCGAAATAAAAGCGATAAACGTGATATATGCGAAATTGTTGCGAAATTGTTGAAATATGCGAATAGACGTGAAAAAATTAAAATCGCAAAATAATTATTCCAAATATCGATTCTCAATGTCTATGATCAGTCTGCCCGAACTCTATGCTTAACTTATTGTCTGTGATCTATGACGCTACATTTGACATTCGCATCTTTTGAGGTTATGTGTTGTTGACATATGCACGCGAGCATACGTTCAGAACTGTTTTCTTCCACAAATTAATGAATTATTCGTCACAATATCACTTGGTGAGTTTACATGTCAAAGATTATTTTATTTTACTTATTACAACGTTTATTAAATATTAATATTATGTATTTTTTCAGTTTCAACAATATGGGTCGAGCAAATGTTGACATTAAAGAAAAAGCTGCAGCATTCAAAAAAGATGGTTTTTATATAAATGATGACAATAATTTGATGTGCCGGCATTGTAATTGTCAGTTAGATTGGAAAAAGAATGATAATTTGACCAAACATTTACAATCAAATAGCCGTAAAAAAAGAGCTTCAAAACCTTCGACAAGTCATACTCGTCAATCAACAATTCCAAACATTGTAGTCAAAAGGCAAGAAAAATCTAATTTTATAAAAAATACCGTTAGCATGTGTCTTAAAGCTAACATACCGCTAGCAAAGTTAGACCATCCTGCAGTGCGGCAATATTTTAGTCAATATGTCCAGGGATCTGGCATATTACCGTGTGCAGATCATTTACGGAGAACATATGTTCAAATATGTGGAGCAGATATGAAGATTTAAATATGTCTTTTTTATTTATAAAGAAAATCTCATCTATTTACTTATTTTTTAATGTTTTCTACTCCTGAATTGCATATTTTAATATAATTATGTTTAAAATAAATATTTTAATTAAAATAATAAACGCTAAATAGATGCTAAAATTTGTTACTTTATTTGCTCCAAAACGCTAAATTGTAACATCAAAATGCTATTTTTTTCGAAAATAGATGCTAAAAACAGTATCTCTACGTATGAGCGTCGTTAGATATTCAAGGTCAAAGGTCATGAAAATCAGTTTTTTGGAAATATCTCGCTTCATTTGCAACAAATCGTATTTTTATTTACTTTAAAAGTTGTAAAGTGTAAGACTCTCCACAAATTTTGTCTCAAATAAATTTTTATACGCTTAACCGTTTTTAAGATAGAGCGCGATGAGTGCGGAACGCTCAGTCATACATGCCATAGCGCTAGGTCAGTCACTGGTATTCGCGATTGACCTTGCGCTATATTCAGCATATACTGTTTCATTCCAAGGTGAAACCCCTAAGGTGACTGCACTAAATGGCAAAGATAATTTAATAACTAACTAAGTAACTAATTTCTTAGATTTACTCATATTAGAAGAAACAGTCCAAACACTTATTTTTAAATACAAATAAATGATTTTCTCCAAAAAAACAGACGCCATTTACAAATGATAATAAAATTATATAATTAAGAGATGGCTAGAAAATAGTAATTATTATTTGCTTAACTGGAAGGACATTATAGGGAAAAAAAGTTTGCTTTTTGGATTTCATTAGTAGGTCAAAATTTACAAAATTAATATTCATAGCACAAATCTTCAAGATTTGTAATAAGGCTCAAAAATGTTGGGATTTATAGTAGGCTAACTAGAACTTTTATAAAAAGTGTATTAAATAATATATATTAGAAATATAAAGTGTATTAAACTGTTACATTTTGCTAATGTTAGAAGTCAGCTCGAGTACAATTCTCCCACCTGGAATTCATATTATAATACTTTTGTACAAGCTGTTGAAAGAATACGAAACAAATTCTTACGTTTCCTAAATTTTAAAATGGGTATACCAGCAATTATGTTGAACTTTCACTGACTTGGTATTTCTATATAAAATTCTAAATGCTTTAGTTCATAGTCCGGTATTGCTTGAACTGATGTCCGGTAGTGCAGAAATTCTGGGACTAACTACCACATGTGTTCCTCTTTGCCCAGAAAACTAATGGAGGGAAATAATTATACCAAGTCAGTGGACATCTTTCATTTATGATTAAACAAATATAAAATATTGTTACTGAGGCAGTTCAATTAAGTATGTATAATAAATACTGTATATTTCTTATTATTCATGTGTTAAAGCCCCAAAAAGGGTGTTAATAAATAAATAAACAAACAAACTGTGTATGCAAATAATGTGGCGCTGAAATGAATTTCATTTATCGTACCTGACATTTTTAATTGAGATAATTATAGAAAATACAATCAATAATACGGCGCATCCCTAAACAGACATTTTGGGTTTTCATTGCCTATTTACATAGGAAACCCGTACCGAAAGGAATCGTAAAGATGAGTTATGAGAAGCTTCCGAAACGTCACGCGATCATAAATCGTAGCCTTTAAAGACGATAACTCAACTAAAAAGTTATTTAGCTTTTTACTGCATACTTTAAATGGTAATACCTATACCACATGTCGTCAGAGGCTATTATTCTTCGTCATGAAAACGTTATTTATTATTGCATCAATGTCCCTTACGACAGATGTTGAACCATTTTTGTAAGGTCCGTCAAACTTAACGATTAACATTGTAACACCCAAAACTGGCAGCTCTCATACCTATATTAAATGGTAAATTGATGTAAATGTGGTTGCGCTGTGCGGGAATCCTACTTGTAATCGACCGAAGCACAGTCAAATACTTCGACCCAATATGTAAGTTATGGCGTCACTTTACTTTGGTGCCTTTAGAAAAGTATTAAGCAATAATACAAGATTCAACAATTAATCATTTAGGAACATATCTGTAATCGGTGACCGGACAACTCAGAATCATTCAACGTCAACACCTGTTTTGAAAAGTCATTAAAAGTGATGAGAAATATACATAAAAAATCGGTTAAATAGGTTACGTTAGGTTGGATTTTATGGGCTATTTTTTTTTTTTTTTTTAAACTTTCAATGATTTTTCAAAGAGGTGTTTAAATTGCTTTATTCTGATTTGTCAAGGAACCCCATAATCAGAAGCCGCTCTAGAGGCCCAGAAGTGGAAAATCATTTGAAAAAATGTATATGACCAAACTGTCGATTTTTTTTACATTAGCTTCGCACAGAGGGCCCCGAGGAAAAAAAACCCATCAGGTCCCACGTCGTTTTTGGCGATGCGGTGTGGAGGGTCTGCTTAGGAAAGGAAGGAGAGGAAGTTCTGAGAAGGAAAAAGGTAGATATAAACGTCCAGGAGTGACAGATGTATGAATCTATCCCTCCCACTGCGGTAAGGCGATGTCAGAGAGAGTCCTTTTGGAGAGATCAAAAGCTCTCCCTCAACCTTTTCTCTCGATCCGACCTACCGTGCAGTTGGTGAGCAGACACATCCCCCGTCAAGATCCGGACAAACCTCACCCCATGAACCTGGACACCCCTATTAAGTCATCTAACGTAGCGAACCACTCGGGGTTACCTGTGCCAGAGTCCGGATCGCTAGTCAATCGGCAAGCGACTAGCGGTCCGGAGGCCACGAGTTCAAATCCCGAGGTGCGCAGATAAATTTTATTTGATTGATTTTTGTTTTCACATAAGTTTCACAATAGTTAAAAATAATATACGATATATTTGCGACACGTTTCAGAGTGGAAGATACTATCAGTACTTTACAGATACCATTCAGAACTGAAAGGCTGATTGAAAGGGCTTTAGCCGTGTTCGGTGAATAGATACTAAATAGATGCTGAATAGGTACTTCCCCACCTTCCTCTTCCCCATGTCCTTTCCCACTTACCTTCAGGCCTTCAGCCTCACAATATACCACAATTGGGAATGCCGTAATCTTACTGGCCCCAGACGGGAGCAGTTGGGAATCTTGTGAAGTATTCACATGATAAAATGGCTAATGACTTTATTTTAATTGTTAATAAAAATATATATATTACGGACCTATGGCAAACCTAGAAATCCATAAGGTTTGTAATATATGTAATGTTTCCGCGATCTAAGCAGCCAATACTGGTAGGAGGAATTGCATCCACCATAGACACAATCCACCCAAGATTTATGGCCCAAAGACAATAAACGAGCAAAGATTAGCTTAGTAAATGCGGGTTGCAGGCAATAGAGGTATAAAGGCATAAAGAAGTGGTAATATCAGAGTGTTCGACACCTGGCCCGGTCAGCAGGTGAGCGGGAAGCGCTGTGATTGGTCGGGAGCGCCGCCCGCCACCGCGCCGTCCAATCACAAGCCCGTATCGAAATCCGAATTCCTAATTTTTTATTCAAAGTGAAAGATTCTTTTAAATGAATATTAAAACAAATGTTTCTTTTTTTGTTTTGTTCCGCAGCTGAAACATTGAAATATTTTATGGTAAATGCTATCTGATAGTACGAAGATAAAAATCCAAAATACTTACGAAATATTATTGGTTTACGCAGGTGCTAAATGATGTATCTGAAGTTCTCTAACCAGTGATTGCTGACTGAATTTTGAGAAATTAAAAAATTTTATGAATGACATTTTTCGTTTTTTTTTTTAAACAGCTCCACACAGGAGGCGGTAAGGAAAAAGGGCATATCTCATCTTTGCCCCCTAAGGGCCTATCTCATCTTCGGGGATGCTGTGAAGTGGGTCTTTTTTGGAAAGGAAGGAGAGGAAGTTCTGGGAAGGAAAAGGGTATGAGGGGTGGGTAGGAATCTGGGGGTCAATGCGTTGAGGAATGAAGGTTTTATGAATCCATCCCTCCCACTGCGGTGTAGGGCGATGGATCGAGAGAGTGGTATAGGCTAGGTCTCCCTCAACCAGTGTCTCCCGATTCAGCCCGCCACGCAGCAGATGGTCAAACGCATTCGCCACCAAGACCTAGACAAAAAATGTAGCGTGGTTGTTCTTTAACAATTTTTATTTTCAAAAACAAAGTACTTAACAAAAAATGTTTCAGACATCACCCACCCACCCACCCCGACCCTAGATGTCCAATGCCTAATAATTTTTAAAAAATATTTTTAGTTAAAAAAATCCAAAGGAGAAAATGTCATCTACATTTTATACTCGAAGTAACGTTTCTTAACACCCTGTATAATTATTAGCGTGGTGGTAACCCGACACTATTCTCACAAAAAATTCTTAATCAAGAAATTTATATTATATGTCAAATAAAAACTTATTTCAAAATTTATTATAGCTTTAATTAAAAATATTTTGCGACCGAAGATAAATAGGCATTTACCTAGAAATTCATGACGCCAGAGCTCACCGTTCAAGTGTTTTTATGTTTTCAGAAATATAGATTTTCTTCTTTATAATTCAACATTCATTCAAGATGTCAACTGCAGACGTGATATTTTCATAACATTTTTTTATTAAATTATGTATCCTGGAGGGCTGCACTTAAATCTGTCTCCCAGAGTTATAAAAGTAACCCCATGTGTTGATAAAGGGGTTACTTTGACACTACTCAAGAAAAGGACGCCTGAAATTGAATTAATAAGCAAATTTGTATAATATTATCCTGAGCAACTGGTGCCACTTTCACTAAAAACAACGTTTTTACAAGGGTTAAAGAAAGTGAGTTCATATTTACCATATCAAATAAAACGGTATTAAATTACAATACGATGTAGAGAATTTTCTATCGATATCCTATCAATAAAACTTTCGTTTTTTGTTTGCCGAGAAAAAGTTTATTTAGTTATAACACTGTTGCACTATGTAATGTTATAGGAAGATACTTTCTAAAAAAACGCTTTCAATATTTCATTGAAATCAATATGCTGTGTTCTTGTTTGAGAAAGATAGGCGGGTTACTCGTTTTTTTATTTGCCAACCTTTCTCTCGTATAGTTTTTTTTTACTTTCTGATTCTACGAAAACTAATATTAAGAAAATATATCGATAAATAATTGAGATCAACTGGGCAACTGAGCCCCTGTACTGTACCCCTACCCACCCTTTTGCCTTTCCAGAACTTCCTCTCCTTACTTTTTTAAAAATACCCCCCCGCATTGCATTTTCAAAGATGACGTAGGCACAGAGGGGAATTATTTTACTCAGGATATCCGTGTGCAGCTAATGTAAAAAAAACATGAAAAAGAAATTGATTTGCCGGGATTCAATATTTAAAAGGAATGAAATAACTTATCGTGCAAAATTGAATTTAAATTTACAACAAAACTCGGATGCAGCAAAATGGAATAGCCTGTCATACACATTATTTCAAATTTTGTAGTTAAGTTTTTAAGTTATGTATAAAAATACTGACATAGTTTTTCATGTGTTTGCTACTGTGAATACGCAAATGTAATTACTGCAGACACATTATTCTAGGGATATTTATATTTTAATTTGTTTTATATTACCCACAAGAATGTTCTATAAATATCCTGTTTGTGTCTCAAATAAATAATAATAATGGTTTTTATTCCAGGATGTGGGGAGGGGAGTGCAATCCCACACATCCCATATAAAGTATAATTACAACATATGTTATTATAAATAAATAAATAAAATAAAAATTAATAAAAAATAAAAAAAAGAGAAGCATCATTAGATACTAGGTATTCATATAAAATATAGTCAAGTCTTTAATCGTGTTCTTGTTATTCCATCGGATCTCAGATTTTAGGAGCCAGTTTATTTCTCCAATATTCATCTATGCTCGATCCTGGAATCAGACGGGCTTCCATGATGAGGATATTACTGGAGTGGTTTATCCTTCCCCTCAGTCCTGCAATCCTTGTTCTTAATGCTTCGAATCCTGGAACTCTTTCTGTGAACATTGAAGAGGCACTACAGTACCTGGGAAGTCCGAACATTAGACGGTATGCATTATTATATTGCACCCGAAGCCTTTACATGGTCCTTTTTTGAAATTTGCCCAGAAAATGCAAATAAAATTTAAAAAAAATACAATATGATTATACCGCTTGTGACAAATACGTTCCCTAACAAACTGATATCGCGAAATGCAAAATCCCATGGCCCTCCCGCAGACCAGAATTGACACCCTCTGATTTTTTTATGTTCTCTTGAAAGTCAGGGATACTTACATAAACCAGCCACATATAGACAAATATTTTTTAAATCCGTTATCCCACGCGCTGTAGGTCGCTTTCAAAATCTTAGCGCAAGATTCGAAGAATACCAGCGGAACGTGGCAATTTGGAATTTAGACGACAACGTTAATAAATAAATTTCCTTTTTGTCTACTTCTATAAAAATAAGTAAGTATTTATTTTGTAGGACTCGTAGTTTTTTGCGTTTTAAAAAGTGCAAAAACTTATGGTGCACCCTGTGGTAGATTCAAAGAAAGCTATTGGAACTATGATATCCCCATATAAAAAAGGTTGTAAGATTGAAAAATTTGGTAGGGAGAAAGAGTTGAAGACGAAGTTTTCGTTCAAGAAAATAAGTTTATATTTATAATGGACGTACTTGACTTATTAATTCAACTAAATAAGTTAATTAATTAACCATAGTTCCTAACGTTATTTGGAGTAAAAATGATAATGAAATTTTGGTCTCCAGTGAAATTATATGTATAAATACATATTTTTTTTTTTTGCAATTTTACATCTTGAATATAACGATATTAGTCATCATCTGACAAAGAAGTAAAATGTTGTTAGCCCCTGCCATATTCACTGTTACGTGCGTAACGCAATCTGGCTAATGTTATCCTAAACCCTTTGTGTGGATGTCACAATCCCGGGGTAGTAAACCTTTTCAGCGGAGGGACGGGCCCATTCACGTCCCGACCGCAATTGTTACATAACACAAAGGACATCTAGGTGTTCACTGACTTTATTATTCAGGGACGACTCGTGACACATGTTTAAAAAACTCCGTAAACAAAGTGATAGCCATAAGATAAATTTAAAAAAAAATATTTTAACTTTGGCATCCAACTGCTCAATCAATAATCTCCACCTTCTTAGCATTTAAAAACATGTGTTTCTCAAATCATGAACTGTATTCATACTAAAGGAGTAAATTGGTTTTACCAATTGCCTGTTAAAAGTAGATTAGAAACTAAAATTTTCCAAATTTAAAAACAATTAAAAAACTTTTTCAATCCACAATATTTCTCACTTAAATTATATTCGCACATGATTTAGTTCATTAATTGAGTGTAGTCTAACTCTCCATTACATTAGATATAGGTACCTACTTTCTAGCGCATTCTCCGTTTTTCTAACATTTTGTTTTTTTTTTCATTCATATTATTTTTTATCTTTATTTGTTATGTTATTTTTTCTGACTCTTTGAACGTAATATAGTTTATAATAATAAATTTAAGGGAAGACTGAATGCCGTTGGCACTAACAAAAAAACTGTTTAAAGAAGCGAAGCTAGCAGTCCACAGTGGAGTGCTGGCATCTACCCTGATGTACGACAGTGAGGATGGAACTGGCAGAAAAAGGATGAAAGTCAAGTTAAGAAAGGGACCCTTAGATAGTCTGGCCATGTGCAGCGGATGAACGAAGAAAGTTGCTTAAGGAGAATATGTGATACAAATGTAAATGGTAGAAGCCGGGTACGCCCGAGGAAGACGTGGCACGATCAAGTGAATCAGATACTTGAGTTGGACCATGTCAGAGTCAGAGTCATAGAAGAGTCTATTTGAGACGATGTATGAATGTAAATGAGGCAAAGTGTGTGTGCCAAGATCGAGTTGTTTGGCGGTCCATCCTCTCTGCCTATCCTTGCGGGGGAATAGCGTGATGGTAAATTAATAATTTATTTATTTTTTACATTAGCTCCTCACAGGAGGCCCTAAGGAAAATAATTCCCCTCAGGGCCTATGTCATCTTTGGGGATGCTATGTGGGGGGTATAAAGGAAGGAGAGGAAGTTCTGGGAAGGAAAAAGGTATGAGGGGTGGGTAGGAATCTGGGGGTCAGTGTGTCCAGGAGTGACGGACGTATGTATCCATCCCTCCCACTGCGATGCAAGGCAATGTTCCGAGAGAGTCCTGCTGGGAAGGTCAAAAGACCTCCCTCAACCAATGCCTCCGGATCCGGCAGAGGTGTTGGTTATCCAATAAATGGTTTCCGGGGCGGCGGTACTCATACCGGCCTCCAAAATTGTTTAATGAAATTAATAAAGCATAATTTTTGTTTTCTACAATGTTAACTGATTTTTAGTATAGATTTATCGAAAATAGTGTTTTCACAATACAATCACTTAAGGCCAATTGCATCGAAAATAATTAAAGTAAGGTTTAAAGTTAAATACTTAAACCGAGTTTAAGCCCTAACTAAAGTTAAGCTGCAATTCAGCACGACATCAACATTAGCACAGCATCAACAAAAAGTTAGTTTATAGTTACCAGTGTTGCCACCGAAATGGCTTCGAATTTTCCTTGGATTTGACATATTTAAATACAAATTGACAAACAATTTATTTTTACGGGTGTCAACATTAACCAAATCGGGTCGAATTCTTGACGTTTGACGGTTATGGAGGTTATGATTGGTTTATTTATGCTATGAAAGTTGTTTGATATTTCACAGTTGGAGTTTAAAAACGTCAATAACGTTTGTGGAATGATGATATTATTATATTGTGGCCGAAGGCGGGCTATTATTGCTCCGCTGACTTATACACGAAATAATACTTTTAGCACACCAGAGATGTCTCCTGTACATCTTTGCGTCGTTCCCGTTACATACAAATTCATTAGTTTTAGAACCTGGTCCATCCACAGTGCAAACATCATGATTTCTGATATGAGTGAAAAATTATTTTGTTTCAGTGCCGTTGCATTTATTGAAATATTACAATGCTAGTAGGTATAAATTATTAAGATAAGTTTGAGTAAACACTTGTTTGTAAATCTAGTGATCTCATTGGCATTGTTGGCAATGAGTAAAGTTGATTGCCTAACCAATACTAACCATACTTTTTGATCCGAAATCTGGCAATAAAATTCATCTAATCAATAATACAATAAATTGATTATCAAAACCCGGGTTGTCGAGACATTTTTTATTATTATTTTCTATTAAAACAAAATTTCATTTCTTTCTGACGGATGACAGCTGACAACTTCACCAAAATCTAACTATAAACTCTCAACATCGCTGGGTTAAATAAAAGTAACTTTTTTGTAACTATTTAGTTAACTTTTATTTAAACGGAGTTGAAACAACCCATTTTTGTAAGAAATGATAAAAATGTTACTTTTATTTAACTTTAACTAAAAAGTAACTTTAACTATTTTCGATGCAACTGGCCCCAAGACATTTAACATGTAAACTTTTGATGTTCATTTTTTAAAAGATTTGTTATATGTGAAAAGTAATAACTTATAATGCAATGTGAGAAACACATACATTATTTTAAGTTATTAACAGCTTTATTAAAATATGATGTCGTGATTAATTTTTTCAGAGTGCTAAGCCTGTTTTATAATATCGAGTGTTTTTTAAATTGAATTAAGTATTCACCTGCCGCCTCTTGACAGTTGGGCATATTACAATACGGGCGGTCACGGTCAACACTTTGCGTCCCGCGTCCATCTCCAAGGAGGGACGGTTGATACCCAAGCCGTGTCCGTTACACGTTAACACCCGCACTCAAGGGGTTGACCAGATGACCGTTTATTTTACATAATAATAAAGATGCTATTTTATGAGGCGTAGGAAATGAAATATTATTAGGAATATAGAAAAGAGGATAAAATAAGGAAGAAAGGTTTTTTAAATTTTTTAAAGACAAAATACATTTATTGTTATTTTTTATTTTAACTTTTTATGAGTAAAACCTCAAACTGTAATATTTAATTTAATGAAGACATTATGAGCGAAACTCAATCGAAAATCTGGAAACAGAAAAATCAGAAAAAGATATTTACACCTCTGGGACTCGAACCCAGGACCTCCCTACTTTCCGGGTTGGGCGCTCTTATCCACTGAGCTACCTTCGAATCTCAAGTGGTTCGCTACGTTTTCCTTCTTCGCCCGGATTCATAGGTATGAGATTTGTTCGAGTCCTGGCGGCGGATGCGCCCGCCTACCAACCTTTTTTTCAACCGCACAAGAGTCCCCAACTGGTGCCGTCTGGAGCCAGTGAGACTATGGCATGCCCAATTGGTTTATGTTGTGAGGCTGAAGGTTTTGGGGAGAGGAAGGAGATGGGGAAGAGGAAGGTTGAAGTACCTGGCTATTCAGATCTGGTCACCAAACACGGCTGAAGCCATTTCAAGCGACGTTCCAATTCTGAATGGAGGTCTTACACCAGGGCGATACTGAGAGTATCTTCCACTCTGGAACGTGTCGAAAATATTTTATAAATTATTTAAAATTAATTCATTATGAAATACCACAAATTAATAAAATAAAAAAATATTTGCGCACGCCGGGTTCGAACCCGCGACCTTCGGATTGTGAGTCGAGAGTCTTACCTTGATCACCATATTACTACCCACCCTTCATACCTTTTCCTTCCCAGAACTTACTTTCTATCCTTTCTCTAAAAAGGACCCTTTACACAGCATCCCTAAAGATGACAGTGATGACTGAGGGATTTTTTTCTCAGGGCCTCCTGTGTTGCCTCCTGTCCAAAAAAAAAACATGCATAGTAGCATAGTTATCCAAACATCGAGTTATTTTGTACCTAATTTTTTAAGAAAAACAGTTTCGAATGCTGTTTGACGAATGAAAATAACAAGAGATTTAGAGAAACGTGTCCCTTAGTATTTATCAAAGAACGTACTAAGATAATATTAACACATGTACGTAAAGCACAAACTTAGTGTTGGGATTAAATCTCCTTATTGATCAACTAGAACGAATACTTAAACAGCCTTACTAAAAAAACGTCGTGAAAATTTAATTTAATTGATAAACGACCGTGGATGTGAAAAAATTATTAAAAAATGACAAAAAATTGTTCATTTAAGGTTTGTCCCGATCTTGGCGGCAGGTGCACCTACCCACCAACTGCGTGGCATGCTAGATCGGGAGAGACTGGTTGAGGGGGACCTTTTGGCCTCTCCTGACCTGACCATTTGACTTCTCCAGCGGAAAAGTCAAAAGTCTCCTTCTCTGAAAATCGCCTTGCACCGTAGTGTGAAGGTTAGATTCGTACGTCTGTCGCTCCTGGACACATTCCAACCTACCCCTCTTACTTTTTTACTTCCCAGAACTTCCTCTCCTTCCTTTCCTAAAAAGACCCTCAACACAGCATCCCCAAAGATGATATACGCTCTGAAGGGAATTATTATCCTTCTCCTGTTCTCCTGTGTGGTGTTAAAGCAAAAAAAAAGAAAAACGAAAAATGTTGACAAAAACTGGAGAAAAGAAATTATTTTATTTTTGCGAAAACCGAATTGACCAATCGATTCAGCGCACTCGATTTAGTATGATAATGGCATTATATTACATAACTTATTTTCGACATTTTTGGATATGGACAGTTTTGGAATAGAACCCACATTTAACAATGTATTAATTTCTGTTTCTGTACGGTCTTCCAACCGAAGTAACCACACGAAAGACCACAACATCCATTATGGTACATTATATTCTGAGACAAGAGAAATAATAAGATATTAGACATGAATCTAGCAACAAACAGGAACATTACAGTAGGTTGTCTACCGGGCGCGTATCCGCTTTGGCCGGAAGTGAAATAAGAGGGGAGGAACTAACAGGAGGGGTCGAGATAAGAATAAGGAGAGATTTAGAAGGTTTTGATCAGGCAGGGGTATTCAAATACTCCCCTGATACAAGATATGGTTAAAAATCAGTTTATAAAGAGAAGAATTTCCAAAGAGACCGAACTTCAATAATCTTATTTTGTACTTACTTATTTTATGTAGGTATTGGAAAGTTTTGCCACGTGGCCAACCACCACACCATTAATAGATACCGTAGGCAGAGAGGACAGACCGCCACACAAATCTGTTTCGGCACACACTTCTTGCTTCAATCACATTCATACATCAGTTCATACAACACTCTACATGTTATTCTAACTCCTAATAGTAACAAATAAAGTTTAAAATACCGAAATTGAAAATAATATAAATTTAAAAAAAAATGAATGATTAATTATTGTAGGTACTTACCTGGCCCCCTAACACGGTGGACCGAAAAGGAGTGATATATGATAACTTACGGTAACTTCTCATCGTTCCCTAGCATGACTGCAGATCGCCAACGAATAAGTAAAAGTTCACATCTAATAAGTGTTTTTTAATTTTTTTTTTTTTTACATTAACTCCACACAGGGCTCTGAGGAAAATAATTTCCCTCAGGGCCTATGTCATCTTTGAGGATGCTGTGTGGAGGGTGTTTTTGAGGAGAGGAAGGAGTGAACATGGGTCTTGAAGAGACCTATGTTGTAGAAGGGAGGAAACACAGAGGCCGGCAAATCGTTCCACAGCCGAGCTGTTGAACTCAAGAACGAGTCGTAGAAATGACCCGTTCTCAACAACGTTCTCAACCCGTTCTCAACAACGACATATTCGACGTCAACTGTTTTTTGTACGCTAGCGATCTGCAGTTGTCCTAGAAAACGATGAGAAGTTACCGAAAGTTATCCTTATCGATGGACCGTGCTAGGGGGCTTGATCATACCTTTTTACTCTCAAGTCAATTGGTGTGAAGCAAAACTTTACAGAAAAAAACACTTTTACAAGTTATGTTTTAAAATATTAAGATGAATTATTAGTTTGCGTCCGTATATATGAAATACAAATATGAATAAAGACTTTTGTCAGTAGACAAACTCAATTCTTTCAAGAAAGGCGTACAAATGCAGTAGTGGGTTGAATCACCGATACAATATTGCATTTTTAAGCCTTTCTTGAAAGATTTGAGTTTGTTTATGGACAATTTTTTTTATTTATATTGCGTATATACGGGCGCAAACAATTAATTCATTTTAATGTTTTAAAGTTAAAGCATAACTAGCAAAAAGTGTTATCCCTTAAAATAATTGAATTAGCGCCATCCATTAAAGAGCAGATTATTTTTCGTGAAATCCTACTTAGATTAATCTTTACGACGCGACGAATCGGTTTACATGATAAACATAAACAAATATGCTACGGATAAATTGATGTTTTTACTAGCTTTTCTGTGAATTGGAATTACAATAAAATTATTATTTAAATAAAAAAAGATATAAGGGTAAAACACAAAAGTGTTTTGCATGACTTAACTATGAAGTAATATAAGATTAAAAACCCTTTATGGCTAAGACTATTTATGAGGTTTTCTTTGTTATAACTTTTTTTTTCATTCTCATAAAATTATGCAAAAAATAAATAAAAACCACTTTTTAGATTACTTGCCTCGTGCAAATTAGATGCTTGATTTTAAATTTTGAAGGCATGAGAATCGAAATATTTCTAGCGTTTATATTCCTCTTAATGACAAAATATACATGGACACTGTTCACTGTGGGCATAATAATTTACGACTGAATTAAAAAATTACGGTAGATACAATCATTTCTCAGCCGTTAGTTATCACGTAATAAAATTAATCCAATAAAATGTCAACATCGGGGGTGTAAAACGTATCTTTTGAAACCCACACAGGGAGGTTATTATAGTACAAGACTATTAATGTTAATAGAGAATCTTCTCAGGCGTCCTCACGTGAGAGAAATACGAACGCGATGACCTCCGTGGTCGAGGGGTTAGACTGTCGACTAGCAATCCGGAGGTCTTGGGTTCAAATCTCGGCGTGCGCAAATTATTTGATTGATTTGAGTTATTTCACAATTTAATCATTTAAAAATAATATAAGGTATATTTGCTGAGTGGGAGATACGCTCAGTATCGCCGTGGTGTAAGACTACCTACCATTCAGAATTGAAACGTTGCTTGAAATGAATTTAGCTGTTTTCGTTATTTGTTTTTGGGGTCTTATGTCGTGTTGCACTACCTCCTTCTTTAGCCAATGTTTCGGACAGCATTACAGTGTCCATAATCAGGGCAGATCTGTAATTGTGTACTTGTTAGTACACATCTGCCCTGATGATGGGCACTATAATGCTGTCCGAAACGTTGGCTAAAGAAGGAGGTAGCGCAACACGGCATAACACCCCAAAAACAAAAAAAAACGAAAATACTTTTGGCCGTGAAAATCTAAAAACTTATCTGAATTTAGCTGTGTTTGGTGACTAGATCTGAATAGCCAGGTACTTCACAACTGTTTTCATCTTCCCCATCCCCTCCCAGTCCCCACTACCTTCAGCCTCACAACATACCACAATTGGGGATGACATAGTCTTACTGGCTTCAGGGGGTTGGGACTCTTGTGAGGTATTCATAGTAAAAAACTGAAAATTTTATACTCAAAAATTTTTTTCACGCAAAGTAAGGTATCGTAGAATGCGTACAATCAATAAAATCGACTGTGACAAAATCGGATAGAGTGATAAAATAAATAAAGCGATGTTATGCAAAATTACGGAGTTTCAATTGATCTTGAAAACATCACCAATTGTCACAGTGCTGATGTTCTCAGTATCGCCCTGGTCAAAGACACTCACTTAGAATAGAACAGTTGTTTGAAACGGCTTTAATCCATGTTTGGTGACCAGATCTGAATTGCCAGGTACTTCATCTTCTGCATCTTCTATCCCTCCCCACATCCCTCAGCCTCACAAAATACCATAATTATTGGAGATGCCATACTCCCTCTGGCTGTGGTTTGAAGACGGTTGAGAGCAGTTGTGTCTCTTGTGGAGTATTCACATTATAAAAAAAAGGATGGTTGGCATCAAAAACACATCATGAAGGTGAAATTAGGGTAGGTCGCTTCAGACATCAATTTGCTGAGGAATCACATTTGTCAAGCTGTCTAGCGCTTTTCACACAATCAACTAAGACCGTGAATAGGTTCTCCTAACCTTCCAGCACAATATTAGTTTCAATACTTTATTGCAGAAATCTTTTTCTTTTAGTTTCTGTATTTTTTTACAGAAAAAAAAACCATTTAAAAACGCCATAGATCAGGGTGAACGTTGCGAGCTAACAATAGTTACACTCTGCAAATTCCAATTAGAAAAGGCCGTACATATTTAATACAGCCCTAGGTTACCGTTCGAATTTTTTGCTAAATCAGCATAAGTCTAAATTTTCTGATTTACCTGCAAGTAGATTACAGTTTGTGGTTGGGCATTTACACAATGCACAGCTACACGTACCTACATACATACATCATACATCATGACCCAGTACTTGTAGTTTGTATTGTCACATATTCCTTCCTACCCATCACTATATACCTGCCAATTTTGCTTTACCCAAGTCAGTCATTAATCGACCCTCGCCGCCTAAACATCGCATACATCATACCGCATCCCGCATACCACGACTAATATAATCATGAAAGTGCACAATAAATCCAGCCAGGATAGAAGCGCTTTTTTTCCTTTCCTTGTGCATATTATCTGCAGTGGTCTTCACACAAAACACGCATCATTCAAGGTTTTTCGACATACCCGTAATCGCTCAAAAACGCTTCAGTTTGAAAAGACCAAAAAATTATTGGTGAATTAAACTGTCATATTTCCACTTGAATTAAAATTTTCTTAATAACATTAAATAAACTATTTAATATCAAGCTTTAGTTCATTACCTAACCAGCAAAAATGTTATTAGGACTGAAAAAACAAAGTAACGTTCCAATTCCGAGATTCCAGATTTATTGCATGAGTTTAATTTAGCGATATGCATACAGAATAATATACTCGAAGGAGTGTCCCGCTCTAATAAATCACTCAATAACTCTCGCACTGCTACAAAACAAGTAAAAATACAGGGGTAATTTATTAGTCGAGAAGAACCGAGAGATTCTTCGAGAAATCGCCGAGAAAAATTCTTAAGGAGCAGAATTCAGAATGTCACCAACATCCGAGATTCTGATGCACCTACCAAATCGTGCATTTTGCGCATTAAATTGTGAGAATTAAATGTACTGAAATTATTTGCATGTTCCTGACTAAAAGACGTCTTAAACCTTAGGATACAACTGAAAAAAAAAGAAATTAAAAAATAAAAACACAATGGGATAAGTTTTTAGTAAGTAACATAAAAATTTGGTTGTCTGTAAAGTCGATTTACGGACGATAATTTTACGTGATAACATCATAAGAAAACTTTTACATAGCATTTTACAGTCACAAGCCGAACGCTTAGGCCGATCGTGCCTCTCTATCGCTTGGCCCGCGCTCTCGCCGAACGCTTAGTCCGAACGCTTGTTCCGCGCCCTCGCTTGCACGCCCGGCTCAGGCGGAACGTGACAAAGTGACAATGAGTCATGCTTTTTCGTGAGTGCGACCGGCGTTCATCGATTTATAAGACGTCACAATACACTTCCACCAAAGAACAAAAAATCACCAAACAGCTTCATAAAAAGCGCAGAATTCATTTTGAGTTTTCTAAAAAAATGAACCTTACGCAAGTAAAGCAAGCCAAACCCATTCGAATGACGTTTTATTTATAAAGATTTCTTATGTAGGTATGCAGGTGGTATGCACGAATATCTGAAAAAAATATAGTCAATTAGGACGCCAAAAAATAAGACAAATAATCGCAGAAATCTCAAACGTTTCAACGAATTAATAAAAGAAATACCCTAAATGCGTGCACGAAAAAACTTGTGCGTTTAGGCACTAAGTTTAGAACAATTAATTAAAAAAATAAATAGTAATAAATTCAACTTAAACATTAAGATACATAATAATAACGTTTAATCAAACCTGTCTTACAATCCACAAGAGTTTGGAATTATAATATTGAACGCAAAATCCCCCCTAAAATCATCTTATTAAAAAATGCAAAATAGGACTAGATATTACCTAACTTGAAAATTCCTCGACTGAAACAAAGGAAATAAAATTATTATGTTTTTTTTACGTAGTTCCCCACTAAATTCAATTATAATATCTTTTGAGATATAATGTCGTAATAGCTAACAACCATAACAGTCAAATTAAGGATACGATAAGGACATTGAACATTGATGCGGGCAGAATGCAAAATGACAGTAATAAAGGGTGGTAATATAATATTAGTGCCGGGCGTCAAGGAGGGGAGTTCCAAGGAAGGCTGTAATTTTAATTGAGTTAGCGCTAGAACCTTTGAACCGTGAATTTAAAACAGGTTCCGCGTGTGGTTCTAATGTTCGGTTCCAAGAACGGAAGGATTACATACCATGTTGGTAAAAGAAATATATTTTTGAATGTTTACGATGTATGAAATATTGTAAGTGACGTGTTATTTAAATAAGACTTACTTTTAAACTTCTTCTTCTTCTTTGTGTGCCCTATCAGGTCCCCCCGACGTTGGCGATCACACTGGAAAATGTCTCTCTATCTTGTGCTGCCCGGAATAGCTCCTCCACACTTCTAATGCCGGTCCACTCTCGTATATTTCGTAGCCAAGACATTTGTCTCCTACCAGGCCCTCGGCGACCTTCTATTTTTCCTTTCAATATTAATTGGAGCAAGTGATACTTTTCCCCTCGAAGTACGTGACCCAGATATTAAATTTTCCTGACTTTTATTGATGTGAGCAGTTCTCTATCTACATATATCTCTCAATTCTAGCCCGCCTGAGAATTTCTATGTTAGTGATCATGTCGGTCCATGGAACCTTGAGCATTCTCCGGTGAAGCCACATTTCAAACTAATTAAAATTAATTATTTTTTTAACTTTTAAACTAATTAAACTAAACTAAAAAAAAATAATAAAAGAGCCCTTTACGCATAAGTTAAAACTTATAATAATAACCTTCATAGATAAGTCACACTTTCAATAATTTTAAAGAGATTCGACAGATAGACATTCAAACGGGCGCTCTTAAAATAGTTTTAGTGTGCGTACTATAAATTAACAAGTCTTTTTTCCATTTTTATTTTAAAAAACACAAATTTTAATTTTGAAAAACCTAACTGAACTACTTGTAAGCAGGTTGTATGACGTAAGTGAAGTAGACATTTTCTATCTACAGTATTTATTTATTTATTGATCAACGCCCTTTTTCAGGGCTTTTACAAGAACATAAATCCGAACATGGTAAATTTCCTTCGATGTGCTGAAAAGTTCTCAACCTACGGTATAAAATACATTGTAATAGTTTGGTATATTAGTATTCAACGGTCTAAAAAGAAACAATAGGAACTACATTTTACACATCTATTTTTACACAATTTTGCATAGGTTCTGAAGGGGGGAAGAAATGGTGTAATTCCACAGTAGTGACTGTTCGTGTACAGTGTACACCGCCCAGTGGGAGATATATGCCTACTTTTACGAAATATTATGCAAAAGAGACATTATTTTTTTTGCCAGCGAAATCCACGAAAATAACACCACATACTCACATTTTGTTAAAATTGTATGATTTTTCCAAAACACAAACATCAATTTGAAGAAGTTTTACAAAGTCAAATGAGATATAATTTGGCATCAAAAATAGGCACCACAAATTTAATTTAAAACAGATTTATATCAAAAACAACGATGAAAATCTGAAATATAATAAATACTTTATGTTATTGTTTACCATAAAAGGTAGAAAATAAAGATTTAATCTAAATATACAAAAATTAATGTTTTTTTTGCTTTGTCCCTTGTGAGGTATCTAAACCATTCATCCGATTGCGATAAAACTTTGGTGATTTGTCGTGCACATGCCCGCGAAGGTTTCTGTATGTAATGGTGAGCTCTGGCGTCATGAAATTTGTAATTTAGATTTATTATCAAGCTATTAACTTTCTTTTTTTATATAATTCAAAAATAATATAATTTATTTACCCACCTTATAAACCAAAATGGCTCTACTGTCCAATTCATACACCAGAAATGTGTTTGAATTGTGTGAAAAAACTCTTTTTGTAATTAGCTTTAAGAATTATCTGTATGTTTTAATCTGTTATATGTATGTGTATTAAATACATAGATTTCTTTTATTTATTAATAAAACACAAGCAAGTTGCAGCCACCCTGTGTCAATCAAAACCTGTTTATTAATAAAACTTTCGCGAAAGTTATGTTACTATTCTCCCCTAAATAATAACAACATAAATTCTTGGATTTGGATCAAATCCACAGATCCACGCCACGCGACCACGTCAAAGAATATCATTTTCGCTCGAACGCATGCTCACGAATTCAAACGTTTTGCTATTCGGGGAATATCTTATTCCACTAATAACTTAAAACGAAATGAAAGTAGAATTCGTTTAAATTATTATTTCATTTGACATGATTCTGCTTAATAGATAATTAACACAAATCACTTTGTTTTAGCTCGCGTTTCCTGCAACTTTTTAATGGCAATGTTTTACAAATTATTAGAATTTCGTTGGCAATTAAAACGACAATAAATTGATTCTATTTAATAATATAATCTATATTATATAATTAGTAACTAAGTAAATGGATTACGGTCAAGCACGAAGGGTTATATTTTAAGGATAAACATGTTTTGTGCCATGCTGTAGTTGTTTAGGGTTTGTCGGAAGAAGGTTAATAATTAAACAAAATATTATAATAACTTTAAAAATTGGTCCTTCGAGCCGGATCGCTCTAAGTAAGCTTTCATTTTGTATGCAGCCATGAGTATACTCTCAATCAGAGATACCTGTAAGAAATTTATCAAAGCTTTCATTGGGGATAACGGAGAGTTTTATTAATTGGCATCTGACAAGGATTATATATAACATGAAAAATGTGCCAAAATTATTGAAGTCTTTTGCAGGTCACAAAACAAGCCAAGGATCTTCGGCCTTGTTGACACAAACCTACACCATTATTCTTGGTAAACCTGCAGAATCTTGGCCAGCCCATAATACATTTATTTTAATACTACCAGGAGGGCAGGAACGTCCCGCAGGTAACCATAAGCAATCAAAAGACAGTTGAACTAACTGCTAGTTCTACGAATGCCACGATAGACCCGAAGTAGAATTGCTGCTGGACACGGTAACCGAATACACAGGTGGCTCGTGAACCGTGACCCGAGAGTTCGTAGACCATACTGGCTGTAATGTAACCACTCTGGTCGCTACAGAAGTGTTCAACTTGGTCAACAACCCACAAAATGTAAAGTTACTGAATTAGTGAGAGCTAGTTTAAGAATTATTGGAAGAAGTTAGTTTAAGAAGTTTTCAAGTGCCAGTTCAGTAAAATTGCAAATAAAAATAGTAGAAAATTTAAAAGGAAAATAGAATTAGGTACACCAAAGAAAATGTTTCCGTTTTAAAATTTTGTATAGTTACCAACATGATTCCTATAATTTTTTGGAGGTTTGAGATTTCGTTCCGACTATTGCTTAATATATTAGGATTTTTTGGCTCTGGGGGTGTTAGAGATTTTGCCTTTCTTCATCATTCTTGAGCCAACTATTCGGACAGCCTTAAGTGTTCACCATCAGAGCAGATTTTGGACACGGCAAGGTAGATGATGAACACTGCAAACGACATTTTGCAAACATTCAAAATTGTACATTTTTTTAAAAACCGTTTACATTTGAACATGTTTTATTACGTTTTGTGTTTAATCTAAAGTTCTATAAAAAGGATGTGATTTTTAATACATACATCTATTTGAATTTAACCTAATAATTTTTTGATTGAATAATGTATTAATGACGTCCTGAATCTTAGATGTGGAAATTAACCTACTTTCCGATATCCTACCGAGCTGAAACTCGGCACGTAGACCCGTTGTCAACGACAATGCATTCTATCAACTTTTGGAGGCAATCACGCACACACACGCGGACCTTTTTTCTAAATTTGAAGAATTTAAAGCACTATACGATATAAATGTAGGCCTTATTATCAACTTGCGATTGATTCTTAATTTTTGATTTTTTTTTACATTTTTAAAAGACATTTTACAATAGGTGTCTCATATTTAAAAAAACTTGGTTTTTTACTGGTTGATTTGTTTCCCATTTCTGGTTACTCTGTATATATTCGGGTAATTAGCTCCTCCGAAGAATTCACAGGAATTAAAAATACAAAAATATTAATGTACATGAGTCACTAGAAGGCATCTTCCGGTTCAAAATCTGAAAATAAATACCACTTCTTTTAAATCTGTCTGAACACTGACTTCTTCCGCAGCCATGCACATTTCTCGGAAGGGTGCTGAAGTTGCAGTATTACTGTGTTGTTGAGTATTTGATGCAATTACAGCAGGCTAATGCACAGAGCCAATGCCTGGTGCCTGGGCCTGGTGCATTAGGCTCGCACGTGCGTCTCATAATGACGTCACTCCCACTGAGCACGAGCTCCTTCCACCGTCACACATTACGGAGACTTTAATGCGTGAATCAAGACAAACCCATGAACTCACTGTTATCTAAGTACCAAATACCTACCCAACTACTATGTGCTTATTCCAGAGCATTTTCAAGAATAAAACAAGTTTATCAATTGACCGGTGATCGGACAACTCAACAATGTACAACTTCATCACCCATCTGAAAAGTCATTAAGAGTGATGAATTTTTTTTAGTGGTTAAATAGGAAATTGAAATGCCACCCGCAGCAATGATTTTTGAGGCTATTAGAACGCCTTTTTCTATTAACAATAATAATAATCTTTCTGTGAGAGCAATTCTGTGGTACAAAATTAAATTTCAGCACATAAATAACTCTTTATTTATAAACAGGTTGGAACACAACCACAATACTCGTTTTAACTTTAATGAAGGACCAATTGTACCTAAGTATACATATAAATATGGACAAAGAAATTTAAATTACATGATTCCTAGTTGTTTAAATATGTTACCTGCTGAAATTAAAAACTGTGCCCAAAACAATTGGTGAATTTACTGATGACATGGCTTACTGAAAGAATTAATTAATATTAGCTTACAATGACATATTATTCTTAAGACTTTAAAATTGTTATTTATGTTTTCATAATTTTTTTTCTCTGTATTTCTGTAAAAATTTAAAAATTTTATTTTATAAATTTTTTAAAATGTAACTATTAACTAACTATAATAAGATTTTTAATGTAAAGAACCCGTTAGACAAACTGCTAAAAAGTAGTTTATCGGGACTTATTTGTCTCATATTTGTAAAGCGTGTAAAATAAAATTTAAAAAAATTAAAAAAAAAAAAAAACAGATTTCAGTATTTGATTCATTTGATCAATCATCACTTCTTCTACCACGTTCAAGCACGTGGAAATTGGTTCCATGACAACTCCACAAAGTGGCTTTTCATTCAAAAGTCATTAAAATAAAGAAAAAAGTATTTAAAAACAGCCTATAACCTAACCTAATCTAACCCACTCTAACGTAACCTATTTTAACAAGTTTTTTGTTCATCACTTTTAATGACTTTTCAAAAGAGTGATGAAGTTGTACGTTGTTGAGTTGTCAGGTCACCGTGGAAATGAGTCTTCTAGAAACAATTTCTCCGCCTTTCGTTGTCTAATTCTTAAACCATTTCTTTTTCTGTTTGCGCGTATTTGCGAAAGTTTTGTCTCCTTCTAGACCTATTTTATTAGATGGAGAAATCTATAGCCCGATCCTACGTAAGATCGGGCCTGGTAGTATTGAACAAAAACCAACTCAAAGTTTTGGTAAAATAAAGTGTTTTCATAATCGCACATTTTTTCCACTCTACAACTCTAAACTAAATTCTGAGCAGTGATTATTTTGACTTGAAGATATAGGCCAAGTTTAACGGGCGTGTGTATATAAATATTTGTTTTGACAAGATCCACGACTCAAGAAATGTATACAATAATATGTATCGAGATTACAACTCGTGATTTCAGGCGAACAAAACTACCGCCACTGCCATCTGTTGCCGGATAGATGAATCTTAAAACTCTTCGCACGGTGAAATCACTTTGAGCACAAAAAGCCGAAGTTGTTGTAAGTCAGTCTATAACGGCTTCAGAATTAGCTCCTTTCCACGGCCGAGGAATTCTCCAGCAAAGGAATTCGATTTATTTGTACCGATAAAGTTAGGGACTCAAATAGAATCTAGTCAGTCAAGTGCAGTCATGGTGGAACTAAAATAAACCGTAGACTGAATCTGAAAAAACGTCTGAAAGCTGCGGAGTTAAAAAGAACTCGCATGAAAACCAATGGTAGTATTTGTTGGGCAGTATTAAAAAAAAGTCAATGAAAATGGAAAGAATTATTGACAAATTTTACTACACTAACGGACAATGTTTTGATTACTAGGTGTGATAACCAATAATTGGTAAACATTTTTTACGAATCAATTTTAAATCTCTATTGCGTTTAAAAACATATAAGAAATTACAATGATATTACTAAAATTGGATATTTGTCTAATCTTTGTCAATTTTTCTGCAATTTTCTATTTGGATATTGCTTATGTCAATAAATATTATTTTCGGTATAAAAAAGCTTTATTTCAATTTCGAAATAGGAATATTTCTAAGGATGGGTTGTTTCAAAAAATTTGATGGATTCTTCATATATTTGAAGTTGATTTTCACGTTCTGTGTAATTTCTATTCAAGTTCTGTTATTACATCGTTATAAGACAGTTGCTTCACAAAACTGAAATAATCACAGAACTTGAATAGAACTTACACAAAACGTGAAAATTAACTTCAAATATTTAATGAATCCATCAAATTTTTTTAAACAACCCGTCCTAATTGTTTTTGGGCTAAATTGGTTAGCTTAAGTAAAGAAAGTTAATAATAAAATATTCAGCAGCTAAAATGGAATTTTAGGTCGACGTCGTTTGTGTGCTCTAAGAAAAATATTTCAAAAATATTTTATTATATAAAAGAAATTCTGGGAAGGAAAAAGGTGTGAAGAGTGTGTAGGAATTTGGGGGTCAATGCGTCAACGAGTGACAGACATAATATATATATAAATCCACTGCGGTGGGTGTCGGTACTCCTGGAGAGGTCCAAGATCTCACTCAACAAGTCACATCCGAACCGGCCTGCCATGCAGATGATGGGCAAACGGAACCCGGGCACCCCTGCTAGGTCACCAAACGTAGCAAACCACTTGGGGTGATAAATGGTTTCCGAAGCGGCGCGAAACGTGATACCCGTAGTACCTCCCAAATTAGACAAATTCATGAAATAAATCACGAAAAAAAAACAATAAATGAAAAATGAAAATAATAATAAAATAAAAATTCATACATTTTTATTGCCATTTTTCCAGCTGTAGGAGCACTTATCGTTTACGCCACCTCGCTGGCGTAAAATATTTCGAAAAAGGGTGATAAAATGAGTGATTGATAATTGATTTCATTATCCTTTCAGCTTTTGAAGTAACCCATAAATTTAAAAAAATAAATAAATAAATCAAATTTAATAATGTTATTATTAAGTTCTGCAAATATTGTAATTTCTATTACAGTGACAGCTGTTTCGGTACTCGAGACCATTATCAAACTGTGGTTATATCCATTGGGGTATATAGATTATATCACATTAAGACGACTTATTCATAGGATATTTATCATTTACCCCAACTCCATTTTTATATGTACAATGTTTTCGATTTTTTAATATTGTCGGTAAAAAATCAATTGCATGATGCGCTTATAGTTTAAATTTGTTTTCTCCGCATTATATGTGGTCGGGGGGTAAGGCGTTCGACTAACGATTCGGAGGTCGCGGGTTCAGATCCCGGCGTGCACAAGTAAATTTTATGTGATTGATTTGTGTTATTTCACAATTTAATCATTTTAAATAATATATGGTAAATTTGCGGCACTTTCTATAATGGAAGATACTCTCAGTATAGCCCTGGCGTAAGACCACCGTTCAGAATTAAAACTTAGTTTAAAATGGCGTTAGCCGTGTTTGTTGACTAGTTCTGAATATCCGGGTACTTCCTCACCTTACACTTCCACATCTCCTTTCTCTCCCCAATTACATTCAACCTCACAACTTCAGCCAACACTGGCTCCAGGTCGTCGAGAGCAGTTGGGACGCTTGTGCGGTTTTCACATAAAAAAAAATATTGATGATAAGTTTACCTTAAATATTTTTTGATTACTTGAATACTTTTTTAGTCAATTGCAATTCGTTATTATACGATTATGATAATAATTAAAAAAGTGCACTTGCAGAACATATTAGTAACATTATTAAATTAAAATTTATTTAAAAAAAATGGTTTTCTACGAATTAAAAATAACAATATCAATGTACATTATAAAAGAAAGTGTATAAAAGTGTGCCTCCCGCTAAAACTCAGAAACGAGTACCGGTACAATCAACGGATTTATATATGGTGTGGTAGCCTTCTATCCCCCATCCACGAAGAAGGTTCCCGTTTTTACCCGAAGGGAGTGCTTTTGAAGATATAAGGGCTGGAAGTTTCGCCTTCTAGAAAATTCTAGAGCAGTCCAGATCATTCGAGAGTATTCGTGAGCATTTCACAACATTCCAGAACAACCTGCAACATTCTGTGTGTGGTTCGAGAATAGTTTGGAACGTTCGGGAACATCCCGAAACATCCCAGATCATTAAGGAGCATTCCAGAATACTCTCGAATGTTGTGGAATGTTCTGGAATACTGTAGATCATAGGAGCCTTTTTTTAATGGGTGGGGCTACCCATTGGTAGGGTTATATATATATCTGGAGCGACAGCGCATTTTAAAACTTTTTTCTCCGTTTCGAGATTTTCAGAAGATCATTTTAAAATTTTTTTGGCAACAAAAAAAAAAATCATACCCTCGAATTTTAACATGGAAACATAAAAACTTATTATAGTGCTATATAGCCAATGAATTAAGCTGTATTTTATCGTTTATTTCATATTTGTAGGATTTATAAAAACAAATTAAAAATATCGTAAAGTTTATAACCGCGCGAATCCTGCGTGTTTGTTACTTTGAAACTGCCGTGAGAGGTACTTATTCGAGTCACCATAGAATATTTTCGATTTCTGTATATTGTCTGTGGTATACTTGATAATGAAAGGTGCATTTCTATGGAAAAAGGACTTAATTTTAACCGTTAAAAACTGATCAGAAATTCTGGGTGAAAAAAAAAAATTAACACCGTTATAAAATAGTTTACGAAGTTCGGATTTGCGACATCTATGATCATAACAGATAAAGAATTTCAATATCTTCGTTTTAAGTCCAAAATAACAAACGTGGCAACTACAAATATTTTTTTCTTTAAATTTGCCGAATCAAGGAGATAATTGCCTTTTTTATCCGAAAAGCAATCGGAGACATTTAAAATGGCGCCAATAAATGGCAAAAATCGCTCCAGTGGATAAAGCAAGATCCGTCGCGGGTTCGAACCTTCAATCTCATATCAACTCCTTTAGCAAAGCCGGGTACCTTAGCTAGTATATCCATAGTTACATACGAGTACTAGTAATTTTAATTTGCTTTAATTTAATCATAAATCATTATATATTGCATACTATGTACCAACACAACTGTATTGCTTGTTTACTTATCTTGTAAAAGCCCACTAGGGCGTAAATAAATAAATAAATATAAGAAACTGACCCATAAACTTCGGTAGCTATAAAAATGAATTAAGTTTAGGCAATAATTGTCCACACTTGACTTTGACCATGACGAGAAAAATAGACTCTAATCGTGCCCAGTAGGTATGCGTACCTGGGATTGACTTTAAAATTGGAACGGCGGAAAAACAAAGAGTGCTCCAGAGGCGAAACTGATAAAAAATCCGCAAAAAACTCCCGACGAGGAATGTTAAACGCCCTGAGAACAGATGCTGGACCGGGAGGAGATTTATGCTCTTGCAGAAAACGAAATCCTGAGAAGCTTCAGAAGTCAACGCGACTTCAAAGGAATTAATGCAGTGTTTACTGTTTACACGATAACAATGATCTTAATGGACCCAGACATATTGTACGTTACACTCAATAATGACAAGATGGTGTTACTCCCCTGTCCCCTGACATCCAATCCCGTGCCAAATTCATTGTTTCATATTGAGACCGGAGAAAACTTGAATGAAAAGTGTTTTGCGTTTAACGAGGAACGTCATTATTCATTGAATGTAAAATGCTTGGTTTTGTCACAAACCATAAAAGACACAACAAACAAACAAACAAACAACTATATCAATGAGATAAAACAATTTTGTTTATAACCACGAAATTTATTTAATTTATTACGACTGATAGGTTTCCCTTAAAACAAGCATCATCAGGTTTTCATTTTGTCTCTTTCTAGTTGTATATGTGTTGACACAATAAATTTTTTGATTAGTTTAATTTGGTACCCTGATTTATTTATTTATTTGAGATACAAACAGGATATTTACAGAGCATTATTTTGGTTAATGTATAACAAATTAAGATACAAATATAAATATCCCTAGACTAATGTGTCTACAGTAATAACATTAGCGTATTCACAGACACATGAAAAACAATGTAAGTATTTTTTTTTTCTTTCTGATCATCATCTGATGATGCCTGTGTTAAGCGTAACCGGGCGGCCGTAAGAAAATAAATAAATTTATCGCTTATAAACAAATTTTGTTTATTTCATTACTATGTCAAACCACAAAATGATCGCATTACACAATTTAAAAAAAATATTATTATGACATTAACTAATATAAGATTATTGCAATTTGTACAGGTAAATAGTTACCGATTCATGAAAAGCGCAAAAATGCATATTCGTGTATGCCATTTTTTGCAATTTCTGTAGCGCTGAGTGCTGCTAGAAAATAACTTAAGAATGATAAGTAAATTAGATACTCTTTAACACTTAACTATTAACATAGAAGAGTTGTCACGCGTTGCGAAAGAGTTTCGATTTGTGTGATAAAGTGTAAATCCCAATTCACATAATAGGGCAAAAAAAAACAAATTAGAATAATTATTTTTATAGTTGGATAATTGGTAGGTATACCACCGTTTTGTGAAAAATCATCCTAAGGGCGTTGTGGACATCTCATACGGGGTAGCTCTAAAATTAAAATGATTTTCTAATAGGATGAATTTCGAATAATTCTCTAAATTCCTTTAAATTAAACACCAGCCAGTTCAAGCCATTACCTTTATCAAGTTAAAGTGCTAATTTATCTAAAGGATATTCTGGAAAAGCTTCCATCACCTTCTGAACTCAGCATAAAATCTATCACTGGAATTTTTCTATTGACAAAAAATAATTAATTCTTCTTTTTTTTCTGTTTTGGCACGTTCAGCGATTGTGCGCTTAATTCTAATCCGCGACTTCAAAGTCAAAACAAAACCACGCTGTGATTCCACTTTAATATTTTAATCTCGTACAAAGTGTCGTGTTCTGTGGTTTGTTTTGGCTATGCTGCTGTGGTGGAGAGTGGATATGTATTTTTCTATATATTAATATATATTTATAATATACGGTGACTATCTTCTGAGATTGCAATATAAATGATTGACCATTTAGCAGTGTTCGACAACCTACGTACTTTGTTTGGTTGGTTTTATACTCACCTGATCGCCTAAAAAGTAATAAAACTACGTGAGAGGACGATAATTGAAAGCTCCTGGTTACCAAATAGATACCTAACTTTGTGGCATAAATGTTATGAACTTTATTTGAAAAATTATTCAGTCAGTGTCCTTTTATTATGATTGTTGAAAAACAGAAAAACAATAAAAAATATTATCTAGCGGTAACAATCCTTACACGATTTCGTCCTCGTTTTGTTCGCAGTTTTATACCATATCCTTCAACACTGTGATCAAAAGAAACTTTTTTTATATGCACGGACATATTATATTATTTAGAAGCACTTCTCGTAATATTACGACACTAAATTGACCAAAAGAATATTAAAGAGAAGCTAATATAATATAAAAGATATCAAACAAAGGTAAATAATAAGCAATGGATACCATCATTAAAAATAAAATTAGTTTTTAACAAGGAACATTGTTAAATTTGAGTAATTTCCTGTAATGCCAAAAATATTTTTATTAATCATTTAAGTTTAAGAGGAAGTACGGTCGTGGAGAAATTCGAATAGTGGTTTTTTTTATTTATTTTAATTTATATACAAATACATGCAATATATTCACGAACAATTACATTAACAGGTTTCAATCGGATCAAACACAAACATTAAACATTAACATGCAACACTGATCAGAAACTGCTCCAACTATTTATGTATGTATGCTGGTAAGGTATTTTACCAAACTGTTGCTATCGCTATCGCTACTCTCCCCCCCCCCTCTCCCAACCCCTCCCCAACGTATACACACAACTGTACCTCAGGCTGATAATACCTAAATAAAATTACATACCTGAAGAAAATATTCATTCGTAAGCACATTTTCTTTAAATAAAAAAAATTCTAGTTTGTGCATTGAACGTCTGTTGATGGCGATCAAACCGGGCTAATTTAACGATTTTTGGATGGTTCTAACTCCTATAAGAAGTATCTTATCAAACAAGGCAAAATTTACCATATTGATAGTACATTAAAAAATATTTGCACGAGTGTCAAAATCCAAAGAAAATTGGGGAACACGTTTGTATGGATAAAACGCCACCCCGCTTCCTCTTAAGCGTTAGTGGAACATACCAAAATAAAATACAAAGGGAGATATGGCATGGAAGCGTGCCGACTGTTGCCGAGGCACGACCAAACTGCACGGACCATCAAAGTGGCGGAGCCAACGAAAGTTATGCGTTTGGTGTACAGGCAGAATCGAGAGGCGGGAGGCCGCGGTGCGCATTTGCGATTTGCAGCAATATGGGTAAAAGATGTTGATGACTGATTGTGCGCGCAGTTTCATACCAATAATGGTTCATGGCCCATCTCCCTTGTTAATTTTATCTAGTTTTTTTCAGATAATACATACTTAAACAATAGGTTAGTAGTAAGTAGGAAGTTAGTATTTACTAACCCCCCGAGTTAACAAAAAACGCCAAAGAATGTAACCGCCTTATGATTAATGAACAGCGGGTGGACGTCGGCAGTGACACACGTTCCCATTTTTTAATAAAAGGGTTGAAATTAGTTTTGAATTAGTTCCCTCGCGGGCTATTTCGGTACCGGGTCCACCTTGATCCTCGAGTGAGCCACTTCCAGCCACATATGTTCATTATTTCCACCGCATTAGGCATTAGGCTTCCTGATGCCAGAAGGATTGGCCTATTTTTAAACTTCATCATACGGTAGACACTTGGTGATAAAACGTGTTTTGATACTCATCGCCGAATTATTTTACCAAATCTACATAGCACAAAATGTTGTGTACGTCAATAAAAACTTCCGAGTGGTAAATTGTGAGATATAAAATTTACAGAGACCATTTTGATAGGAATCTCTACATCACATTTACGAGCCCAAAGCGCTAACTCTGCAAACCTGTAAATATATTGGAAATTGGAATAAGTGCATTTGTCAATTATTTAACAAAAATATGTTCTATTGTGTTATCTCAAAATATCTCAAATATAAATTTGAAATTTGATTGTCTGATTAATATGCTCAACCATTGATAGATCTATTAGTAATGTAATAAAGAAGAAATCAAATCTTATTCATTTTATATTTAAAAAAAACCATGAGACTGATTTGTTTAAAAGCTTGAAGCAGATATCAAATTTAAATATTTCAGATGGCAATATAATTTCCATCGGGACCTATGGAGCACTGAAATACTTGTTTAAATAATATCAAGAAATAAGAATAGACGCCATCATTAATGCCTTACCAATCATTAAATAATTTATCCATATTTTTTAATGATTGGTAAGTGTTGAAACTAGGACAGAGTCCGGTAATAGATCATTATAAGATTGATAAGTGTACAAATAAGTTTTATTAAGCATAATCCCTGTATAAGTCCTGTCTGCTTGTTTTCTGTTAAAATCTTTTTATCTTATATTTTCTGCCTGTTCAGAGTATAAATAGCACAATATATGTACATTTTTTAAGCAGCATTGCGTTCGTTGGTCAAATGCATTGTACATATAGTTTTATATTAGTGATCGATGAACACCAGTGGGTGCAATCATTTAGCCATACGTTTATAAAATGTTTTGTCTAGTCCGGAGTTAGAAGTAAGATTGCAGAAAAATATTATAAATTTGTACAGAGCCCCTGAGGTGATTTTTCACAAAAAACGGTGCTACACAAATCATCCAAATATTATTATTTTTTTATAACCTTTCATTCCGTCCCATCGCAGGTTGGCAGTCATCAGGGCGTACTTTAACATTTAACAAAGCCAATAAGCAATAAGTTAATAAGTAACTTGCTTCATTAACACGCTTGTCTCATAATGATCTCAGGAAGTTTGGCAATAATAAGATTCAAATTAGAGTTCCCAGAATCCAGCGATGTATCCAAATCTGTTTAAAGTGGGGTATTTTATGTGTCTTGGAAACGCCTTCCGACAATCGGTTTGAAGAAGATGCTGCCACAAGCCATAAGCATCCATCTGGGCCTCTCTAAAATTGCTTTCAGGATAACATTAATTTATTCTCAAAATTCAGTCGTGCGTGAGTAAAATCATCTTATAGGAATCAGGATGTTTGGATAAAAAGTTTTTTCTTACATAAATTTATAGTGAGTCATTATTGTAAAAAAAAATTGGCGATGTTAGAATTTAAACTAAATTAATGAAGCATAAAAACGTAGCATGTAATGTAATGTAAAATTTCGAGATCTGCTTGAAATATCTAGGTCAACACAACTTATGTAATGTAAAATATCGTCATCTGCTTGGAATTTCAACACAACTAAAATGTAGCGTAATATGTAATATAATGTCAACAACTAATGTAGCGTAATAAGTAATGTAAAATATGGATATCTGCCTGGAATTTCTAATTACCAAACTAATGTAGCGTAATATGTAATATAAAATCTCGAGATCTGCCTGGATTTCTTGGTCAACAAAACTAATAAGAGCTCTAAATTTCATTTCCATGTTTCCATGTTTTTTTTAATAAAACACGTTGCTACGGGTAGGTACTGTTTTTTTCACATTATTCAATTGTTCAAAGGAAACTCAGGTGAACCCGGGTATTACTGAGGGTTATTGTAAAGAATTGTATCTATTGTTAAGTAAGGCGTACTTAGGTGGGTAAGATATGGAAAAAAAGTCTCAGTTTTCAGTTTGAAAAATTAGCCATCCATAGTACCTAGCACGCAGGTAACTACTGATAAATAATAATTACATTTATTTCAGGAAGTTCTCAAAGCGGGAGTTCTCAACGGGCCATTTCCGCAAAATGGAACTGGCTCAACTAATTGAGTGCAAATGTACCGTGCCAAGCCTAAAATTAAAACAACCCTTTTCCGGTTCTGTCAGAAAGGGTTGAACAGTACTCACCCTGCAGGAACAAGGGGCCTAATGCGGTAAAACACAATTTCAGAAAAAACACCTCTGGAATGACACAGAAACTTATTCAACTTATGGTCATTTTTTTATTCGTCTTCAGCACATTTCCGTAATTTTAAATTAAGAACGCTTGGAAAGGGGTAAATTGAAAACTGCAGGGGATGAAACTTATTTCGTACATCTGCTTAAAAAAAAAACAAAAAACGACAAAAAATTAGCTTGATGGGAAACATAAGGAGAATTCTATTTTTGTGTATGTGCGAAAAACGCCATAGGAATCGTTTTTAGTGGCCTATGTCTATGGGAATTTCACTTAAAGGGTTCTCGCCGTTCTCAGAATCCTGGAAATCATATAAGTTATGCAAATATTTAAGGGTTGAGAACTATTTTGGGATGTTTTTTTAGAGTACTCATTTTTCGCTATTTTAGAGTCACATCTGCCCCGAGCTATACTTTCTTTACCCATTTTGAAACTGAAAGAAGTAGAAATAGAAATTAAGATAGACTAATAAGTTCTAACCATTGATCTTTGTACAATAAACGTCATAAATTCATTTTAAATTTCAAGATACGTATAGATTCTGAATTATTTGGAAGATTCTCATCAGGACGATACTGAAACCATCAATTCTGGAAAAAGGTAAAACACATACAACCATAACACTTTATTTATTTATTTACCCACTCTGTAATACCTGCCTTCAATCAAATCACTACACCTACCTCTGAGTGTTAAGTAAAGGAACTTGCCTCAATATATCTACATCTCCATGGTTTTGACAAAAGAATTCCAACTTGATCTCCAAAGGTTAGGGAAGATTATAAAATTGTAGAACAAATTTAAAGTAGCTACCTGGATTGTTTTTAAAAAATCAGTCACACTACAGCACGAACCTACATCAGTGCTTCATGATCTATTGCCACTGTATGACAGGAATTCTTCTTCTCGGAACCCTAGTTAATTAAGATGCCAGTATAGTTTTGTCGTTCGATCCATAGAGATCGCCTTTAGTTTGCCGCTAAACGTACCAATACTAAAATTCATTCAATTTTTCCCACGAGCTTTCGAGAGAAAGAGTGGGAGATAAATCGTCCCTCACCGCTCGTGCCCCTTTTGTTTTTGCCTCTGAAGGAATCGCCGTCCCTGTCTCGCTGACGGAAGACGTATAGTCTGTCGCCGCCCAGCATCCGCGGAGATTCTGCAAGTTGAGACAGGTCGCGTGGGAGCGCTGGATAATAATATGATATCAAACATCTCGCGAATTGGACATAGGGTTGACAAAAAACGATGAAAACGGGATTAAGCCTAAACATTTATTACTTTTTTCTGGGTACCTATTCATAGGAGATATGAATTTAGTCAGTTTCAGTGAAACTAGTAACTTTAAGGCAGAAGTCATTTTTGGGACCGTATGCGAAGGATATGTTGTAGGAAAAAAAGAGTAACTTGCAGATGGTAAGAAATCAAGCCGGTAAGTCGTTCCATGGCCAAATACAAAAACTAGTCATAAAAGCGCTAAGTTCTCACGTGGAAAATGTCAACCATGTAAAAAAGATGTACGTCTCGACTGAGCTTCATTGAAATGCTGGTAGTAAAAACACAGCATTCCCAAGGTTTTTCTAATGATTGCAAAACCGCTGAAGGTAGAGGCATCCATAAAAAGGATTGTCCATTTTTGCACAGATTTTTTTTCAGGTATTTATAAGGACTCCAGGTCGCAGATGGGCACCACACTCAACAGCATGGTGTTCCAAGAACAAAATATCAACAACTCAAGTACCGGAACGGTTTTGAACAATGATGGAAATAATATGACCTATAGATAGGTACACCTACAGCAAAGAAAAACGCATTTTTATAATCTCACTGGAAAAAAACCAAACATATTCTTATACAAGAGATATGCCATGTTGTCTGCCCGACTGTCGGCGGTATTACTTCCGAATTGGAATAGTTTTGTATTGGTTTACAAAATTATTAACCAATACTGTATAGTGGTATTGGTTAACAATATCGGCGACACCAGGAAACACAGTTCCACCCAGTAAAAACTGCGGATAGCACATACATCTCTTACATTTCAATATCTTTGGAAATATACAAGTTTACTCTCAAAAACTTTTGTGACACCTAAGCAGACGCTACGTACGTAAATAAATTCGATGAACGTAAGAGAAACTTCACGAAAATTATACAATAGATTGGGATGATTCATCCGTGTATATTTTCGTATCCCTGAGTTTTGACACGGAGTGATTTAGGGCTGTTTGCATCCCAGGATGATTCTAAGTGAGTTAATAAACATGTTTATTTTGTACACCATTTGCGCTCGTTATACATTTAACTTGTTCAAACAAGTACACCATGAAATTAATAAAGATTAATCATACCCAAGACTTAATTAGTTAACATTCTCAAACTTTCAAGCGTGATGAACATTTGTGAACATGGTTAGAAGTGAAAAACTTTTAACGAACTTAGCTATGATACATACTCGTACATCATATTATTAGGCGACTGCTGCTTGATGCGAAACATTGAAAGACATAAAAGAAGAGACACACACGAGAAAAGTTCATGCGGACGAAGAGTCAATAGCCAACAGTTATCGCTATATAGTTCGTCGTAAAAAACAGGACTAATATGATACCCAAAGAAATATTCGTTGTTGATATCCCCTCTACGAAAAGGCCAATGTAATACGCCAAATTCAAACGCAATGGCTTTGACTAGACATGTATCTATCACGTACACAAAAATCCAACTAAGTTAAGTGTATCGTGGCATAATTAAATAAGATGTATTATTTAATAAGAAAGACGCTCCCAACTCGCTGGGTAGAATATTACTTACTGAAGACCTCGGCCCCAACGTCTCTTCTTCGGTAGCATTACGGAGAGGTAGATTACTTCTGAGATAGCTAAGAAATACACGTAGGTATACCTAAAATATTCCAAAGGAGCCCACGAGAGTCAAGCAAAGGGAAAAATAAGACATTTAATAACATTGAGAGATTCCTTCGCGTATCAAGACGAGTTTAAAAATGCAAATTCAAATATGTCAACATCACCATTGATTCCGTTGGAGAAATCATGTAATAACAATAACATTTGAATAACTTTATAATATCTTAAGGAAATAGCCAATACAATATTCGTTAAGGTGTCAGGATTGAGAAAAAGCCATTAATATGTTCCTCGGTCTGGGTAAGAATTAAAAAAATTATTCCCACCAAAGATAATATAAATTTGTCACGTCTATCGGACGGGCAATCAGTTTGATATTTGATTGCATTTGTACCTGATCGAACTGGTAAAAGATGAATCTCAGAATTACTAAAAACGTCTTCAAATAAACTGTGACTAGACTAAACTATTTCACATTATTGGATGCAACAATTGGGCAATGTGGTTTTGTCAACGACCAGTATTATATTATAGTACAAGTCTAATGATGGGAAATAGATCAAAGTTGTGACTGCAGACTGGTAATCAGAAATGACGTCTATATCTCGAGAATATAAAAAGCAGAATATTGGCAAAGTCAAGTCTCTCGCCAACCGTGGGGAATTTCTTCAATAGGACGGTGATGCAGTATTTATTATTGCTTTTCTAGAAAACGATTAGTATTTTCAATCGATGTATTAACCTTTGGAACGCCAAGCTCCCGTGACCTAACACCTCCGTCGTACGCCGACGCAAATGTTTTTTCTCTCTCGTGCTTAAATAAATAATGTATAATAAAGAAATATGAAAATATCTTGAAGATTTTTTTTTTATTTTCCACAAAGTTAAATAAGTGCTCTTCACAATAAATATTAGGCTTTGAAAATCGTACAAATTGAATAATTTACAAAATTTGTAGAATGACACAATAGAACGTTTGAGAAAATAATAATTTTATTTGGATGATTTGTATGGCTCCGTTTTTGTGAAAAATCACCCGAAGGGCGCTGTACAAACTTATAATATATTTCTGAAATCTTACTTCCAACTACAAACTAGACAAACAATTATAACAATGGCTAAAAATTGCATCCACCGGTACATCGATCACTGATACGAAAATATATATTCAATGATTTGACCAATGAACGCGATGCTGCGTAAAAAATGTACCCATACTGTTTTATTTATATTCTGTACAGACAGAAAATATTCAGGACCATCCTTAACTGGGGGTCACTTGATATTAACACTATCTATTGTTTATTAAAAGAAATTTAGATACAATTCGAATGCAGGATCTCGATTGTTCTTGATGGAAGAAAAGCAAGAACTCTTATCGCATTGTTTATTTTGTTGCAAATCGAATAAAATGTATTTAAGTAGGCTATGAACATTTTTACGATGGAAAATCTCATGAAAAGAAAGGCCGATAGGCACTTGTGGCACATAGCGGTCAAAAGTAAACACTTCAGAGTAACTTGTAAAAAAAAATAGTACGAGCGATATGCTGATACACACCAAGCCCGCATATATTATGAGGTTACATAACTCTCATATGTGACTAGCTTAATGCAACTTGGGATAGAAATTATTAACAAAAAAAACATTGCTCGGCCGACGGAAAGAAACCAACGGATGAGGCAGTAAATAAAAAATTTAAAAAGTCCAAAAATAATGGAAACGGGTAGTTCACATCACTCGCAGAAAGAAAACCGAAGGACACATGACAAATCTCAAAATTCAGTGATATTCAAGAACCCAGTTCGGTTATACCCAAGAGCAATTGCAGAGCCCATGAGCAGAGATTGTTAGAGCGGAGATTGTTAGAGCAGAGAGCCCAAGAGCAGAGTTACCCAAGAACAGAGATTGTTAAAGCAGAGAGCCCAAGAGCAGAGTTACCCAAGAGCAGAGATTGTGGCAATGTAGTGTCATGGTCAATGCCAACTTATGCACAATCATGTCAATGCCGAATCGGAAAAAACGCAAGTACTGCAAAATACATTTCTTGCGCAATAAAAAAAACGCAGAAGAGTTAAATAACCATTAGTAGTTCTCAGAGATTCCTGTTTGTGTTAATGGCCGAATGATTGAAATAGAAAACACAGGAACCGACAGCGTTAACTGACCTATGTGTTTTTGGGATTTATCCAAAAACCTGCTAACAAAAAACTGTTTCCATCAATTGAGGTCACGAAACTATGTTTAATTTGGTTGTAGCCCATTTCCCCACTCTCTACTTCCGTGTTTTTTTACGAAACCTAAATAACTGAGATCAACTTAGTCATGTCGCATAGTCTACATTTGAGAAACACGATAAAATTTTCTATAGCTTCAAAACGCCTGGCATTTCTTTCCCCTAAAAAGCTTTGTTGATCAAATTACGTAACATGCTTTTCTACAGTTCATTTTTAAGACATTTATAGTTGTTTACCTATATATGTATACTCACATGGAATTATTAAAAAGCTGATTACTTACCATCTTCTCCTGGAGATGAAGATTTAATGAATTAATCTTGAGCATATTTGTTTAGGTTGATTGAGAAATCAAACTGTCGTTATTTTACAGTGTTTAATTTTTTGGGTTTAATATTTTTATTTCTTCAAACTTCGCAAATTCACTTTGTGGCGTCATTATTAATTTAATGAAAACAAATAACTTTGTGTACACCACTATTTAATTAAGAATATCGACATGTTTCAAAAACTATGTTTTCTTCGTCAGGTTAATAAGTAACTAAAAAATAACAAAAGACAAACAAGTATAGACAAATAAGAACAAAGACAAATTTTTTAGAAAGGAGAGGTGATTAATTACTTAAAATATCATAAAAAAAACAATTATTTAAAATAAAATATAAAAATTATTTTAGGATGGGTAAAAAATTACATTTACATAATAAAAAATCTTTTAAACAAAACAGGAAGTCTAAATAATAGAATAAATTATTATAAATATAAGTATTAATACGACAATTAATTAAAAAGATGGCTATTTTTAAAAAACGTTTGTTTGTTTATAATATTTAATTTACTATTAACACTTTTCCTAATTTCTAAATTATCTAATTGTATACCCGTTGTGTTAGTGTGTACAAATTTAAAAATTTAATTTTTTTTTCATAAATTAATATTTTTATTCTATGTAGTTATTATTATGTTGTCTAATTTTTTGTTGTTGTTATTTAAAATAGAATGTATTGAATTGAGCTACCCTTTTAAACATTCTGGAATAAAATAATATGAATTTTATATTAACTGTCTAAGACCAAAACAAGGCGCAATACCATCTCCTTTATATTTTTTATTTGTTCATTAAGAAAATAGTGTTAAAATTTAGGCAAAGTCTTAAGTAAAGCTAGAATTAGAAAAAAGTTAATATTAAAAAACAACGATCTTAAGTGATCGATACATATGACAATCCAATGTTAATTTTGCAAATGTTAGCACAAACGATATTTCTAAAGAAAATGCCCTACCCATTTTAAAAATAAAGTTCAATAAGCGGTGAATGTTTACGTATTCAAAGTAACGTTATGTTGATAATTTTGATGCTCATTATTTGCGTGCACAATATGCAACCTCATACCCACATCTTCTAGCCTTCTAGTAGCGAGAATCTCTCTACTTTCCACAGAAACGCCGTTCTGCGTACTATTTAAAGCAGATGATATGACAAACATACTAAACAACATCCTATAGGAGATGTCAACCAATAAAACACCCGTGGGAAGGCATTACGGTGTGTGTCAGTGGAAGAAGCAACCTGAATGCACAATTGCTTCGGTTGAACAAACCATACTTCATTACACATACATCTGATTCTTGTGGCACACTACTGTGAGTCATTTACCGAAAAAACGTTACTTTATGCATGTTAAAAAAACCGTTTTGAACTTTTCCAAAGAATATTTCTTACCTAACGACCACAAACCTCACTGTAAAAAATAAAATTCATAACTTAGTTACACTCAATTATTTGGAACCGGTTTTACACTGTTACGGACATCTTCAGATTTATCAACATTTAGAACGAACGGTAAAAATTAATAATTATTGGACATTTAAGGGATACAATTACAAACATGTAAAGAACTTTTTTGTTATGATTTTTGGGGTGTTATGCCGTGTTTCGCTACCTCCTTCTTTAGCCAACGTTATAATAAAATAATACTTTTTGGCCGTGAAAACCTAAAAACATATGTAAAGAACTTGTATGCCCATTTATTCAATTGGTCACAACAATCAGTGGAATATTGTATAATAACGGCCATTTTCAAATATTCAATTGTGCATAATTCAAACTGGAACATGAAAAATGGTGATCGGACAACACAACTTCAACACTTCCTTTGAAAAATCATCAAAAGTGATGAAAAAAAATTTGGCTGTCTGTAAAGTCTGTTACGGACGATAATTTTACGTGATAACGTCATAAGAAAACTTTTACATAGAATATTACAGTCACAAGCCGAACGCTTAGGCCGATCGTGCCTCTCTATCGCTTGTTCCGCGCTCTCGCCGAACGCTTAGGCCGAACGCTTGTTCCGCGCCCTCGCTTGCATGCTCGGCTCAGGTGGAACGTGACAATGATACTTTTTATATGCCAGTCTTCCGAAATATCAAATCAATAAACTACAATCCGTTTTCAACGCTGCGGCAAGACTTATCACCGGCGTATCTAAATATTCCCACATTTCAGAGCATCTCAAAAATCTTCATTGGCTCAAATGTCCTGAAAGAATCCAGTTTAAGCTCTGTTGGATGGTATTTAAGTCCCTCAACGGAATGGCCCCGACTTACTTTTCGGAATTGTGTATTCAAGAAAATTCCAATTCTCGACAGTTAACCCTGAGATCAGCAGCGTCATCAGCTTTCGGAAGGTTAAAGGAACCAAAGCGTGCACCAGATACTAAGTTCGGTGAGCGCGCTTTCGGAGTGTCAGGACCCAAAGCCTGGAATGGACTGCCACACGACTTAAGGATGATCACAAATTCAGCGGAATTTAGAACTAAACTTAAAACCCACCTTTTCAGACAGTCGTACCCTTAAATTCAAAAACCTTTCACCTTAACCTTCAATGCCCGCGACATTGTAAAAATAACTCATTTGTTAAAAAAAAAAAAAAAATAAATAAATAAAAAAAAATAAATAAAAAAATAAAAAATAAAAAAATCAGTTATAAGCTTTATGTAAGGGTCATTTCATGAAGATTCCCTAAAGACTCCTAAATTCTCCAGTCTCTCAAAATAAATACAACTATACTTTTGCCACTAATCTTTTAATGTAAATTCATGCAAAGTCCAGTGTTTTAAATATAATGCCCTCCGCGTGCAAGACCGTATCTTCTGCAACTATCTTAACGTATCTATTAACTTTCTAATTTCTCGGAAGTGACCTGCCAGGTAAGTATGTTTCTGTATCTGTTTGTAAATAGTTAAATTAGATAGAACCTAGGAATTAATAATAAGCTGTACAGCGCCCTTGAGGTGATTTTTCACAAAAACGGCGCTCTACAAATTATCCAATTATTATTATTATTATTATTAATGAGTCATGCTTTTTCGTGAGTGCGGCCGGCGTTCATCGATTTATAAGACGTTATCACGTCAAAATATACAAAAAATTGGGTAAATAAGTTACGTTAGGAAAGGTTATGGGTAATTTAAAAAAAAAAAAATTATAACTTTTAACGACTTTTAAAAGGGGTGTTGAAATTGCATGATTCTAAGTTGTCATGGAATCTGAAATACTACATACAGCCTACCTCGATCATAAAGCAATGCACTATATTGGAAAAGGCAATGGATATTTTAAAACATATCGGTGAAAGGTAGAAAAAAACAAGATCTCTAAATCATATTTATAAGGCTGTAAATTAATTATGCTTCATATTTTTTTGAAGAAGCGTGGAATTTAATAAAAAAAGTCAAAGATAAAAAGTTTTTTAATCATTTTATTAATTAATGTAGGTTAACTAACGAAATTGTTTCATATTTTTAGTTAATAAATGTAGATAATGTACAAAAAAAATTAAATAAGAAATCATTGGAATTGCATCACGAAATAGGAATTACTTTTTAGCAAATAAAAGATGTCGTGATTTTTCGATTGACGTCGCGTGCAAAACTATAATTATTCAGATGATTTTCAATACGTGAAAAAAAGGCTATCACTTTAGATGACAGGATTAGTTCACGCCTCCTACTTAACTACGATCCATATCATAGAATAACTGCATCCATTGATATGGTGGATCGTGGTTAAGACATTACCTAGATTAGTACTTCCTGCCGCCACCTGAAATGCACGTGCAGCAGATAATTAGCGCGGGAGTATCATCTCGGGATATTGATGGGGAGGACGGGATGCTGCGGTGTGAAGGATGTCCGTAATCTTGCTATTTGTTGGCGAGAGGGGCGTGCGATTGTGCAAGAATTGATTTCGGTGTTGGATACTTTCATATATTTTTGAAATGTTAATTATCCAATAAAAATAAATCATCCAAAATTTTTTCGTACATAATATCTGCTTCAATTTTCGTAGCATGGGCAGAAATACAAAAATTTATTAAATTTTGGGAACGGTATCATTGACCATACAGAAAAATCCATAATTAAGTAGACTAATAACCATTACACCAAAAATTTCATAGCATGTTGTGGTTCGGCTTTCGGAAAAATATCCATTGATTTTAGGACCGCGTCTTTCAAATGAAAACTTGCAGAGGTATCTGTCAGTTCAAACGGTATGTGGCTTAGTTGGCATCGCGCTTGGTTCACACCCAGGCACCATGAGTTTAATTCCTCCACTTTAAGTCCTCCATCAGGACACAAGCAATGTTTTCCACTTAATGTGATGGTAGTGGGAGATTTTCAATAGTGTCAGGTTATTCGTAACCCGGGAATGGTTGATTTTATCTTATAAAAAAGGAGAAAAAATACCTACCTATCTCGTGCTCTTTAGTCCTTCATTGCTCAGTAGTGAGATGCCCCCACCATGGTCCGGATGAACAAGGTTCCTTTACTTGTCACTGGATGGAGAGCAATGGACTTCGATGCCTCAGATGCCACTAAATCAGTCTCGTGCATTGGTTATTTTACCTAAAGCTGCATTGCTCATGATTTCCACATTGCCAGCGATCATTAGTTTTCCAAGGTTCAAGTTTTCGGTTTTGGCGATCACTTTCAACACAGAAACACCATGTTGTAGACGCGTAGAAAACAGTCAACAACGTGTTTTGGATCTCTAGCTCTTTCAGAATCGATAAGTTCGTTTAATTGCTGATGGAATCCTCAGAATCGTATATTTGTACATTGCCGAGAATATTCCCTGTAAGTTAGGCGTCTTTCTCACAGAACGCCCCTCTGGATATCAGTGAGCGTCGCACAGAAATATTTGTTGAGAAAGGTGAAGATAGGGGAGGCGTTATTGATGGCCATAATTAGCTCAGTATCGTTCCCTCTAATAGACCAAATTCTTCTTCACTTCATGTCTAACTTCTTCAATTTAGCTATGATTCTTAGAGCTGTCAAAAATACATACGTATTTTTGTTTAAAATTTTTGCTTGGGTATGTTCGCTAGTATTTTGTTATCCAAAAAGAACATTACTTTCTTGTAACGTTGAATTTTGCTACAAAGACTGTTATAACAAACATACTGTTTTTTTTTACATCGGCTCCATAGAGGAAAATAATTTCCCTCAGCGCCCATTTCATCTTGAAGGGACGCTGTGTGGAAGGCCTTTTTAAGGAAAGGAAAGAGAGGAAGTTCTGGGAAAGAAAAGGGTATAAGGGGTGAGTAGGAATCTGGGGGTGTATGAATCCATTCCTTCAGCTGCGGTGCAAGACGATGAGTCGATAGAGTCCGGTTGGAGAGGTCAAAAGGCCACCCTCAACCAATTTCTCTCGATTCGGCCCACCACCCAGAAGGCGGGCTGACGCATCTGCCGCCAAGACCTAGACAAACCTGATACCCCTGCTGTCACCAAACGTAGCGAATCATTTGGGGTTAATTAAAACAGAGGTGTTGGTTATCCAATAAATGGATCCCAGGGCGGCGGTAACCTTTTATTTATTTTTTCCGGACTATTACTTATCAGAGTAAAATAAATTACATGTGTGGACAAGAAATATATTTTTCTTTTAAATTATTTTTTTGTTGACCATTAAAAACATCATAACAATTAAATATTCATCTGACCCGAGAGATTGAATATAATCGTAGGTAAATGGAAGACGCACATTAGAGAGTTAGGATTAACTCCACAAAAGCTCTATAAAAATTAATAACGCTTAAACAATCAAAGAAGTCTACAAAAATAACAATAAATACGTTTTATCTCCAACGTTGTTGAATTATTTTTATATCCCCTGAAATTAAACGGCCAGTGGAAACGGGCGAGCAATAACTGTCGGATTGATTTGTTCACAAGACAAATTGAAATTTTTATAGAGGGAATGAAAAAAAAATTCAATGTTAACGAACCCATTACTCTGCGAATAGAGTGTATTGGGGGTGGGCGGAACAAATCGTTTAAAAAAAGATTTTTAAAGAATTTCTTGCAGAGGGACTATTATTATTGATTAGTTTAACCAATCTTGCACTAATTAAATGATAAAATAGTGAAGGTAACAGCATTAAAATTCGTAAAAGATAATCTGTTATTACATAACAGAGTGATAAAATAAGAAGCTCGACGATCAAAGGTGGATTTAAATCCATCTTCAGTTCTTGGAGGGATGGATGCACACTTTCATAGCACTTCTCCGCCACCTGGTGGGAAGCTTTTGTCGCAAGCTACGCCAAACGAAGAATGCAATCATCGCTGCCACGATTGCCTGTACGGAGTCTCTCCTGATGGCCCTCTGGAGATGGAAGACGGTTAAATATCCTCCATAAACGGCTTCTTGCATTCATTTGAGTTTTACAATTTTTCATGCTTATTTATTTTCATTTTACGTTTGCATTATTATTTACTTTTTCGTATTATTTGTCTAATTTATTTTGTTGTTTCGAAATATTGAATGTATTGCATTGCACTACCTCTGCAAACATTCTGGAATAAACTAATATATTAACTATAAAAAAGATGTTCATTGGGTTAAAGAAGGCATAGCACCATCGATATTATTTATTTTAATTAATGTACGACAGAATCATCCATTTACGGGCCAACATTTCTTATTTTAACATTCGTAACATTTGAGAAAATGGGTAATAAAACTGTTTCAAGGTTATTTAAAGATTCATTAAATAAAGCTACTCTTTTCGAAATTTCATGCAATAGCATAATTCCTATTGTTGTGATATGTTGTACTAGAATATCTGCTATGGCGAGTGATGTCTTGAACTTGACGACTACTAATGTAAACTACCACTGTAAAAATAAAGCAAGATGAAGAATAAAGTAGGTTGATATTTTCTTAGTTGGCAAATCGCGATCTTTAGACTCATACTTGTTAATCTGATTCGAGCGAAATAATAACATATATGATTGTGTTACAATGACTTGTAGAAATTATTGTAGAAAACTAATGGCGCTGAATCTCTATATTGCAGATAATTATTTACTTACTTTGCAATTTGCGATCAGCTAAATAACTCTCTATTTATTAATTAATTTGCAGATGAGAAATATCATTAGGCTTTTAAAAGATATAAATACATACTTGTAAAAGGAAAGTAATTCTTTATCACAATTGGCAAAACATTGATCCATAAACAATAATACCTACTCTTTATAGTTAATAAATACCCCTCCCCCTTACTTAACGTCAAATGTTAATATAATTGTATAAAACACATAAAACATAACTCATATTTCGTGCAGCTCATTTACATTGTGTTTTTTTTTGGAAAAAAATCTCTTAGGGCTTATTTCATCTATGGGGATGTTGTGAGGTGGGTCTTTTTACGGGAAGGAAGGAAAGGAAGTTCTGCGAAGGAAAAGGCATGAGGAATGGGTAAGAATCTAGGGGTAATGTGTTCAGGAAAGATGAACGTATGAATCCATCCCTCTCGAGATGGATCTCGCGAGAGTCCGGCTAGAAAGGTCAAAAGGGTTCTCTCAACTAGTCTCTCCCGATCCGGCTCTTCACGCAGCAGGTGGGCAAAACTATCCGCTGTCAAGACCTAGACAAACCTCATCCCATGAACCCAGGCACCCTTGCAAGCCCCTCTAAACATAGCGAACCACTTGGGGTGACCTATGGCAGAAGTGTTAGTTATCCAATAAACAATAAATAATAAACAATAAATAATAACCAACACACTGACGCCTTTAAAATTTTTTTTCTCTGTAATTCGCAATAGTTTACATTAAAAATGTTTAGTTTACATTATCAAATTGTACCAGGCCACGATCCAAAACTTAATACTTTCTTAAATCAAGTTCTACTGAACATCTTTGATATTTACCTTATATCATGTGAAACTTTGCTAAGTGGTTCAATATAATATGATAATGAAGTGTTTGACCACACGTGCGGCGAATTAGAAACGATCGCAGTTATTTAGTGTCAGCACCGCAGACCGCGTTCATTTCTCAATGTAAATCTGGGACGGTTCGAAGAAATGCCACCAGACATAGAATAAAGAATATAACATGCAATAAGCCCACCTTTATATGTACAAACATGAATATAAATAATCAGATAAATAATAACTCTCTATTACATAATAAGTAATTTGGGAGTAATATGATTGTATTCAGAGGAAATAACCAGACACAACTCAAATTTCTCTCAACCTCAAAATTTTGAAAAAATATGTTTATTTTTATCATAACAAGGTTATACCGTTGGTCGTAAGTTGATTTGTTAAATTTTCAACAAAATGCTGTATTATACAATTTATACAACACACATTTCAAATCATCTAACCATACATAAAATAAAACAATAAATTACCTAGGAAAGCTACTTTTCAGATTTTTAATTTTTGTTGAAATAAAATCATTTAAAAAAATCCGCGCACGAGTTTTGCGACGAAAATACTTTAGTTTGTCTTTTTTTTATATGAATACCGCACAAGAGTTCCAACTGCTCCCGTCTTGAGCCAGTGAGACTATGGCATCCCCAATTGGGGTATGTTGTGAAGCTGAAGATAGTGGGGAGGGGAAGGAGATGGGGAAGAGGAAGAGGAAGGTGGGATGTACCTGGCTATTCAGATCTGGTCACCAAACACGGCTAAAGCCATTTCAAGCAACGTTTCAATTCTGAATGGTGGTCTTACACCAGGGCGATACTGAAATTATCTTCCACTTCGGAACGTGCCACAAATATACTATATATTATTTTAAATGAATAAATTGTAAAATAAAACAAATTAATCAAATAAATTTTATTTGTCATGCCGGGATTCGATCCCGCGACCTTCGGAATGCAAGTCAAGAGCCTTACCGCTGGACTACGCCGGCCGTCAAATATAATAAGGTTATACCGTTGGTCGTAAGTAGATTTGTTAAATTTTCAACAAAATGTTGTACTATACATTTTATACAACACACATTTCAAGTCATCTAATCATACATAAAATAAAACAATTAATTATCTAGAAAAGCTACTTTTCAGATTTTTAATTTTTGTTAAAATAAAATCATTTTAAAAAATTCACGCATGAGTTTTGTTACGAAAATAATTCAGACTGTCTATTTATTTACGGTTTTACAAAATAATATAGGTTCTTCAGAATTTTTTACACGTAGCTTTACAATAGCTTTGACATTATTGAAAAATTATAAATAGTTATGATAAAAAAATAATAACTAAAAGAACATAATTTTATCATCACGCGTTTGACCGTTTTTATGGCTAAATTGAATGTACGTATATATTAACGCAAATTTAGAATGAAATAAAATCGATATTGAGTTATTAGTTAAAAATGCTGGTTCAGAGAATAATCATTCTTTCTCACGTGAACTGCCATGTACAGTTGCAAGTTGATCGGAAGACCATCTTTCTGATGAAATGTGAATTCTCGGCCGCTGGATAATGGGCTTTAATACTGTGATGTAGAAATATCTTGATCTGACGGTGAATTTGTGAGTATACATTTGTGAGCATGGGAAAATTAGTTCAAACCAAACCATGAAAAGAAACAAAATACCTGGTGGTTTATTTGATATTAATTAGTGTATATTAGTCAACTGTCGCAGCGGTACGTGGGGAGATTTGTTGCTGACGCGTAGAAAGACAGCTGATTGATGGCGTAAAACACTGAACTATTTTCTAAGCGTGCCAGGTTGATTAATGTAAAAACTGCGCAACACGTGAATATATTTATCTTGTAATGAAACGTTTTCAGCGGCAGAACGAAAAATTGTAATTGCAGCTTTACAAGGGGCCCCCTGTTCGCTACGTTTATAGATGTTCAGAGAGAGCTTTGGCGGTAGCAGAGCCATCTACTGGCAAAAAAATACACTAGTTTCGGAAAGTAAGAGAATTTGGCACGTGGTATAATGCAGCAACAAATGTGTAAACAAAATGATGACTGTAAAACTTTTTTTTATTTTAATGTGATACCGCACTCAAGTTCGAACAGACTGGAGTACAAGTGGGATAAGCAGACTGGTCATTGGTCGAGTTGGCATCTCTTTTGGGTCCCACTCAGGCGTCACGTCGTGTGCTCGATTCCTCGGCTGACTAAGTCCTCCATCACGACATAAGCAACCTTTATGCTTATTGTGGTAGTAATAGGAAATTTTTAAATGTTGTCAGGTTATTCGTAACACTGGAATTTTCATCTTTTAAAAAAATGTTTTTTTTTAATTTATCTTTTATTCATTGCTTTGATGGTTATATAATTTGTGGATTTTTCGACCACCATGCAAGACACATGCCCGTGTTATGATGGTGATAAAAAAAAATAATAGAAATATTGCACGCTAATTTCGGGAATGTTGTGGTATAGATTAAGGTTGAGAAATGATGCCAGGACCGCATGGTCTATCGATAAGGAATGTATCGATAACTTTCGGTAACTTCTCATCATTCCCTAGAAGAACTGAAGATCGCTAAACTACAAAAAAACAGTTGACGTCGAATATATTAAGAACGCTTAGCCATTGTGAACTGTTATTTATTCGTTAGCGAACTGCAGTTATTCTAGGGAACGACGAGAAGTTACCGAAAGTTATCGATAATGTCGATAACTTAGCACGAATGCAGATCGCTTATGTACAAAGAACGGTTCACGTCGAATAAGTTAAGAACATTTAGTTGTTTGTTGGCGATCCGCAGTCATGCTCTAGAACGATGGAACCTGGATACCCTGGTAATTACTAAGCTATTTCGTACATTTAATTTTAATTTTGATACAGATATTTATCGCATCTTATCAAAAAAATTATCGGGAAAACTTTACTTTTCATCCCGGAACAACTTTCGCAACTGTATTCATGTTTTCGGCGTCTTCCTTTCTACGTCTTTCGTCATTCTAAAATTTACACAACTGATGAACAGCCTTTTACCATCTGTAAATGGTTGGGTGGCGTTGGTGTAAAATTAAAAAAAAATAAATTATTATTTAGAGGGATGTTTTCCATTCGATAAAGAACCTCTTCATGTCACACTTCCAGCCAGAAAATTTTAAGGATAAACCTATAAATACACATTTCAAAAGCTTACGTATCATTTCCATGTAAATTATTGGTTTAATCTGGATATTTCCATGCCTTTTTTTACGTAACTCCACATAGGAGGCCCTGAGGAAAACAAATTCCCCAGGGCCTATGTCATCTTTGGAGATGCTGTGTGGAGGGGCTCTCTGAGGATAGGGTACAGACCAGGGGTGTTATGGATATTCGCATCCACATCTGAAAATGTGAAATTTTCGCTTTAAAAGTCCAGCGGTAAGGCTCTTGACTCGCGATCCGAAGGTCGCCGGATCGAATCCCGGCGTGGCAAATAAATTTTATTTGATTTATTTATTTTGTTATTTCACAATTTATTAATTTAAAAAAATATATCGTATATTTGCGGTACGTTCAAGAGTGGAAGATACTCTCAGTGTCGCCCTGGCGTAAGACCACCATTCAGAATTGAAACATTGCTTGAAATGGCTTTAGCCAGATCTGAATAGCCAGGTACTTCCCACCTTCCTCTTCCCCATCTCCTTACCCTCCCCACTACCTTCAGCCTCACAACATACCCCAATTGGGGATGCCATAGTCTCACTGGCTCCAAACGGGAGCAGTTGGGACTCTTATGCGGTATTCATATAAAAAATTGTAATATAGGTAGAACAAAGACAGCATACCTACCTGACGGCTGTGCTCTAAAGATTGGCACACGCTTGTTAAGATAGAATGCTTCACAGAAGAAAAACGGAAAAACATCAACGAACCTTTCACATCTCAAATGTGTTCATCATTTATATTTTTAAGAGACATTTATCACGTATTTACTTCATCGTGATATTAAATTATCATGCACCTGATATTGTTGAAGTTTAAACACTTGTGAATTATTATAACGACGGTCGTACGAAGGTTACGAATGCATCTGAAGTTCTGAAGTACTGCCGGCCGTTAATATCGCCGTCCATCCTTTGATAACCCATTAATAAATTATTGTAAAGTACCTAGACAGTGCAGATTTGAACGGCTGGCGCTTTTGGACACGTTCCAGAGACACACAGTAATAATAATGTGTACTCGCAGAACGGGAGCCAATAATTTCATGTAAATACACGCCATTGCGCATTGATATCGAGCTAAAAGGGTAAACTGTACTGCTGGAAAACGCATAAACTGGATCACTCATTAACTATTTTCTTTTCGTCTGGCCCTCTGCAAAATATCTACAATTCTACTACTTAGCGCTAGAAACTTAAGGTGATACATAAAAGAATTCATAATCTACTTTCATAGATTGCGCGAGGTTAATTTTAAGGGGTTAGGCCACTCTAGAATTTTCGAAAAATTGTTTTTATTTTTATTTTTTTAAAAGACCTCAAAAATGATGTCCCAAAAGGTTTTGGTCGGGAAAAATCTCTTAGTACTTGGTTTTCGAATTTAAGTACATAGTACTTAGTGCATAAGTAATCGACAAACAGGGCATAAAGCATTCAGAGAGATCGCTTTCTGAACGGGTAGAGAGGCAAGGATCGCTTTAAGACCAAGCAGAAAAGAAAAGCAAGAGTAGGACGATAATCTGGAAGGCCAATTGTATGGTGCAGGCATCGCAGATTGAAGATATTGCAAAATTATTCATGATTTTCTATTACTTGAAACTTCAAACGCATATATCTTAAAACTGCATTTTTTAAGTTGGCCGGAAACATAACTCAGACAATTTTCAACTGATTTACTTGAAATATTGAATTTAACTTGAAAAATACATTTACACGTCTATGGAAGTTCGTAGGATTTTCTTAGCATTTTAATATTGCATAGTTTATTTGTTATTAGCAATTACGTGATGATTTTTTTGGTAAATTTTTCAATTTTCATTTTGGAAGTGTACCATTTGGGCAAAAATTAATACATTGAAAAAAAAACTACGTACTTCTATAGCAGATATTAAATAAAATCAAAAATAAATTGGCTTATTATAATTCAAAAATTACAGGAGCTGTTTGTCCGGCCGTGGACCCTGAAAAAACGGAGACGTCATCGGAAAAACGCTGCACAGCCGTCATTTTGAAATTAATCGCTTCAAATTTTTTTATTGTAATTTCGATTTTTTTTGTAGTATTTCTGAAGAAAAAAATCCTAGAAAAGCCAATTTTTTAGGCCTCTATTTTGGCCTAACCCCTTAAGGAAAAACGCTTTTTACAAGTTTTGCTTTAAAATATTAGGACGAATTAACGTCCTAATATTATTTATATATTATATTATATGTATTTAATTAATGTACATAAGCCGTAAACAAATAAAATCTTTCAAGAAATCTAACAATATTGGATGGAAACACCGATGCACTTTTTTTAAAGAAAGACAACATTCTCGAATAACCTGACAATATTTGAAAATCTCCTACTATCACTACAGAAAACGGAAAATGATGCTTGTGTCGTGATGGAGGACTTAGCCAGCCGAGGAATCGAATACGCGATGCCCGGGTGGGACCCAAACGCAATGCCAACTCAGCCACTGAGCGATCATAAAATGTTAATGATTGTCTAGTAGTTCGTGCACGGTACATGTAGATTTGTTAAATGCAAGAGTTCACAACAATCGAATTTAGCGTTTAATATTTTAATACAAATGTTAGGTCGTTTATTTTTCGTTTGTTTTCTAAAGTAGGAATAATTAAAATATTAATGACAGGTAATTTATATGCTCTAAAGGGATTTTAGCTTAAAATTTACGAATCGTAGAAATTTTCTTTCAACCCTTTCAACATTATGAATATGAATTTTGTAGAAGAGCGACCACACTATGGAGTTATTTTCTTTTAGACTTCTAACAAGAAATATGTACAATAGTTTTATGATTTGTAACGATCCAAAGTTTTTAATTGTTCTTAAAAAAAATCCTAATTTATTCTTACCCTTATTCACAATTTGTTGAATTTGGGCTTCTCTTCCATTATTATGCATAGATCTCGCATTTCCATTACGCTGTCTAAAGTTATTTCTTTATTGAATAGTAGAAAACTAGTGATGTTTTTTTTCCTAGAAAAAATCAAAGTTTTGCATTTTTCCACATTAAAATATGAATTGTTTTGTGAGCACTAGTTATTAACATGTCTAAAACTTGACAGTGGTTCAAGAGCGTGATTTCTTTGTATTATTTAATACCGTTTAATGTTGCGCTTCCTCTTTTTTTAGCCAACGTTTCGGACAGCATTACAATGTCCATCATCAGTACAGATAGGCAAGACATCCTAAACGTATTTATATTTCAAACACTCTCCTAATAAAGCAGGTGCTTGTGCTTAGGAGAACACAACATATTTTAACATCCATTTGAATTTAGAATATTATTATAACTATTAGTAATTTTGTAAGATAATACATAAAAGAAATAAAAGATTAATATAAGTTATAAATGATACATAGGAATGATAGACACAATTTCCAATAATAACTAAAAGTTATGAGAGGGTACTACAAAATTTTTATTTAATTTTTTATTATAATTGTGTAGTTTTCTTCTCACCGTATATCAAGGGGTAATTTATTGAATAATTTTATTCCCTTAACTATATAGTGATGCTGTGCTGTTGTTGTTCAAACTAGTGATACGGTTAGTCTTTCAACAAAACTAATTCTTTTGATAATATTTATTTGTGGGATATTATTTTTATTCAAGAAATCTTTATGTAATTGAAGTAGTCCAATTCTATAGGTTTAGTTTCGTACGAATGTCAAAGCAACAGTTTTTGGTGGTTAACAAATTATTTATTGTTTCTTTAGTTTGGTGATTTAGCAGGGGTGCCCGGATTCATGGGGTGAAGTTTGTCTAGGTCTTGGAGGCGGATGACCAGGACACAATGAATCTCAGATTCCTCCCACCCCTTAAACCCTTTTCCTTCGCAGAATTCTCCTTCCCTTCCTTTCCTTAAAAAAACCTCCACACTGCATCCCCTAAGATGACATAGGCCCTGAGGGAAATTATTTTCCTCAGGGCCTCCTGCGTGGAGCTCATGTAAAAAAAAGATATTATTGTAAATACATCCATTTTAAATCCCGTTGGGTAAATTCCGTGTTGCGGTGCAAAACAAATAAAGGGGGTTGTTTCTAGAAAAAATTTTTTCACAAAAACAAATTTATTGCTATTAAATAACGTAGTTAACAGATTCACAATCACCAATTTATAATTGATTTTTCTGCTAATACAATTTTACCTTATAACATTCTCGAAGAATACGCAACACTGGTGAATATCTCACGCGAAAGAATTTAATGAAGATTAATTTAGGATGAGAAGATTTCTAATATTATATCAGAGAACGGAAATAACTTAGGAAAACGCACGATTGCCAAGTTCGATCGTGAAAAAATAAAATATGTCTAGCGCGTGAGGCAACCGCATGAGAAAACGTAAAATAATACTGTCTTCGAATTCGCACGAACAAACTACACTTCGTTATAATAATCACGTCGAATCTTTCACGATCGTGCATTTTGTAAGCTTATTAACGGATTAATGGATTATTTTAGCGCCTATTTATGCAGTTTTAAAACACATCAAAATTCGAGTCTAAAAAGCTTTCTAAAAAGCATTTTTCCATCGTAACACAAAAAATGCACTTTTAATTCAATTAAATTTCTAGATACTATAAACAAACAGGGAATATAATTTACAAATTATAAACACGTTGGCGATTATTAAAAAGCAAAACACATCGTGAATCGTGTTTTTTTCTCGTTTTAAAGTGCATTCATTATGGCACGTCTGCTAAAAGTCTCAACTGTCGAAATTCTTAAATCAAAGGCGGCCAGAAGAATAGATGTAGGTATCTAATTTATAATGATACTTGTAATAAATAGCAGTTGCGCTTTGTTTTTTAGTTGTTTTTGCAAATTAGAAAGAATTAAAGTGACTGCAATTGCGAGAGAGACAATTCGCTTTGCATGCTCAGCCAAAAACTTGACGTAAATGCTCAAAAAGACGTGGTACATAATATATATTATTATCTTAAGTCATTTACTCTTCAACATTTAAAAATAATAGCTTTACTGGAATAGCAATGGGATTAACAAAGGTCATTGATTAAATAACAAGAATTCTCTACATAATTGTATAGTAGGAACTAGGAACTGCATAATTGAAAAAACATCGAATACTGTTTAATTCTTTTGTGAAATCAAAACTCCACAAATTTCAGTCACAAATATAAAGTTCACGATTTTTACCCCAGGCACGCAAGTTGATAAAGCTTTTTAACCACTCGGATCCATAAGCTTGTTTACATGACAATGTAACACTACTAGACATACGTTAGGAGGTTTTGATTGAACCTTATGCCATCTATTCAGGGGTAAACATAGTTTAACTATTAAGGCCATGTAATTAATAGAAATATTAAGGGGGGTAAGGTTTTAACTTATTTAATTTTTTTTAATGTACAACATGTCGAGAGTATTGTGTCAAAATTTCAAGCAAATCAGAGCAAAACTAACGAAGATACAGCATTTCTCTTCTCTATTCAAGTATAGTATATTTCGAGTATAAAAAAACTTTAAATCGATTTTCTCGCAAATAATTTTTTAAAGTTCGTGAACATCATAACTCAAAATTTACTTGACCGACCTTTGAAATTTTGTACACTATTTTTACACACAAATTAGTGGGTAAAATATCGAAATGAATTTAAAAGGTGATACGTTTTTCCAGGTAGTGACGAAGAGTTTTTTTTTACCATTTTTTCCATTTTATAATAACAAATTCACCGAAAATTTTAGCAAAAATCGCATCAACATGCTGCAAAAAAAAATCGCTTCGTCACTACCTGGAAAAACGTATCACCTTTTAAATTCATTTCGATATTTTTGTTTCAAATGATCCGTTAACAAGTTATGATGTTCACCGCATAACACCTTTTTTTCGAGGCGCCTCCGGAGATTCGCTCTCACGGACTTATTTATTAATATTTTTAATTGAAAAATTTTTCAAAGATTCTTCAGATATGTGTGTATATAAAATAAATAAGCTAACATTATTCATATCTCCAAAAAAATCAATAAAATTTTGCCTTTTTTCCACCTTTAAAACCTTACCGCCCCCTTAAATAAGACATAAGATTTTCCATAGCTCCACCTCGGCTTTTGTGGGCCAACGCAACCGCCACTTAAACATAGACAAACCTCACCCCATGGTTCGACCGGTCAGTGGTTAGGTGGGCATCGCGTTTGGGTCCCATCCGGGCGTCCCATGTTCGATTCCTCGGCTGGCTAAGTCCTTCATCACAACACAAGCATCATTGTCGGCTTTCTGTGGTGGTAGTAGGAGATTTTCAAACATTGTTAGGTTATTCGTAAACCGGGAATGTTCGCCTTTCGTTCGTTTCGAAAAAAAACTGAACCCGAGCAGCCCTACGACATCATCAAACGTAGGGGTGACCTATCTATCACTCCTACTCTTGAATCACTCTAACCAGCTCTTTCAGATATTATGATAAAATAACACGTAATGTTCTAATTTTGCTGGAAGCAATACGAAGCATGTGAAATCTATGTCCTAGCACTAAACTCTACATTACAGTTCATCGTATGATTCGTTGGGTTTGCACAATTTTCTTAATATACACGCTGTAGTTGAACGCTGTCCAGAAATCAAACTTTTCCGAGGTAAGTCGGGTCTCCAGCGACAAAATGTTTTCAAAACATTAAAAAAAACTAAAACATTGAGCAAGGCCACAATGCCGGTGCAGCTCAAAGTTGATTTTTTTACTGCCTTTTTGTTGATAAAAAATAAATCATGCCACATACGGCACTCCGCGCCTCAGTAACTATTATATTTATCGTGTCATATGTGGCACTTTACGCATTAAGCATTAAAAAATTATCGCGATGAACTTGAGAAGCATAATAAAGCATAAAGAGATGCAGACATTTTTATGTTTTTGAAAAATACTAAATTAACCATCCGACAAATTCTCATCTTGTTCCGGTGCAACATTCTGTTTGGACCCATTTTACCTAAAAGTAAACAGCATGTCCATATATGACAATACATGTTTATAGCACTCAATGCAATACCATATTTGGCCTAAAGAAAACTCATGTATGATTTGGTAACGATTTTAAAATAATCAATATATTATCAAATTTACTTATCAATATTCAGTGTTCCTCGGTATATATTGTTAAAACGTCCGTTATAAGCAATTCCTAATTCCTATTGACGGCCTCCGTGGTCCCGAGGTAAGACTCTGGATTCACAATCCGAAGGTCGCGGGTTCGAACCCGGCGTGCGCAAATAAATTTTATTTGATATTTGTGTTATTTCACAATTTATTCATTTAAAATAATATGTAGTATATTTGCGGCACGTTCCAGAGTGGAAGATACTATCAGTATCGCCCTGGTGTAAGACCACCATTCAGAATTGAAACGTTGCTTGAAAATGGCTTTAGCCGTGTTTAGTGACCAGATCTGAATAGCCAGGTACTTCCCCACCTTCCTCTTCCCTATCTCATTCCCCTCCCCACTACCTTCAGCCTCACAACATACCCCGATTGGGGATGCCATAGTCTCACTGGCTCCAGACGGGAGCAGTTGGGACTCTTGTGCGGTATTAACTATAAAAAAAATTAAAAAAAATTCCTGTCCAAACACTTGGTTCAGTGTGACACTCTCAACTGACGCACTTCAAATGACTATTTTTGAAGTGAAACTTCTATAGCACGACTGTGATTTGGATTTCGGATGAAACGAAAATGACGATTACTACACCTGCGACGCATCAATTGCGCTCATTGGCCGCTTGGATAATGATGTCACTTTTAAAGGCTGGTTGATATGAAACGGAAATTACGCGAGGTCTGCGCTCATCGGTGGCTTGGTTTATAACCTATCTCTCAATTATTGGTTGAGATTGTTTTGGTAAAGTTTCGCTTATGCCGCGTGTAAACTGCACTCGATTTTTTTTTTATATCGATTATGGAAATTTCTCGTTTCAGGTGGCGTAGTATCATAGTTGGAATTACCAAAAATATCACTGTGTGCAGCGAAACGACAAACACGAAAAGAGATATTTTTAAATATTGTGAGGCCTTAACATTGCCCCATACGCGCTAAAGGGTTAATATAAACTTTGTTTCCTGTTAGCTTATTGATTGCATTCATATGAATCACGTCTGACATCGAAAAAGGGAAAAAAAAACAGCACAAACTGGGTCACTTACTTGTTAAACTCGCTGGCCTGCTGCCAAGTCCGCTGTTTTGATTTCACCTCCCCACACACACAAAACTACAAATATGTGATTTAATAAGAACAGTTCATACAGTATCATAAGCACAGGAGGCAGTAATTATTTTTTAAACTGAAAACCACACTTTGAAGTTATAATTTACGCCACAAGCGAGCGTTATTCTTTCAGCGAGAATCACACCGAAAACAAACAATATATACTTTATGGGTAGTGTTTGATACACAAAACGAAAGTTTTATAATATTATTAATACCTTTTAGAACACTGTTTTAACATACCTGCTCAACAAATCGATACATTTTCTGTTATCAACAATTCTGATCAATTATTTATAAACATATAAAACGCATTGTTTTAAACACAAAACACGAAAACTTCTTTAATTAAACTTTGTCAACACAGAACAGAACTGTCACAAACTTTGACATTTGAAACCAAACTTTTCAGTGTTGCCACAAAGCTGCTTTAAAAATCGCCACGTTTTTATTTTTAATATTTTAAGAGGTATCTACGCACTGGGTTGATTCTTCTGTGTTTTTATAACATCAATGATTTTTTGAGAAGAGATTTGTGGGTAAATTGGTCAGAGATGCGACGCGGTCGCTCGGCCTCTATATAACTGGCATCCATACGAATATAACTGGCGTCGCGACGCTGTGGCGGAACTGGTGGTGCCGGACGCGTCAGATATTATGAAAGTTGTAGACTTTTATTTGTAGTGACATTTAAACATTCCTCGTTGTGGCTGGGCTCTTTGCGGGATTGTTTGGTGAATTTAGTTGGATTCCTTTGTTTAATAAATTAATTATATACATAAAGTACAACTCTAATAGAAGTACAAAGTTTGGGTAAATATACAGAAAAGTAGGACACAGTTAATACGCACATTTTTATTCAAAAACACTTTGTATCAGATAATAATGAGAAATGATTATTTCAGTAACTGGAAATGGAAACTAATGCAATTTAATAGTTAAAATTAATATCGATTGTTGTCTTGACGGCCATTGTAATTGATGTGTTCAATTTGGTAGGCGGTTATGGGTATCCCCGCACAGGGAACCATTTCTTGGTTAATCACCACCCCCGTCATAGGTCCTCCCAAGTTTTTCGCAACGTTTGGTGATTAGGCAACGGTGCCCGGGTCCACGGGGTGAAGATTTCCTAGGTCTTGGCGGCGGGAGCTTTTTTTCACCTACTGCGTGTCGGGCCGGATCGGGAGACTGGTTGAGGGAGACCGTTTGACCTATCCGGCCGGACTCTATCGAACGATCGCCTTTCACCTCAGTGGGAGGGATAGATTCATACGTTTATCACTCCAGGAAAAATTAATCCCCAGATTCCTATCACCCCTCACACTTTTCCCTCCCAGTTTCCTCCTTCCTTTCCTAAAAAGTTCTTCCACATACCTACCACAAAGATGACATAGGCCCTGTGGGAATTTTATCCCTCTAGGCCTCCTGTGTGGAGTTAATATTAAAAAAAAAACAATGTATGTATAAGTTTTTCGTTTCTTCTCTTATTATACCCAAACTGTTCTTGGTTTACTTTAAAAAAAAATAAAAACTAGCCTACAATAAATATTTTAGTATGAACCGTGTTCATCTTTTTTGTATATTTCCCAAAGTTTGATAATATGTGTGGATCGGGAAATTGCAAAATACATTGAAGGCCAAAAATAGTGGAAAGCTTTTCGCAGATAAAATAAATGGGTATCACTTTATTTAGCTAGGAACAAATACATTAATAATCTCACACAGGTGGGGACTTCTGTTATGTTTGACTGATGTTACTTGTTGGTTTTGAAATAAATACATTCGTAAATAACCATAAACAAAATTAACACTTTTCACAATCTAAGTTTCTTGGGCTGTTACATATAGTCACCTAACCTTACCTTATGTTTCCTCTGTTACATAAAATTAATAAAATGTGAAATTGTGTCATGCAGATCTTTTTGAATTGCCTCTTTAATAAAATATCTCTCTTTATAAAAAAAATACCCTTTTTTCGATCAATTTAAAAAGAAAACTAATTTTATTTATTTATTTACCAATAAACGCCCTTTTTGGGCGTTTTACATACGTAGCATAGTTAGAAATATACGGTATTTAATGTAAATAACTGAACTGCCTCAATAACAATATTTTACATTTGTTTAAAGATAAATTGAAGATGTCCACTGACTTGGTATAATGATTTCCCTCCATTAGTATTCTGGGCAAAGATGAATACAAATGGTGGTTAGTTTCAGAATTTCTGCACTGAAATAAATCCTGACTCCTAGTATTCGTTGTGGTATCCGGAAGCTTATCAATTCAAGCAATACCGGACTTTCAACCAAATTATTTAGAATTCTATATAGAAATACCAAGTCAGTGATTTATCAATTATTAATCGTAATAATCAATTATTAGTCAGTGAAAATTTTTCTGTCTGACAGTTAAAGCATATTCATATCGTTTAGTTGTAGTTCAACATAATTGCTGGAATACCCATTTTAAAATTTAGAAAACGTAAGAATTTGTTTTATATTCTTTCAACAGCTTGTACATGTATATTATAATGTGGTTCCAGGCGGGAGAATTGTACTCAAGTTGAATTCTAACGTAGGCAAAATATAACAGTTTAAAATATTTTATATTGTTACAATTTCTAACAATAACCATATAATGTAACATGATCTAACATTCTGATGTAACCAGTGTGCATAGATGTTTCGACTCCTGGACTAAATTGATTATCTGTTTAAGAAAGAATTTAGCTTTTTTAATTTATGAATCAATTTCTGCAGAAGTAAGGAAAATTTGAGCTTACTTCGGCTACTCACACGCCGCTACCACATTTATATCGGTTTATCATAACTTCAGTGGATTCATATAAGTTCGGCTTGATCCGAGATATTTTGGCAATGTGGCTAGCGATCCTTGACTCGTTATTGAGTTCTCTGGGGAGTGACCCGTTGGCTGCCGCGCGGTGCGACACGAGGTAATTTATCACCACCTTATAGCTTACAACCTATAGTCTGCAGCTAGCTCAGCGGGACTAAATCGGGAGAAAACTTCACAGCTGTGGACCGAGCAGCTATTTCCGGTCAAGCTCTGTTACAGCAATCATCTTCAGAATCCTAATTCACTGATACAGATCGACGAAATACTCATACGGGTAAATCCGATAAAAATACACTTTAGGACACATCAGTTAGTAAGAAATAATTGGACGCTCGGAAAGTGCTTGTAAGTGTTTGTAAAGTCAATAATTATGAATGAAAATATTAAAAATAAACATTTTTATTGCGATGATCAGAATCACAAAAATAATCTTTAATGCCCGATCGCTAGTATTTCAAGCTAGGAGAGCAAGCTAGTAACTCTAGCGTTATGTAAACTAGCTTTTTATAAAACCTAATAAGCTAACGATGAAGCCAGTAGGCTAGCACCTCAAGCCGGGATAGTTTAATATGATGGGTTCCATTTTAAGTTTGTATATTCTTTGATAGTGTGGTGTGTTTTTCCCGGGACGGATGTTACTTTAGTCATTGCAATGATACTAGCTTAAAGTTTTCTAGCATTGTGTAAACCGCTCTAGCTTGTGCCAGGCCAAAAGAGTAAGCCAGGATAGGACCCCCGCACAGTAGCTTGCTATCCTGGCTTGAAACACTAGCCTCATGTGGCTCGGGCAAAAATCTTCCGCACACTTTAAACGTTATTTATTGTTTGTGAAAATACCCCATTTAGAGTTTGTCAGTGCTGACGGGGAAAAGTAAGCTTTTTGCGAATTTTTATTTCTTGATCATTTCAAATATTCATAGACACACGGACACAGAATTTAAATACTTTTCTCATCTCATATCTTCCCATTGTATTATTCGGGTACTCGTCTCCTCCAAAGGCGTCTCCGTCTCCACGTCCTGCGCACTTCGGCGACCACCGTCCGTAACAGGCACAACCTCTCCTCGCACAGCTTCTGGAGTTGCATCTCCCAATTTTGCCTGGGGAGGTCTACTGGACGTCTTCCCTCTGGAATCGCACTCAGTATTTTAGGTAGTAAAGACGGTCTTCTTGCGTTCTTAGTGTGTGAACAAGCCACATCAACTGCGACTTCCAGGGGTTCAATTTTGAACACATCTCGGATCGCCGAGTAACTGATCCATTTTGTAACCCTGCAACTCTTAAAATGCGTCTAAGAGTTGAACTGACCGAAAAAGTTTTTTTACATCTTTAATTGCCGAAAAAAAGAAAAGTTTTAAAAAATTATAAAATCAAAATACTCATAACGAAAAAAATTGTTTTTATTTTTATTCTCTGTGATGTAGATTCATCAGTTTCTCAATTGTACCTTTAGATTTCGGACACCGTGTATAGGCAGTAGGTATTTCAAAATAATAAAAAATTATTGATTGATAAGTTTTCAGTGAATCGGTTGGTTAGGTGTATTAACCCATAGAGCAATTTGGGGGATATTTCTCCCAGACGTCAGACAACAGTAGTGTTTTTGGGAGATATTTCTCACGTTATAAAAGTAAGCTATCTCGCTTTCGTACCGTAGGCGGATATGAAACAGTGTTTAGAATTAGAAAAATATTTGTCAAGGTTAAGTTTTAAAATAATATTTTTTACATAAAACAAACAAAAAGGGAAATGATAATAACGTTTAATTTACATTTTTAAATTTAAAATGTTTTTTAGTTTCGTGTAAAATGACAATTGAGCATTTTCGTTCATTAAGTTTGTAAATTGCGTTTTTGTCATGTTCCACGATTTTGATTGATTTTTCAAAGTTATTTATTGCAGAATATTGGAAAGTTATATATATTTAATATGAAAATTTATTCATTTACTTTATTTAATCATTTAAATACAACTGTCGAACTTGTATATATTTTTAATTAATTATCAAAAGGATCATATTAAAAGGAAGTGAGTTTTTAACATGTCCCATTTCTACATGCAATGAAACAAAGTCTGATTTCTAAATTAATTTTAAGATTTGTGGTGTCTTAAATAGCTTAGAAAACATATTTTTTTAATATTTACTTTTTACGCAAATTTGAACCAGCATTGAAAAAAAATCACGTTTCGTATTTCGGGTATAGACTCCGTTAGTTCCACAATTTTTAACGCCGTTTTTAGGAGCTTTACATAGAAATAGTTAATAAAATTATTAACAATATATTACAAGTCAATAAAATTATAAATAATTATCCTACACGTTAGTAAAATTATGAACAATTATATTACATGCAAACTGTTTTGGATTTCATATTACATGTTGTACATAACTGAACTGCTCCAACAACCATCTAGGCATTTTTAAGCGATAAATTGAAAATGTCCATTGGAAAATTATTATTTATTTAAACGCCCGTATGGCTTTTACATATAGTGCAATACATGTTTTTGACAAAAAACAGGAAATAACATAAAATATAAGAAACAGAATATAGGTAACACAAAATACAAGAGTTGACACAAGTAGGTAACATAGAATATATGATAAGTAAAAATAGAGGTAAAGATGGTTTATGAAGTAGGAATAAATAGTTGGCACATACGTCGTTTAAAGTTTGACAAATTTAATTTATTATCAAATACATCCATATTGTTTAAATATTTGTTACCAAGACTGTGTAAACGCTGTATTGGAGAATGCAAACTAGAGTTGGAATGATATGTGTGTATATGAAATGTTAATATTTGTCTAGTCTTCGTGTAGGTACATGTAGATTTATCAATTGCAGGAGTTCACAACAGTCGAATTTAGAATTTAATAATTTTAATAAAGTGGTTAAGTAGGTTATTCTCCATTACTATTCTGGTCAATGAGGAGTATATGTTGTGAAGTTAGCTCCAGCATTTCGGCACTAAAAAATCCTGACTTCTAGTAATCTGGTAAGGTGAAAATGAAAAACAAAACGTCAAAATAACGAATGGAAAGCATAAAAATGACGAAAACATGTACAAATTTGGCGAAAATGCACAATTACAAATTACAAGATAAAATTTTTACATGTATTAGCTTTAGAAATTTTAATATTTTTAATTGCATAATGTCGATTTGTAACTTTAAAAATCTTAGAGTCTTTCTGCACCTGCTTTCAAAACTAGCATTTTATTTTGAAATACTAGTTAAAAAACAGCAAATTGTCTGGAGTCGAATTCATTTCCCACGGGCGAAAATATTTCCCACGCAATTAAGAGAAATACATCTCAAAAGATAGATAAAGTCTAAGGGTTAAGCAGTATTAATGATGAATGTGGTGGAAAATAGACTGTAAAAATAAAACAGAATGAACTCTGTTATAAGTTGATTGACTGTGTTGTTTATTGTTTCAACGCGCGGTGTGATGCGGAATTATTACGGCCTTTGATAAAAAAAAGTTTATGTTAAAGAATATTCTACAACAACATTCTTCAGATTGTAAAACACGTTGGTCATAATCATCGTCATCTGGCCGACTTCGAAAGGTTCAAGAAATTGTTTCAGTAAATAACGGACTCGGTTTGTTCTTCTTTTTAACCTACATAACTCTTATCACTGTCACATTTCCACCACTATGTCACATTTTGTTTTTACTATAAATGAATTCTCTCTGGACCTCAGAGGGGAAATTATAGCAAGGGAGAAGGAGGCCTAAAATGCCAATTGGGGGTGACAAACACGAGCTGCGTGTATACCTATTTGAGACAAGTTTTTGAGATTTTTAAATTTTTAAAGATCAATCAAAATAATAACGCTGTTACTTGATAGGTTATACCTTTTGGACTTTTTTAAAACAGTTTTATATTTTATGTCGTCATATCATTTTTTTGTAACATTATAGAATATACGCAAGTCGAGGTGGCAGAAAACAACTGTGATTTGTATGAAATACACTCCTTTCACGAGGAGTTACAACTCTGTAACGTAATTTTTACTATTTTACTACAAAAATATAAACACATATTTTTTTAAATCGCACACAGTCGTTACGTCTTTAGTACAGTAGATTTTAAAGTAATTATAAAATAATAATATTGGTAATTCTGTTGAATTTTTCTCCACTAACTGGTGGAGACAACTTAATGTAGGTTAAAAAGAAGAACGACCCCAATATCGATGATCAATTCGAAGGAAAAATTGGATCACCTTAAACCATAGTGAACTAACTCACTTTTTGCAATTTCTGAGTTAGAGTTTGAAATTTTATATTATTTTTATTTTATTTTATTTTATGAAGGAAACGAGAGCTCCAAATCATAATCTAGCTCTACCGGAGAGAACCAATCATAGAAAAACTGTCTATGATTGGTCAAGTCAGTACGTCTCTGTTTGGTTCTCTCTGGCCGAGCTAGATTATGATTACGCTAATTTCAAGCGCTAACTCAGAAACAGCAAAGAGTGAGTTAGTTCACTATGATTTAACGAGTTTAATCACAGGAGACCAAATTTGTCCCAGCTCACAAAGGTTTCATATAAATCGCTGTAACTCCCTTACTATCATAGTGAGAAATATGTTCTAAACGGTGTTAGAAAGGCAAAACACCACGATTTATATTGAAACCTAAAAATTAACCACCAAAAAAGTAAAATGTACATTTTTATGAAACCAAAGTTTTGAATCAAATTATGTTTATTAGGATTTATAAAATGTGAAAGTATATTTTAGCATCTTTCCAAAATAGTTTTTAGTTTTCGGATATGTTTAGAAATATTCCATTTATTTGGATTTTTTGCAAAGCGGAAATATTTTGACACTATGACAAAATATGGTCGAGGCCTGAGAGGTTAAACAATCTATATAAGATGTACATCACACATTAGAAGAAATAAGCAGAACACAATATATCGAAGAAAAAGTAAAACTTTATTACGGTTTTACTACAAAACTTTAATTAATATTTTTTTTAATAATTGTTGTACCCTGTCTTTTTCAGTTCGTATATCTAGGAATAATTGATTGAACAATTTTATTCCCTTATATACATAGAAGTTCGAGAAACCACACAAGTTCACTCAGATGCTGTGCTGTTGTAGTTCGTACGTACATAAGCTAAGTTGGAGAAACCACACAAGTTCACTCAGATGCTGTGCTACTGTAGTTCGTATGCATATAAGCTAAGTTGGAGAAACCACACAAGTTCACTCAGATGCTGTGCTACTGTAGTTCGTATGCATATAAGCTAAGTTGGAGAAACCACACAAGTTCACTCAGATGCTGTGCTGTTGTAGTTCGTACGTATATAAGCTAAGTTGGAGAAACCACACAAGTTCACTCAGATGCTGTGCTACTGTAGTTCGTATGCATATAAGCTAAGTTGGAGAAACCACACAAGTTCACTCAGATGCTGTGCTGTTGTAGTTCGTACGTATATAAGCTAAGTTGGAGAAACCACACAAGTTCACTCAGATGCTGTGCTACTGTAGTTCGTATGCATATAAGCTAAGTTGGAGAAACCACACAAGTTCACTCAGATGCTGTGCTACTGTAGTTCGTATGCATATAAGCTAAGTTGGAGAAACCACACAAATTCACTCAGATGCTGTGCTGTTGTAGTTCGTACGTACATAAGCTAAGTTGGAGAAACCACACAAGTTCACTCAGGTGTTGTGCTATTGTAGTTCGTGCGTCCATAAGCTAAGTTGGAGAAACCACACAAGTTCACTCAGATGCTGTGCTACTGTAGTTCGTACGTATATAAGCTAAGTTGGAGAAACCACACAAGTTCACTCAGATGCTGTGCTGTTGTAGTTCGTACGTATATAAGCTAAGTTGGAGAAACCACACAAGTTCACTCAGATGCTGTGCTACTGTAGTTCGTATGCATATAAGCTAAGTTGGAGAAACCACACAAGTTCACTCAGATGCTGTGCTACTGTAGTTCGTATGCATATAAGCTAAGTTGGAGAAACCACACAAATTCACTCAGATGCTGTGCTGTTGTAGTTCGTACGTACATAAGCTAAGTTGGAGAAACCACACAAGTTCACTCAGGTGCTGTGCTATTGTAGTTCGTGCGTCCATAAGCTAAGTTGGAGAAACCACACAAGTTCACTCAGATGCTGTGCTACTGTAGTTCGTACGTATATAAGCTAAGTTGGAGAAACCACACAAGTTCACTCAGATGCTGTGCTACTGTAGTTCGTACGTATATAAGCGAAGTTGGAGAAATCACTCAGATGCTGTGCTGTTGTAGTTCGTACGTATATAAGCTAAGTTGGAGAAACCACACAAATTCACTCAGATGCTGTGCTATTGTAGTTCGTACGTATATAAGCTAAGTTGGAAAAACCACACAAATTCACTCAGATGCTGTGCTATTGTAGTTCGTACGTATATAAGCTAAGTTGGAGAAACCACACAAATTCACTCAGATGCTGTGCTATTGTAGTTCTTACGTATATAAGCTAAGTTGGAGAAACCACACAAATTCACTCAGATGCTGTGCTATTGTAGTTCGTACGTATAAAGCTTAGTTGGAGAAACCACACAAATTCACTCAGATGCTGTGCTATTGTAGTTCGTACGTATATAAGCTAAGTTGGAGAAACCACACAAATTCACTCAGATGCTGTGCTATTGTAGTTCTTACGTATATAAGCTAAGTTGGAGAAACCACACAAATTCACTCAGATGCTGTGCTATTGTAGTTCGTACGTATATAAGCTAAGTTGGAGAAACCACACAAATTCACTCAGATGCTGTGCTATTGTAGTTCTTACGTATATAAGCTAAGTTGGAGAAACCACACAAATTCACTCAGATGCTGTGCTATTGTAGTTCGTACGTATAAAGCTTAGTTGGAGAAACCACACAAGTTCACTCATCTGAACTAAACGATAAAGGGATAAAGAAAAACAATATTTTGAGAAAGCCATGTAGGTTTTTTTTTTTTACATTAACTCCAGACGCTCTGAGGAAAATAATTTTCCTCAGGGCCTATGTCATCTTTAAAGATGCTGTGTGGAGGGTGTTTTTGAGGAGAGGAAGGAGTGAACATAGGTCTTGAAGAGACCCATGTTGTAGGAGGGAGGAAACACAGAGGCCGGCAAATCGTTCTACAGCCGAGCTGTTGAACTCAAGAACGAGTCGTAGAAACGACCCGTTCTCATGTGACTAATGTCAACCGTGTACAAACGTTGAGCGCGCGTTTGGCGTGTTTCCCGACAACGCACCGGTGCCGAGGGGATCAATGACGCTAGTTCCTCGGAGCATCTTCCATTGTAATACCGGTAGAACAAGGACAGCATTCCCACCTGGCGCCTGTGCTCTAAAGATTGCAATCCGTTTGTTAGGTTAGGAGAGTCTATCAAACGGGACCGCCCGTTTCTGCACAGAGTCAAGGGTTTTTTCAGGTATTTTGGGGCTCCAGACCAGAGGTGGCTGCCAAATTCAACCGTGGGGCGCACTTGCGATATATTACGATTGATAATATATAGTTATTTTTACCACCTGAAAAATTGACTTGTATCGATATATAGTATTTTTCAATATCACGATTCAAATACATAGTAATTAAGTTCAGAACTTTTAAAAATGTTAACTGCTGTTGCCCAGAGCCAGTAGATCCATGGGGAATGTTCTAAGTTATTTTTTTACCATTGGGGGGAACATTGTGGGCTGAAATAATTAAAGGAGAGGAAGGGGAAGTACTTGCCCATGACACTAAACATAGCAAAAGCTATTGCAAGCAACGTTTCCAATCTGAACTGTGATCTCACCGTGGAGATAGATGAGTGTACTGGATGATAGTGAATGAGTATACTGTTCTACTCTGGAACAAGGTGCAAAAATTTAATTTAAATTATACATGTGAATAAATTCACATAAATTAAATAAATAAATATTTGACCTCGTGGGTTTCGAACCTTACCGCTCTACCACGGAGGTCGAAAATAACTTTTACACGTCAAATAACATACATGAAATAATTATACACAATAATCGAATTAACACGTGTTTATTTCACTAGACACAAATTTATATCATAAATATTTACAAAAATTGAACAAATTTTGTTGTACTTTAATTATTCGTCAAATAATAAGTTAATCGTCCTTGCTCTCAGAATAATTTATTGATTTTATTAATTTATTGCAACAACCTTAATACTTCGGATCATATCCTAGGATTTTTGAGAGGTTTTCATTGGCTGTCATTGAAGGACGCCCAATATGTTCGTCCAATGACGTGGAAGATTAATTCTGTGAAATAAACAAATAATTATTATAAATAAGGGAGTTGCAAATGATTATATTATTAAAGATAAGGGCAGATTTATTCTCGAGACTCAAGCCGTGGGGTGGGTTTTTTTGTAAGAATCTAATAAGCGCCTGTTCAGCTATGGTTAAAACGGTCTTATGCGGTGCGTAATATTTACAACGTGTTTATGATTACGGGACAAAGGGCCTAAGTTTGGTAAAGCACACCAGAGATTAAAAAATAAATATTAACTAGCTGACCCGGCCACGCGTTGCTGTGATCGAAATCGAAACACAACGCCATCTAATGGATGGTTACCCGACCTAGAAAACCAAGTGTTGGGCCATCTGTTAGAAACTTATGGAACTTACAAATAATTGCAAAGCTTTGTCCTATAAAAAACATTTCATGAAAATTTAATTCGCAATAAAAAATATTGAGGTCAATAATCAAGATAAAAACTATCCTATCTTTTAATGTGGACCAAATTACATACAGCAAATTTCATCAAAATCGGTTAAGTAGTTTAGGAGTTTATCTCGAACAAACATCGTGAAGCGAGATTTTTATATATAAAGATAATCAGTCACGGTTGGTGACTTATTAACAGAAGAGAAAAGTTTTCAATCATTTTTATTTTGCAGTAATAATTCATAACACTTTGAAGCATCTGGTGCGGTGTTCCGAATAAAATATAATTCTAGTTACACATTCTTTTAGGAATCATAATATAATATGTCGAATCTTTCAAGAATTAAAACTGAACTGTAAAAATCAACATTTGTCGAAGATTTTAAGAACCTAATTGGCTTTTTTATTGAAAATAACGTAAAATATTTTTTATAAAACATTTATTTTTTATAGTTTTTGTTGTAGTTAATTCTTTTAAACGTAATTTTAATTATCTATTTTGTAATTCTAATATTTGTATTCTGAGATAAGGAAATATTTGAAAAACTAATTTTTTTAAGTAAATGAATCGTAAAACACATTCATGTTTTGTTGTGTGTCTATTTTTGTAAGTAAAACAATTGTGCCAAATGTCTAAAATTTGAGCATAAACGAATTGAATTCCTCGTTAATTACAAGTAAAATCATAACTTACTTTTTAGGTCCCGTGGCCCCCGCCCAGCGGCACCAGCAGCGGGCCCCGGTGGTGGCGGCGTGCCCGCCCACCGCCTCCGCGCCCCCCGGGACCAGGCCCCGCCCCCGCCCTGAGACGCGGCCGCCCTGGCCCGCGGCGGGGCCTGGAAGAGGGGCCCACGGGCACGTGGGCGGAGATTTGTTCGGAAGTGGAAGCTGATGGACCTAAACAGATGGATACATATAAGATGGTGTAAGATAAAGATATCAAGTTGATTAGCAGCAACATACTCCGATCATGCGATCAAGAATTACAGAATATAAGAAAAATACATATAAAGGGTTTTCCAATAAGAGGTGTTATTTTGAATAGCCCGCTATTGTGATTGCGCTATCGAGAGATGATTAATGATTTTTTATGACCGGATTGGAACAAGACGGCGCTACGTGCCACACAAGCAACGAAACCATTGATCTTTTACGGGAAAAGTTTCCGGACCGTGTTATCTCTCGAAGAGGTTATCAAAATTGGCCACCGAGATCTTGTGATTTAACACCTTGCGACTTCTTCCTTTGGGGCCACGTGAAAGAGAAGGTCTACGCTAACAGCCCAGCGTCGATTCAAGACCTCAAAGATGGAATTCGTGAGGCTATCGAGGACATAGGGCAGCCACTTTGCGCTTTGGTTATGGAAAATTTCATTTTGCCTGATGTTATTTTTCACTATTAACGGCATATCTTCCTCTTTATAATGAAATAAGCATCCGATCATTTACATTAAAAAATGGCATTTTTCTTTGAATATCAAAATTATTTGAAAACCCTATATTTCATTTCATTTCAACCAAAATTCCGAAAATTCACACAAAAAAATACATTAAAGTGTGGGTAATATAACATACTGGCAGATACGGGAGGCTGCCGGCCGGGCCCCGCCCGTCTGGAGCCCCTTGGCCGCCCCCTGCGAGCGCCCCTGCCCGGGGGCCTGCGGGGCCTGATTCCCGAGGTGCCGTACGGTGATGGGAAAGACACTGAAATAACAAAACAAAAAAAACATTATTAAAATTGAATTAACCTATTGAAGCTCGACGCTTCAATTTTTAAAAAATTAATGAAATTTAAATTTGATAATTTTATTAAAAAGTTCTGCAAGTAATTTAGTACGTATTTTTGTTACAGCTGTTTCGGTTTACAAGACCATTTTCAAACTGTATTGTAAACCAAAACAGCTGTAACAATAATACTTACTAAAAAACTCGCGGAACTCGATAATAAAATTATCAAATTTAATTTTAATTAAATTTTTTAAATTAAATGGAGTTCTACGAATTAAACACAAAAACAATTAATGTCTACGCTTCAACATGATATTTATTATAATTATAAACATCAATAATTTTCAATGAAAATAAAAAAAAATAGACGATGGAACATAAAATCAATCTCGAAGACGGGTACGGGCACAGCCGCCTCGGGATAACTAACACCTCTGTCTACCTCAAATGGTTCGCTATATTCATGAGGCGCGAACCCGGGTTCATGGGGTGAGGTTTGTCCGGGTTTTGGCAGTGGAAGCATCTGCCCAACAGCTGTGTGGCAGGCCGGGTCGGGAAATACTGGTAGAGGGAGGCCTTTTGACCTCTCCAACAGGACTCTCTTGGAACATTGTCTTGCACCGCCTTAGGAAGGATAGATTCATACTTTCGTCACTCCTGGAGACACTGACCTCCAGATTCCTACACACCACTCATACCTTTTTCCTTCCCAGCACTTCATCTCCTTCCTTTCCTCAAAAGACCCACCACACAGCATAACCAAAGATGACATAGAGGAGCTATTCCTGAGGAATTATTGAAGTGACATCTTCTGTGCCCGCTGTGATTTGAAACTCGATGAAACGAAAATAGCGACACTAAAAAGAGACAAACACACAGGATGAGATAGTATAATCGGTCTCTTCTTTGTGCGGTGCTTCGTAGCCTCCCTCTTGTCTACATTAGTTTTCTGAAGGTTTCACTTCTACCGCGTGAGATTTGCACACTCTGTTTTTTTTCTTAGGGCTTCGTGTGTAGAGCTTATGTAAAAAAAAACAAAAAAGATAAGTTGCGAATGAGACACAAACTCGGAACCTTTGAAAAAACACGAAAGGTGTGGTGGCTTAGTTCTAAAAAATAAACCATATAGGTAAATTAAAAAACTCATAACGCAGACAGCTGCCCTATTCATTATCTTTAATGGACCAATATCGCATAAACGATTTCCGTAACAGGAATAAGATGTGTGACGCAAGGAAGGAAGTATAACGAATCAGGAAAAAAATGAATGCTTAAAAGATGGTGATTTTTTTACAAAAGCTCCTAAAACACAAGTTTTTTGAGCAAAATCATTTGAGACACCGGGCTTTAAAAAATGCAGAATGCATTCAAATACTGATGCAAAACAGATGCAGACGTTTTAAATTGATTATTGCCACATAATACGGAAAGAAATATAACGGTGGTCATAAATGCATATTATGCAAACAGATTTTTTAAATCCGTGTTTTTTGCAATACTGAAACAATTAGCGAGCGGATTTCTGCATATAAATCTGTCCAAAGCGCAGATTAGCGCGGTTGAATGGATTGTATTGCAGTTTTTATTAGAGACATAAATCATCGGCATCCACGAGGCACCTATGGATATTATGATTTAAAAAATAAAATCGCATTTGAACACCATTTTTTTTTTTAACATTATTTCCACACAGGAGGCCCTCAGGAAAATAATTTCCCTCAGGGCCTACGTTGTCTTAGGGGCTGCTGTGTGGAGGGTCTTTTTAAGAAAGGGAAGGATAGAAAGGTACGAGAGGTGGGTAGGAATCTGAGGGTCAGTGTGTCCAGGAGTGACGTATTTATGAATCCATCCCTTCTACTGACGTAGAAGGTGATGGGTCGATAGAGTCCGACTGAAGAGATTAAAAGGTCTCCCTCAACCAGTCTCTCCCGATCCGGCCTTCTACGCAGTACGCTGGCAAATGCATCCGCCGCCAAGACCTAGACAAACCTCACCCTATGAACCCGGGCACCCCTGTTAAGTCACCAAACGTGACGAAAATATGAATCTACGTCTCCTAATGCGGTGCAGGGCGATGTTCTAAGAGAGTCCTGCTGGAGAGGTCAAAAGGCCTCCCTCAACCAGTATCTCCCGACCCGGCTTGCCACGCAGCTAATGGGCAGATGCCTGCTAAGTCACCAAACGTAGCGAATCACTTGGAGTGACCTACGGCAGAGGTGTTATCCAATAAATGGTTCCCGGGGCGGCAGTACCAATATCCGCCTCCCAAATTGATGTCGGCGATGTAGCAATTTTTTATCCAATTTCTCGTAAAATTAATCAAATTCATTAATGAACAGATAATCATTTTCATTGACCTGTCTAAGGTCTATAAGTCTTCGGTTCTAAAAGGTTCGATAAGTCTTTTATTTCAAATCGGTATTAACCCCCCAGACATCGGTATTTACCCCCCATATTCTGTCAGTGGGTCAGAATATTTCCGCTTCGCAATAAAATCCCAATAAATGGAATATTTGTGAACGTATCCGAAAACTAAAATCTGCTTTTGAAAGGTGATAAAATATGCATTCAAATTTTATTCTTAACTGAAATAACCAAGTATTTTTTTAAATATGAATTTTTTTAATGCAAACCTTAAAAAGTTTTTAAAATGGGCCACCAAATGTTTTTTCTAACTAAAATTACTGGTAACGAAGAAAATAAAAACGAACACATACATCAAAATGTGTTTGGGGATTAGTGAGATGTCTATGTATTGCTATATGAAGAATAGAAAATGTTTGAAACTTTCAAAATACCTTCTTTAAGCCCCCGCGAAGGTTTCTGGATTATTACAACCTCATGACAATCCATCTGAAATGATTTTTAATCATCACAAAAATTCTTGCAAAACTGTCAAAAATTTGAGAATGACATTTTGCAAATCGATGATTGTTAAATTTGAAATTCCATTTTCAAAACTCTTTAAAGTAACGATTTAATTTGAAGTACTTAAAAAATAAATTGAATCGAATCAAGAATTATAGATATTTTAAATAGGAACCTATGTTAGGTATCAAATTTGACTGATTGTTCTAATAATATTTGATTGTTCTTTTAATTTACAAAAATGAATATTTGTAATATATGAAAATTTGAATAAAAAAGTGTAGTAGGTAGCACGCGAGCTGTTTGAAAACTGAATGTACTGGGACTGAATAAATGGAACGCGGGAGGAGGGTTGGCGGGACGGGGGAGCTTGAGAAGGGAGAGGGGAAAGGGAAAGCGGGGAAGGTGGAAGGGGTACGTGGGAGGAGAAACAATTTATTTCTTTCTATGACATCCACATGATTTGTTCCAAAAAGTGAACAAATTAGCCTGAGAGGTTAATGACACATTCAGGGAGTATATTTTTACTACCGATCACCCCAATTTCAAAAATGAATACCTCTTTGTTTTTTTTTTAAATTTTTTTTTTTAAATTTATTTATTTATTTTATAAATCAACAAACAAGTCCCGCTAAGCCAATTGCAATTGGCTTGACAGCAGGTGCTTATAATTACTTACAAATATATTTTAAGTTATAATTTACATCTTTTTTCTAAAGTTTAAACATTTTTTCATAAATTTTATCATAAGTATCAAAATAAATATTCTTTTTCCAATAACCAATTTTTCACCATATATTTAACCTTATTGGTTCAAGAATTAAACCAATCCAATATTCCGAAACGCAGATTGACCGAAAGCATAATATGTGATATTTATTCCATTCTCCGGACCACACCTCGCGCAACTTGCCCAGCGCGGGACGTTGGGAGCGCGGAACATTAAATCATCTCGAGCGATAGATGACGCGAAAAAGCGTGGCGCGCCGCGAACTCGTTATTTATGGCCCGGGTTCTATTTTTATGCGTTTTAAAAGTGAAAAATGTGCAGCAATCCAACGGCTGCAGCGATAACCAGAACGCTGCATCCAGGAAATTGAAAAACGTTAAAAAATGCATGATTTAGAGCGAACGGCTCAGGGCGAAAGAAGAGATCGCAAAGTTATGATCGATTGAAGGCATGCTATTATTTTAATTATTTTTGGATTTTAATGAATGGGGTATTACTATGAATATTTACGAAATTCATTTTTAGCTTCTAACAACACAGTTTGATTATAAACTATATAATGTTATCATTGAAGAAGAAGATAACACTTATAATCTAAATGAAAATATGAAAGAAAACAAGACACAGAAAAACAGAAAAAAAAAAAAAAAAAAAAAAAAAACAATGGTCGCAACTGGGACTCGTTGGAGATAATATTAATGATTCTAAATATTTGAAATATTGACAAATATGACGGTTTGACAGAAGGTGGCAATAGCGAAATTGGAAAACGCGCCCGGTTAGACGAGAGGTCTGGTCCCAGTTGCGACCATTGTTTTTTTTTTTTTTTTTTTTTTTTTTCTGTGTCTTGTTTTCTTTCATATTTTCATTTAGATTATAAGTGTTATCTTCTTCTTCAATGATATATTACGTTGATGGGAATAACCTTCAAAAGTTATAAAAAGAGAGTTTTTCTCATAAAAAATTGAATTATATAATGTTAGTTTTTCTACTGTCTCATCTATCAAGGACCTTGGGGTCACTCTAGACAGCAAACTTTCTTTCCGTGATCACATTAATAATATCGTAAACAGAGTACTTAAACGGCTCGGCTTCGTTCATAGAATTAATTACCTCTGACTTTAAACATATAAGTACACTTAAAACTCTTTACTGTTCGCTGGTTCGCCCTCACCTTGAATATGTTAGTGTCATTTGGTCTCTTTTCTATGCTGTCCACTTTTGTCATATTGAATCCGTACAACATCGCTTCCTACGATGAATTGCTTGGAGGTTAGGACTTGAAAAAGGCGAGTACTCGTATGATGAAATTGAACAAACTTTAAACATTTCTTCTTAAGAAAAACGTAGAAAGGACTCTGATCTAATTTGTATATTCAAAATTATCAATAGTATTACTAACACATCTGCTTTGTTACAAGTCATCCAGTTTAACATCCCTTCCCGTAGACTCCGAAATAATGAATTGCTGTTCCTCAATCAACATTCTACTAATTATGGATATCATTCTCCTTTATCCAGAATGTCGAGACTTGTCAACGCTAGTCAAAGCATTGGATTTTTTGGTGTAAGCCTAAATTACTTTCGGCAGTCGATATGAAATGTGTAATTTTTAATTGCCCTCTGTAACCCCTGTGCCTGCTGTAATTTTAAATTTGTAATTTTTAAAGCCTTTTTAATCCATCTTCAAGCTTGACTTGTATGTATCTTCTATATGTCCTTTTATATAATATATTGTCAATGCTCTTCATTTTTATGTACTTTCACTGTCATCTCTGTTTCTTATTCGTGTATTGTGGGCTGTTTGTCCGTAAATAAATAAATAAATTAACACAAACCCTGAAAACAATAAAGGCTTAGTATTTTTTAGAAAAAAGTATTTGGACTAATAAGCTAAAATAAAAGTTTCGCCGTAAATAGGTATGGTAAATGTTGCATAAATGGGGTTATTTTTTGGAGCCAATTTCTTCCAACAAACCCAGGCTAATTTGTTGTGGTTGATTGAAAGAAGGTTTTTTTACTACCTATTCAGGCAGTTACGTAGAAATGTAAAAGGTGGTAATTATCATCCCAAATGACACCAAAGTACACATTTTTCATTATACCTATTACTCACGACTGACTACGACTACCTACAGCGAAAACGTCTTGTTACCACGCCAACATAATGAAAAAAATACAATGCCAACTATTTAACCATTAATAAAGATCTCCACAGGTGTTCCTCGAGGTTACTCGGGGAAATGGTGCGATAAAGAAAAACAGCCCTTTGTGTTGATGATTTATTTCATGTTCTATTCTATTACACGTCACAAGTAGCAACATGCCCTGTTTATTAAAATTGCATACTTATCTACAATAACTTACTGAAGTTTTAATTTTTGAATGTGTTCGTGAACGTTCAAAAATTTTTTGCGAAAACCTACTTATTCAACAAAACCTAACTCACTCAATAAACATACTTGTTCAATAAACCTACTCCTTCAATAAACTTACTTGTTCAATAACCAACTCGTACGATAAACCTACTCGTTCAATAGACAAATTTGTTCAATAAACCTACTCTTTCAATAAATCTACTTGTTCAATAAACCTACTCGTTTAATAAACCTACTTGTTCAACAAACTTACTGGTTCAATAAACCTACTCGTTCAATATACCTACTTGATCAATAAATATACTAGTTCAACAGACCCTACTTATACTTATAAACCTAATCGTTCAATAAACCTAATTGTTAAATAAACCTGGTCGTTCAATAAACCTACTCGTTTAATAAACCTACTTGTTCAAAAAACTTCCTCGTTCAATAAACTTGCTCGTTCAATATACCTACTTGTTCAATAAATATACTAGTTCAACAGACCCTACTTATACTTATAAACCCATTCGTTCAATAAACCTACTTGTTAAATAAACCTATTCGTTCTAATAAACTTAATAAACCTACTTGTTCAATGAATCTGCTCGTTCAATAGACCTACTTGTTCAACAAATCTATTCGTTCCATAAATCTACTTGTTCAATAAAACTCGTCGTTCAATGAACCTAAGTTTTCAATAAACCTAGTTCTTCAATAAACCTACTTGTTCAATAAACCTACTTGTTCAATAATTCTACTTGTCCAATAAATCTACTCGTGCAAAAAACCTACTCCGGCATTACACTCTTCTTATATCTTATATGTTGGATATGCAGTTTGACTACGACCCCTACAATATACGGCCTTCTGATGTGCTGACAGTTAATTTTTTTTTTTACTTACATTTATTTTTATTACAAGAAAACGTATTTTGTCTTCCACGCTACGAGTTCGCCCATTTGACGCGTCCAACAACTAATACTATATACTAAGTTTAATTATAATTACATAAGGAGGTTACATTTCGTAGTAATGGCACTGGAACAAACGGACTTGGTTTGGATTTTGCCACCAGAAAACCAAGTTGGAAAAAGTGACGAGATTTCTTACATTTAAAAGTAGATATGTTGTTAAACTGGAATTTCTGGCACCACCGGGTATCATCAATAAAACGTAGTCAGGAAATGTTAAGATGTAAGCTGCTAGCTAACCTCCGACCTTCCTTCTGTAGAAATGTTTATCAATGCGCTGGAGGGCGCTATTGCTTTGTGACGCCCACCCAATACGATAGAACAGACAATACGTTATACGGTTCCCTCTTCAACTAACACAACCTACATACATTGTCTGGTTTTCTTCAGTTTTTTATACAATTCAGCTAAATTGCGTACATATTATTTGCCGACAACAGCCGTGAGACAGATGGAAGATATATTAAACACGGTACATTTATATTATTGCGATTCTTCGTATGTGGGTGCAATTCCGGAGGCCGACGATAATCGGCACAAGTCAGACGTGGTGGAGACTGTTCAATAGTGTTACTGAGATGAATTGTATTACTTCACAAATTTGTTGTTAACACAATCATTTAATGATCGTCATAATAAATCTTTGACGCATTAATTTTCCTTGCCAAGCCCCATAGTATTGAGGACACCAGGGTGATCAACAAGTCAGCATTTCTTTAAACAAAACTGTTTTATAAGAGACTAGCTGGTTCCTGGCATGCGTTGCTATGCTATTCAAATTAATAAATTGACTATCCATTCTTATCCTTTCCCGTGCGTCCCCGTTCCCTCCCATCTTCCCCGCCTTCCCCATCCCTTGTCTCTTCCCTCTCCACGAACCCCACCTTCCCCCTACCTTTCCTTCCTCCTGCAAAAATATATGAAATATACATATTTTCATTTATACAAATTCCATAACGCCAGATCTTACCATTATATACAGCCTATGTTACTCGCTGATAATGTAGCTTTCTATTGGTGAAAGAATTTTTAAAATCGGTTCAGTAGTTTCGGAGCCTATTCAATGCAAACAAACAAACAATCAAATCTTTCTTCTTTATAATATTATAGTATAGATTATGTCCTTACAAAGATACTACTGTCTTACTCAGGGGCGTAAATTTTACCAGGGTATTTTTTTTTAATAACCTGACAATATTTGAAAATCTCTTGCTATCGCAACAGTAAGCGGAAAAGATGCTCGTATCGTGATGGAGGACTTAGCCGAGGAATTGAACACACGACGCTTGGGTGGGACCCAAACGCGGTACCAACTCGGCCAGTGACCGGTCGTTCTTAAATAAAACTTTTTTTTTTCATATTTATTTCCAAAGAATTAATTTAACCTTCTGCCTACATCTTGTGCGAATGTGTCGACTATATTACAACATCCACTGAGGTGGCAAGATTTCGGACATATTTCGCGATAACCCCCAGAAATTTCTAGTATCTCTTGTTTGCACTTGACTTCACATGACCCAAACTAACGAACTGCTGTGTATCTACTTTATAATAAAATAAATTTAAAAAAAAAAACAGTAAAATATGTTTCCGAAACTTGTAATGCCGTTATGAAATTGGTAGAGCTTTTTCTGTCTAGAATTTCTAGAAAAGGGCAACCATTTTTTTTCAAAGCACAAAACATTTTTTTTTTATTAACTTGATTATTAACCAATGAGTAAAACAAAATTAGGTGCTGTATATTTTTGGTCAAACATTTAACAAGAAGACTGCTACCAAACAAAAAGAAAAAATTGGAAAAAGGTTATTGAATTTAGAGCTAAAGTCGGGTAAAAAAGTTCAACTGTTAAAATGTATTAAAATTTCAGTATTCAGTTCAATGCCATGAGAGAAAATGTAACATCTAGGAATGAGAAAATCAATAAAGTTACACCAGTTGTGACAAATGAAATGTAACGAATTAAAATCGTTGAAAACACCAGCTGGGTTTTAAGTAAGCTCCTAAGCCTGCATTGTGATAACACGAACAAAATGTCGTTATCAAGCAGTTATTATAATTTAACGAACGCCGACCCTTGGTCAGTGCTTTAACGACCGAAATTAACGACAACTGTAAAATTTCATATACATATTTAGAGCTGTACGAAACGATGGCGGACACAGGGGTTGCGATTTTATTGCAATATGCATTAATTGCATAATCCACCCCGCTGCTACTGCGGCATGAATTGCAATTTAGTAAAAACGTTTTTGTTCAAATACACGTATTTGCTGGTATCCCATATCCGCGGATTAGTATCGTAAAAACACAGAAAAGCGATAAACGCTCGAAAACGCTTATTAAAAAAATATATTTTTATTACTAGTTTTACTACCCGCCTTCACTCAATATTTATTTTGTCGCATAGTTAAAGCGAGTTTCAACACAACATGTTTCAAAATTCTAGTAAAAATCAATACAACAATGAAATTACGTTATTTTTATAGTACAAGATATGTATTTATGTAAGTGTGCACTGTGTTAAGTTGTGACAGACGGGAGAGTTTAGAAAAATTTATTGTATAGTATATTCTATTAAAAAATATTCTTGAATAGCGAACCGATAGAATCCCCAGTGGATTTCACAATTTTTTCTTATTGAAAAGTAATGAAAAAAATTGCATTTCTATCTTTTGACAACGAAATAGTTAGGTTGAAATAAAAATTGGAAGTACGAAAAGATCCTGTATTTACATCAGCGAATTATTAATAAAATAAACTTACATTATACACAATGAAGTGTGAATTGATAGATCCCCAGTAGATTTCAACATTTTTTTAAATCTTTTTTTTTTATTGAACAATTGAAAAGCGCGGAACAAAAATATTCCATTTCGATCTTTTGACAGCGAAATAGTTAGGTTGATCTAGAAATTCAAGACACTAAAATATCCTGTCTTTATATCAGCTAATTATTAATACAAGGAACCTTGCACATTATATATATGGTTGATCAAATAAGAGTAGAAAACATAGGAGGGCGTCAATGTTGTTCAAATGGCAATACTAAAATATAGCACACGGTGTAAATGTAAAGCTGCGTAACCTACATTTTTGTAAAAAATTAAAAAGGCATAAAAGTGATCTCATTATTAGAATTCCAGAATAATACGCCATATTTTCTTTTTAATACTCCAGAACAAAAAATGTTTTTTAAAATGTGATTAAAATTTTGTAGTTTCATTTTGAATATTTTCTACTCTTAATTGACAGACTTTAAAGCGAATTATCCACTTTCAGTATTTACGTAATTTTATGCCTTAAAGTAATCAGAAGTCAAACAAAAGTCGAATGAAAATTTGGGTCAAACCTTAAAGCTTAAAACACAAACTTCTAAACTAGTTCCTCACCTATCTACAAATTTCGTAATTTTTCTAATCTATTTAATTTATCGTTTTGTTTATTCTGTCGGCATCTCTTTGGTATAGTTATCCTTAATTTAGACTTAGCTGTGTGACGATGTTTACATATTATGAAAATATGAATAATACTTCCATAGACTACACACCACACCACACACGGTTTGGCTGCCGCTGCCGTTCAAACGGAACCTACTACTTAACGACGCTATAAAGTTGATATTGTGTTTTTGTTTGCCTTCTTATGAATGGTCCTATTATCCCCGACTCTTCAAATATTTTGTGTGTTCTGACTTTTTATGGATAACCTTCAGGGATCATTTGGAGTTTGTAGCCTTATTAATTGTTTGGATTTGAATTGGAGGGTTAAACTACTTTCAAAATAAAGACAGAGAAAAATGTATTCATTTGTACTCTTGAACTTCGAACACTGTTTAGTGAAGCGTGTAACCAGCAGTGGTAACTTAAAATGGAGACTTTTGAGATGGCATCCCTTACAGGAGGAGGGCAACGTTGTTTATTTTGCTTTTCATGAGGTTTAAATAAGTTTCATTGTGTTTTGTACGTTATCTTATTAGAGTTAAAGTCAGAAGGACGAAATCCGTAATTGGTACTATTTTGGCTTTATACTACACATTTAGAAACTGATAAAATGAAAACTGTTGATTTCTCGAAAACGAATAATTAAAGAATCACCATTGCAGAATTTTTTTTTTAAAGTATGTGGGGGGCAATGCTACCTTTTCAGACTCTAAACACATTATGCTTTTGCAAGCAATTTTATTCAAATGGAACAAGATGCAAATATACAACTTAACTATTTTCTTGAATTATTTTTATGTATCTAATTATTGATTTTTTTTTATTACAATAAAGTACATCATAGGTTTACCTTCTTATTAAATATCCATTACTGTTGTTTGTAAATTTACTTATGAATAGATATTCATTGTTGTCTCTCTCCCACTTACTAAAATATCAGTTTTATTTTCATATATTTTATCCCGGTTTAGTTTATGTTCTTTTGTAGTAAGTCATATTCTTTCTCTCTAGCTACGTAGTACAGTCGATAACTCTGTCTTAGTATTTAGTTATTATTATATTCCGAAAAAGCTTGGTTTAAGCGAAACCGGTCGATATATAATTTAAGCGAAATCGGTCGATATATAAAAACTAAAGATTTGTGGTTAAATTTTCATTGTGTTTTATTTTAAAAACAACTTTGTTAACTCTTTACTACGTAGTGTAACATATCTGATATAATTAACTTTTTTTTATTTCTTATTAATCACGACATCTGCGATGAAAAAAAAACCCATGCAGTGAATTGTGAATAAATACATTTTTACCGGAACCGGGATTTTGAACCAGCGATCACAGGATCCGACGCAAGAGAAGGAGGGGGGAACGAATGTGGAGGGAGTAATGGGATTTTCAGATAGTTGACGAACCTAGATAAAGACAACATATCGTTTCTGAATAGTTCTCATCTTCGTCACACTGAGGTCATCAAATGTACGTTAAAAACACTCCACTTCGACAGTTTTGTCCTGCAAACTCAGTCAAGGATCTCGCCGCTTTGCCACCAGAGTAGGCACCAATACAAACCACAACAATTCATTTCCCATTCCTTTAAGTTCCGCCGCTTTCACATCTTATATTCCGTTTGAAGTCGTCATTATCCGCTCCACCGCTTACCGCGATATAACTATATTTATACAATTAACACCAATAACACAATATTCTGCGGCATTAGAACCCAGGACTGAGGATGTCTACGCACCTTTGTTCCAAGGCGGATGCTCCGACGTTCGGCCATTGAAGGAAGATGTTTAGTCCTGGTGAGAGGAGTTTCAAAAGGTCCATTCCGCATAATTGTCGGAACTAAAAAGCTTCGAGGATGGCCGCGTGCGAAGGAATGAAGAATACTAAGACAGAGTTTATATCGCTTGATTTTCAGATTAGATCAGATAGCTTATGCAGCTTTTGGATGGTAAGCTTTCGTTAGGTAAGCTTCCGCTCCGCAGGGTTTTACAGCTAGGCACTGAGGGCGGCTTTTGGTTCGGTGTCGCCCAGTTAGTAATGGTGACCATTTTATAAATCCAATAGGAACTGATTTCAAAAACAGCCCGTTCCTCGGATCCATTGTCATCCAGTGTAGATAGTCACCGGGACAAAGTAATCGAGACTTCAATGACGTCATACGCAATATACAGCCGCTTAATACAACTATACATTAACGTCAATCTTTTCATATGCGGAGAGATACTACATATTCACAAGTTCGTAGCAGATATACCTAGGGGGGGACACGTCCCCATCCGACCTGCTGACGGAAGTGGCGATATCTTGTGACGGATTCTTGAATTCGAAACCGATCTGCAACGGTAGTTTTGTTTGAAATTCCACGTACACAGATGTTATTTGTTGGCGCGGCGCGTTGTGCGTGGCGTCAGACATGCACTCGAAGCCGGGTTCTGAAATTCAACCACGCAGACGCAAGCCTATTAATACTATTCGAAGATTTAAATAATTCAATAAATTAATCAAATAAACGCAAGTAATGTTGTTTTAATGCATAGTTTATTGTTGTTAGTTGTTTGTTAGTTTGTTGTTATTGTTTAAATATAATATGCGATAGTACAAAATAAACCCACAAAATATTACGTCAAAGTCAAAACTTCACGATTTTACGTCGTTTCCTCCTTGGCATTTAAAAGGCCCATATTATAATCTTTTATAATTTAAAACACAAATAAATAGAGCAGCACATATACGCACTTGATATTCGATATACTTTGATTTGATAAAAATTCAATTTGGTCTCAATTCCAAAATTAAGATTTGTATTATTTTTTTGTTATTTTTTGTTACTCTTATATTTTATGTTAATCTATGTACATTTAGCTGTAAGTAAATGTATCAAAAAAGTTTATCAATAAAAAAAATAAAAAAGGATATAACGGGCCGCAAATCCGTTCCCCAAGTATCGGAATATCAGGAGAATAAGTGTGATACAATGTATGACTGTGAATGAAACGGCGAATATTTAAGTGTCAGAATATCAGGAGAATAGGAATGATACAATGTATGAATGCGATTGAAATAGCGAGTGCGTGCTAAAGAAGGTGTGTTAGGCGTAGGTACCACCTTTTCTACCTACCCATTCGAAGATATAAGGGGCACAATAAAACACTATTGTAAATAAATATCGTAAAAGACTTTTGATCGAGCTTCCCGAATTGATCTTTACTGGATTCATGTTTTCTCTAAACCATAATGTACGGCTGACGTAATTAAAAATGGCTTTAGTGTTACCCAATAATAGGTTTTTGCTATTGAAACGAAAATAAGCGCCGAATGTGGAACAAATGTTGTTTACTGGCCAGGCATTAAACATGCATATAATTATTCGTGTTTGGGCTAACACGTGACATCAATACCTAGCTGGTGGTGGCGGAGTGCCCTCCCAAGGCCTGCGGTCCCGCCGGGGCAGGCAGATAGAGCACTGGTATCCACATTCCTCAGACCCCCGGGAGCGGTGAGGTCACCTCAAACGAGGTCAGACGGTTCAAGGTTACAAGAGATGAGATAAATAGATTAAAAGTCGAAAGTTCGCGTAGAAGTCAGCAAAAGATCTTTTCAAAGACAATGTCCATCTGAAAATCTGATCATCGACGAAAAACAAATATGGAGATCGTCGATCTTAACCTTATAGTCGGCAAATTTTGTGGACACAAATTATAGATTTTAAAAATACTTCGTATGTTTGTAAAGAGAAGCTTTTTGTTAGTAAGATCCCAATTTTGGGTAGGTAAGTTGTGAGGTCGAAGAAAATTGGGAGAGGAAGGATATGAGAAAGTGGAAGGTTTAGATGTGCATAATGCCATATCAAGCAACCAACGTTTCGAACGTCGATAATGGTCTTTCAACGGAGAGTGTCTAATACTCTTGAATGCGAGGCAAGCTATGCAGGGTTTCGATTAATAACTCATTTTTTATGACAATAATTTTCGCAAAAATTGCAACTGACTGGTCTCCAGGGAGCCTGCACGGCGAATCAACAGTCACGGGTGCGTCCATCTATACTAATAATATAAATGCGAAACTGCGTGTTTTTGTTTGTTACGCTTTCACGCATAAACCAATAAACCGATTTTAAAAATTCTTTCACCAATAGAAAGCTACATTATATACGAGTAATATAGGCTGTAAATAATAGAAAGCTCTGGCGTTATTAAATTACGTTTTCTGTCGCTAACAAAAGTGAGTTATTTATTGCCAACGTCAGAAAACAAATCGTTGCGAGGAAACGATGTTGATATATTTGCGGAAAATCGTAGTCAATACCTATCTTTCTATATAAATAAAAATGAATCTCCGAAATGTTTGTACGCGGATAACTTCCGAACGACTGCACCAAATTGGATAATTCTTTTATTTACTACTGGCGAGTTCTGGCATTATGAAATTTAGATGTGAGCTGTTTGAAAACTGAATGTACCGGGAAGGAATGTATGGAATGCGGGAGGGGGAGAGTAATTGATAAGTGCAAGCGCTAAAGTAATTTCCCCTTAATGCCGTGCGAGCAAAGCCGCGGGTAAAAGCTAGTAGATAATAAAAACAAGGGGAGATATACCAGGGAAGCGAACAGACTGCCGTCCAGCTGAAACATAACTGTACGAACTATAAAAGCGGCGGAGTTAGAAACAAGGGCTGGGAGGTTAGATGCGATGTGCAGCAGCATTTGTATTTGATGTAGACAACACTTTTGTGCACGCGGTGTCGCATAGTAATAACCACCTCAATTGATCAATAATTATCCTTGGTGGAAATTTTTTTCACAATTTCCATAAATGTAGCTAAAACGAAATACGCCTCTTTATTAAACGTTTAATTAGATCACTAAAATCCCCAAGGACCAATGTCTAAGCAGAGTCAATGACTGAATCAAACACAATCATCTGTGCCGAATGTCACGTGTCTCAGCTCCCGCGTTAGCCCCGGGGCGGGGGGTCCCGCAGAACCCAGAAGAGTGTGCGGCGGCAACACGCGCGAATCAGACCCGTATCCATTTGACAGTCACGTATAGTTTATTCATTCCCGGGATCCCGGGACAATGGAGAGAATTTGCGAATCCCTGGATTAGAACGTTTAAGAACATATTTCCCAAAGTTCGTACATTGCGTTTTGGACACGTTTCACGATTTTGATTGGATTTTTCATAGTTATGTATTATAGAATATTGGAAAGTTACATATTTTTGGATGCAAATTAATTAATTTACTCTATTTAGGCAGTTATATAGGTAGAGGTCAAAAGGCAGTATTTTACCTATCCAATTTCAACATTCAATAAAACAAATTAAAACTATTATATTACTTGAAAAAAATTTAAACAATTATATTACTCGTATACGGTTCTAACTTTGTTTTACTATTCTCAAAGGTTTCAAAGTTTGCAAAGACGAATTTTGGTAATCTATTTAACAATTTTAGTTAATGTATTTTACTTTATCATATTTGAATAGAAAATATTTATTTGTTTATTTATTTTATTTATTTTGAGAAACATTACATATTACATTGTTATAATGAGCTTTGGCTGTTAAATGGTACATGGCCCTAGCTTGGAATTGCATTAGGGAAATGTAATTAGGACCTTGTGCAAAGAATTATTACGCGCTAGCTGGTTGCTAGATGGTTCTATTTGCATGTTTAGATATGTTATAAAATGGTAAGTATACTTCCTATTTAAATATTTTCAATTCAAATACTTTACACAAGATTTTTTTTTTATTTTTTTTTTTATTAGTATCTATAGCAAAATTTGTACATAATGTATTTATAAATTGTATTATATTAAGGTATTATAAAGTTTTTTTTTTCACAGTCCTCCTCACTAGGGTTCCCTGTTCTGAGGCGGTCTGTAGTTTTTCCACGTTTGTATTTAGTATCCAGTTGTCTTTACATGGTCTTCAGTATGTTTGATAGTTCATTTTCACTTTGTTCTCTCAACCATATTTTTACTTTTGTTTTAAAATTATTTATTTCTGTTATTTTTTTTGTTTGAGTTGGTAGAGCGTTGTATAGTTTTGTCGCATTGAATTTCATATTTCTTTGTCCAAAAGATGTTTTCAAACTGGCTGTAGCTAGAGTATTTTGGTTTATTGCCCTGGTTGTGTATCTATGTTGGACAGTGGAGTATTCTGATATGTTTTTTTTAATTTTAAATAAAATATTTTTTGCATAAAGTTTTTGTATATTGTAGACTTGAATACTTTGAAACAATTCTTCTGTCGGAGTTCTAACCGGATTCAACCACAAAATCGAAAATTGGTAAATAGATAATGAGAAATCGTCTTCGCAAACTTTGACACCTCATATCTCAGAATAAGGTGAAGTTAGAACACTATCCAAACGAAGTGACGAAATGTTAATTTTTCTTATCCCGGGATCACTTAAATAAGTTTCCGAAAACCCGGGATTTCCCCACGCAAGTACTAGCTGATAGTTATTGTTTCGGGGAGCACATCATTGTCAGAAGTTTCCCCGCGAATGACAGCGGTATGTTTGCATACGCGAACACAGATGGCGTCTTGTTGTTAAGTTTTTTTCGGCGAATGGAGCAGAATCGGGTGCCCAAACCATGTGGGATTGGACCAAGCGAATTTTAACATTATAATATAACCAAATAATTTTAACAACTAATCAAAATACGAATGCTCAAATTATATTCAGTTTTTTGTTCAACATACGAGACCAAAAAAGAAAGATAGAAGAAGAATATAGCCGGATCGGGATAAAAATAACATAATTGAGGGTTAAATTGAGGGTTGAGGATTAAAAGAACATAATTGAGGGTTAGATCATTATTAGTATTTTCAAAGATCGTCTCGATTAAGAAACATATATTTGCACTAAAAAGGAACTAAGATTCATGACGACCAAAACTGTTGTGTCTCAAAGTTTTCTCTTATAACGTTAATGTAGATAAAATTGAAGACATCGAGTTAAAGGTATTGGGTCCACATTTTAAGATTGAACTGCTGTTGAACGCATCAGGGTTCTCATTTAAACAGCATTCGGTCTACTTTCATCCTTGGTATGAACTAGGTATAACCGGGTATGAACTAGCACTTCATTCTGGACTTCGCTTCTTTAGACAGTTTGTTAGCGCCAACAGCATTCAGTCCTCAATTAATGTAGTTACCTGCATTTATCCTTCTTTCAATATCTCTATTAGCCTTGCCATCGTAAACATACCTCCGAGATACACAAACTCATCCTATTGAGGTATAATTAAGTATTCATCATTTACAGTATTTTGCACACTATTACTCTCTTTTTCTTTCAAACACTATGAAGAAAATAAAAATAAAATATAATTCTTTTAACTTTGACTGTGTTGTTAAGTTCCTTTAAAAGATTAATGTCGTATGATCTAAGATGGACTACACGGCCATCTTAGATCATACGACGTACGTCGTGATTACTTCAAGATTGATACCCTTAAAACATACCCATACAAGATTGATACCGTTTAGAAGGCAATTGACTGATCTAATATTTTTACATATTTTTTTTTTAATATTTAATTAAAATTAAATTTTATAGTTTAATTATCAAGTTCTGCAAGTATTCTTTTATGTATTTTAGTTACAGCTGTTTCGGTTTTCAAGACCATTTTCAAACTGTGGCTAGATCCACTGATAGGCGACTTATTTATAGGATTTGAAATGTTAATTTTCGAAGATGTCTACATTGATTTATTACCGGTTAACCCAATTTGCTGATACACACTAATTGAGTGTGTATTATATAGGGTTCGGAATTTCGGAATCTGTTTCCCCAACTATTAGATACAATTATTCACGGCCATCTTGATACTACATCATGTCTTAGCAGTATTGAAATAAATGTCCCCAATTCCCAATGTTTAAGACGCCATAACATTTTTTCACATGAATACATTTAAAAATAAGATCGCCTACTTTAGCCTTCTGACCCAGATGTGTCGACTATATAACAAGGTAAAGTGTGCTGAATTAGATACTTTCGTCGATAATTTCTACGGATTAAAAAAAAAGTTCTGGCGCTGTTAAAAATTATAACTAATTATATTGTGTCAATTGTCTCACTATGCATGCCTCGCTTATTTCTTGTGTCTCTTGCCACTCATTGTAATGTGTTACTTGAGTGAGCTTTTATATAATTCTGTATTTTTATTTGTGGTGTTTTTGTTTTTCTAATTGTACGTATCTGTATTTAATTGTATGTTATTGTAGAATTTGTAATTGTGTAATAACTGAGTTTTTATAACTGAATTGTTATCATGGAAGTCACAATAAAACCCAGCATAAATAAATAAATAAATTAAATAATACAAAAACAGTGACCGGAAAAATCAGAACACTTTTAAAACGTGATATAAAGTCATAACAAATTATGAAAAAACTAGATTAAATAGGATGTGTCAATTAGGTTTATAGACTGGATTATTTTCATCACTTTTGACTTTAGATTACTTTAAAGCAATGTTTTAATTTGTCACTGTTCTGATTTGTCCAATTAGAAAAGAAAACATAGCTTACCCGGTGTAGAGGCTCCGTTGGGACTGTCAATGTCCACCACAAGCGGCTCGCTGCTCTCTTCGTCGTGCTGGTGGTAGGACGAGTTGTTGGAGGGCTCTCCCGGGGAGGGGGGACCCGACTCTATCTCGCTACCCTTGCTGCGCTTGCCATCGGCACCCTAAAATCAAAAATATTTTTAAGAAAATTGAATTAGATTTAAGATAAGTTTTTTTGGGCAATACAAATAAAAACAAAAAATAACTAGCATGTTTACGGGAGTTCCATGGCAAAACAGAAAACTGAAGAAATGTAACAAGAACAAAAAACAAATCAAATCAAACCAAACCTAACTAAACTAACTAGGTTCTGTTGTATGGTCGATCAATAGTACCTATCAGTCTTAGACTACATATACTTGGTATGTACCCATAGCCGTTAAATTTTTTTTTTTAAATGAAGACAAACCGAAACGTACCGAATAGAGAAATCAATCGACTAACTGACAAAGAAAGATATGACAACGCATGAAAAATGTGAAAGAAAAATTCATTTCAAAAAGCCGCAGTATTAACCATTTTATAAAAGCACTCTAAAATTGAAAAATTTTAAGAGAATCAATGTGTTGTTCGAGCTACTTTTCAAGTTATATCATATTCTGTCTGATACATTTAAAAAAATAGAACGGTGACCGGACAACTCAATTATGTGCAACTTCAACACTCCTTTGAAAAGTAATTAAATTATCAATGAAAACAAAAACTACTTCATTTCATTTTTTTTTTTATTTAGTAAAATATTTACACATTTATGTACATTATTTATAAAATGTTTTGACTGTCCAACTAGGATGATTCCCGTTTTAGGACAGTCAAATTAGGATAAGTGTGAATATATATTGACCATGATTTATACAAAAAGAGGGAAAATTGAGGAAATGAAAAGAAGAGAAAGAATAAAACATAAAATTGGAAAGTTAAAAGCGTATTAACATATTACTTAAAAAAAAGGTTTATATGTATAGGTTCTTGAAAAAAAAGGGCTTAAACATATAGTTCACTTGTGTATGCATGGCATACAACAGTTATTAAAATGATAATAATAATAAATAAAAGGAATAAAAATATTTTTACACTTAAACATAAAGGGAACTGGTGTTTGCATTTCATAATGTAAATGTACTTGGTTAAATAGTTTATGTTAGGTTAGGTTAAAGGCTTTTCTTTTTCCTTGCACTGTCCCAACTCATTGCTAGGTAGGCTATTGGGGTTGGCTCGTCTCGTTCTCAGGCTGTATTGTCTTCGGTTCTGGGTGTCGCTTTCATCCAGGCCTTTTCTATGCAATATTTTGAAGCATTGAGTCATCCAGGAGTTCTTTGATCTTCCTCTGGATGACTGTCGATGAAGCTCCATAGACGTTGCCTGCTTCACAGTGTGGCCGGTGGTCTATGTCTTATGTATCCATACCATCTCAACTGTCGTTCCTCCAGCTTACTATTTATGTCCTTACCGTTTATGTCCGGCTACCAGAAAGCGTTAACTTTTAAATTTATCTTTTAGTGATACTCCTGCCGACCATCTAAGCATTCGCATTTCTGTTGTTTCGAGTTGCCTAGAGTAGGAGTTGTACATAGTCCAACATCGGAGCCATACATTATCGCGGGTCTAACAATACTCTGTTATATCTTTCATTAAAGTTTTATAGGCATTTTCGGGTCACAATAGATTCCTTTTTTTAAAGGTTAGATTAAGGGCTATTTAAAAAAAAAAACTTTTAAAAGGGGTGTTGAAATGCCATTTTGTTGAGTTGCCATGGAACCAATTCGAACAATGGCAAAACATAACATGATAGAGTAATAGGTTAGGTTAATTTATTCAGTGGTCTTGTTTTCGCGGAACCAGAAATTTTAATATTATACGACGGACTTTGTTTTGGCAGTTCAGGGAGTTCACTTTGAGGTCGCGGTATTAAAACCCATCGGAATGCAATCGGCAATATTTGAACGGTTTGATTGTTCGAGGATCTTTCTCCCTGGGCGATAAAGACATTTCGGCACTTTTATGCCACGATGGCTTTGCGGTGCTAAACTTTATTGGCTTCGGCATCGGCAGTGGGAACTTAAATCGTAATCGATTCTCCGGGCGGGAAGTTGACCGTGGAGAAGAGGTGGAACAGAGGAAGATGACTTTCCCGTAGTGCTTTTGGTCCTACGATTAGAGATGGATTATTTAACTATCCTTTCTCAAAACTTGAAATTTATTGATCGGGTGTTTTGATAATATTTTTGAATTTGTATGGAACAACAGCGTTGAGTCTGTAAAATTATGGCATTTTTCGAAATAAATTTGATAATTTTTTTTTTAATAAAATCCTTTAAATATTGAATACTTATAATACTTGCACAAAAAAATGCCAGAAAAAACTTTTTATAAATTCAGGCACTGATGAAGATCGCGTCAAAGAGGAGAAACTCTCTTAAGATGGAAAAAAAAATTCATTTGGAAAGCAAAAATTTGGAAGGCGCGTATGGTTACCACCGCCCCGGGGAAAATTTATTGGATAACCAACACCTCTGCCATAGGTCATCCCAAGTGGTTCGCCACGCATGGAGACATAACAGGGTTTCCCAGGTTCATCAGCTGAGGTGTGTTCAGGTCTTTGCGGCGGATGCGCCTGCCTACCTGCTACCTGGCGGGCTGGATCCGGAAGGGCCGGCTTGGGGAGACCCTATTATTTTACCAGCTGGTCTCTCCCGACTCATAGTCTTGTACTGTAGTGGGAGGGATGGATTCATACGTTTCTCCTGGACATACTGACCCTAGATTTCTACCCATCCTTCATTCCTTTCTCCTTCCCAGAACATCCTCTTCTTCCTTTCCTTAAAAGACACTCCACACGGCATCCTAAAATATGACGTAGACAATGAGGGAAAATATTTTCCTCTTGGGCCTTCCGTGTAACGTATATGTAAAAAAAAAATTATGTGTCTAAAGGAAGAACGGGTGGCAAAGGAGAAGTAAAGATGCAGGTTGATAAGTTCCGGGCTCTTCAATGCTGGTCAATGAACATAGCTAAAACCATTGAAGGCAAGGTTGTGACTCTTAATTGTGGTCACTCAACAGAAAGAGCAGTATCTACCAATCTGGAACTTCGTGCAAATATATAAATTGTTTTTTTTTTTATATAAAAAGATAGACAAACATTCCCGGGTTACGAATAACCCACCAATGTTTGAAAATCTCCTACTACCACCACAGAAAGCCGAAAATGTTGCTTGTGTTGTGGTGGAGGACTTGAATATTTGGCTTATTTATAAAGCGCCATTTTTATGAAAAAATCATCTCAAGGGCGCTGACTTTGCCAGCCGAGAAATCGAACACGGGACGCCCGGGTGGGACCCAAACGCGATGCCCACTCAACCACTGACCGGTCGTAATATATCTACTATATTATTCTAATAGAGTTGTTTTTTATTTTAAATTTTCTTATTCATTCAAATTTTGGATCAATAACCAGGGAGCTTTCCGAACCGCCACAGAAGGTCGCTAACATCTCGATCGTTAAATTTGGTAAAAGGTACAAAAAAAATACTTAATTATTGATGTTAGTAAAACTCGCAATTGGTTAATATATAAATACAATCATCAAAAGAATATAAAATTAGCAAATAACGGGGTCAGACCCGCGGCAGCAAACAGACCCTTTTTTTTTAAATAATAAGAAGTCGTTTAAAAAAGTTCGTTAACTTAAAATAAAATTGGACCAATCAAGTCGGGCGTGGCGGGCACCGATCACACTAAAAGGCGAAGCTATTAACCGATGAAATTAATTAACATTCGTGTCGATCAGTCACTTTTGACTTGTGGGCGGGTTACGTCCTCTACGCCCTTTGGTCTTCCGAGAAAACGGAAACTACATGGAAACAAAGGTGTCTATTGTCTATTTATTGAACGTTTACTGTCTCGTCATTTCACACTCGTTTATTTTCCATGAGATCTCGTTTAAAACACCGCCGCAAGTAAGCAAATCATCGTAAAGTGAGCATAATCCTGAAATTATCATTTGCTCATCTGCCCTGATGATGGACACTGTAACGCTGTCCGAAACGTTGGCTAAAGAAGCAGGTAGCGCAACACGGCGTAACACCCCAAAAATAAATAACAAAAATACTTTTGGCCGTGAAAACCTAAAATCATACCAGACAGGTACTTTTTCAACCTTATTCTCCCCATCTCTTTCCCCTCCCCAGAACCTTCAGCCTCACAACATACCCCAATGGGGAATGCCGTAGCATCACTGGCTCCAGAAAGTAGGGAGCAGTTGGGACTCTTGTGCGGTATTAAATGTATCTTTTTTATGAACATAAATATTATATTATAAATTAAAACACACAAAAGGGTTTGATAAAGAGGTTGAAAATGGTTGAACTTTACGTAAATCAATTATCTTAAAATTTCTACAGAATACTCAAATTTAATAGTAACCTGCCTTTTTCCTACCATCAAATAATGTACACATACTTCTAAATTCTGGTCAAATAAAACCTATATTTGCCTGTCGCCCTCATTCAGCATTCATCGCCTGTCAGATTGATGATAGCTTGTCATTCTGCTGTCAAATTTATGCTATTGCAATTTTATTAATTATTAACATCAAAAGTTCAGGGTTCCTGAATTGTTGAGTTTTGCCAGTTCTTTGACGAGGCAACCACAAAGCAAACAAGACCATTATCCATCAACTGCGTAGGTACGTTTCAATTAGGGAATTTGTTTGAGAAATAAAATTAGTTTTGAAAATAATGGATCACAGGAAATTCGAATCGTAAAATTTGTGTTTAACTAGAAATTAAAAAGTGTGAAGTATTGACGAATATAATAAAGGAACTGGTCGATAAAAAACAGGTCGATAAAACATTTTAACATTTTTTGGTAATTTAAGTTAATTGAAGCTTTACAAAGATTTTTCCTTTGTATTCATTGACAATACAAATTGACAATATGGAGCCAAGTATTTAGTTGGTACACAACAAAATTTGAATAATGAATTCAAGATACAAAAGATTTAAATTTTGTTTTATCGTTATGCCTAAAAAACTATCGGCAATAAAAATAGGCGTAGTTAGATAACCTTCTTTACGTTATTACCGCCTTGAGCAACCCTTTTTATCAGTGGCACTACGACAACTTCAATTTGAGGTCTGTTGTCAGGTTGGCAAGGAAGTGGGGAGGTGGATATGGAAAAGAGGAAGTTTGGGAGGTACCTGTTCACTTAACATAGATAATGTTCAATGAAAACAATCTTCCGAACAGACCCTCCATTGATATGCTTGGTGTAACTCCAAGTGATCAGCTCAGATATGGGAGCTCCATCGAAGCCAGAGTAAAGTTAGCCTCTCGAAAATTAGGCGTATTGTAGAGGGCCCGCAGATATTTTAATAGTAAACAGCTGCTAACCCTGTACAAATCGCAAGTGCGCCCCACGGTTGAATTTGGCAGCCACCTCTGGTCTGGAGCTCCAAAATACCTTAAAAATACCCTCGACTCTGTGCAGACACAGGCGGTCTGTTTGATAGATTATCCCATCTTAACAGACGGATTGAAATATTTAGAGCACAGGCGTCGGGTGGGAATGCTGTCCTTGTTCTACCGGTATTTCAATGGAAGATGCTCCGAGGAACTAGCGTCATTGATCCCTTCGGCACTGGTGCGTAGTCGGGAAACATGCCAAACGCGTGCCCAACGTATGAACACAGTTGACATTTGTCACATGAGAACGGGTCGCTTCTTCGACTCGTTCTTGAACGATTTGCCGGCCTCTGTGTTTCGTCCTTCCTACGACATGGGTCTCTTCAAGACCAATGTTCATTCCTTCCTCTCCTCCAAAAGACCCTGGAGCATCTCAGATGACACAGGCATAGGGAAATTTCCTCAGGGCTTCCTGTGTGGAGTTAATGTAAAAAAAATATAACACTATTTCAACCACCACAAAATTTTTTAATACCTTTCGCCAAAAAAATCGAAAATATTTGGGAGCCTCAAATTCAATTTAAATTTTGTGGATCGTAATATGACAAATTTTACGAAACACTGCCTTAAAATACTTCAAAATCCTTTAAGTTGCAAGGATCCTGTGTGAATAAGACATTAAAACGCCTTTTAAATTCTGTATAACCGCTTAGTTACAAGACGAATCACCCGTAGTGGGCAATTTTGTCGGCGTTGGGGTTTTTTCAAAAGGTTACTTCAGTTTTGCACCAGACTTGGGGTCAGGGTCTTGACTTGTGACCCATCCGGCGCAAGAGGTTAGTTCTCGATGAAATTGGAGGCTATAAAATACATAAAAAAATATGGTGCTTTTGAAGGCGACTTTCAAAATTCCTTTAGGTGGGAAGAACTATCAAACCAAGAAATTAAAACTGTACGTTTCATGATTTTTTTCAATATTCACACTGTGAAGCACAAAAAATAAATTCATTTGTACTTTTGCGGCAAAAACTGTAAACGAGTAACAGAACACACAAGAACCAATGGAAGTCTCTTGCCATAGCTCACCGATCGAGAGTTTTTGATGTTTCAGAAAAGGATTTCTGTTTGATATAATGCAGAAACTTAAAACCTGCATTTTGTTAAAATGACGTGTAAAGGACTTGCAAGAAAAAACTTAACATTTTTAAGGTAAACGGATAGGATATATTGGAACAATTTCAAACTTTTATTTTTGACCGTTACCGGTTTTAGCCTATTCAGATTGGTAAAATTATTCCTTAACCCGGCTGAAAGGACAGGCTGAAACCGGGGAAATTAATTGCCAGTATCAAAAATAGAAACATAAAATGGATGAAATAGGACAGTGACTAAACAGAACGTGATAAAACAATAATAACCAATACAAAAATATCTCTGAATGGATCCGAAAACTAAAAATAAAAATTGAACTAAAAATAAGAAGAAAAAAACACAAAGAAAACTAAAAACTGTTTGTTTAGAAACTTGATAAAATATGCTTTCAAATTTTACAATTCGAAATAAACATATTATATTTTTTTAAATACAAAATTTTTGAAAGCGAACGTTTTAAAAATGGCTCATCTTACGTTTTTTCTAACTAAAAATATAGATAATGAAAAGAAAAAAAAAACACAAATATGTTATTAGAAAAATATATTATAAACATTATCGTATTATAATTTTTTTTCAAATTGCGGTCGGAAACTTTGGTTTAATAAAGGTTTACATTATAATTATTTTGTGATTAAATTTTAGATTTGAATATAAAGCGTAGAGTTTTCTGTTTCTAACACCGTTTAAATCATATTTCTACCATGATAGTAAGGGAGACAACGATTTCTTTCAGACCTATATGGGTTGTTCCGAAAACCGAACAAATTAACCTGTTTGTAAGTTATCCGTCTTAGGTTATGTTTGTTGTTTGTTAGTTTTCTTACTTCGATTTGTCAAATTTTCTTCTACTTTCTCAAATGTTACGTTGTCACTGTAGTTCTGTGTGGCCATGAAATCATTTTTTACAGTACAGTCAGCAGTATTAGCACTAGGTACGCCACGGACGGCAGCGACAATAGGTAGGTGTACGCAGAGAGTTGGGAGAGTTTCGCTAAACCTGTTCCTTCCTCGTGGGAACCTCGTCGCAGCCCGTAACTTCAGTACAGTCAGATAATACGCCCGATAAGGACCCGGAATGAATGTATCACCGGACTTCTTTCTCCAAGAGATGTTTTTGCCGGCCGTATAATACGAGTACGTAAAATAATTATGTATGTGTTTTTGGTAACGCTCAACACTTCGATCAAGGGTCACGCAGCTTTTGTGTTTCAGTAATCTGACGTTATTAATACCCTAGCGTCTGTACGGTTGAAATTTAAGAATCAGACTCCGAGTACAACTATGATGCAGCGCCGTATGAAACCATATGTGAACGTGAAGTTTGTGACAAGCTACTATCGTAATGGAACCGAATTAAAGCAAGTAGCTAATAATTCCAAAAGATGGCGCCACTTACGTTAACGGATAGTATGAGGAACGTCGTCTGGAAGGCGTGAGTAATCTTGGATTTGCATTTTCATTTATCTCTGCAGCCTTGATACGGATGACAGTTTGTGACTAAGCTACTGTCATGTCGACTCGGCGGGTTTTTTAATTGCTAGTTCTATAGTTTTCCGTCATACACACTCTTTTGTGTTCAAACTTTATCAAGCTAGAAAAATAATTCACACGGGTCTTTTAATGTGAATACCGCACAAAAGTCCTAACTGCTCCCGTCTGCAGCCAGTGAGACTATGGCATTCCAATTGGGGTATTTTGTGAGGATGAAGGTAGGAGATAGGGGAGAGGAAAGTGGGGAAGTACCTGGCTATTCAGATTTGGACATTTCAAGCAAGGTGTCAATTCTGAATGGTGATCTTACACCGGGCCATACTGAGAGCATCTTCTACTCTGGAACGTGCCGCAAATATAGATACATACTATATATTATTTTAATTCATTAATTGTAAAATATTACAAATAAAGCAAATAAAATTTATTTGCGCACACCAGAATTTGAACCTGCGACCTTCGAGAATTGCTAGTCGAGTGTCTCTGATTCAGAGAGTGAAAAAAGGTAAATTTCTTTTAAAATGACTATGAATCTGAATTTTAGTACGAAAGACAACATTCAATTACTAAAGCGGGTAAAAAATGCATACATAATAGTAACACGAAGAGGACATTGAAATCTACCTTGGAAGAAGAAAAAATTGATAAAAATAAATATTTAAAAAACTAGGTAATTAAAAACAACGAAGAAGTCTTAGAAGATTTAGAAGTCGTTTCTTTAGAAGGGTTTCGAAGGAATGTGTAAATATTTCAAATAAAGATCATACTTGTATATTGAATATTTGTCCTACCTTCGGCGAAAATCCGTACAGTTTTCTCTTTTTGTCCTTATCGGCTCGAACAAGGGTCGGATCTTCCTGAATTCTTCTTTCTTCGGCCCTTTGCTTATCTGAAACAAATGATACATTCATTACTAACTTTAAAACATGTATTTTTGCATTGCACGCCCACTAAACCACGCTGGAATAAACACTTCCCCCTCACTTGTATTTTTATTGTAGTTTACATATTTACCTTAAGCTATAGGCCCGTTATGCTTTCTTCTATTTTATTTCATTCCTTTAACAGTAACCCGGTCCCTTTTATGGAGATCACCAGGGTTGTCATTGGATAAAAGGCTGTATCTTCTGGTTCCACAAAGTGCCTTCCTAAGTCTCATCTCTCCTCTCCACTCGCCCTTGATTCCCTGAAGGCCCCACGAGGGAAGAGAGCCTCATTTTTCCTCTCCACTCCTCCTTGGGTCCCTGAAGACCCTGCGACGGAAGAGTCCACTCCCTTGGTTCCCTGAAGGTCGCGCGAGGGAAGAGGGTCTCACCTTTCTTCTCCACTCCTCCTTGGTTCCCTAAAGGCCTCACTAGGGAAGAGGTAGTTATTGAATGGTCCAATATTCGTCCCAGGAGTTACCAGGGAAATAGAAGTTTCACTCCAGCAGAGCTCCGAGTGCTGGGGTAAGTTCTAAATACTCCGAGATGCGACCTTGTTTCTCAGAGGCACCGTTTGACACTGTTCCCCAGGTCATTCAGCCTGAGCACGATAGCTCACACCTTAGCTTAGAATGGCTATTGCAGGTCGTGTTTCACTCCCTGCGCGATGGTTCGCCACACTCCCTACGTTACTTTACTTTATAATCAGATATGTATTTATTTGATAATTAACGAAGTTAATGAAGTTGATTGAAATTAATGAAGTTAATTTAATACAAAGAGAAATGGTACAAAATAGGATTATAATAAAATTACAGCTAAGACAAAAAAGGGCACAAAAAACAATAAAGAAAATGTCAAGTCAGGAACAAGGATGATGAGTTATGATGGAGTTCACGACTTCCGCCACATCAATACAAAATATTTTACTAACAAAAATCATTAAGATTTACACCAAAAAATTCAAGGCCCTGTCTTGAGTTGACAAGTCTGGCAATTCTAGACATTGGTGAATTGTGTCCCCTATCTCAATCTCCATAATTTGTGGTAATTGGGGGAAAGTAATCCATTATTTATTAATCTATGGAAAGAGATGAATTGCAGCAAAGTAAGTGAGTTAATCATAACGTTAATAATTTTGAAAAAGCAGATTACATCAAAGTAATTTTTTTTTAGTTTTTCTAAAGAAGGAAGGTTGAAATTTACTTCAAGCTCATCGTATAAGTATTCGCCTCGTTCTAGTCCTAACCTACAAACAGTTTCCCTCAAGAAGCGATGCTGTACGGATTCGATATGATTATTGTGAACGTCAAAGATACGTAGAATATGTAATTTTTATCATCCTTAAACACATTAAATATGAAAAAACGGAACCTTTAAAAATAAACCAGTTATACCGTGCGAAGTTACCTCAGTTGCCTTGCGAAACGGGTAATCATCAGGCACGAGGAGCACACGATAATGGCGAGTAGGTCACTATCAGCGATGAAAATTCGAAGGGAATTAAAATTAAAAGACAGAAAAAGTGACTCACATTTATGCTCTATTTCTTCATCGTCCAACAGCAGCGAAACCACCTCCTTAGGTTTGAGAGTGTCGGGTTTGAAGTGACCACCGCTGATGACCATTCTCTGGATCTGTGAAGGAAAAAGAAACAATAGTTTAATTATAAAAAATATTTATAATAACTCAAAACACAACCTACAGGAAACAAATATATGCTCGTATATGAAATCGCACATTTTGAGAAAATCTGTTAAGTATTAAGAGGGAAAAATTATTACCAAACAAAACCGGAAACATGTCATTTTTAAATCAAATTTTAATATTCTCTGTATTGACTCTTTCTGAAATAAAAGAAAAATTAAATCAAATTTTAAAATTAAATTGAAATCAAATATTAATATTCTCTGCACTGACTCTTTCTGAAATAAAAATAAATTCTAACCGTATTCGATATTTTCTTTGCCACGTGTTTTCACCGATTAAAAAAGCAAATTTCAACCCTTACGACACCAAACCCTCAATCACTAGCATCATTATTATAGTAATCAGCAATCTTCCATCAAAAGCACTTCAGTCAAGATTGGGACCACCCCTGATATACGAGTATCGAATTTGCCTATACCACATACCATGGCGATATACCGTATCGGTCGTCGATATCATAATATACGCGGATATTGTTCGTGCAGTCTTTTGTTCGGCGTCCTTCACAAGGATGGAACCGAACACAAATAAAAGGAAGCAGATACGATCTCCTTCCACAGATCCCGGACAACGCAGTTATAAGACTACGGACAGACAGTAAGGACCTCCCTGTTAGCTTATCTATGATAGGGAACTGAAGGGTTTATTCAAACACATTGAGAGTGTTAGAATGATTTGGCAAGCAGCCCTCACCATTAAAACTTTTTTTTTCAAAACGAGCAAGAAAACAAGGGTCTTGTCTTTTTTTGACAGATGTATGAAAATTTCAAATTTCCATAACTCATGATTGAAATAACGTTACAGACATTTCGTTGCCCCAAACTTTTGGGAGGCGTAATGTGTAGGGATGCGGGAGGGATGGATTCATTCGTCGGCACTCCTGGACACACTGATCCCAGATTCCCCTACCCACCACTTTTTTTCTTAACAAAACTTCCTCTCATTTGTTTCCTAAAAAGACCCTCTACACAGCATCCCCAAAGATGATATGGGCCCTGGGGGAATTAATTTCTTCAGGGCCTCCTGTGTGGATCTAATTTTTTTTATATAAATACCGCACAAGAGACTCAACTGTTCCCGTCTGGAGCCAGTGAGACTATGGCATCCCCAATTGGGGTATGTTGTGAGGCTGAAGGTAGTGGGAAGGGGAAGGAGATGGGAAAGAGGAAAGTGGGAAGTACCTGGCTATTCAGATCTGGTCACCAAACACGGCGTAAGCCATTTCAAGCAATTCTGAATGGTGGTTTTACACCAGGGTGATACTGAGAGTATCTTCCACTCCGGAACGTGTCGCAAATATACTATATATTATTATCATGAATAAATTTATTAATAAGATATTTAATTTTACTTTTGATAGTATCTCCCATACAAAACTGATTAATAAATTAAATGATATCGGTATTATTGGTAAGGTTAGGTATTGGCTACAAAGCTACCTAACTCATAGAAGTCAAAAAGTAAAATTAAATAACTCACTAAGTGCAGATGAAACTTTAGCATTTGGAATTCCCCAGGGGACTGTTATTGGACCGATTTTATTTATAATTTACGTTAACCAAATGTTTAAATTAACACTTAATGGTAAACTTATATCTTTTGCTGACGACACTGCAATAATTATCGAAAAAAGACGTGGAACGATATTACAAATGCAGCCAATCAGGACATGAAGGTTATAAAAAAATGGTTCGATAACAATTTATTATCACTCAACACAGAAAAAACATACTATATTCCATTCTCTCTTCAAGAAGATGTGCCAATTAATTTAATTAACATAACAATCCATTCCAAAAATTGTGCAAATGACGGTACATGTAATACGGACTGCGCTAAGCTAAATCATAAATCTAATGTAAAATATCTTGGAATCTTAATATATAAAAAAGTTAAATGGAAAGGTCATATAGATCTCACTGTGGAAAGAATAAGAAAACTTATCTATGTATTCCATAACATACGAAACATTTTAAATAAGAAAACTATCAAAATTGTCTATTATGCGTTAATTCAGTCCTTATTACAGTACGGCATTATTGGTTGGGGAGGGGCCTTTAAGATTTCCTTACAGCCCATAATTATAATACAAAGAATAATTATTAAAATCATCCTTAGGAAACCATACGACTTCCCTACTTTAGAAATATTTCGGGAATTTAATGTGCCATCTATCACAGAATTGTATAAGAGAAACGCATTATATCAAATCTACAAAGAATATTTCACTCAAAAAATTCATCCCTCAGATAGTATTTTATTTATTTTATATTTATTAACGCCCTAGTGGGCTTTTACAAGAAAAGAAGCAAATATATAATTAACAATATTAATTACATGTATTACATAATCAATAAAACAGAATAAATATGAATGCAATTGACTCATTAGGTAAAGAATATTACAACATAAAAAAGAAATGAAATGAAATAGTACAAGTTGTACTTACAAAAAACTAAAACAATTCAGCTTTAAATATTTATACATATTATTAATAATAAGACCTGACATAGAACAAAGTGTAAATAGAACCGCAAGAATATTATAAAGTAAGTATACATTTTACTGGTGAGGTTTTAGATGAGAAAATATTTTATGAGAAAAACAAAAAAATAATAAGTTAATTATTAGCAGATAGAATCGAGATTAATTGATTTTTGAAACATTCAAAACTCTCAATACTAAATATATCTATAGATTCGCAGTATTTATTCGCAAGGTTATGGATTCTTGGAATTGGTGAGTATATAGAGTAATTAGTGTTGATTTTATTGTTGCATTTAAAAATATCCTTACTACGAGTTTGTCTAGCGGGTATGCTAATGCAAATTAGTTCCAACAAATTAGGGCTGTCAATTAAAGATTTTATAATTTTGTATAAAAATAATAAATCAATTAACACTCTTCTATCTGATAATTTAAGAAGTATAAGCAATAGATTCAAAACTAATGGCTTAATAGCCATTCCTATGCTTAGAACGACCACGGCTCAACACCACTATTCATATTTAGGTGTGAGATGGTACAATATATTATAATCCACATTTTTAATATTTACAGTTATCTTTAAATATATTATCATGTTATTATGTTATTTTGCTATTTAAATGTATATAATGTAATATAATAAATAAAATAAAATAAAATAAAATAAAATAAATAAAAATAAAATCCAAAAACAAAATAAATGTAACAGAAACAATGAAATATGAACAATTTAAAAAACAAATTAAGTCCCTGAAATTGGATAATGATATATTGTACCCTTAACTAATTAATATCTAATAAAAAAATGTATTATTGTTATTGTTTTTTTTTTATATCTATGTCAAAAAGTATTTGTATATTTATTTCATTCAAGACATTTAGGTGTTTGATCATTGTATACACACTTTTCAGAATATTATGTTTTTTTTATGCATTTAAATGCTCCTCCCATAAACACGAGCTCCTAGAGCTCAATTTATGGAGTAGTAGAACCATAAAATTAATTCTTATGTAAACCTACGTAATAATATTATAAATGTAATTATTATTGTAAAAAAAAAATAAACAAAAAAAAATAAATAAATAGTGAAAAACACAAATTAATCAAATAAAATTTAATTGCCACGCCGGGATTCGATCCCGCGGCCTTCGGAATGCGAGTCAAGAGCCTTACTGCTGGACTACGCCGGCCGTCAATTATAGAAACAAATATAATATTGATGTACAGAAAAACACATTTTCAATTAAGTAATGCCAGAGATCACTGATGGAAAGGATTTTGTGTTGAAGAACAAATTATTTAAAAACGCGGTGAATTATTTGTTGACAGATAAAGGCATATTTCAAAGCTCCATAGCTCATGGTTGAAATGACAATGAAAACTCCTTATGTAGAGGGTAGACTACCACACAGCTCTGTCTTGGCACACACACACACTCCTTGCTTTAATCACATTCATACATCGTCCAATCGATCGTCCAGTTGATAAAATAAGTTTCGAGATAATGAGGAAAGCAACATTCGAATGCTCATCATTAATCAAATATTATTTACACGTGTCTGTGTTTTACTTATTCAGAAAGCGTAACGGCCCGGTACATTAGTATGACATTTTAAAATTTCCTACTAGTAACCCAGAAAACATAAATTTTTCGTTTATTTCACTACAAGTTTTTCTGCATTATAAATTGATTTGGTGGTGTTTATCAGTAATCTGAGTATTGCACCAGATGGAGTGTACTTACACTTTTACATATAATTGCATTCTCAACTCAAATTTCGATTTTTCGGAAATGTCTGACTAATCAACTGGACGACCGATATACATAATCTGCTATTCCGACTCTTGAATAATAATGACATTCTGTCGGCAAACGGAGCACAGAAGCCAGACAGCAGGTGTTTGGTTAAACGCATAAAATAGCCGTAAAAACTACAAATTGCATTGTTTTCAATAACCAGCTCACGATCCGTGATGTCATTCAATTAAAACGGACGCACGAAAATAATTGTTTAACTAAAACAGGGTAAAAATAGCACCGAAACACGAAAAATCATCGAGTGCATGTCGACGCCTATAAAACTGCATCCGGTAAATTGATGTTCCACAAGCGAATGAACAGAAGAAATAATACAATGTTGGGCATTGTAAAAAAAATACCGCACTACTGTCTCGCCAACAATAGGCGGTCGTGTGGCACGACCAAGCCAACCTACCGCAAAGCCCTGATAATATTTTGACAGATTGTTACTACGAATGATGAATTGAGACGACAGTCAAAATATTTGACTAAAAATAGGTGGTAATTAAATGAGGCACTTGCATGACAAATCTTTTTTTTTTAAGGGGAGCCGGTGGTCTAGATCCCGTAAATTCGACGAGTTTTTAGGATTTTAAAATGAATACAGTGAACAATGCTTTTCAAACATTATTAATTGGATAATGATATATTATACCCTTAATTAACCCCCACAATCTGTTATATCTAATTTAAAAAATGTATTATTGTTATTGTTTTCAATAACTATTTTATTTTCTCTAAATTGTATTCCTTTGTCAAAAAATGTTTGTATATTTATTTCTATAAGTCTTTTATTTATTTTATAAACCAACAATCCAGTCCCGCTAAGCCAATTGCAATTGGCTTGACAGCAGGTGCTTATAATTGCTTATAATTTACATCTTTTATCTACAGTTTAAACATTTTTTCATAAATTTTATCATAAGTATCAAAATAAATATTCTTTTTACAATTACCAATTTTTCACCATATATTTAACCTTATTCATAGAATTATGTTGCTTTATATTGTCAGGTAATAAATTAAATATCTTCGGTATGTTGTATTCAAACATTTGATCATTGTATACATACTTATTAGAACATTCTTTTTTTGCATGTAAATAAATACTCCTCCCATAAACACGAGCTCCTAGAGCTCAACTTTGGAGAAGTAGAATCATAAAATGAATTATTATGTAAACCAAAGTAATAATTTGTAAAGTGTATGTTCAAGAGTTGAAATAAATAAAAAAATAAAATATTTTAGATATATTAAATAACTATAAAAGTATACATAAATATTGTTATTAAAAAAAAAATCTAAGTAGCAAAGGAACTGCGCTGAAGTTGCCCTCCTCATAAATACGGACCTTGGTGGTGGGTCCAGTTTTGGCTCTTTCAGTTATCCGTAAACAAACCAAAAAAAAAATCTGATCAGTATGAGTGTAATTATCGCAGGAACTAGAATAAAAAATAAATAAATAAAATTGGCAAAATGGCGCGTTGTTGAAATTTAAATAAAGAAAACACTGTTTTTTCATCATATTTTGTATGTAAAAAATAAGAAGTATTCAACGTAAAAACTTTTTTTGTTGCTGCGATAGGTACTGTGTACGGAATAACATAGTAAAATTTGAGACGACTAGTTTTTTTTTGCCTCACACCATGCAGAAAAAAGTAGTTTTGAAATAAATGAGTTTGAAGTTTCGCTCGGCCCTTTTAGCTGCTTTTGCGCTAATCTGCTAAATGGGCTATAGAACTTTAAATATTGTCAATACCATTACAAAAATTTTACATTATATTCTTAAAAGATTATACTTTCGAAATATTGAAAAAAAAAATTCTAGACCACCGGCTCCCCTTGAATTATTTCGAATGTTTTTTTTTTAGTTTTAAGAGGGAATAACCGGACACAACGGGAAATATGTCATTATTAAAACAAATTCTAGACGTTTCGTCTCTTACCCAAAAAAATATAAACTGATTTCGAAAGATTGTTATTTTATCTAGTAAATTTATCTTTAAAATCTTTTTTGGTGACCAGATCTGAAGGTACTTCCCCACCTTCTTCTGCACCTCCTCTCAGTTATCTCTAGCCTTATAACGTACCCCAATAATTGAGGATGGCCGTAGTCTCACTGGCTCCGGACAGTTAAAAACAGTTGGGACTCATGTGCGATTTCTTTAAAAACATTAATTAGATGGCAGTAACAATTTAAAAACTAAAAGCTAAAATCAATAGTTTTAAGTGCCAAATTGCAATGGTCGTCCCGGTGCGATGTGGCTGGCTATGATGACCGGACAACTCGGAATGAAACCAACTCAGAACCATCTCAGATAAGTCATTTAGAGTAAAACATATATATAAAAAAATTGGTTAAATAGGTTACGTTAGGTTAGGGTTATCAGCTAATTTAAATTATTTTTTTCATAGCTTTTAATGACTTTTCAAGGTGTTGAGTTGACTTTATTCTTGGTTGGCACGAAACCGCTGGCTATATAAGCAGTGTGGAGTTTTATAAACACAAATAAAGTGCTTAACATATCAGGTCATTTCAATATCATAAAAAGTACATCTTTAAACGCGATTATATTTCCATATGCATGCAAGTGGCTCATTAAGAAGACAGACAAATGTGAGCGATCATAGGTGATAACCGCTCTGTTGGGTCCCGTTTGATGTTTCATCTCCGCGTGTGTTTAGAATTCAGGGCTCGAATTTGGGGACAATAGAACGCGGCACGGGACTCTACCACTTGAAGCCTCATTGAAACGAGGTAAGGACAAAGCCGCCGCTGGTAAAATGCTTAAAAAAATCTCGATAGCAGGTGCAATGTTCGAATCAAATGGGATACAATCTAGCCAGATGCCACTAAACGTGCCTTACCGACTGTCTTTTGTCTTAAAGCCGACGCTTTTATTGACCCATCCAAAATCGCCAGCGATTCGTTCCGCCGGCATAATAAAATAATACTGCGTTGACCGTCTGCAAAAAGCAATCATATTCTTTGAAATAAAGAAGAGCAAAACTACAAAAAGAGGTGTAGATTTAAAGGTTTAACGGCCGTCCGGACTAGCAGCTACCTAGCAAATTTAACATTTTCACTCACTTGTATATATTTTTCAAATGTGTGCACCAGGAGATCTAGAATAGTCGATCGATAAAACCCTTTATCAATATGATATTGACCAAATTCGTCTTCTATGGTCAGTTATCAATATTTGCGAAAACGAACTATGATAAATAACAGATATTCCGACCTGACGATTGATAAATTTCAACGCAGCTACCGACGTATCAGTAAGTTTCGGTTAACTATCAATTTTGTATTATGTCGTTCGTTATGCATACTTACTGGCTTATTTAATGAACTATTTAACTAACGAAGCTCTTAGAAATGAAATAATTCGTACACGCGATCCATAGATTTAAATAATGCATCTAAGACAATCAATTGATTCCGTTCGAGTTTTTAAATAAAGACCTCATTAACTAATTAACTCCCGTTTAGTGTCAAAAAGTAAATGCGAACTGCCAATGCATAAAGAGATTAGTTTTTCAATTCAACATTTTCATTTTATTAATATTTTTATGTAATTGCTCGGCGTTTGACATTCCGTAGTGTCAATTCATAGAAAATACCATCAATGTTGCCAGCGTTTATCGATTTCTTATCTATTCCCTACCAATATCGGCTCGGCTGTCAACGGTGAAATCGTGCTAGGGAAATCGATATAAAATCATCGGAAGATACACTTATCGATCCGATATTGTAAAGTTATCGATTTCACCGTGTTAGAGGCCCTGTACATAATACGACAACATTTCAGATATTCTTATAATACCAAATTAGTTTCAAAATTATCGTTGATACAATGAGTATGAAGTGTTCAACACCTTGTAAGCTTTTCGTAGATTTTGAAAAATAGAACCTACGACGAATTTGACATCCACCGTGTTCAGATAGTGTGTATGTATCCACCTACAATATTGCACAATGCATATATGCACATATGTATACACTTTATCCATTAGAGCGCTAGGCGACCACAAAGTGGGTAGATAATTTTCACACTTGAACTCCAGGAGCCCACAAAGCGGGTGCCTGCTTTTCAAAATGATTTAGTAAATATATTTAAACTTTCCCTCGGCCCGTTATGTTGGTCAGTTGCAAGCTGACATAATGCTTTTACCGTTTTTTTTTTTTTACGTGAGCTTCACACAGGAGGCCCTGAGGAAAATAATTTCCCTCAGAGCCTGTGTCATTTTTAGGGATGCTGTGTGAAGGTTTTTTTTAAAGGAAATGAAGGAGAGGAGAGTTCTGGGAAGGAAAAGGGAATAAGGGGTGGTTAGGAATCTGGGGTTCAGTATGTCCCGGTCACCCACCTTCAAGACCTAGACAAACCTCACCCCATGAACCCGGGCACCCTTGCTAAATCACCAAACGTAGCAAACCACTTGGGGTGACCTGTGGCAGAGGTGTTGGTTATCCAATAAAGGTTCCCGGGGCGGCGGTACCCACTCCCGCCTCCCGAATCGAAACCGTAAATCAAGCGACGCCTCTAATCCGTTTCCGATGAAGATAACCATAGATTTTATAACGGTAGCAATGACAATAATATTTTGGAGCACCGCCGCCGTTCAAAAATCCCGTGGTAAAAATACCAACATTAGAAATTAAAACATCGAACCACTGATGAAAAAATGTATTAATGATTGGATAACAGAGCCGCAATTTGGTTTTGTGCGATTATTTGAATTTCGTAATACTTTCACAAAATAATTTGTTCGAAAGTGTGGAAGTGCGTTAAAAGTTTCAAAAAAGGATGGAGAATACTGTGCCAAATGCAACAGAAAAGAGAACGGAAGTTTATCGCGGAGCATACCTGATGCAACCATGCTAAAAACGCATTCCCACGGTGTGGGCGGTATCTGGGTCAGCCGTTTAAATGGGACAAAGTTTCTTCCATCTTTGGCTCAACCACCGAGATATACATTTTCACTTCTATTGCGGGAGCATAGGTCGAAAAGATACCCGCGGAGGGCAAGTCGGAGGTCACGGATGCCAGCCGTACTTTATGCTAATTGACATTGCGACGTATACCTGGTCCCACTGCGATAAACCTGGACCAGACAGCTAAAAAATGCAAACAAAGCAAACGGAGACAAAACATCAATAAGAAAGCATTTAATACAAGAGCCTTGGAGAGAGCATTTTTACTAACTTGCTTGCATCTTGTCGTTGCGCTTGTAGTTTTGCATATGAGCAAGTAATCCGAAATGACACGCGACTTAGCAAGGTGTCCGATTGGATTGCGGAAAGCGCCAAACCAAATGAGATAGAAATCAGCCTTAATGGAAGAATCCATTAAAATACACTAATGAGAAGCATGATCTGCGGTTCTCGGCGATCTACGCCGGGATTGCGTAGAAAACAGCCGATCTATGACTTGGGGCATTGTGAGACGGCTCTTCCGACTGATTTATCTGTCAAGTGGCAATACACTTGTTACTCAATGGGCTGGGCGCATAGAATGCACATGTTCAATCGGCCAGTTACTGTTAACATGGTTTTTGGAATGCAGGAGCTGTATCCTTTGACGAGATACCCAATAATTATGCCAAGCCTGTTTTTAATGAGTAAGCCAAATGAACAAACATACCACATGCATACAGTTTTACAAATGAATCAGAGAAATGACTCAATGCAGCCAACATCAACTAATGAACGTGAATATCGCCTAGCCACTGAGAGCTTCATAGCAGCCTTTCTTTTTGTTACATGCGTCGTACATGATGATAAAGAGGAATAATATTCAGACCACGACACGCTCTGACAAAGAAACCCGAAATGTCTCCTTACGACCTCTTCAATAGCGAATAAGAGTTCAAGAGCAATAGCGAAGATATTTGAAAGCCCTCTGTACTTCGTAATTCTGAGAGTCGCAAATAAGCAAAACAATAAAAAAAACGAAGGAGTTTCAAAGCCTGAGGCCAGAAGTCTCATGAAGAATAAGTGTGCTTCTCTTACCTCGCTCTTCTCCCTGGCCCTCTGCATAATCCTCTCCTCGATGGTTCCCTTGCAAATGAGGCGATAGACCGTCACCTGCTTGGTCTGGCCCAGCCTGTGGGCGCGGTCCATGGCCTGCTGGTCCACGGTGGGATTCCAGTCTGAGTCATAGAATATCACCTGAGAACAAACAATAAAAAAATTCATTAAAAATACAGCTACGAAACAAAAGTTCTAGTGGAAAACTTTTAAACAAATTTTGTAGTAAGGAAATTTTTTAGGAATTATTTGAGGAATCGTCAGATATTACCGTATAAGGGAATGAAGCATTGCTCTGGTAAAGGAAGGACGAAAGAACATCTCATTTCTACTTAAATCCAGGCAAATCATTTTTAAAGTGGACACTTTGAATGTATTTGTTCACACCGATAGTATCTTAAGTTTGAAAATAAGTTTTCGAACGAGTTTGAAATCCCCGCCCGCAGTCCCTACTTACCCCGTAAAGTAAATGGTCAAACATACTGGATTCGTAGCAAACTTTATAGATTCCCTTTAAATTTTGACTCCCGATTCAATTCGAAATTTTCTTTTAATTTTTTTTTTGTTTCATTTTTCAGTTTTTCAGCAACAAAAGAAATTTTTTATTAAATTAAATTTATTTTATATATAGTACACCACTTACACAAAATTATTTACCTGTACAAGCGTTGTACGAATGAGGACATCCGAAAAGAATGCAAATATGGTTGATGATGTAAGCCTAGAGTAAGAGGTTAAGGTAATAATAAAGAGCCATTAGCGGGTAAAACAGAAAATGATAGTAAATAGTAGTTAAGAATATGTGTATATAAAAAATCAAAATGGAATCCTGTTTAAGTAGTACAATATTGGAATACCTAAGAAATTGCATACTTAATGCTTATTTAATAAAATTAAAAATATATATTTAATTTAATTAAAAATATATATGTAAGTAACTTTAGATCAACAGTAAATACTTACGGGCAGGCAATAGGCAATAGTAAAGTCAATAGTCGGTAAGAATATTTCAAGTTGAAAAGATAACTAAATTAGTATTGTGGACCTAAAATACAGCTCTGATGAGTGTGTAAAACAGCAAATAATAGAAAATAGAAGTTAAGAACATGTGTAAATAACAAAACAAACGTGAAAATAAAACAATATTTGCAATGATGAAAAAATATATAAATCCATGTATACTTTATATGTAAATAAAGATGAGGTACGTACGTTAAAAATGGAAGGCATATAATAATTAAGTTATATTTATTTCAAATTGAAACGAGTTATATATCTATTTAAAGTTTTATTTCAGTTTTGCTGGTTTCAGTGGGATGGAGAAAATTGAGTGAATTTGGAAAAGTCTATGTTCCATAATATACATAATAATCATAAATATAAAGGTGCTAAAAGCTCATTCGTTAGACTATTTGTATAGTGTAACCTATAATTAGATCTGAATACAATGATAATGAAATCGAGTGTTGGGGTAACTCAACATCCCGAGGGCATAACGCAAAATAATAGCTCTTACGCACCCCCACAAGGCGTTAATTATTTTTTTAAACTCTCCCCAAAACGTACACTGGGGTATTTTTTACACACAAAACACATTCCCGAAGAATGATTCATCGTGCGTAATAAATGGAATCGACAGATTTAGTACGACTATTAAGGGTCTTCGGCAAATAATATTGAACAGCGCTTTAGGTCAACGGGGAGTATAAATGAGCAGTTTAATTGCCAGGTGGTATCGCTAATTCTGATTAATGATGGAATCTCATAAATTATAAAAATGTGAGTTATGAATTTCGGTTTTAGGAAATCCTGGTTATTTATAGGCAACATTAATCTTATCTGTTGTTTATATTGGCTTACGTGGAAAGTCAAATAAAAAAAGGAATTAAACAAACTAAAAAAATGTATCCTCATATATGTATCGTAAAGGATGCACTATTTTGAAATGGCAATGAAATAAGGAGGTGCGTATTCTGTATACTCATTTAGCGGTGGCGATAGGTTTAAATTGAATAATTGCGTCGACCAACCGTCTAGAAAGTGCTAAAAGAGTGTTAAAAAGGTCAATTTATTTTGGGCTTTTAGGAACAGCACATTTAGGTCTCATATAAATCATTGAGTCTCCCTTACTATCATGGTGAAAAATATATCTTAACGGTGTTAGAAAGAGAAAACAACTGTCATATTAAAAGTTAAGCAAAAAATAAATTTTTAAATTTCATCTTATGAATACAAAGTTTCCGACCGCGATTAGAAAAAAAAAATGAAATTTTGGGAATTCTTTATTAATTATTTTTACATGAAACGACAAAAAGTGGGGTTATAATAACGTTTAAAATCATTTGTCTAATAAAACATGTTATTACTTTTTTTTCGTTATCAGTTATTATCATTCATTTAAGCTAGAAATTTGTTTAGTTAGCATTTAAAAAAAAAAGCATAATTCGAAAATTACAAAAATTTGTAGCGTGTTTTATCACCTTTAAAAACAGTTTTTAGTTTTCGAATACGTTCAGAAATATTCAATTTATTTGGATTTTATTGCAAAGCGGAAATATTTTGACCTTCTGACAAAAGGAGGCCTGAGGGGTTAAGCCAAAAATTAAAATCGTTGAACGATCACAAAAAAATAAAATCGCACTTTAATAAGAGCTTTTGTTAAAATATTTTTTCCAGACTTAAAAAGTATATTTATTAAAGAAATCGAAATAATTCTAAAATTCGTTCGACGATTTCATTCATGATTTTGAAGTTCAAAAAATTCAACCTCCTAATAGCTATTTTCAGAGACGACGCATAAACACACTGAACACAGATTTATACATATAACAGCATCGTTAAACTTTCACGATCAGTGAAAATTACAGATTGTTGTTCCACGCGTGTGGTTTAATTTCATCAGCATCCCTGGCATCCACGATCTCCAGATTTCCTGGCACGTCCCAGTAGTAAAACTACCCTTGCGCATAGCTTTCTTTATTGCGCCATCCACACGTCATAGTGGACATAATAATTATTACCGTCGAAGCTGATGTAATCCGCGATAGAGCCTCCCTGACACGATAGGCAGTTAATGTATTGAATGAATTCGAGAGACAGCTTGTCATGCATTTTCGCAAGGTTTTATTGCGAGCGGTTGCAGATGTTTTGCTTTGAGGGACGGGGAATAAAATACAATAATACATCATTTAACGAAATACATCTCACTACTTTCAAAATCATAAAATATAATGAAGTTAATAGAGCTGTCATGATTTGCAGTTTTGTACACATTTAAAGGATTCGCTGTCAAAAGTTAAGGGGAGCAAGCTGTATAGGTTGTATGGAGTACAGTTGTTTCATTCACAAAGCTATATGTCTGTTTTAATTTAGCAAGAGCCATGATTTTGGCCTAGGGCGCAATTAAAGAAAATTCAACAGTTCTATAGTTCGAACATGATTTAGCAAGGAAGGATCTGTTAGCAATTAATTAATTGTTTGTATGAATTCGTAGAACTTCATTTACTTAAATAAAAAATAATGTTGTTTATTTTTATTTACATGAGCTCCACACAGGAGGCCTTGAGGAACATAATTTCCCTCAGGGCCTATGTCATCTTTGGGGATGCTGTGTGGAGGGTTTTTTAAGGAAAGGAAGGAGAGGAGAGTTATGGGAAGGAAAAGGTTTTAAGGGGTGGGTAGGAATCTGGGGTTCAGTGTGTCCTGGTCATTCGCCTCCAAGACCCAGACATACCTCACCCCATGAACCCGGGCACCCCTGCTAAATCACCAAACGTAGTGAACCACTTGGGGTGACCTATGGCAGAGGTGTTGGTTATCCAATAAAAGTTCCCGGGGCGGCGGTACCCATTCCCGCCTCCCAAATTGTTGTTATTAAATTCAGCTAGTATTTTAGTTTTTTATTACCGCGATAGTTGTTTCGGCTTACAAGGCCTTTTCAAACTGTGGTTAGACCACTTTGAAAAGCTTATTTATGATTCTTAATATTAGTTTTGAAGGAGCCGTAATTGATTTATTACCGGTTAAACCAATTTATTGAAAATATAGTTGTGACAAGAATTTAAAATCTGTTTTCCCCACATTAAATTCTAATGTGTTCTTAATTGTTTAATAATGATGTGACTGCCATTGACTTATTTGAATGTGTAATATTGTTTAAGTTTTGTAAACACACTAAAAAGTGGGGTATAATTAATTTTCCTTACTTTATTAAGACGACAATATACCCAATAAATTCTGAATATATTATTCAGAATCTTAACGACGTAAGTAAAGAAGCCGTGTATACGAATTGCGACTCGCGACCCGTGTATTGGACGGACCTACTGTCGAATTTGCCCTATCAAAGAAAAGAAGAAGAAGACAAATAATGTGGAAATATTAACGCCGTAAGTGAACAAAGCGTTTAAACAAATATACGCCCGCGGCACGGCGGGCGTATTAGACGAACGTACGGTCAAATTCGCCCTAGCGGGCCTGGAGATTCGACCTTTCCGCCGCGTTCATTTGAATTAATTCTGAAGAACGTGTTACAAATATTCAAGATGTTTCTAAATGAATACCTCCCGAAGTTATTAATTCATCGTCTAGAAAAATAAAATCTGGTGCTTACCGCTATACTTTATAGTTGAAAAACTGGTTATAAAGTTTTAAAATGGTTGTACGTAAAATATATCAATAGTAAGGTATTGTTTTTATTAACTTTAAATATAAAGAACTTACATCCCCAGGTATCAGTTGGAGTAAAAAAGTTATAGTTACGAATTCGCCGGAAATGATTAAAATGTGAGTTTTGAGCAAACAAAAATTATTAGGATTGTGTACCGCCTTAATTAGCGGTATATCGGGGTCTTATACATTCGTTCGTTGATTTTTAATGGTTCTAGTAAATTTAATCTAAGATCCTTTATTTCTATATGCAATGGTTTAGGCTTGTTTTTAAGTGGAACGTGATTATTCACTAAGAGATGTTCTGCGAATTTTATTATTAGAACATCGAATATATCCTTTGAATCTAGTTGAGAATGCTCTTCCCGTTTGTCCGATGTAAGTAGCGTTACAGTGGTCACATTTTAATTCATATATGCTAGTGTTATTAAGTTTAGGATTTTTACATTTTGAGCTTTTAAGGCTGGTTCCTATATTGCCAATTGCTTTACATGAGCTGAAAATATTGATATCTGAATGAAAGTAGATTAAAAACAGCGCATTTAGAACATTAAATTGGAAAGATTGATCGAAACTATAAAAACAAGGAATCTCACCAGAAAAAAAATGTCTCATCTGGTATCTCAGTTGGTACACCCTGTCCGTGGATTATCTTGGATAAGTTGTGAACGGCAACATAATAACGACGTGTTGTATTGTGCAAACTGACAACTCACTGAGAAATGAAATAAAACCGTGTTACGAGCGTATTAATGGCACAAATTAAGCCACGGAACTTGTTCAAAGGCACGCACTGGCCCATACTGAAACCGTGCCGAACTCATACTGAATCGGCCGAAATACAGTAATAATAATAATTTATTGTGTACCAAAACATAAACACATTTTATTTTATGTAACGGGTTTTATACATTATTATGGCTGGAGAAAAGATATTAGTAATACTTCCCGTAATCTATATAGGAATATAGGTATGTTCACGTTTACAAACCGCGAAATATTGAATTGTTATATTATGTATATAGGAAAGTTATCCATCGCTGGCCGTTTGAAGGTTTTTGTGTCAATGTATTGCATTGTTGTCATTGTAGCAGACTTCCACTTTCCGGAGCCGGTGAGAATACGGCACCCCGAATCTGGGGATGTTGGGGTGGAAGAAAGTAAGGGAGAAAGAGGAAAAACGGAAAGAAGTAGGTCGGAGGTAGTCAGAACCACGGTGATAGTACTGAAAGTTTTTCTCTCTGGAAGGAAGGACAAATAATAATTTGGTCATTAAAAAAATTCAATATTGGTTTAATCAATATTATTTATTGTTAACTGACTGGGTTTTGATCTTCAAGTAAAGAACTAAAGATATCGTAATTAGCAACCCACTTTGCAAGGAATACGAGGAGTAACTCGTTTATACATAAAGCCCGAATCAAGAATTTGATTCATTTCTTACTTGTTTACTAGAATCTATCTACAAGTTTACTTGAATACAAGTATGATAAATGCGAAAGTGTGTTTGTTTGTTATTACTTCTTTAGCAGTCCTTTACTTTGTCCTTATAGCAACGGAGCGACCGACCCTCTAGATATTTTGCATATGTTGGAGGACTGGGAAATTATACAGGACACCATCCCGGAAACATATTAAATTCCCTTGGAAAAATTCTTTATCCAATAATTTCTTCCGAATACCACGCGAGCGAAGCCGCGGGTAAAAGCTTGTAAACGAAAGTATATTTTACTTAAAGAAGAATTTCTGGGACAGTGTGGCTTGATTTTTTTAAATATAAATCTAGTTTTATTCATAGATTGATTAAATTTTGCATACTTCATCTTCAAAATAAGAGGAACAAACCTTTTATTTGAGATTTCGAAAAACCACATTTTCCCACCCCTGTTTGTTTCTTTCTAGATACAATAATAAAATGTGCATACATATTTTATCCACGCACAGGCTGCGCCTTAGTGGGTTCCTATAACTCTTATGATTTTCATAATATTGTATAATATATCAAATGTAACAATTGGGAAAAATAAATGCAAAAAAAAAACAAACAAATGAAATTTTACAAACTTGACGTTCAAAATAAGATGAAAATATTACTGTACAACGCAGGGGACTTCAGCTAGTCAAAATATAAAGAATAATCAAGTTTTATTTTTATTTAAATGCGTTTATGTGCCTCAGTATCTCCCTCGCAGCAGCAGCGGCAGATTGGCACCGCTATCAGCCTGTCGCGGTCGCCCACAAGAGGAGGATTTCCCAAATCCTCAATAAATTGGCCTTATCCCCGCTGAGCTGAGCTGCGAGGCTGCGACAGATAAGGGGAGGCCAGAAAGGGATCGGAACGTTACGAAAATTATTATTAAGGTTTGAATTTTGAATGTCAAAATGATTCAGGCCGAATTCAAGCTCGTTAAGCTGTAAAGTACTGATATGTCGATGTTTATAAAAGCTAAATGAATGATATCATGTATATCATATGTGCATTACGCCACATAATTTTTTAAATATTAAAAGCATGTAAATCCATGTTATACCGGTATTTAAATGGAAGATGCTCTGAGGAACTAGCGTCATTGATCCCTTCGGCACCGGTGCATAGTCGGGAGGCACGCCAAACGCGCGCCCAACATATGTACACGGTTGACATTTGTGACATGAGAACGGGTCGTTTTTTCAACTCGTTCTTGAGTTCAACAGCTCGGCTATTTATTTATTTATTTATTTAAACGCCCATAGGGCTTTTACATATAGTTCAGTACATGTTTTTGATAAAATATAGGAAATAACATAAAATATAAGAAACAAACTAAAGATAACATAAAATATAAGAAAGAAAATATAGATAACACCAAATATAATGTTATGAAGCGATTGTATTTATCGTAAGTTAGGTACTATTTTTTTAAATGCATTTTAATTGGTTAGGTTGGCAAACCTAGGGGAGTTTCGTTCAACGTGTCGGTAGGCGGCGGTTTTTTTTGGGTTTGGTTTCCGGATCCGGACTCTGGTTTTGACGGCGAGATGTGCGGTACGCCGTGAAAACAACGGTGAATTAATCTTAAGTTTTAATACGATGTGATTGAAATCCAAGTTTTGGGCATCTGCATTCGGGGGACGGAAACACGTTGTGTTTTTTTAAATATAAAAATCAAAGATTTATTCGCGTAAAATGCGAGTTTTCGCGCGGGTCCCAAAAGTGACCACGAGTTTAATGGCGATGTACGTGTGTTACGATCAATGTACCTCTTTATCCGAGACATCGGTGTATATAATAACCCGCCACGCTTATCATGGTGCGCGGTGCAACTAACCGAAGATTTATTCACGTAAAATGTGAGTTTCGAGAGGGTCCCAGTGACCACGAGTGAATTGGCAATGTCCGAGTGAAAAGACTATTGTACCCCATTATCCGAGTCATCGGATTAAATAATAACTCGCTGCGCCCGTGATTATATGCAGGCCAACTATCGAATTCCCCCCGAGGGTTTATTTATGGAACAAACCCGAGATACCGCAGTGTTGAACGATTCTTCGCCTCGAATTGCTGACGGGCCTTCCTTTACAATTTGGAGTAGAGTCTGGGTACTCCTTCCTTCTCCTGAGGGTCCAGGTCTAACATCACTTCCATGCGACTGCTGAGGAGGTCGCAGGGCCAAGCTGAGCCGCAGAGGTTGGGACCACCCTTGCCACCAGGAGGTGGGGTTGGTTCTCCCGACATCGGGAGTTCGGTGGCAGTAAATTTAATTAGGGTAGCTAGGAATAGCATAAAATTACGATATTGGTCCCGGGGGTGAGTCCATACCATTTATTTTATTATGTCTTACGAAATCAATACAGTGAACCGATTCTATACTCTACATTTTGTTTTATTATGTAGATTCCTTGTGCAGCCTTTTCAGGAATGCTATGAAAACTAATGGCCCACACTCTGAGAATTGAGTACCGTGTTCTCCGCTGGTTGACATACCCAGACATTAGACTGGGTTTGGCGTCCAAGGTTTCCTGTGAGGAAATCAAAGTTGACTTGCAGATTACACCCGAGCCCGACAAAGGCTCATTATTACATCTCCCTTTAATCTTATAACACAAACACATAACGATATGTCATTACACTTTAAGGGTAACAATAAGAGTTGACACAAAGCAGGTAACGTAGAATATATGGTAAGTAAAAATATAGATAAAGATGATTTAAGAAGTAGGAATAAATAGTTGGCACATACGTCGTTTAAAGTTTGATAAATTTAATTTATTATCAAATACATCCATATTGTTTAAATATTGGTTACCAAGGCTATGTAAACGCTGTATTGGAGAATGCAAACTATAGTTGGAATGAAATGTGTGTATATGAAATGTTAATATTTGTCTAGTCGATCGTGTAGGTACGTAGGCTATGGAACGATTTGCCGGTATGTGTGTTTCCTCCCTCCTACAATATGGGTCTCTCAATGTTCATTCCTTCCTCTCCTCAAAAAGACCCTCCACACAGCATCACAGATGACATAGGCCCTGAGGGAAATTATTTTCCTCAGGGCCTCCTGTGTGGAGTTAATATAAAAAATAAAAAAAATGGGCTGGCGCTTTTATGGCGTTTAAAACAAGTATCACTTTCAGAAACTTCAGTTTAAAAAAAATATTAGGTAGGTTAGGTTAGGTTAGGCTTCTACGAATGATCCCATGATTAAAATATTTTATTTATAAAATTAAGAAAAATAAATAACAATAATTAGATGATTTGTAGAGCGCCGGTTTAGTGAAAAATCACTTCAAGAGCACTGTACAATTTATTATGAGTTCTTAGGCTCTATCTAATTGTATAATTTCCAAACAAATGTAGAAATCATTCTTACCTGGCAGATCATTTTCGATAAATACACTTTTATTACAAAGTTCGTGCTTGGAGAAGATACGACGTTGTACGCGGAGGACACTACATTTAAAACATGGACATTGCATGATATTACATTTGCTACACTCCATTACTAATAAATATTACATTTATGAAAAAGATTCGTGACAAAATTAGAGTTAATATTAATTTTGAAAGACTGGAGAACTTAGAACGGCAAAATATTTATGAAATTATCCTACTAGAGTTGCATATGTACAGCACAATTCAAATAGAGCCCTGCATGTTTTCAATATTCGAAACCCTCCAAAGTACACATCGTGCCAAGCTTTACGATAGGGTTGACAAAACGCTGGTATTTTCCAATGTTATTCTATTCGACAGGTGTGTAACCTGGAATACTGAGCTTCGAAAATGGCCGAACACCAACTGAAAAACCTCGACTACAAAACCTTTTTCTGCAAAGCTCGATTGCAAACATCGACTTCACAATAGAAACGAAAAATGCCATGCAAATAAACAAGTTTAAAAAGATCACGATATGGCTAAGTAAACAGAAGATGAGGAAATCAGTACATTAATACGAGAAGCAAAAACTTTGTATCCCTTTTTACGAAAATTGCGCGGACGGAGGAGTATGAAATTTTGCACCCTTATAGTTTATTAGAGAAGGAGTGCAGAATGCTAATTTTTTTTTTAAATTATGCATAAAAAATATATTAAATCAATAAAATAACATTACACATTAAATTAATTATGGTCGAATTTCGACCATTGGGCGACTAATAGTTATAAAAAGAACATGTGTGCAATTTACACGTGATAGAAGTGAAACCTACAGAAGACTGAAGTAGACAAGAGGGGAGGCTACGAAGCACCGCACAAGATGAGACCGATTATTTACAAAGCACCGCACAAAGAGGAGACCGATTATTTACGAAGCACCGCACTCACTCCCTCGCAGGAAAAATCTTATAGATGTGAGTGTTTGTATCTTTTTAGTGTCGCTTTTTCGTTTCATCAAGTATCAAACCACAACAGTGCTAAAGAAGTTTTCACTTCCGAAAATTATGATGCAGCAAAATTATGATACGGAATCCTTATTGAAGAGGACAGTGAATATAAAACACTTCTATTATATTCTAATTTGATATGTAATGTAACACATGATAAATACATATGAAAAATACCGTTGACTGCAAAGCTGGACTACAAAACCTTTGACTTCAAACCTCGACTGAAAACCTCGACTTCAAACTACGATTGCAAACCTCGACTTCAAACCTCGAATGCAAAATTCGATCATTAAAAACATTGGTCTGCAATTTTTTTTAATATTTAATTAAAATTAAATTTGATAGTTTGGTTATCAAGTTCTGCAAGTATTTTAGTATAAATTTTTGTTATAGCTGTTTCGGTTTACAAGATCATTTTCAAACTGTAGTCAAAACAAACTTTTTCAGTATGGCTAATAAGTGTTCAGCCACTGGTGTAGCCCAGTGTAGCTAGAAGCAATGCTTTGGTAACCTGCGCTTTATTATTTATGGCAAAACTAAGTCGGCTTACAGATTGTATCGGACCAATAATATATTGCCGGTATGGAAATTAAGCGGAAATTTATAAGCGGTTCATAATGGAAAGCGTAAATTTGCAGCACTGGCCCGAATGATGGACGCAGTGATTATTTATGAATATTATTTAGTGAGAATGGTTTACTCAAACATAATCAGTTTACAAGTTTATTCTCACCCCTGTTTTTACTGAATTTTGAAGAAATAAAATTATACAAGAAAAATCAATATATTTTCACTCCCCATAACTAGTAATTACTTATAATATAAAAGAAATTGATTTATTCTTTTAGTAAATTTCAACGAACTCTTCGAAAACTTTTTTTTAATATTGAATAGTAAAACGAGATAATTTGGCGACTTCTGTTATTTTTTTAGATTTAAATGGACTTTGAGGATAATAATTCCCCTCAGGGCCAATGTCATCTTTGGGGATGCTGTGTGGAGGATAACATGAGGAAATGGAGGAGAGGAAGTTCTGGGAAGACAAAAAGGTATGAGGGGTAGGTAAAAATCTGGGGGCAGTGTCTCCAGGAGCGACGGACGTTTGAATCGAGCCCTCCCACTGCAAGGCGATGTTCCGAGAGAATCCTGCTGGAGAGATCAAAAGGTTCCCTTCAACCAGTCTATCCCTATCCGTCCTGCAACGCAGATGGTGGGCAGTTGCGTACACCACCAGGACCCGGACAAACCTCAATCCATGAATCCGGGCACCCCTGCTAAGGGCAAAGGTGTTGGTTACGCAATAAATGGTTCCCGGAGAGGCGGTACCCTCACCCGCCTTAAAAATTGCGAGCTAAATAGTTAGAAAGAGAGAGATGTACAAAAAACAGAGCGGTACAGCACACGATAACACGAGAGATTTTGCTTTGTTCTGCTTTAAAATAAAGATTACCTTACCCTAATGTAATAAAAATAAAATAATATGTGTGCAGTACTTTAAAGTTATGTTTTCGTTAAGTTTCATTTAACTTAAAATGAAGTACGTAATACCCCAGTAATAGAGCTGAGAGTTTGAGGGTACCCAGATTGTGAAACGCAATCCAATCAAAGATAAAACGACATTAAATGAAAATTAGATCAAAGAAAATGAGTTGTTTAAGACATTCAATGGAATGAAAGGAAGATGACTCACTTCAGTTTGTGTATTACCCAAAATAACAATAAAATCAGCGGATATTAAGGATAATAAACTGAAACGGAAACCGCCCAAGCCAAACCAATAACCGGAAGATCTTTATTGTCAAGCCTAAAGATATCGGCGTTTTTACCAAACCGAAATCGGCTCGTTTGATATACGATACCCTTGATAGCGGATTTTTCGTGGGAACTCTATCTGTCTTTTGCGGGTGATTTGTAAAACGTTGTTCCTTTATAGATTTTAATTACACATATGAAAAAAATAATCGTCATAAAAAAGCTTTGATGTGTGCCATTAACAATTTTCTGGATTTATACATAATTTAAAATAAGTTTAAATAAATTAAACAATATACCTTTGTTAGAACCACTTATATATTTTATTAACCCCATCATTATCACCCCTAGTGGTTCGCTACGTTTGGTGATTTAGCAGGGGTGCCCGGGTTCATGGGATGAGGTTTGTCTAGGTCTTGGAGGCGGATGACCAGGACACACTGAACCCCAGATTCCTACCCACCCCTTAAACCCTTTTCCTTCCCAGAACACTCCTTCTCTTCCTTTCCTAAAAAAACCCTCCACATAGCATCCTCAAAGATGACATAGGCCCTGAGGGAAATTATTTTCCTCAGGGCCTCCTGTGTGGAGCTCATGTAAAAAAAAAAAAATAACGCCGACCGGTTTCGGAACGGCTGTTCCTTTCTCAGAGCAAAAATATATACTTAACAAATATAACTATAATATATACTTAATAATATATTGGGTGAGTACAATATATTATTACTAAGTGTTGTGGTAGGGGTGGGGACGTGACTAGGGATTAATGAGGAGTGGGCGGAGGAAACAGAACGGATATTGAAAGGGAACATATCTAAGATAGGGCTCTAAGGTAATATTTTTTTTGTTTATTGATAATTTATTTATTTAAGGAACATTAACAGTCTTAGCAATACAATAAATATAAGAGGATGATAAAAACACAGAACAATTATTAATGTTCACAAATAGGTATTTAGAAACAAGACTAACTGAATATAAACTAGAATATTTAAGAAAAATGAAAGAAAAACAGAACTAAGCAGCAAGTAAAAAAAATTAATAATAGTGCAAATCTGAATTCAACAAATGATAAACCAATACACAACAATAAAATAAGTGTGATTATAAATGAAATAGACTGCAAAATAGGGATTTGGGTTGGGAAGGATAGAGGGAGGAGAGGGATAAGGGAAAGTTGCCACGCAAGTAACATAAAAATATTAGATACAATTAATTCATGTGTTATTCGCACCTAGATTGTTATACAGGATGGACCATAACTGTGTTCGCGGTTTGATTCGTAATTTTTTCAACAATACGTGGAGCTAGCGCGGTGTGGGTGGTAGCGTTAGACGCGCTATTTCATGGAATTTTTAGTCGCCATGGAGCCGTTCACGAGAGAGCAGCGCGCGTTTTGGATTCGTTCGTATTAAGTAAACAATTATTTCATGACGATTTCGAGACGAATGTACCGTGTTCATTTCGGTTTACGAGACATAACTCAAGCACCAAGGGCAAATTCTATTCGGAAATGGATCAAAATGTTTGAGACAACCGGCTCAACCGTAAGGATAATGAATGAAGGCCGCGGGAAGGCAGCGAGGATACCAAAAGTTATTCAGCGTGTTGGTGAATCAGTAAGGAAAAATCCACAGCAATCGACTCACAAGAGAAGCCAAGCCTTACTCATAAAGAAGTCCACTTTATAAAGAGTTTTACGCCACGATTTACATTTAAAAGTTTATGAAATTCAGCTGACGCAAGAGTTGAAGCCAAATGATACCGATTTTCGACTTAATTTTGCTAATGTGATGCTAGAACGTTTTGATAATTTTTTCAACATAATGTTCAGCGATGAGGCCAATTTCCATATCAATGGCCATGTAAGTAATCAAAATTGTCGGTATTAGTCTGAGAAAAATCCCCGACAGAAACATCAACATCCTTTACATAGCCCGAAGATCGTTGTATAGACTGCAATATCAGCTAGGGGTATCATTGGCCCAAACTTCTTTGAAAATGAGAGAGGAGTTGCTGTGACAGTGAAATCTAAGAATTATTGTCAGATGCTTCAGGAGGTTTTGGTTCCAGGTCTTTAAGAATTTCAAGGCCACAATTCCAGGACCTGGTTTCAGCAGGACGGCGCCACCTGTCATACGGCTAAACTGTCCATGGACCGTTTGAAGGAGATGTTCCCCGGGAAACTCATTTCACGAGGAGGAGATATTGAGTGGCCCCCACGGAGCCCGGATCTCAGCCTGTGTGATTATTTTTTGTGGGAATACTTCATCAAGAGTCTATGAAGACAATCCAAGAACAATAGATCAATTAAAACAAAAAATTGTACGGGAAATGAACGTCATCCTACGGGCAACTAATCAACGTGTTTTTGAAAATTTTCGAATCCGCCTTAGACAATGTCAACAAGCTGATGGAGCTCACTTGGATGATATAATTTTTAAAACTTAGATGTCATAAAAATTTCCATTTATTGTAGTTTTTGAAAATATAAATAAAATATACCTAAGTTATACCATTATTTATTTTTTGTTAATTGAAACTAGGTATACAGTTATGGGCCACCCTGTACAATGAAGTTCTGTAGCGACAGTAACTAGCAGTAAATATGGACTAATAATGGACTCAATAAATATGGACTAATAATGGACTCATTATTATTAAGAAACCGGTCGGCGTTAATAAAATGTATAAATGGTTCTAATAAAATTTTGTTTGATTTATTTATAATGGATAACCACAAAGTTATAGCTACATTCAAAAGTATAAAATAAATTTGTTCAAAATCGATAAAAACTAACTTATTAATTAGACTATTCGGTTGTGATAGAAAATGTATTTCGTGTACTGCGAAAAAATAGCAGTTGCGAAACCAAAATAAGTTAAACATGTGTTATAGACAAGTTCTAAAAAATTAAGAAAATAAAGTTCACGGTCTAATTCCCGGTAGACTTTTTTTCCGTGTTGCAAAGAAAACCTACGCAAAGGGTAAAATTTCAAAAAAGTTTTCGTCAGCATAGATAGCAAAGCTAGGCTCTAGAACTAGAGTTCGAGGGTTCAAATTCCGCAGATAACACTCCCAGAGATAAACTTTCAGAATCAAAATATTGTTTGACATCAGTTTTGTTATGTTTAACCACTCAGATATTTTGAGATTGTGAAGGTTTTTGTCTTAAACGAACTGTCAGATTTATAAAAACTTTGTGTTATCTCCGTTTCGCAATTAAAGCTCTATAAATGAAATATTTCTGAACGTAGCTAGGCAGACGAGTTTCTATAGTAACACTAAAAAAATCTTATCGTTTTTCCTGAAATCCACCCTGCTGCAATGTAAAATGTAAGGCAACCACGAAAAGAGTATTCCAGAAAGAGATTGTAAAGTTTATATCATTGTAAGTAAACTTAAGTTAACCCGCGCAATGCGTTGACATATCCAAGCTGGATATTCCGTCCAACTTAACATAAATATAGAAGCGCTCGGCTCAGGCTCGTGGAATAGTGGTTAATTTGATTATGCACACGGGCATTATGCGGTCGCCGCGATAAGGTGAGTAAGTTATACACGCGGCATGCAAATCGCGGCGGTACACTCCGACCTGCGCTGGTTCGAATAGAAAGTAGCCAATTATAGCTCCTGCCTCTTGAATTAGACATCTGCGCCAGACGGATGTGGATGCTGGGGCGAATCGGACGATATCGCAGATAGGAGAGCGGGCAGCGGGAGACTGAAGAGAAATGAAAACAGTCTAAGTGACTGATGGGCGAGATGAAGTTATAGTGAAGGGTGGAGAACTCCGTCAATGCTGAATCCAACTGCATCGGGGTCATGTCGAGTTAGTTTTCACTTTAACTACGACCGTCCAACGACTGCCAGTCTTACTAAAAAAAAAAAACACTTCCCAACCATTAAATTGAATAACGACTGTAGAAGTTCCGATTTCAATTCTTACTAAAAAAATAATTGTGCTGCGAAAGAGCTTGCAACATCGCATTTTGACAGACTGACAGACAATTCTGCTTTTTTGATTGACTTTAAGCGCGTAAATTTAATAAGAAATCCGTGAAAGTGATGTTTTTAAACAAGATAAATAAATGCCTCATACAAGTGTAGGTAAATACGACTCCAACAAAACAACGTTTATATTGTCCAAAACATCATTTATTTTATTATTCTCTGGGAATGACTTTTTAGATTAAGAACTTTCAAGTGTGTACAACAGATAAACAACCCTCTTTAGCTGTATCAACAATGTACATATCTTTCCATGAACTATTTATTGTGCGGCTGTTAAATGTCAGTTTCCATTTTACTTTTCTATTAGTGAAGTTTTTACACAGGTGGTTTTTTATAAATTGTATAAAATTTACACCACGTCAGCAATGTCTTGTCGAAAAAAAATGGCCGGTAATAATAATAATAATAATAATTGAACAATTTGTAGAGCGCCGTTTTTTGTGAAAAATCACAACAAGGGTGGAAAAATCCCCTCAAGGGTGGAATGAATTTTTAAATCAGCCGCCCAAAATAAAATATTTTATTGCTTCATATACCTACCTACCATACCTATTTATTCCAGAATGATAAAAATAGATAACATTTAAGTTAATATAACATTTAACTGAGTGGAAGATACTCTCAGTATCGCCCTGGTGTAAGACCATCGTTCAGAATTGAAACGTTGCTTGAAATGGCTTTAGCCGTGTTTGGTGACCAGATCTGAATAGCCAGGTACTTCCCATCCTCCTCTTCCCCATCTCCTCCCCCTCCCCACTACCTTCAGCCTCACAATATACCCCAATTGGTGATGCCATAGTCTCACTGGCTCCAGACGGGAGCAGTTGGGACTCTTGTGCTGTATTCATATAAAAATAAAAATAAAAAAAAAGTACTGGAATATTTCTAGTTGGTTTGAAATTTGTAAGAAGTGACATATACTAAGTATTTTATTATGAGAATATTTAAAAAAAAATCTGTATAGCAAATCTGTATAGAATTATTTTGGATAAAGCCAAAACACCAACAATTTTTTTAACGGGTAGAGAGATGGCTTCTAAGTAGAGGCTGGTACAAGTGCAGAGTGAACAATTCAGTGAAAAATATCTAAACTAAAATTAAGACTGAAGTAAAGAAGAAGTAAAAATATGTTTAACAAAACTACAATTAAAAAAAAAGTATATATATTTTTTTCTACTTTGAACAACCGATTACGACTTGAAAAAAATGTTCGTCAATTAATTTTCCAATTAAATTAAGATATACTCTGCTTACATTCTTAATGAAACGAAACGTAGGTTAGTGAGCTGTTCAAAGCGTAGGGTATTGTGTTTAATTGTATGTCCGGCCACCCACGGTTAATCGCCTTTACTATGTAGCCGTAGCACTTCAGCGTTTAACGATTTGTTAAACGCCGTAAAAGCTCACGTCTTAATAATAGCGTAGGGCCAATCGGAAAAAACTTTAGCCATTCAAACATGAAGGGAGTCTGTTAAAGGGATTATTACAGGAATTTGTAGACTTGCGAAATTCATTACTTACACAATTTATTTTTATTATTGTGAATAGAAAAATCATTGTCAAATAAATTTCCAAAGAGTAGGACTAGCTCTTTAAAGCGTGTGGTTACAACATGACATTTGACTTATTATTGTAAAAGCTTAAATTTGCTAGGTACCCAACTTCCAACATTATTTTCTTATTGAACGAATAACGTCTTGCCTTATTTTATGACAGTCGAAATATCCAATAATATTTGTAATCTCAGTAGCTTATGGCGGAAATGGCAACGTGGCAAAACGAAGATGACGATGCGTAGTTGTAATGATCCAGAAATCAAACACAGAAAATAAATTAAAAAATATTCCAAGTTATAAAACTGGAATATTTTTTGACAAAGAAACTATACATAATTTGCAACAAAACTCCATAACATCCTTCCCCGAGACATAAAACTAATAAAAAATTCTAATGAGTACAAATCAAGAAACCCTAATGAAGACACTAACAACGACATAGAAGACAAATAAAGTACATTTAAATAACTTTAGTCCACCTCGGCCAAAGGACCCCCTAGTGAGGAAGAATAAGAAATATAATATCTATAAGTACTTATATTCCACCATTATCTATTATTATGTATATACAATTATTTTATAAAGTCGCTAAAATAAAAATAAAAAAATGTGATTCTAAACGAGAATTTCAACTGTTTTGATCCAGTGGAATTACGAAATCTTTGGGTGATGTTGTGTTGAAGAAAGAAGAAGAACACAATTGGAAAGTACCTTTAAGTTGAAAGTAAGTCAAATCTGGTTCAAAATGATATCTAAAACAATTTCAAATAAGCTTTTAATTCTGAGAGAATCATCAACACGTTTCAGTAACATAATGAAATAATGATGAATACTTGAACAGCACTGTTCACTATTCCACCATTGTACCTACGCTGTGTACTAACACGTGACTTAACGACCAGTAAACTGGCGGAAATTGGTCTCGTTTATCCAAAAGTTTCCTAGTAAGGTGCCTGCCCATGAGATGAATGCAATATGGTGCAGTTGATTGAACAATGAACGTTGAACAGCCCATTCTCTCAGCTCCATTAAAACTCTCCGTATGAAGTTTAATGTTTACACTTGCGGGTATCGGGAAATTAATTAAACCGTAAAAATATTACGCGGTAATCCAACCGTGCATTGCAATAATATCCAGGAATAATTTTCTATTCAACAATTTAAACAAGAGATAAAACAGCACCTTCCGCTTTATTGGTTACAAATTCATATTGATGTCACCAAGAATAAGAGAAATATTACTATTATAGCTAACTCAAGAATTGTAGTTTTTAAATAAATTTATAGAAATGTAGAAAATTTTATTGAAATGTATAAGTCAACTTTTCTTCCGGGGTAAAAAAATTGAGTTCAACTTTCATCATGGTAGGAATCCAAAAGCAAAAATTTGTCATATTGTCAAAGCGTCATGAAAATATGACACCTTTTTGTGTCTGGAATTACGAGGTCAGCGTAACTATTTAATTGCAATGAAATAGTTCGATAAGAAAAAGAGATATCCGAGTAGGAAAGCTTAGAGCTTAAAATAAAATTTTATTTTATTTAATTTTATTTTGTGATAATATATTACAAAATCGTAACAAAAATATGTGTAATGCATTATTCCCAATGAGTTTAATAAAACTGATTTCGGGAAGGACAACATTAAACAATTAAAAGAAAATTATTAAAGGGGAGTTCAATGAAAAGTACATAGATTTTAAAGCAGACCAGACACACTTGATACAGATAATTGAAGAATCTATATCTATGCTTATATTATAAATGCGAAAGTAAGTGTATTTGTTTGTTACGCTTTCTCGCCCAAACCACTAAACCAATTTTTAAAATTCTTTCACCAATAGAAAGCTACATTATCAGCGAGTAACATAGGCTGTATATAATAATGGTAAGCTCTGGCGTTATGAAATTTGTATAAATGAAAATGTGTGTATTTCATATATTTTGGCGGCAGGGAGGAAAGACAGGGGGAAGGTGGAGTTCGTGGAGGGAAGAGACGAGGGAGGGGGAAGGTGGAAGGGAACGGTGACAAACGGGAAAGGACATTATATATTGCTAATTGCTGCAGTAATTTCCCCAAAATACAATGCGAGCGAGCCGTAAAAGCTAGTATATCATAAATACATTTAGAAAGATAAACAAGAAATACGATGAAAGATTGCTAAATATATCACTGATTAATAAAACTGCCAGACGGGAAAAAAACTGAAAACTAGTAAAGACTGATTGCACAATACCTTTCGTTGTAGTCTTCAAGACTATAAAATAAATACATCGATTATTTATAAGGAGAGATCTCAATCATACCATAAAGGCGTCAGAATTTTTTTATTAGAACAAACAACCTTTTTACAACATAATAATTGTATTGAGCGGCTTTTAGCAACTTGTCGAGTGTCGGAGTGGGTCTCGGATAATGGTGACGTGTGTCATTGTTCGATCATGAACTGGGAACCACCGCGTCCACGAACGTGCGCGTAACCGATTCGACCACCCGCCCGCACGTGCGTGTTCAATTAACACCCATTTTTGTAGGCGAGGTACCTACTTCCTTCGTTTACGTAGGACTGGCTTTACTGTCCGGCTTCGACCGAGTCACACCATTATTATCGCGAAATATTTTTTGGGACAAAAACATGCATTTTTGTTTTTTAAAATTAAATAATTTCAAGGAGGGCAATCTTGTTCAAATACATTTTCTTACAAGGTGAATGAAGATTTATTTATTTATTCGAATTCACATTCCTAATGGTAAAGCAGCCAAATATTGTCGAGATGAAGAGGAGCAAAATTGGGTATGTTTTCAAAAGGCCAAAAGTATTTATTTATTTTTGGGGTGTTATGCCGTGTTGCGCTACCTCCTTCTTTAGCCAACGTTTCGGACAGCGTTACAGTGTCCATCATCAGGGCAGATGAGCAAATGATATTGGTGAAAGTGTGTGATTATGTATGTAGAAGCGATACCGTGCTTCCAGCTTCATTTCTCTACGAGCTGGTGTTAGAAAAAAAATTACAAAGTTTTTTGCGTTTAGCTTTGGTGTAGCCGTCAATTACCGGATACAAAGAACTATTGAGCTTAGCTTCGTCGTCTCTATTAATGTTAATGGGGTTTTTATGGATTTCAATTGCCTCCGTAATTAGGCGTGCTCTGTAAGTTTTGGGTCTTCCCAGGACTTCAGGAACAAAAAAAGGAGCAAAATTAACTTCCTGGAAGGCGTAGTGAAATGAGTGTTTACAGAAATGCACTGAATGAAAGTTAATAAAACTAAATTTAAGGTAATACTTAAAAAAAACTCATTTCACAGATGGCGCTAGTTTAATTATTTTAGGTTAAAACATTTTTACATGTTATGCCTTAAAATATTAAGAAGAAATAATTGTTTGCGACCGTACATACGCAACATGAATATGAAAACATAGTTTTGTCCATAAACAAACTTAATTTTTTTAAGAAAGGCTAACAAATACAATATTGGATTGAATCACCGATATAATATTGTATGTATTAGCCTCTTTGAAAGGTTTGAGTTTTTTATGGATACAACTATTTCTTCGTATTCATATTGCATATGTACGGGCGCAAACAATTAATTCATCGTAATATTTTAAAGGATAACTTTTAAAAAGTTTTTCTCTAAAAAAAATAAACTCGCGCCATCTATGAAAGAGTAGATTGTGAAATAAATTAAGTAAAATAAATACTATGTAGGTATCATTATCTCTCTAGTGAAATGGCATTTTCTAAAGAAAGTTGTGTTATTTGTTGAACGCAGTCTACCAGACCTCAATCTGTTGTCAGAGTAAATTTTTGATGATAATTTTAGTGCTTGAGATTGTGGCACGCACCTTCCTTACACTACGCCCCACGTGTAATTAGGGATGTCCCACCACCCCTCGTGGTATTAGTAGTTAGGTGGGGGGTAACTCTGCACCGAGAGTGCTGTGATCAAGTGGACATGATTATTCAGTTGAGTCTACAGTTTCCCTCATCCCTCTCGATGGACCACAATTTGGAGGATGGGTGCATGTTAACAAGTATAGTCTTGAATTCCCGTGTAATACGTTCGAAGGCAGCGTGGAAAGATACACTTTGAAAATTAATAATGTAAATGTAGCGTTACGAACGCAAATAGACAGGAGAAAATATGGGACAAAAAAAAATTCAAATACAAAGAATCTTTATTAGCTTTAAACACTCTTTTTTCGAAATCTTTTTATATTAAGGGGGATTTTACGAAAACCGAAATAATATTTCGGGGTAGAGAGGAATGAGGTAATTTGAACCGGGGAACATGCTACGCGCTTGGTGACACACTACGAAGTCAAAGCAGCGAACAAATCTATTAGACTAGATGGTACCCTTGAGTAAGGTTTGAACATGAAACGCTTAATAATGGGCGTCTTTCAAATTATGTTTATTAAGTTGAATGTGCATGTTTTAGGTAAATTTCGTGGTAAAGTTCGTGATTTTATGATTCTTATCAGATTTTGATGAAACTTGTTTGATAAATTATTCGATACGATCAACTACACTGCTAGATGGCAGGCAGTAGCTTATGACTCGTAACCAATATGTTCTTCAATGACAGTTGTCAAAACAATACGGAATTCAATTACGCATCATTTTCATAATAGGTGATCATTATTATATCTGAATATATTGGCAAGATAAATAAAATATCGGTAATTTTCAATATTTATTAATATTGTTGCAATGTCATTCAAAGAAAAAAATTGTTTCTCCCGGCATGTCAAATAAGCATCTAAAATTTCCCCAATTGCATGTGAAATTTTAAACGCCATAAGTATCATGTCTTCCAGCAGTAGCATCCAAAACTGCTAGTTTAGGTGAACTGCGTGCGTACAAGGATATTAGAGCAAATTCTTCCGAAAATAGTATTTGCGAGGCGATTTCGGTAATGAATGAACAAGTGCGATCTAAAAATATTATTATTTGCAGTGTGCCTGAAAATATTAACATATTGGATGGACAGAAGCCGGCAGAATTTTGGATGACCAGGCAGCTGTCACCAGTTTAATCACTGAAACCGACAAATCAGAAAATGAAAATATTTCAAAATTTTACAGAATTGGAAAATTATCAAATAGCAAGCCTAGACCAATAAAAATCGAGCTACAGAATTCAATGCAATTGATAAATATTCTATACACACATCTTCTGATAAAAAATCTGAGTTTTTGACCTTGGCGCACTTGAGCTTTCGCCGCCATCTTGAAAAAACCAGCCGAAATCACTCCAAAATCTAGTTTTTCTCAAATATCTCGTTCCCAATGAAAATTTTGGCTAAAGTAGTTTGACAAATTTAGTAAAACATAAAATTACCTACAATTTTTATGCAAATAATTTTCTTCTATCTCTAATAAGTATTGAGATATACAGTCGTAAAAATGCGTATAAGTTTATAAAAACAGGTAAATCGCACGACTAGATTTGGTTACATTTTACATTACATTTTTACATATTGTTACTAAAAATTTACGAGAGAGGGTACTCCCCCCTCCCCCTCACGATTGTCAGTTTTTACAGGAACAGTTTATGGGTAAAATAAAAGGAGTCTTTCGGCCTAACATAAAAACTGTCAGAGCGAGACTTGAAAGGCACAACTGCTCTTTGTTAGAGAAAAAGTAGTAGTGTGCTTCAAAATTACAGGCTGTAAAATAATTACTAACCAGTGGTATCAAGATAGGAGCTCCAACCCCCTGGAGGGACGTTGTCGGATTGTAAGAGCTGCTACATATATTATTAGAGAAGATATTCGATCCAAAGTGTACACATTGAAAAATTAGTCCATCAGATGACTTATCAGCAGCATCTTTCATTTATCACTGCTAACGTAGGTGCTTATACGACGAGACAAAAAAATTTGCTCTAAAAAGTTTATTGTTGCTACCTCAGCCCTCGGATTTTCATGTTCTTACAAACAGGCAACTCGACTTGAACAGTTTGCAATTTTTCATCCGGAAATTCCAATTCAAGATAATGCTTTTATGCATTTTGTATTTGATAATGAAGATTTTAATATAAACTCTTTGGATGGACGTAAAACATTTCATGCAATGGGAGGGATTGCAGCTGTGACCCCTAATACATCTGTAGCGCCAGATCAAAACATTCAGCATATACAGCGTTTATCATCAAGGGAACTAGTGGGAAAATTGGGTTCCGTTCAGTTTTTTTCAAAATGGCGGCGAAAGTTCAAGTGCGCCAAGGTCGAAAACTCAGATTTTTCATCAGGAGATGAGTGTATAAAACATATAAAAAAAATTGGGACTACCGGAATAATTCCGATCTGGGCGTTAAATAAATAAATAAATAAATAAATAAAATAAATGTCTTTTCCCATGCGTCCCCGTTCCCCTTCCGCGTTCCCCTTCTACCATCACTGCCTTCCCCTCCCTCGTCACCACCAATCCTTCACAAACACTTCTTGAAATATAAGAGAATACCACTCCTTAGTAAATAATATGTTTTTCCTTAATTTGATTTGTATTTTTTAACAACTTCTTTGCTGAGGAGGTCTGAGTGATTTTGGAGTGTCACGAAAATTCCGATTTCCGAGGCGAATATTAAAAAATAGTTACATCACAAGATATGCCCTTGATATTATGGCCTAGGAAACTACAAAAATATTTCATACATTCTATAGTTTACATTAAAAAACTACGGCAGCAATTTGAACTGAATAGCACAATTTGTTGGTTATTCACATTTGGTAGTTTTAATTATTGCTTGCAAGGTTCGCTAGATTCATGCCGGGAGATTTATGGTGAGGATCGTTTCGTGTTTTTATGAAACTTTTCCCCTACTATTCTTATTTATTATCTCTTTATCCATACCCAATAAACAAGAAGTTTGACTTCTGTCGCGCGTGGACTCCACGCACACACTTTTTTTATTTTATTTTTCCATTTTTTTATATTAAATAGATTTCAACAATTTTTCTCGTTAATCTAATATTTAATTTTTAGGAGTATGTCGATTTCTTTTTGTTTGTTTGCAACATATTTTACAATTTTGTTACTTTTTTATAACTTTAACTCATTTTATCTTAACATAATTTATAAGATATACCATTGTTACAACTAACATAACTGTATAATTAGAAATTTAAGTAAAAGCCCAGTAGGGCTAAATAAATACTTAAACAAAACTAGGAATACGATTCTGGTGAAGGGGCGCTCTAAAACATTATATGCCGCTGGCGCTGGTTCTAGACAGCCGCCACTATTAGTAAAAAAGTCAACTTGGTTCTGAAACAATGCATAATAACATAACGACGTTCCTTTAGTTTGACCTCTTTTCTGATGTGCCATTTGTAAAATTTGACGTCCGCCCGCTTCGAAACCATCTCGCATACTGACGGCAAAAAGTTCGCGTCGTGGTTTATATAATAGGTGATGCGAGAAACAATATCGTTATATTGAAAAAACTGTTTTTATTTATTTATGCATTGTTTTAATGCTTTTTTAAATAATTTTATTCTACAGTCGTTTAGAAAACATTGATGTGGTGATAATGTATATTTTTTATAATTCTCCTGTATTTAGAAGTAAAGGATATAATCGAACTTTAAGCTATTTTTAGAGGTTCTGTAAAAATTTTTTTACGCATTTGTTTTAAAGATTTTAACACGTTTTATTTTATCTTCATTTAGAAGAATAATTTATTTGTTCTAAAATTAATTTTATTGTCTAATAAACAATATAGAAATTTTCTAAAAACTGCATCAAAAACCGCAATTATGCTGCGTTCGCGGTAATATACCCTTAAGCCGCTGAATAACCCATTTCTACCGATTTATTACATATTTACCTACCTTAAACACTTTAAATTTTAAAGCTCTTAAAAAAACATATGTTATTCTTTAAGATAATATCTATATCTATGCATTCCCCGCGCCAAAACGCAAATTATTTGAAATTCCCTCGATCGAAAAAAATCGCGAAGTACGCTCCGAAAATTATTAAAAACATGTTTGTTTCAGTTATTTTACAAGTTATATATATGAAAAAATGTACAGTGTTTCTTTAAATGCTGTTTTAGACAACCCCCGCGAGATATTTGTTCTTTTTAAACGAGTCGTGTTTTATTAAACATTTTCACAATTTTCGCTTAAATATTACGATTTCAACATTAGCGCGCTTTGCTTAACATTCGCATTTACACATCTCTCCATCTTCTTCTTTTTGAGCGGTTGTACCGCGCCTTAATATTTCACAATTGAAAAAAGTGGAAAATGGCGTCTTGCCCTTTTTGCTGTCATTTTGATACATTTTGATTAATGAATTTGCCTATCAAAGCTTTTAAGCTAATAATAAAAATATACATCGCGAGTTGAAAAGAGTTGCATTGACCAATAAATTTTTGATAAAAATATTATACAAATTTCATGAAGCCAGAATTTATCTTTCGAGAGCTTTTGATACATTATAAAGAAAATAAAGACAATTTGGGGTTTGCCAGACTTTTCAAGATGGAGTGCACTTTGGCTGCCCCACCTGAATTGAGCACTGGAGGTTTAGTAGCCCTTTCTGTTAGTATGAGAATGATTCAATCATAAGCATTATTTACTTAATAAAGACATTAAAAAATAGCACGAACGATCGGCGAACAGACTATAATACTGGCGGGCTGAAATTGCGTACCCGTCTGCTGAATAAATCACTAAGCAAACCCTCCGAGAGGACAACGTAATTAATACCACTAACCTATGTATTCTGTGTGCAGGGGGTGATAAGGGTTGTATGTACGTTGTGAGGGTTAGATTTACGGCAGAGAATCAAGTAAATTGAGGCTCATGTGGTCACACAAACTAAGATAATCTACCCTTTATTAAAATGTTAACACTCGAAATAGGCAAACTTTGGCAAACATATCGAGATAACACCTACGTGTTAAGAAAAAATCAAGGGACGGTTTTCATTCATGAAATAATGTGAAAAAGCATTTATTCAAAAGTGTTTGATTTTTTTTTACATTTAAGAGCTCAAAAATAATTGCAAGGATTGAATTTTTTTTTACTAAGATAACATATTTATCAATTTGGCCGGCTAGTATGAGTACCGCCGCCCCGGGAACCATTTATTGGATAACCAACCCCTGCCATAGGTCACCCCAAGTGGTTCGCTACGTTTGGTGACTTAGGAGGCATGTCCGCGTTAAATTATTTTTATCTAAGCGTATCAAAACGCTTAGAAATAATAAAAATGAATTCATTTTCAATAAACAAAAATATTATCAAGCCCTATCTTAGACATGTTCGCTTTCACAGTCCGTTTTATCTCCTCTTCCACACTTCACTAATTAATCCCTAGCCTCGCCCCCACCCCTACAGAACATTTAGTAAAACATTGTGCTCACACAACATTTTGTAATGTCAAGTTATTATGTTTTCCCTGAGGAAGGAACGGTCGTTCCGAAACCGGTCGGCATAAATAAAATAGTGGTTCCAATCAGACAACTCGGAATGAAATCAACTCAGAATCATCTCAGATAAGTCATTTAGAGTGATAAAAAAATATATAAAAAATTGGTTAAATAGGTTACGTTAGGTTAGAGTTATCGGTTAATTTAAAATATATATTTTTTCGTAGCTTTTAATGATTTTTCAAGGAGGTGTTGAGTTGACTCCATTCTCAGTTGGCGTGGAAGCGGTTCCAACAAAAAAATATGCATTTATATTGTACAGTTATACGGAAATTAATTTAAAAACAAAATGATATTGTCGATTTAATATGTACATAAACAATATTAAAATTATGTTTTTAGGTTTTCACGGCCAAAAAGTATTTTTGTTATTGTTTTTGGGGTGTTATGCCGTGTTTCGCTACCTCCTTCTTTAGCCAACGTTTCAGACAGCGTTACAGTGTCCATCATCAGAGCAGATGAGTGACTCATCTGCCCTGATGATGGACACTGTAACGCTGTCTGAAACGTTGGCTAAAGAAGGAGGTAGCGAAACACGGCATAACACCCCAAAAACAATAACAAAAATATTAAAATTATTTATGGTGGTTCCTACTTGCAGTTACAGAAAGAAACATATATTCTAAGATTATTTCGAAAATGAATTGCCAACAGAAACCAAATTCTCCGATTTACCTAATCCTTTCTTATTCATCAATTTATACGGTTATGATAATGATCCGCTATACGGAGGTAATAACCTCCGAATAACTTGATGTACCCGGTCCAAAACGATCCGTCTTTGATTGTCATGATCCCAGACGGGTAAGCATTAAATTAAACAGCCGTATTATGACATAAAACGAGCAAAACCAAAGGGCTGTTTACGGGGGATGCAAAGCCTAAGGTAATAGTCGATGACGATCCATTCGATGCATTTCAGATTGCTGTTCGATAAGCTTTGGATGGATTTCATGTAACACGACAGTAATAAATTTACTTTAAAAATGCTGATAAAAAGCAATGTCATTTTACAACGGACGGGGGACACGCGAAGTCGAATCCAAATGTTCAGTCGAAAATTACATTAAACGGATTGTAATAAAAGTTAAAGAATTGACGTTTATCTGTTTACTTGACATGAAATGTAAACGTAATGTTATCACTCGATTTGTTTGAATTTTTATGTTTGATAGCTAGACGGTGGAAATCATGACTGTCCTGTATTAAAAAAAAACAACAATTGAGAGTTGAAAAAAAATCGTTTCGGATCAATTGGCTTCACCCAAGTTTCTGCTTAAAAGCTGATTCACACACAGCTATCAAATATAAAAGATCATAGCACGCCAAATAACGCTCTCCATACAATCCCTTCAGACCGTTCAACCCCTAAGCGTTTTTAAGCGCAGATAATTATAGACAATACACATCTTACGACGGAACCGCTCCAGACGCGATATGTTAGAATATAAGTCTCCCCCTCTCCGACCAAAACAGGAGAGGGGGGGGTCATTGTAATTACGGAGTTGCCTAGACCCGTGGATGACAGATGTCAAGTTGACAGATTTCAGTACAAAAAATATGCATTCCGTTGCCGCTCCCTAATTCGACTGACCCCCTCTCCTACCACAGGAAGAAATATTTGATAGCCTCGTGTGAAAGCACAAAAGATAAGCGCTCGCGAATCAACAGATATCTGCTCGCAGATTTATAGCTCTGTGTGAACCAGCTTTTATGTTATACTGAACAACTGAAAATTGTGCATCAGCAATATTTCAAAGATTTTTAGCTCAAGATACAAACGACGAAGCAAATGTTTGCCAACAAATTCATGAAAGATAAATTCAGACAAATATAACCGTTCTATAGGTTTTGATGCTATAGCAACAAAGATTTTCTGGTCCATAGTGAAGATCTCTTTAATTGTACGAAACAAGCGTGGACACAAAATGGATTACACTTCGGTACCTTACCATACATAATAGATAAAGGTGGTAAGATTGCTCTACATTTCCATTAAGCCGCCACCCGTGTTTCTACCGATTTCTTGCATATCTCCCTTGAACATTTGAAGTTTTTAAGCTCTTAAAATTTTTTTTTTTTTATATAATATCTTTACATTCCCCACGCCGAAAGGCAAATTATATGAAATTCCCTCGATAGAAAAAAATCGCAAAGTATGCTCCGAAAATTTTCATTTTCACGCCTGTCTCTATTATTTAACAAGTTAAATTTAAGAAAAAATTCACAGCGTTTCTTTGAACGTTGTTTAAGACAACCTCCACGAGATTTTTGCTATATTCTAAACGTGTCGTGTTTTATTAAACATTTTCACAATTTTCGCTTCAATCATATCGTTGTGAATATTAGAGCGCTCTCTCCAACATTCGTAATTATATATCTCTCCATCTTCTTTTCGAGCGAGGATACGGCGCCTTAACAATGATTTAATATACAAATTTAAAATTATTAACCAAAAAAGGTGTACGACCTTACCCCTACTTTTAATTTTGAACCGAAAGCTGATAGGATATGGAGTATTTTATATCCAAATTAAATTAAATGATGTAATCTTTGCATATAATTAAATTAAATGATGTAATCTTCTACGACTTCTAGAGCTCAATAACTCGGGTGTGGAACGATTTGGCGGCCTCTGTGTTTCCTACCTCCTAAAAAATGGGTTTCTTTAAGACCCTTATTCGCCTTTTCTTCTCTCAAAAAGACTCTTCACACAGTATGTTCAAAGTTAAAGTTACTTTTTTTACATTAACTCTACACGGGAGGCCCTTTGGGAAATTATTTTCCCCAGGGCCTTCTGTGTGGAGTTAATGTAAAAAACGTAACTTTAAATTTTCATGAATACGCTTAAGGCCAATTTTTTTTTAAAGATGAAGGCACATAATCGTGTAACGAACTAATAGAGCTATGGCATCAGCGACTTAGTGATGTAGTGAGTAATAGGAGCATCTTAACGGGGCGATACTAATAAAATAACGTACTCTATAAATGTACATGGGGGGTGTGAACCCGTAATCTCTGTGTTTAGAGCCAAGAAGTGGACCACTATGGATACGAATATTTGCTATATTTTATGATTAAATTCCGAGCAATACTCTTGAAATTAATTAATATTGAAAATAAAGGTTAAAGATTTTCTCAGACAAAAGTTTTATTGTGATATTTCGTACAGCGTCGGTGTCTGTCATATCTGCCCCGTCGCTGTAACACTGTTCGAACGTAGGCAAAAGAACACGGCACAAACACCCAAAAATGAATCACGTCAGTTAAAAATAAAGGGTTTGCCGAATTTCCCAGACGGGTAGAATTGAAGGTATGTTCTGTGATCCTACAGCCTACCCCCCATATTCGACGACATCCGGTGCCAGTCACGGGAACAGAAGCGATGTCGTATAAAAATGCCATCAGATTACCGTGAAATTAATTGGACGAATCGATTACCTTATTATAAAATAACGATAATAATAATAATGGAAGCTACTTAAGGCCATAAAGTTCAGACATAAACCATTGAAATAAAACACGAATATTCAAAATGTTACCGAGCTTCCAGTAGATACGGACGTCAATCACTCGTTAAAAATAATTAATGCCAAAAAAATATTATTTTGTTTGGTATGGAAGCCCAGACTTTATCAACGGAAAAGTAGATTTCTATTCGTTAGATTTCATTCAGTTTATATTTATTTTAGTTTATTAAGGAAACCGAAAGTTACCATATTTTGTTATCATATAGTTGTACATTTTACATGGTTAGATGAATCAGCGAAATTTCCGCATAAGTCATTTTACATATATATAGAAAAACATAGATGACAAAAAAATATTGTGGACTTGGTAGAGAAAGAAAATTAAAAGAATATTTAAAAAACACAGATTAAATTATATAGGTTAGATAATGCAAAATTACATAAAAATATTTACATCACAGGACAATATTCAAGCATAAACAAGAAAAAACAACACAATTAGAACGAGAAAATAACACACAGCAGGGGTGGAGGGTTCGAAATTAACAATTTGTTATAATTTTTTCTAACATACATTTAGTAAATTGACTTGAGGACGAATGGAAAATATCAGCGCGTCTGAAAAGATATTATTGTATTTTGTCAAAAGAATTGAATTGATTGAATGAATTGTTGTGTGTAGTCAGTTTTTGACTGTGGGATATGGAATAGTTTGTTTGATCGTGTATTTCGTATTGGACAGTGGAAATTATCATTAATTCAGATAGCCTTCACAAGTACAGCCTTCATACGATGTCGATTTAAATTGGGTGACATGTTTGTTCTACGTTTAAAGAATTTGAAAGTCGTCCGTAAATATTGGTAGAAACATTTGATGATGTGAAAGGTTTTCTATGAACTGTGAAATGGGACATGCTACCAATGTTAATTTTTTCAGAAAATGTCGAAATGGTTATAATTTTTTTGAACAGTGGTTGGTTTTATTTTAGATACTAACACAAAAACAATAAAAACTACACTACAATAACGAAAAATAGAATACTATTTGGGTTTTTGCGCTATTGCAGCGCATCTGTGATATTTGCTTAAGGTCTCAAAAATGACTCAGGAAAATCAACAGCTACAGGGTTATTATGGGCGTTTTACACGACGATTTTTCATACCGATCCCCAAATGGCAACTACATCGGTGACCACTGAAAAGTAACATTCCTTAAAAATGTGGCTTGAAAGGTTTTACCAAAAGACAGACGAAATAATATTTTAGGACGGTACAAAATCGTCAAAAAATGGCAATAACTTCAAAATAACCATAGATCAGATGAAAACATCTGTTATTTGCCTTTGCCGTCAACAAATCATCAAAAATAAAATCATTATTATTATACGACTATTCGACCGAGCATGCATCGTAATGCGATGTGAGGAAAACACCAAGATATCTGCTATAGCAAACATCGGTCCAACGAGAATCACGAGAACTAATTCTTTTCGCACTATTCTTATCGTAAATCACACATCTGTGTCGTGATGTCTCAATGTCGGCATGATTTTTGAACCACTGTCTGTGTCCCAGGAATAACGCGGGCGATTGCTTATGCAGCGACGACGGGGCATCACGATTGTATTATGAATCGATTGGCGCCACCACTGCACTTGTAAAATTTCCGCATTCTGGTGCAAAAAGCGTGCGAAAGGGGTAACGTGGAGCGATGACATTGGTCTGCCCGAGAGATTCAATCATTTCGAAACGTGACACTCGATGGCTAGGATTGTCAATACAAGCCGCAAGAAATACTTCGTTTTCTTAGGTAAACTGTTGGTGTTGAATGATGACGCAACCCAAGATAATTTTCAAAAATACATGTGATTCGATAGAAAATTAAAACGTCCTCAGTTCAGTGAAAATAATTGCACAATTCTTTACTAAAGCCTCGATTACATTTCATCGTCTTTATAAGCTACTAACCGGCGATTTCACTATCTGCTAGTAAACTCCTTCAGTATAAAATCTGCTAGTTAGCTAGTAATATGATTACAGTGAGCGAGTCCACTAATAGATCAGATACTTGAGTCGGGCGATGTCAAGAGTCAGAATAATAAAGAGCGTGTATGAGACAATGTATGAATGTGAACGAAGCAAGGAGTGTGTGCCAAGATCGTTGTTTGGCGGTCCGTCCTCTCAGCCTACCCCTGCGGGGAAACGGAGTGATGGTTAGTTAGTTAGTTAGATAGTGAATTCGCCGGCTAGTAGCTTGTAAACTCGCTCAACGTAATCGAGGTTTTACGGGAAACCACGGTTTTTCGAAAGCAGATTAACCAACAAATTATTTTTAATTTTACTTTAATTTTACTTTTGTCTTTAGTTAAAATTGATCATAATTTTATGTTTTTATAGTCACCAACATTATATTATTTTCCTATCAAAATTTGATATGTGTAAATAAAACTTGTATTATAAAATGGGGGTCTCAGCACGGGTCGGGTAAGCCACCCAGTGAGGCCAACTTTACTGGATTATACTTTGAAATGTAAAATATTGCATCAAAATAAATAAATTGACATATCTAACAGTAGATACTACTGTCGAAAATATAAACGGAGGGAGATATGGCATGGAAGCATACCGACTGTCCCCGACCTACGACCAAAATCACGAACATCAAAGCGGCGCACCGGAGCCCATGAAAGTTATGAGTTTGAAGTGCAGGTAAAAACAAAGGCGGGTCAGTATGTGTGAACAATGTTAGCAACACTTATGCATGCAGTTTTCATGGCCCATCTCCATTACGTATTTTATCTGTTACAACCTCCTGGTCACCTGAAATAGCAAACACTTTCGAAAGGCTACTTCTCCAGTGATTGATTGTACAGTTTTTTCAGTCAAAATGAGAAACGGAGGTTTAAGATTTAAGAAAAAATAAAGAGGAAATTAAGGGCGAAGCCACACAGAAATCAATAGCAAATTAATTAATGAATTTTAAGAAAAAAATCAGATAACCTAAACGTGGTTCAAATAACCGGCCTGCAAATAATTACGAATTCCTGTGAAGAGAAAAGAATTTATCGGCAGAGAGCATCCCGTTCTAAGATCTATCACGAAAAGAACACCTGGGAAAGTCGATAATTGAGCTGTGGTTGATAAAACTGCATACTTAGGGATCTAGCTATTCGGTATGCAGGTTGCCCGGTTGGCCGATTTGCTAAATCTCGTCATTTTACAACAATAAAATAAAATCTGACAGCAACTTATCATTTATTTATACAGCTATAGCAAGTTATGGAAACCTTAACAATAAAAAAAATATCTTAAAAAGATACGTGATATAGTACGATCCGAAAATAAATTTTTGATAAACTTCTAACAAAGGGTTATTTTTTCAACCAACTGCCGAGAGAATCCTTAAAATCCCAACCCACTCCTCAAAATCATTCACAATGGATTAAACCCTTTCAATTCATATATTGACTGGTAAGTGGCTGTTCGATTCCTCCATCACGACACAGGCAACATTTTCCGCTTAGTGTGATGGTAGGAAATTTTCAAACATTGTTGGGTTATTCGTAACCCGGGAATGTTCGTTTATCTTTTAAAAAAAGAATATTTTCCCCGCTGGAAAGTAATTAACAATAATTGTTATGTTAGCCAGAGTTAAGTTAGCCCCTTAAAAAACTGGGCGTACTGTAAGGGCCCGCAGATACTTTAATAATACACAACCGCTAACCACCTACAAAGCGCGTCCCACGGTTGAATTTGGCAGCCACCTCTGGTCTGGAGCCCCAAAATACCTGGAAAAAACCCTCGACTCTGTGCAAAAAAGGGCGGTCCGTTGGATAGATTATACTATCTTAACAAAAGGATTGCAATCTTTAGAGCACAGGCGTCGAGTGGGAATGCTGTACTTGTTCTACCGGTATTTCAATGGAAGCTGCTTTGAGGAACTAGCGTCACTGATCCACTGGCACCGGTGCGTAGACGGGAAATACGCCAAAGACGCGCCTAACATATCTATGTCGCACGATTGACATTTGTCATATGAGAACGGGTCTTTTCTACAACTCGTTCTTGAGTTCTTTTTTACAGCTCGGCTGTGGAACGATTTGCCGGCCTCTGTGTTTCCTCCTTCCTCTCCTCAAAAATACCGTTCACACAGCGTCTTCAAAGATAACATGGGCTCTGAGGTAAATTATTTTCCTCGGGGCCTCCTGGGTGGAATTGATATTAAAAAATATATTGGGTTATTACACTTTCACAGGTCATTTACTTTTTTTAATGGGGTGATTGTCATTAAAAACGTCGCTTTACAATATAGAATTATAATTCTTAAAACTATTATTATTAAAAACTTTCAGACTACCTGGAAAAAAGGCAATAAGTAGGTTTATTTAAATACAAAAAGTGGGGGAGTCTGGTTTATCAGAGCTATTGGAATAGGGTTTACGATTATCAGCAATCTCTTAAGAAGAGCCGATCATTGGAATTTGATGAGAGTTCGAAGCATTGAAGAGACTCTGGTGAATCAGGTTAACCCCCAACAAGGTAAGCATGTCTGGATGGATGGATAAGGAAACAAGGTAAAATGGCTATTAATAGAATTGATACATTACGAAGCGATTCAGAGGATTCTAGACAGGATACACCGATAATACATAGTTAAGGGTATCCTTCGTCTGGATATGTGATCAGGGAGCAAATATAAGGCTATAAGTGACAGGGTATGTGTTCAAAGTTAAATGGATAATTAAAAGTTAAAAGAACTGACCGACAATTGGAAGCAAATGAAAGGATTCTAGACAACCCTCTACAAGGTAGGGATCGTCTGGATGTACGATCAGAGAGCAAGTATATAAGGCTAGAGGTGACAGGGTATGAGTAGAGGGATAATTAGAACTTAACACGACTGACCGACAGTTGAAAACAAAGTATTTTCAGTATCGCCCTGGTGTAAGACCACCATTCAGAATTGAAACGTTGCTTGAAATGGCTTTGGCCGTGTTTAGTGACCAGATCTGAATAGCCAGGTACTTCCCCACCTTCCCCTTCCCTATCTCCTTCCCCTCCACACTACCTTCAGCCTCACAACATACCCCGATTGGGGATGCCATAGTCTCACTGGCTCCAGATGGGAGCAGTTGGGACTTTTGTGCGGTATTAACTGTAAAAAAAAAAAAAAATGAAGGAATTCTAGACAAAGTGTACCGGGTTAACCTCATCAACGTAAGCATCGTCTGAAGGTATGATCAGGGAGCAAGCACAAGGCCCGATGACGGTGTGGGAACGAGGTAAAGCGGGCACAGGGCGGTCGTGCAATATGGCGGAACGGCCAAGAGGAATGGAGCAGGAGACGAACAGTGCGATGGTACGGTGGCCTAGATGTAACGGGTGACATGGAAAAACCAATCATTTTTGAAAATGTTAGAAAATAAAAAACGTGATGATTATACAAATATGCAAATCGTGGATGATACAGGATATTCATTAACCCCTCAGGATAGTTTGTTCGCTTTTCGGTACGACTCATATAGGTCTCAAATAAATCGTTGTGCCTCCCTTACTATCATGGTTAGAAATATAATCTAAACTATAGAGAAAACACCAAGCTTTATATTCAAATCTAAAAGTAAACCACAAATAATTAAAATGTACACCTTTATGAAACCAAAGTTTCCGAACGCAATTTGAAAAAAAAATTATAAAAGTTTGGAATTTTTTTATTAATTATTTTTACAAGAAAAGACCCTAAAAGCAAATTGACGATAATTTTTATAATACGTTTATTTGCCATAAAAAAGGTGTTTTTATTTTTTCTTTAGAAATAATTTTAGTTAGAAAAAACGTAAGTTAAACCATTTTTAAAAATTTTATGTTATCATTAAAAAAAAATTATATTTCAAAATTTGTATGTTTATTTGAAATTATAAAATTTGAAAGCTTATTTAATCCCCCATTTACAAAAATCATTTTTCGGATGCGTTCTGAAATATTCCATTTCTTTAGATTTTATTGCAAAGCGGAAATATTTTGACCTTCCGACAAAATAGTCTCCAGGTTTGAGGGGTTAAATATTACGTCAAAAAATCAGATCGCCCCGGGAACAAAATTTTTTGTGAGCATTGTTTTGTAATTCCTAAGTGGCTGGAGCATTTAAAAAAAAAACTTACGTAACAAATAATTGTCAAAGTTATCCCAAAAATCAAAGATAATCGAAATCTTTCGTGACTTGTATTTGATCACTAAAAACAAAAATAATTCAGGAACGTATTAGATATTTATCATTCAGTTTGGTTGGACATTTTAAACTTAAATCGAAAACAAAATATTTGTATTAAACGAGCCCCGAGACCTGAGTTCGTTCTTCTCAATAAATCTTGTTATTTCCCTGTTCCCTTCAAATGTATCTAGAAATAGGTACCTATCTGTAACTGCATGAAGAAGAGCGCACTTGGGGTTAACATTACGTCTGCATATAATAGGTTTTATTATTATTGATCATTGCCCCACCCGATACATCACCGACATCGTCACGATCGGCAGCAGTAGCGATATCCGACATTATCGGCGAATAAATAATAGTCGATTCCGAATACAAGTCCAATGCGCGGGCACTGCCTGCCTTGCATGTCCCGGTTGACAAGCGGCGGTCGCTTTATCCGGGAAAATAATGCATCTCAGAACTGCATAACCGCAGGACCACAAGCAACGACGGTAAGTAATACAAGCATAATAAATAATATCATGCAAAATGATGATAAACCACAGTAATGGATATTGAACAACAATTCGCATAAAATGTCGCAAGTAGCGATTCTGTTAAATTTCTGTATCGAATTTGAGCTAGGAATCTAATAAGTAAAACAGCTTTTACTCTTATGAAAGCCTTACGGCCACTTTCTTCTAAGCTGACAAAAATTTACCACAATCACGGAGGTAATTGTAATTCTCAAGAATCTCATTATTATTTTTTTTTTTACATTAACTCAACACAGGAGACACTGAGGAAAATAATTTCTTTCAGGGCATATGTCATCTGAGATGCTGTGTGGAGGGTCTTTTTGAGGAGAGGAAGGAGTGAACATTGGTCTTGAAGAGACCCATGTTGTAGGAAGGACGAAACACAGAGGCAGGCAAATTGTTCCACAGCCGATATGTTGAACTCAAGAACGAGTCGAAGAAGCAACCCGTTCTCGTGTGACAAATGTCAACCGTGTAATACCGTAAAGGCCGGTAGAACAAGGATAGCATTCCCACACGCGCCTATGCTCTAACTCTAAATCCGTTTGTTAAGGTGGGAAAATCTATCAAACGGACCGCCCGTTTCTGTTTCTGCACAGAGTCGATGGTTTTTTTTTTCAGGTATCATACCTGAGGGGGCTGCAAAATTATAACGTTAACCGTTAACGGTTGTGTATTAGAGACGACGGGACTAAGCTCAATAGTTATTGGTGTCCTATAATCGACGGCTACACCAAAACTAAATGCAGAAAACCATTTTAAATATATATATTTTTTTATTGTTTTTTATTTCTTGCCAGGGCAATCCCGATGAGTTACAGAACTCATTTTAGGACAGGAGGAACATACATACCGTTACATCAGTTTGTAAAGGATTCCAATCCAATTCCAAGCCAGCTCCAGCTGGCTGCATTATCTATTTCACATCTGCCCTGCTGATGACTCCTAAACGTTGGCTAAATAAGGAGATAGCACGACACGGCATAATACCCAAAAAAATAAATGACGATAATTAAATTTACCTTGTTTTTTTAAAACCTGGCTTTGATACCACGATAGCTTTTCTTTTTTGGTAAATTTCTTGTTTTTTATTGAATATTTTGTATATAAATATATAGAATATGGAACGATATTCGTTTTCAGCTTTAAAATAATTTTTTTTTCAAAGCTTTTTAACTAATGATACAAATCAATTTGCGCGCTAAAATAGTTGACTACAAAATCCATAGAGAAAAAACGGTAAAAACGGCAAACCTAATGAAAAAGGAACATGTCGTTCGAGAGTTTTTTTTTCTGATTTTATCTTTGTAAGTAATAAAAATCTTCAAGATTATATTATAAATAACTACCTACCTGACTTTAAAAATATAAAAAAAAACTTTTTTATTAGAACATATAGGTACTTTTAAATCAAATAAGTTGAATATTAAAAATTATGGCTGAAGGAACACTAATAAGACTTGTAAGACACCCTGTAGTAGTCAAATATAATATCGCCAAGCAAAACAAGTACCTACTCACTCGCCATGACAGCACGAGCTACTCCATCAAAAAGGCATGAATTGTGAGTATAACATAATTCAAGTCACAAATTTCTCTATCGAAAGTAGATAGGAATCGGCACCGCAATCGAATATGAAATAATAATAGAAGAAATGAAGACGATTTGTAACAAATATCAACGAGCTCATGTGCAGAGATTGCAATCCGAATAATCCGAATTTTCAGCTTATTCGACGGAATCATAATCCGGATTTTAAGTGTAAGAAATGAACACGTCCAACGTTGTATAAAAAAAAAAAAAAACATCAAAAATGTCACCGGAGACCAAAATTTTATTTACATTTTTTACTCCAAATAATGTCAGGAATCACTGATTAAAGTAAGTCAAGTACGTCCCTTAACACCCTGTATAAGTGTACAAAATTTAAATAAAATAATGGAACTTGTTAAAAGTTTATCAAAAAACCAAAAATCTAAAAAGATTTTTTTTTGGTAATTGCTCAAAGATTATCTTGAAGTGAACATAGTGTCAAAAAACCATAAATCTAAAAATAATTCTTGGAAAATGTGTATATAATATTTAATGAGTTACATTTAATGACATTTCTAAAACACGGATAAATAAATCTCTACATATTATAAAACAAAGTCCCCCACCGCGTCTGTCTATTCGCGATAAACTCAAGTACTTCTGAACGGATTTTCAAGCGGTTTTGACCAATAGATAGAGTGATTCGTGAGGAAGGTTTAGGTATACAATTTGTTAAGGTTTTGTGTAAAATGGTTGAAATCTAAAATATACTAGCTTTTACCCGCGGCTTCGCTCGCATGGTATTATGTGGAAACACCACTGATTCATTCACTTACTCACCCCCAAAAAGACCCTCCACATAGCATCTTCCAAGGGAAATTATTTTCATCAGGACCTTTGTGTGGAGTTAATGTAAAAATTAGAATTTCCTTTGTAGAAGTGTGTTTTGATTAAATAATGCAATCGCTTTAGACTTTAGATCATGTCAAAAGTTTGGTTTTGAAAAGTTTTATTTTCTATGTACATTTGTTACTTAAAATTTTAAGTGACAAATGATGTTCATAGAAAATAAAACTTTTCAAAACAAAATGTCTAGAAATCGTAACATGCCCAAGAAAAACAAAAAAAATCACGTCGAAAGTGTTCATTACAAAATTAAAAGCTTCACAAATTATTAAAAAATGCGGCTGTAATCCGGATACCAGGATTTTGGATTTAAAGAAATCTAAAATCCGAATTTTTCAAAACAGCTCCGAATTTGCAATCCCTACTCACGTGTCATGCAAATGATAATATTATGATTGTTTATGAAATCCAAGCATTTGAGGTGGATTATTGAACTGCTGAGTCTTCGTGACCGGGAGGTCTCGGGTTCGAGTCCCGGTGGCGGAGTAATTGGCCTATCTATCACGATTTGGTATTTCAAAGGGGACATCTCTGCAAAGAACACATTTGCACAAATCAAAATGCATCGGTTCATGCGAGTATTAGAGGGGATTCAGGTCACAAAATATTCAGTCGGAAAAATCATTTTTGTCAACGGCAAATTAAGTACATAAAAATTAGACAGTCTGTGAAGTACCTACTCAATTTTTCGTACAAGATTCGTGCAATTGTTAACATTCATCATCCCCTAAAAATCACTATCCCATTTCTCTTCATATCTTACTGTTTGTCACCGAACCTCACAATTGAGGGCGCCAAATAACCAATTACTTTAGGAATTACACCTTCCTCTCAATTTAAAGGAGTCTCCCAGAAATCGGAGGTACAATATACGAGGCTAGGCTGAAATATAATGCACACATGCTTGTACAGCGCGAACAAAATGACCTTCAGAAGTGCGCCAGGTGGAATGCGGAAGTGACACTTCCCCTTTATACGCTTGCCCAGATTTGAGGTCGTTGAAGTTATCAAGTATATTTTGAGAAGTGTAAGTATGGGACTATAGTGCTGTGTAAATGCTGGTTAAATGCGGGTTGGGTTATCAAATTTTTAACTGCTGAAAAGGTGACTGCTACTGAGATAAACATCGCAAACTCGTCGACTGTTCGATTCGAAATGACCTGCGAATCACTCAAAAGCTTATCACAAACCATATTGGAATATCCAAGGAATATGTTGGCGTAAAATCTGTGCAAGATGGACTGCAACATGACACTCGTCCACACACCTCGCAACTGCAGAGGCTCTGCGAAACCTTACATTTGAACCGATTCCACACCCTCTTTACTCCCCCGATCTTGCCTTTTCGATAATTATTTTTTTCCTCCACTCAAGAGAGACCTCAAGAGTAATCTTTACACCTCGGTCGATGGGATGAAGGCAGCTATCAAGTCCTGGATTCGAGAAAATATGGAACAATTTTTCAGTGACGGAATAAAAAACTTGTTACATACAGCTTTAACTAGAAGACTATGTTTAAAAATAAATATAAATATGATTTTAAAGCTTCTTAAGCACTTTTTGCCCGATCTTGCAATTTGTTTTTGTTCGTGTTCTACAAGCATGTGTGCATTACTTTTCAGCCTACCCTCGGTAGTCTGGCCAAAGTGGCTACTGTATGGTATACATAAAACGGCAGTCAAAATTCAGTCCAATTTGTCTCCGAGGAAGATAATATCACGTAATGTTTAAACCGCGCCACGCATCCTTGCCAAAAGGAAGGGTGAAGGGACTCACAAGTATTCAATAAACTCCACGGGAACCGTTGATATCATAAACGAATACTTGGAGCGAAATTGAATTCCCTACCGAAATGATAATATTACCAAATAGAAACGGAGGTAGTTTATAATAAGCAATAAATATGCAAAAGCTCGATTTAGTTTGGGTCACGCGATGCCGTAAGATACGATTTTATTCGATAGGACAAAAATTTGTTTAAATTTGCGAAAATCATGTCTGAAGCAAAAAATCTGGTGAATTTTAAAAAACCACTCAATTTTGGCCTATGTTTACATAAAATTGGACAGTTTATTATGAAGTTTAACTTTACGATTTAAAACTAAGTAAACTGAAAAGTGAAATATAATAATAAATTTCTTGTTAAAATCCGGTATGGTAACATGTACCAGTGTTTTTCAGTAGAAACAAATCTATATACATTTATTTCATTAAAATATTCAGTTCGTCGTAAATTAGGAGAGCCTACAAACCTTTAATTAATTAAAATGGACATGAAATAAATTTAATTTGATAAGTCGGAAGTCGTTCAGCATGTGCAAGGTATTCAATGAAAGAGGCTCGATAAAATAATTATTCAAAGCTAGAATATAAGAAAATAAAAAGGGTTACGAACGTAATACAAAAATATAAGGGTTGCTTGACCGTTGGGGAAAGGGTACAGATGGCCTTTTCAGTTTGTTGTTTTCATCTAACACAACAAGGAGCATTATTCGTGTGCTTTCAAGCTTTGTGTGAATAGGAAATGGGTACTAAAAAGTTGCGGTTATCTTCAATACTGTTACGTCTCTTAATTTCCAGTAATAAGACAACTTAAGATGTGTTGGGTATTTTCCAAATAAGTTACAGGTTCGAATGATTACTAATTGAATTATTTAGATATTGTAAAGATTTACAATGAATATTAAACTGAACAGACATCCTTCCTAGACTGAGCTCTAAGTAGTTGCTGCGGTGAGCGGACTGTGGGATCCTGCCGCTTCTCACTGATGTCTTCGGTCATCATCGCGACCGTTCGTACCTAAGACACGAACGGCGATATATATTCTACTTCTTCTTCTGATATTCTACTCAACTGAACATCTGTGAGATATAGCAGAACTTCGTATTACAAACTAAACTATCGACATCTATTGAAAGAAGCTGAAACTACGTGAATAATCAATAGACTTAATGCTTTTGTATTTAATTTCCTAGGATAATTTTTTTTCATCAATTACATGCAAGCAGTCATAGTGTATACAGTGGATCATTAGCGAAATTTTGAAGTTTTTAACCATCATCCAAACATATATTAAGAAACGCCAAGTCAAAACCCACACATAGAATCCGAAGGCAGAAACTCGATATCCAAAGATAAGTTTCAACATAAAATGTAGACGCACATACAATCGTTTCGGACAACTTTGTAACGTGAGGCCTAACTACTTATTTACAATTAAGTGCCCCTAGAGGCTCTATATCAAACCCTGACCATGACCATCCCCATACATTTGTCTATGGTCGATCGATTTAATAGTATTTAAATATGAGACAAGGCTCCCGAATAATTAGGGTCTGCCAGGAGCGAAGAGCCGTGAAAGGGTAAGGCAAAGGGTTGCACGTATTTTAAAATGTCTAAGGGTTGGGCGCCATTTGGCAAGCGGCGACCAATTAGAACATTAGGACAATCAAAGGGTTACTCCTAGGATAAGGACTTAGGACACGAAGGACAAGGGAATGTAAGGGAGTATGCCAAAAAGAAAAGAAAAAATACTAACGACCAGTAGAAGTGGGCAGTTGTTGGTAACGGTTTATTCTTTTCATGCATAGACCAAGTGTTAGAATATGAATAACGCGCAACGTTTCTATTTTCTTGTGAGAACATCGATCAAGATTAAATTTACATTATTATTTATGTATGGGAATACATATATTAAAGGCGACACTTTCTAGTGACATCGGTAAGTGTATGAAAGCCTTCGACGGTTACAAGCTTATTTTATGTTGTGTTTTATTTATTTGTTATTTCAATATTTCATACACTTTCCTAACAAAGCAGCCGCTTGTGCATAGGAGAGGACAACTTATATTTTAGTAGAACTCTTAGAAAAGTATTAATAATTATTATTAATTTCCTATGTGGATTTCTAATTTAGCAGTACCTACATTTTGTATGGCAATAAAAATATTCAGAAGAAGAAGACATTCACAAGAAATAATTTGGTAATTTTGTAAGATAACATATAAAATAATAAACAAAAAAATAAGTTGTAGGTACATAATACAATAGAAATTATAAGCAAAATATTATACAGCTAAAAACAAGTAAAAAAAATTATATTGAGGTAATTTTCGTAGTTTTCTTCTGTTCTGTATCAAGGGGTAATTGATTGAATAATTTTATTCCCTTATACACATAGTGATGATGTGCTATTGTAGTTCGTATGAGTGATACAGTTGGTCCACTAATAGAACTTTTTCTTGCGGTAATATTAAATGGTGAGATATTATTTTTATTAAATAAATCTTTATGTAACTGAAGTAGTAGAATTTTGTAGTAATTTTTTTAAGTGGAGGAACCGGTAAATTTTGGAATTCATTTATTGTTGAGTAGTAATATGACTTTTTTAAGATAATTTTTATTAGTATTTTTTTATGTGGTCTCACCGGAGAATGCTCAAGGTCCCATACATACTTCGAGGGGAAAAGTATCACTTGCTCCAATTAATATTGAAAGGCCAGATAGAGGGTCGCCAAGGGCCTGGTAGGCGACAAACGTCATGGCTGCGAAATGTATGAGAGTAGACCGGTATTAGAAGTGTGGAGGAGCTATTCCGGGCAGCGCAAGAGAGAGATACATTTTCCAGAGTGATCGCCAACGTCGGGGGGACCTGATAGGCCACACGAAGAAGAAGTATTTTTTTAATTGTCTCAAATGGAAGTAGGGATAATTTATACGCGATTGATTCCCGCAAATGAAATATTTATCCATAATGCAAAAGGAACATGCATAGAAAAGACATAAGATTTTAACCGATCGAGTAAAATAAAGAGATATTTTCTTGTGGTCTGCTAAAAATACTTTAAAGTACTCTTAGCTTATAACTCAGATTAATATTTTAGAAGAAATGAGATAACAAAATACGAAAATAAATCCAAATCATTTTTCAGTGTATTGGGGGATCAGCATAAGCATTTGTTAAAGGATTTATGCAATGAAGTAGTTAATGGAACAATTCACTTGAGACCCTTTTACAAGCATTCCAGTAGTACCAAACTACCATGTGTTAATAATGCGATACTACGTGGGCATATTTCCACGAAGAAATAACACAACTATTTATACGGGCAAACAAAGTAGGTTAAAAATTCCACCCCCATATACAAATTTAATCAGAAATTACAGAAAATACGAAGCATAAAAACGAGAAGTTATGTTCCGTGATTTGAGTCACGACACGCAATTCACAAGCTCGAAGCAAGGCTCAATCTCGACCCGTTTCTACTTTCCGGAACTAATAGCGAAAAGGAAAAAAATATTTCAAACGAAAGAAGGGTAGGTATTATTTGTGTAACTGTTATTAAGAACCATTAACAAGCGGCCAAGATTTTAAATTTCGGTACAGGGCGGTTCCGATGAGAAAGATTAATTATTCTCCATACCAGCATTTTAACATAATAACTCAATATCGATTTTATTTCATTCAAAATTTGCTTTGATAAATACCTACATTAAAAAATGCTCAAACTCGTGATGATAATGGTAGGCGGGTACAGTTACGGGAACCATTTATTGCAAAACCAACACCTCTGCCACAGGTCATCCCAAGTGGTTCGCTACGTTTGGTGCTTAGCACGGATACCCGGGTTTATGTTGCGAGGTTTGTCCGGGTCTTGACGGCGGATGCGTCTGCCTACCAGCTGTGTGAGAGACTGGTTGAAGGAGACCTTTTGATCTCTCCCGCTTAACTCTTTCGAACAATTGCCTTGCACCGCAATGGAAGGGATGGATTCATACGTCTGTCACTATTGGAGACGTTGACCCCATTACAACATTACCCAGCCCTTATATCCTTTTCCTTCCCAAAACTTCATTTTCTTTCCTTTTCCTAAAAGGATCCTCCACATAGCATCTTCAAAGATTACATAGGCCCTGAGGCAATTTCAGGACCTACCGTGTGGAACTAATGTAAAAAAATAATTTTTAGAAAGTTATACACAAAGACAAAGGGAAGCTTTTCAAATCAAGTCATGCACACTTGAGGATTGTAAAAACAATTTCGCATAATAATCCCATTTTCTTTTTTAAATCTTTTATGATCCTAGGCAATATTTCGCGTCGACTCCCCGAACAGCGTATTTATAAAGCTTAATAAGCCATTAGGGTATCTTTTACGTTAGGGGGAGACGTATTACTCAACGAACTCAGGCGACAATGAGGCAAAAAGACGAACCGTGGAATAGAAATAAAGAGCAGATAATGGTTTCCGCGCGAAAGACGAACAACGGAAGGAGTCGAGATAAGTGCGTGTTAAAAATGCGCTTTGCGGGTAAAAATAGTAATAGCTGCACTAGTGTCAAAGAGATGGAAAGATTGGTAAAGAATTTTGACAATAGGGGAATGACTTAAGACCGTGAAAAGAAATTCTTAGATCAATGTAATCAAAATCCATCTCTACATAAAGTCATACTCATTTATTTTTAATGTAAGTACTGCACAATAGTCCCGACTGTTATTGAAGATGGTGGTAGCAATATAAATAACTTTAGAAAACAGTCCCAACTGCTCCCAACCGTCTGATGCCAATGAGACTATGGCATCTCCATTTAGGTTATGTTGCAAGGCTGAAGGTAGTGAGGATGGGAAGGAGACGGGGGAGAAAAGGTGGAGAAGTACCTGGCTATTCAGATCTGGTCACCAAATACGACTAAAACAATTTGAAGCAGCGTTTCAATTGTGAATGGTGGTCTTACACCGGGGCGAAACTGAGAGTATCTTCCATTCTGGAACGTGCCCCACAAATATACCACATATTATTTTTAATTAATTAATTGTGATACTAATGATAATAAAATCTATCAAACAAAATTTATTGCGCAAGCCTGGATTTGAATCCGCAACCTTCGGAGGCCGTCAACAGTACCCGTGTTTCATTTTTATTTCCATTTTGACAGCTTATACCCTTTTTTCTTTTTTCGACTTTATGTCCGGGTTAAATCTTCCCCACAGGAAAAACTAAACCCTTCCACACACTTTTCCACAAATGATCATCTAGTCAATCCACGCTTTGCAAGTGTATTATATAAGTATAATAAATACAAAACAATACAAGAACAACATGTCAACCTACCAGAGACCAAATAGGAAAATAATACACAGACTCCAGATATTTTCATATCGGAGGGTTCGGCTCGGTAGAACTCACTGGGCCGATAAATCCTACTGCTCCCTCAATGCTGATCCCTCAGTTGTCAGTATTATTAATGATATTATTATTATTGCTAAGTAAATAAAGTGTCGAAACTTTAACTACCAGAGATTTCGTTCAATTCAAGTTGTGGAGTAAAAATTTCAGAGAATGCTGATTGAAATTTGCTGAGTTAAATCTCAGGGGTCCAGCATTACATAAGCATCTTGCAAGCTGGGCATTACCATTCCTCATTAGAACTGCTGTAACCTTTGCAAGCACATAGCCGTAATCACAATCCCAAGGAAGAAATGCGAAATTAATTAAAAACAATTGAAAGGAATAACCTGAGCGGACGGTAAGTGAAACAATGTAATTCCTTTCAATGATTTGAGTTTGATTGCTTCCCTAACGACCCAATCATTCGAACCATTTTAACGAAACCCTCCGGCGATATAAACAGAATCCCATAATTGAAAGTGCGAAGACTTCTTCCTTTTGCTACTTGAAAGAAAGATAATAATGATGATGATTATTATTATTATAGCTAGTAGTGTCGGTTTTTTACACAGCTTACAGACAGCGCGGAAGACGGGAAACGATGGAGATGGGAAAATAAAATAAAAGAGAAGACAGAGTAATAGCGAAGAAGATAAAAGTGCGCAGACGATAGAGGGAAGTGTTGTGCAAGCCGATAAGTGTCGTCTGATTAGGGGTGGCAAACCTAGGGATTTTATTACACAAAAATAAAACTAACTTAATAATTATAATTGGTCACACAATTTCATTCTTCCACACACTCCTTAGCATATCCTCACTCATACAACTTATCATTCATATTCTTCTGAAACTCCAACTCCCAACGAATCTTTTAACGTTTTACTAGTTAGGTCAAATATTCCATTTTTAATACGTATTCAGTGGATTGACATACGAGCTCCGTTCGTTGTATAGTTGTGTGTATTGGAAAGACACCAAGTTTCAGTTCAGACATCAAGTGTTAATAGATATCGATAGGTTAGAACTTCTTCCACATGCCAACAGATGTCCACTGAAATAGTAAGAATCAAAGCTCTAACACCGTTCGTGTCTTGAACACGAACAGTTACGAAAAGAGCCGAAGGCTTTCAGTAGAGTAAGCCGCCGCCGTCAGTCCAGTATATTTAAGCATTGTAAATATAGAAGATAATTAATAAACAACTAGTAACCGAGAACCTATTATTCATTTGAAGAAGCCAACACTTAACAAGATATCTAATGTGAATAGAGCAGACATTACAATAGTTAAAGACTCTTTTCCTTTGAGAATGTTACTTCATACTTAGGAATAGTTTATTCAGTTCTACATGTCCGTTTCCGTGTCCTGAATAAACTGTCTTCTTTCGCCTCCAAAATTACTTAAATAAAAATTAAACTACGTTGACCGATTGTTGACTACCACCGCTGCGACGACGCGAGACGAAGCGTCGAAAATGGAAAAATACGTTTATGAAAGATCGCTTCTGCTCACTGTAGGGGTCGTAATAGCTGTAAAAGACGTTTTAAAATTATTCTTTCATCCTACAAACTTCAGAAGGCGTTTGTCGTGAACTTGCTTGCTGTAATTGAATTGGCAGCCAGCGGGGTTAATAAAATGTATATAGGTGTTAAGGGACGTACATGACTTACTTAAAGCAGTGATTCCCGACATTATTTGGAGTAAAAAAATGCAAATGAGATTTTGATCTCCGTGGGCATTTTGAATGTTTTTTTTTTCGAATCTTTTTTTCTTCAAATCAACCAAAAAAATACTTCTACGTGTCGTCACTGATTGCTCATTCGAGTAACCAACCAACCCCTCACCTCGCCCCTGACTGTCCAATACCTGTTTTTTATATTTTTACTTGAAAAAAAAACATCAAAAACGTGACCGGAGACCAAAATTTCGTTTACATTTTTACTCCAAATCACTGGTTAAAGGTACGTCAAGTACGTCCCTTAACACCCTGTATAACGGTAAGAAACACAAATATACGGTTAAAAATGGATTCGAATTACAAACAAAAATAAATTATTAACTTTTGTGATTAACACGGTAAATAAGACTTGAAAAATAAAAGATGCATTGAAAGAGTTTTTCAGAATTGTCCGTAGCATGATTCGTTGCCATTCCAACTAAACGTTGCCAGAAAAAAACAGTTCAAGTTCTAGAGGAAAAAAAACATTTGGTTTATTTTTTAGAGATGTGTACGAAAACTAAGGACAAAACTAACTGCTCGGACTAAAATAAGATTAACAGAGAAAAAACCACAATCTTAGGAAATTTCTTGAATTGTAGGTAAAAAATAAGCAACACTTATGATAAAAAAGTAAAGCACAGTTCAACGTAATAGAAAAAAGAAAGTCTAGCATATTTTGCATAATATTTTGCTGATAAATCACAAAATTGTCCCAGCTCACACAGGTCTCATATAAATCGCTGTATCTCCCTTACTATCATAATGAAAAATATGTTCTAAACGGTGTTGGAAGGGCAAAAGACCACGCTTTATTTTCAAATCTAAAAAAAACCACCATAAAAGTAAAATATACACCTTCATGAAACTAAAGTTTTGAATCGCAAATTGAAACTTTGGAAGTTTTTTATTAATTATTTTCATACGAAACGACAAAAAGGTGAGATGAAAATAACGTTTATAATACATTTGTCTGATAAAATAAGTAGGTGTGTGTGTTTTTTTTCAGTAATCAATAATTTAAGTTAGAAGAAACATAAGGTGAGCCATTTTTTCAACTTTTTTATGTTTGCATTCAAAAATTTTACATTTCAAAAATTATATGTTTATTTCGAATTATAAAATTTTAAAGCGTATTTCCAGTACCTTTCAAAAACAGTTTTTAGATTTTGGATATGTTCAGAAATATCTCATTTATTTGCATTTTACTGTAAAGCGGAAATATTTCGACCATTTGAAAAATACGCCGAATTTCTGAAGGTTTAAATATTTGAATGGCTATGTAGGTGTTTCGTAATCACATACATTGCAAAGTTTCCCAAAAAATTGAATCAAACTATAGAGACCAGAAGAAAGCAACACAACTACACCTCAGCTACCCAAAAAGTAGCAAATAATATGCTTGCTTTCGAGTGATACTATTTCCAAAAAGTTTTCGAGCTACTGCACTTGAATAGTATAGACAACTGCTAAGGGTTGATAGCATTTTCATCCTGGCAGAGGACAGGAGGAGGGAAGGTAAATGAGAGGAATAGTTATACGGTGATAATGGTGGTGACTTCGAAGTAGGGAAGAAAACATAAAGCACATCTTTCTTGGGGGTTTAAAGCTTAATGATAGTGCTGTCGAGGGATATTCATGAAAGATGATGTGACGCGGTGTGACAATTGAAAAAAACGCGGCCCTAGCATTAAGTGTTTTCAGAGAGCTTTTTTAATTAAATAAAGCGACGTAGAAGCTACAATTGAAAAGTAGTTTCAAACATTGTGATACTTTTGTAGCAGACATGTATGTTCCAAGTCGGATATTACGACATAATATTAAATTATAAAAGTAGGATAAAAATAACTGGAAGTTCAAGGCATACTAACAAAAACAAAACTAGATTTTTAACTACGGGGTAGATTATGAAGGCCTCCATGGAGTCGTTACAATTCTTGGCTACGAATCCAAAAGCGCGGGTTCAAATCCCGGCAGCCGCCGTTCAACCTCACAACGTACCCAAAACAAGGGTGCGGATCTTTATTTTTATGATTTTATTTGAACTTAAATTAAAATTCTGAAAAGTAGCTTTCCCAGATAATTTATTGATTTATTTTACTGTATGATTATATGATTTGATTACGTTGTATCATACAAAATTTTGTTTGAAAATTTAACAAATCTGCCAACGGCCTACTTATTGTACTAAAAATAAACACATTTTCTCAAAATAAAAAAAAGCTTTACTAAATAAAAGAACAGACTTTCGAAATCAATTTATATTATTTTTTTTTAAAAGAGTCAATACGTCTAAAATTTGATTTAAAAATGACATATTTCCGGTTTTGTCTGGTTATTCCCTCTTAACTCAATTCGGCAAGCTCATCTTTTTTGTGCTATATTTATTAGATTAGGTTCCAAATCGGTTATGAACAAAAGTGTATTCTAATATATATATGTTTCAGAGTGCAAGCGAAATATTGTTAGAAGTAAAAACACGGTGAAATTTGATTACGTCAAAGTGCGATCAATCCATTTTAACATTATGTATATGTACGAGTATATATTTGGAAATGCAATTAATTGCCGCCCATTATTTTTAAGAGCATCGTTGCAAAGCACACATATCAAGTTCACAATTAGTTCCACAACATTTCAAAGTCGAAGCTTTCGACGCAAAGGTCATCCAGCAGTTTAGCCCATCGATCATCGTTCCCGTCACGCCCCAAAATACGCGGCGCGATGAAGCCATCAGACGCCACTGAACAGAATCTGTTGCATTTCCGACATTTTGACATTGACCAAGTGGCGGAAGCGGGCAAAGGCGGACTGGGCTGCCGTTGGGGCAGGCCCCGAACCGCGATTCAAATTAACAAAAATAGTATCTACGAGTTATCAATATAATTGGTACCTACCTAATCTTAACCATAAAAACAAAATTATTTGTCCGTAATAATAACACAAACTCTCGAAAGGCCGACTCTGGTGTTATGACGTATGACATATTAAGCCTTTTATTTTATTTAATCAACGCAAGTATTTTTCGCTTGCAACTTAGTACCAATAATAAGCCATGAAATGTTCATTAAATCTCTCAGGCGTTTTGTCAGAAAGTCAAAATATTTCAGCCCTGCAATAAAATCTAAATATATAGAATATTTCTGAACGCATCCGAAAACTAAAAACTGTTTTTGAAGGGTTATAAAATACGCTTTAAAATTTTATAATTCGAAATAAACATATAATTTTTAGAATATAATTTTTTTTAATGCAAACCTAAAAAAATCTTGAAATGGCTCAACTTACATTTTTTCTAACTAAAATTACGGATAACGAAAAAATAAAAACACTCCAATATTTTATTAGGAAAATGTATTATAAAAGTTACCGTCCCCTCACTTTTCTTGTCTCAAAATTTCTTTTCAAATTGCGGTCCGAAACTTTGAATTCATAAAGCTGTACATTTTTATTATTTTGTGGTTAACTTTTAGATTTTAATAAAAAGCGTGGTATTTTCTCTTTCTAACACCGTTTAGGCCATATTTCTCACCATGCTAGTAAGAGTGACACAATGATTTCTATAAGTTGTTTAGAAAAGCGAACAAATTAGCCCGAGGGCTTATAAGACGCCTTTATGTTAGTTTGGTAATTTTCAATTGCTTAAAATGAGAGAAAATTTCGATCGAGTTACTAGTTATATTCTGGTGACATTGTAAGTACTGGCGATAGGTTAAATAATTGAGGTTTGGACATTGTAAACGCTAATGTAACCTATCATTGCTCAGGAACGTTGAAAAAATAGGAAAACTTTGAAATGTTGACCTTTAAGAGTATGCTGAGCATCATGTTTGGAACACTTGACTAACGAGGGAGTGTTGTTACATCGATGCAACGGGCAAGGAAACTTCTTGTCACAATCAAGAAGACAAACTGCATTCTTGTTCATGTGTATTAGTCGGCCGATACAGTACCGTCACTCACTGAATTTTAATTCATTTTATATATATGTTTTTATTTTGTTGAAGTACCACGTCATTTAACTTTCAGAATCAGGCCACTAAAAATAACACTCCTTATTTAGATGACGATAAAGTTGAAATTCCTGCGCAAAAAAAAAAAACGTCACCAAAAAGCGTGTTTTTTTATTTTATTTTGTGAAGCTCAGGACAAAATATTGAAACGTTTTTAATGTAATTTTCTAAGTTTCTAAAAAGTTAATTTTGCCACATTATACAATAAACCCATAACCGAAAATGTTGATTACGTCAAAGGTCAAGATGTGTTCTACTCGCAGTATTTATATAAAGCATCCATAATATTTCTAAGCAATCAAATTTTCAAACAAAAAACATATTATTTTGTCTTTCTTCGTAGTGATTTTCCTTATATGAATCTAGGACCTAAGGACATGCATTTTTGAATAGTAATAATTTTTGTATAACCTACAAGCATATTATATAAATGTTCTGTTTATGTCTCAAATAAATAAACACCTTGGCCACATAGCCAAGAATAAAAAATATACAGACTCCCTGAAGATATTCTAAAATTATAATTTTAAAAAATGAACAAAACATTTTAAAAATGGTTGTTGCAAACTATATTTTCATATTTATTTGAAATTCTAGGAGAACATGAAAAACGATCTCAGACAACATTGAAAATGCTGTGGGGGTTTATTTTTAAGGAAAGGAAGGGTGGCGGCGAATGTTTATCATGCAAAGATGCTGGATACCTGTTTGGTGTGTCTTTCTTGATCCAAAAACGCCAGTTCTTCGAAACATCTCGATGTTCAATGATACCGATCAACATGCACCACTAAAACATTTCCAAAGACCTACCAAAGACCTTCTTAAGACACAAAACGTCCATTAATATAGGGGAATAAAGTTCGGCTAGATCTAGAAGACTGAACCACAGGTAGAAGAAATTGAGTTCGCGTTGCTTTTTCGATTTGCCCCATGTCTTGGAGATTCTTTCCACCACGCCACTGGTCTTAGGCAGTAGTCATCAAGGTGGGGGTTGCAGACCGCGGCGAGGCAGCATTACACGGTGCATGGATATTGGCTATCGGCTGCGAGTTCGAGAAGATGCCCTTGAATGAGCCGAGCGGCACTTGAGAATCCAACAGATTTCTGGCGATGCGGTTCATTGAATCGTTTAAGTGCGGATTTCCAAGTAATATCTCAACAGGGGTCCCCAAATAATGAAAAATCGGAAATTGAATATTTTATTCAAAATATAGAATAAAAAGTGATATGAAAATACGCCTACCTAGAAGAGGCCTCCAGAGGTAAAGATCCTCGAATACGCATCCAGAGGTCGCAAGTTCAAATTTTAAATTCATAATTAATTCATTAAAAATAATATTATATGGTATATATTTGCAGCACGTTCTAGAATGGAAATACTATCAGTATCGCCGTAGTGAAAGACCACAATTCAGAATCGAAATGTTGCTTTTTATACATTATTATTTTTTAAAGGGGATTTATTTTCTTCAGGAGGTCCCTGAAGAAAATAAATCCCCTTGGGGCCTACGTCATCTTTGGGGACGCTGCGTAGAGGGTATTTTTAGGAAAGGAAAGAAAGAAAGGTTTGGGAAGGAAAACGGTGTAAGTGGTGAGTAAGAATCTGGGGGTCAGGGTATCCAGGAGTGACGGACTTATAAATCTATCCATCCCACTGCGTTGCAAGGCAATGTTCCTAGAGAGTGCTGGTGGAGATGTCAAAAGGTCTCCCTCAACCGGTTTCTCCCGATCCGGTCTGCCACGCAGTAGGAGTGCAGACGCATCCGACGCGAAAATCCGGACAAACCTCAACCCATGAACCCAGGCACCCCTGCTAAGTAACCAAACATAGTGAACTTTTTGGGGTGACAAATGGCAGAAGTGTTGGTTATCCAATAAATGGTTTCCGGGGCGGCGGTATCCACACCTACCTCCAAAATTTACTGATAGATAAATGTTTGGTGACCAGATCTGAATAGCCAGGTCCTACTTACCAATCTTCTTCCCTTTCTAACTATCTTCAGTGTCACAACATACCCCAATTGTGGATACCATAGGCCCACGGGATTAATTTTTTTTTTTTTATTGGCTGGCTAACAGAAAATATCATATTAAAATTATTACATTAATTTATAATTTGAATATGGTTATAGGGATGATTCCAATTAAATGTGAGCACACCACACCATTCATATCAACATTCTTAGTTTGTTGTAATCTATATCTATCTATCTATCAATCTATCTATACTATTATAAATGCGAAAGTGAGTGAGTTTGTTTGTTACTCTTTCACGCCTAAACCACTAAACCGATTTTCAAAATTCTTTCACAAATAGAAAGCTACATTATCAGCGAGTAACATAGGCGGTATATAATGGTAAGGAGCCATCCATAAATTACGTCACACCAAGGGGGTGGGGAGTAGAAAAGTGTGACATTGTGTGACAAGGGGTATGTATGGGGGGGTCATCAGCTCTGTGACGTCACATGTAAAAATCTAAATGATTACAACGCAAAAAAAAATTGATGTAAAATTGCAAAATACGTGACGTCACACTAAAGGGGAGGGGGTCTCACAAATGTGACAATGTGTGACAGGGACGGGGGGGGGGTTAAAAATCACGAAATTCGTGTGACGTAATTTATGGATGGCCCCTAAGCTCTGGCGTAATGAAATCTGTATAAAAGAAAATGTGTGTTTTTCATACATTTTAGCGGCAGGGAGGAAAGGCAGGGGGGAGGTGGGGTTCGCGGAGGGAAGAGACGATCGAGGGGGAGGCGGGGAAGGTGGAAGGGAACGGGGACGCACGGGAAAGGACATTATGTATTGCTAATTGCTATAGTAATTTCCCCCAAATACCATGCGAGCGAAGCCGCGGGTAAAAGCTAGTATATAATAAATTAAATTACAAGTAGGTACATAAAACAAGAAGGATCGAAATCAAACATTAGTAAATATAACATACACAATTAGGTATGTATGTAAAAACATATATAAAGTATATGTATACGTACATACGTACAAAAATTTTGTAGCACACTTTGATCAAAGTATCTTTTACTTTGATTGTCGAACCATACAAAAATGCTAGACTTTTGAACGAAAGACAAATAAATAATTTCAAATAACAATTAGGATATGATTTTGAACTATTTTCTGGACCACCCTTTAATCGTCGAAATAATGCGAAGCTTGTGCATTACTGAACCCTCTTCCGATAAATAACACAGGCCAGGCAAAAAGAGAAATTCCAAAAATAATTTACAGTTATAGCGCTAAATTACGTACAATATTATGACTTACAAGCCACGAAGCGCTAATTCTCCTGGAGAGAGATCATTTTACGAAAGTAAAAAAAAAAGACTCGTTCGTTCTTCGCATTGCAATTATATTTTTATGGTCCGTCTTTTTACGTAACACTTGTAAAATCAGACATCAACGTTTATACAATTTGGGAGGCGGGTGTGGGTACCGCAGCCCCGGGAACCATTTATTGGATAACCACCACCCCTGCCATACTGATTCGCTACGTTTTGTGATTTAGCAGGGGTGCCCGAGTAGTCTGGGATGAGGTTTGTCTACGTTTTGGCGGCAAATGCGTTTGCCCACCTAATTAATGCGTGGCGGGCCGGATCGGGAGATGTTGGTTGAGGGAGACCTAACCTAGACCTCTCCAGCCAGACTCTCTCGATCCATCGCCTTGCACCGCAGTGGGAGGGGAGGATTCATACATCTGTCACTCCTGGACACATTGTCACATTGACCCCCAGTTTCCTACCTACCCCTCATACCTTTTTTCTTCCCAGAACTTATTTCTCCTGTTAAAAAGAACCTCAACACAGCATCCCCAAAGATGAGATAGGCCTCGAGGGAGCTAATGTAAAAAAAAATAAAGCAAAAAATTCCGGAAAGGAAGGAATATTATAAAATAATATTGATGGCGGAAATTTGAAATGTTGTAAAGGACAAAAAATCCAAAAATGAGTATGTCATTTTCTTCGTATTTTTTCTCTTTCGATCTGCGTCTCAAAATATTTCTAGGGAAATAAGTATATCCTTTATGACGTGCATTTTAAGAGGATTTTTTCTGAAAAATTAAAAATGAATTAAACTCTGGTATTAAGGAAATTTATTCAGAAAAATTTTTATCAATGTAATTTTATTTAAAAAATTCATAATTACATGTCTCTCAATATATATCTTCCCGTAGACTAAGGATGGGTTGTTTCAAAAAATTTGACGAATTCGTCAAATATTTGACGTTAATTTTCACGTTCTGTGTAAGTTCAATTCAAGTTCTGTGATGATTTCAGTTTTATGAATCAGCTGGCCTATGATGATAAAATAACAGAACTCGAATAGAACTTTCACAGAACGTGAAAATTAACTTCAAATATTTGATGAACTCATCAAATTTTTTAAAACAACCCGTCCTAATTAACTGAACTACTCTTCCTCAAACGACTAATTATAGATATTATTCACCATTGTTCAGAATGTGTAGACTGGTCAACTAAAGTCAAGACCTTGATTTTTTGATAAAGTCTAAATAAATTTTGTCGGTCACTAAACAATTGAGGATACTTTTAATTATAACTACTTTTGACTTCTACTTAGGTGTTGACTTATCACTTTAATTTTCTTTTGTAGAAAATCACACAAATCTGACAGCACTTCTCGCGGGAGAACGATCTCTTATCACAAATTTTAGGGAATAGCCTTTCTGATATATCGCAAATTACTCGAAAACTTGACAGGCAACTGAAACGCGCCGGCCGCGGCTAGTCGCCGCGTCGCCCTTGACAACTACTGTATATAACAACACTTTAACAAGTTGCCCGTGTGCGGACCGCCAATGAAATTCGCAAGTTCCTTTCCTGTGAATAGCGATTGAGTCGCCAACTGTTTTTTTTTCAGTTCCTCCGTGAGCGGATGGCCTTACATTTAGAGAGCCCGCTTGGGATTTGGAAAATCTGACTAATTTAAAATTGTCTCATTCCGGGTGCTTCATCACATCGCTTCCACGACCTTACAACCTAAACAGATCTAACTTAACCTTCCAACCGAAATCTTATCGAGAAAAATAAAACAAATTCAACGACTTAACCTAACCTTTTAATCTAAACTTAACCTAATATGGACAGATATTACACAGATTCCCCGATTGATTTCATGCAGGTCAAAAAAATAATTAGCGAATACTGAGGCAAGACGGTTCGCGTTCACCCGATCATTGTACATTGGTACATTGTACACCGCCGCCGCCGGTTCGTGAGGTCGTCGCTGACGGGTCGTGCCGGAGGAGGACCGCAACAATGGGGACCAATTAAATTTATGGCCCATTTGTCACAGGATAGACAAAGCGCAGCCAGCGACCAGCGACCAACCGGCGAGCAACGGTCACAGGCCTGTGAATGGGTGCATCCCGAGAAACCAACAGTATTCTGTTGTTGTGGTCGTATTGGCCATTCCAAAGGCGTAAGTGGACATGTTTATACATCATTAATTACACATTAACCTAAATTAAATATTTATTCACGTGTACTTATAATATATAAGTTAAATGCAGTCCCATACAATTATAATTAAGTAAAAATTTTCCTAATAATTGTATATTTCTATTTTTGATACTGACAATTCGTGGTGAAATTCAATTATAATAATACTAGCTTATACCAGCGGCTTCGCTCGCATGGTATTAGGGAGAAATTACTGTAGCGCTTTCACTTATCAATTTAATTTAAAGCGCTGAATTTAATGTCACTGAAACAATTATATGCAAAAAATATTCTAATTTACGCTTACACAGACAAACTCGGACCGATTCACAAGATCCACATTACAACATGGTTTCCACCAACCAACAATTAAAACGACTTTTGGCCAAAGAAATTTGCAATATTTCTCTATAAAATTATTTAATATACTCCCTCTTGCAATAAAAACCGTTAAAAAAATAAACGACTTCAAAAGAACAATTAAGATATGGATTATGGACATGGGAAGGAAGAACATAGATACAATTTTGCAACCTAATAAAGATTAATTAATAATAATATAATAATTTTACTCTTGTAATATTTTAAAATGGGTATTAAATTATAATTCAAACACAAAAATATGTACAATATGACCTTAGCAAGGACACATTATTTCCTAAAACAATGCAAAAAAAATTAAGGGAACATTTTTATACAACATCAATTATGTATATGTTTTTTAAAGGAAATGATTTGAAGTGTATACGAAGGCACTTGAAAGAAGAACTAGTGTACCAAGAACTTAAAAACATGTTTTAACCGAAAAAGGGTATTGTGAAAAATCAATTTGATTGAGAAGTTCTGTGAAAATCCGCCATTATAATTATTATGTATATAATAGATGTAAGGTGTATGAATTTTATTAGAAAACAGTAAAATTGTGAGCCCTGTTTATATTGGGAGCAAACAAGCTATCACACTGTTGTGGCAACAATTTGATTAGTTGGTTAGAAAAATTAATAAAAACTAATTTAGGACAGGGCTCGTTCATCATCAAAAGAAGAAAAAAGCGGATACATATCTATCTCCATTCTTCCTTTATAAGCTCGGCGAGTTAATATTTACGAAACAGCACTACAATTTTTATTTTATGTTGGTATATAAAGATCCTAAACTTTAAAATCTAATTTGTACTAATGATTCATTAGTAGGAAATGACTAATGATGTAATTATTTAGAATTTACGATTTTCTGTAGCTGTATGATATTTCAATTTAGGAGGCGGGTATGGGTACCGTAATCTGTTTCTTGGATTCAACACCTCTATCATAGGTCAACCCAAATGGTTCGCTACGTTTGGTGACTTAGCACGGGTACCCGGTTTATCCGGATCTTGGTGTCGGATGCGTATTTTTTTTTTTATTTTACAAGAGCTCCACACAGGAGGCCCTGAGGAAAATAATTTCCCTCAGGGCATCATCTTTGGGAATGCTGTGTGGAGAGTTTTTTAAGGAAAGGAGGAGAGGAGAGTTCTGGGAAGGAAAAGGGTTTAAGGGGTGGGTAGGAATCTGGGGTTCAGTGTGTCTTGGTCATCCGCCTCCAAGTCCTAGACAAACCTCACCCCATGAACCCGGGCACCCCTGCTAAATCACCAAACGTAGCAAACCACTTGGGGTGACCTATGGCAGAGGTGTTGGTTATCCAATAAAGGTTCCCGGGGCGGCGGTACCCATTCCCGCCTCCCAAATTGTATGCCCACCAACTGCGTGGCAGACCAGATCGGGAGACTGGTTCAGGGAGACCTTGTGACCTTTCCAGCAGGACTCTCTCGGAACAACGCCTTGCAAAGCAGTGGGAGGGATAAATTCAAAATTATGTCAGTCCTGGACATACTAAACCTCAGATTCGTACCCATCCCTCGTACCTTCTTGATTCCCAGAAATTCCTATCCTTCCTTTTCTAAAAATACCCTCCACACATCTTCCCCGTAGTTCCTGTGTGGAGCTAATTAAAAAAATGCGTTCAATCCATTCTTCTATTAAAAAGCTTGAAGACACTGTACTGATACTGGCTGGATTTAAGTAGTATAATCGAAGGTTCAGAATAATTTATTTCCACTGATAAAATCACTCTCAGGCGAAGTCGGCTACTTTTGACGCTAATAGCGATTCACGTCTAGAAATTTAAATCAATTTTGAAGATAATGATATTTATTGCATTATTGAATTCGTTACTTTCTTTTTATGCGAGCATAATATAATCTACGATCCACTCTCTCTCTCTGATCTTTGACCCTGTGGAGTCCTGAAAATTAATAGATGAAAACAATAATATGGGTTCAAACGATTCTCGGGTCGTTTGCCATATAAACAATATCAGCTATTTAAGTACCTAAAAACACTTATAAAATAATACGTACATAGTAATTTTGCTAAGATATAAATAGTAACTAGACCGGTGTTTTTCAATATGGGACGGACGCGCGCCTCCACCGCACGGGGGTCTATTTGAGTGTTTTGGCGACAATGCAAATCGGTAATTACCTAATTTACAACATTTCTGTGTCGATAAAAATGATTTATGTTGCAGCCCTAACATTCCAAGAAAAAAATATGGCAACCCTAGCGCAAACGCCAACACGACGCGTATTGAGATTATAGTTAATTCGTGTGTTTGTGGGCTTGCATAATAATCTATAATTGTTCGTAGCGAACAACTACCGCCAGGGTCGGCACCAAGACTTGCTCTGTACGACGTTCTGCCCCAACGACAAGAGGTATGGTGCTGCTAAATAAAATTACTAGGTTTCTTGACATTTCATTAAAAAATCTAAAAGTTATATAAAGTATGTCGTGTGTATTGTAATAGGATTACATCAACCTGTAATACACATTATTAAAAAAGATAATAAATGTATGTAATTCTTAAGACGACTCAATATTCTAAAATAAAGACGAAATTTTAAAGGATTGAGTGAAGGCGTGTACAAAAATATGATCCAATTAGTTCAATTTGAACAACGCGATCACTAACGCCGCGAAATCTACCGAATCTGGTCCCCGCGCACTCTTAGTAGTGAGATAATAGCGGAACACGTTTCGACAAAATATTAATTACTACGCAATAGCGCGTCTATGACAATCCCGTGATTTGACACGGGTCTGCGCTAGTACTATATAAATAATGAGAATCACGGGGAAGCTGCCCGGTCAAAAAAATACATAATATGTTAAAATGAGGTCAATTCAGTGTAGAATGCTTACTGCCTGATCATATTCTGATCCTGCCGATGGTTCCAGGCTTCCTTGAAAATCAGGATACCACCCAGACCCAGGCGTTCCTATGACATACGATAACATTAATGTCCGCACGCACGGCTATTCCTCGTGATTAGGAATATTATCGGACAAGGTTTCCGTGCCGTCGCGAGAGGGCCCACGTTGGTATAATGCATTATGCATAGAACATAAAACGATGGTCAAACATTTTTTGTGGATTTTCGGGCTTCTCGTGACGGACAATGTGGGAACTGACAAGGGAGGCGAAGGAACGGCGGGAATTCCTAATGGCTCATTAACGAAAGACAAAATAATAATTTTAAATACAGCCGACGACAGAGCTTTTATAGGTGTAGTATTGAATCACATTTATGCCGTGAAACCAGTGCTGCCTGCCCTCTTTATATCCCGACTCAAACTAAGATGGGTAGCGGTTTGAGGCTTCGCTAAGTCCTTCTTTGCAGGACGATGAAGGGTGAAATTCTCGGTTACTGAATTATAAAAGATTAAAAAGGAACTTGAGAAAGATAGAAGCTTTTAAAATGTGGGTATATAGACGCATCCGGAAAATGCCCTGACCGGTCTGTGGTTGAGTGGGAATCGCGTTTGGTCCCACCCGGGCGTCCCGTGTTCGATTCCTCGGCTGGCTAAGTCCTCCATCAACACAAGTAAAATTTTCGGCTTTCTATGGTGGTAGTAGGAGATTTTCAAACATTATTGGGTTATTCGTAACCCGGGAATGTTTGACTTTCTTTAAAAATTTAAAAATTAGGTACTCGCACGTGTCAAGAAAGGGGAAAATTCGACTAGGTCTAAATCAGAGGTTCCCATACGTTTGCCCCGTAGACCAACCTAACTCGCCGATTTTGTTTTCCGTAGGTCCCCCTGAATATTGAATTTTCCTAAACCCATTCACGTCAAATGTGTTTTTCAAATTTTTTCGCAAGAGATTTGGCAACCGCGCCAAAACCCACTTTCACGAGACATAAATATGGAAAAGCTATCAAAATCTTTCTTGCATTATTCATGCAACAGGTATTTTTCTGAATCTAAAACTGCTGATACCCCTTTCTGAACTGCTCCTTATGCATAATCTTAAAAGAAAAAAATATAATCTGCTCTTACATATTCAGTATGAATATGAATAAATACTGTTGTCCACAAACAAACTCAAACCTTTCAAGAAAGGCTAACAATTACAATATTGTATCGGCTATTCAATCCAATATTCTATTTATTAGCCTTTCTTGAAAGATTTGAGAAACAAATAACGAAAATACTTTTGGCCGTGAAAATCTAAAAACCCAAGATTTGAGTTTGTTCATGGACGAAACTATTTATTCATATTCATGTTGCGTATTTACTGGTGCAAACAATTAATTAATCTTAATATTTTAAGGCATAACTTGTAAAAAGCGTTTTTCCTTAAAATAAATAAACGCGCGCCATCCATGAAAAGGTAAACTATGAATTATTTTAAGTAGCACCTGTAGTTCTTCTTTAGAACTTATTGTGATCAATTATTCTGTATACGATTCTCCAATGTCACCGTATTTCTTATCTTATTATTTGGGGGCATCCATTAATTACGTGAGTTCAAAATGGGGGGGGGTCCAGTAAAATCTCACCCAATCAAAAAAAAATTGTTTCACTTCTTTTGAAGTGTCCCATTTTGCCGGCTGAAAAAAATCTAAAGACCATTATCTTTATGAAAATAAATATAGTCAATTAATAAGTGTAGTGTAAGTCTCGCGTGAGAGAAGGGGGGTCCCACCAAATATCACTTAATTTCACCAAGGGGGTAGGGGGGTCGAAATTGAAAAAAAATAAACAGCTCACTTAATTAATGGATGACCACTTTCGAGCTTATTCAATCTCGAATACTCTCTCATTCCCGCATCATTTCGTCCCTTGCTAATTAGGGACGAGGTCTATTGGTTAGAATTTGCACCCCGCCGCTCACGCTTACTGGTCTGGCCGATATAACCCCGAGAAAGTTAAGTTGCCTTCCAGTCCTACCCGCGCATCTTCCAGAGTTTTGTTAAAAGGTTTAACGAGAGGGAATTAGTTTCCTTTGGGTTATTTATTATTAATCCTTAAAGTTATAGTTAGTTTTGTACTCTTTTACTATTATTATTAGTGTCATACTTGCAAATTCATTGTATCTACTCCAAATACAGACTAATTTGTGATTCCCGTAAAATAATTGTGTATTTTATTTAATTACCGCCGCTAGTTTGGTATTATTTATGCCACAGCCAAAACATCCTCAAATCTTGGTAAGTAAGTACTAAAAATAAAATTCTTGGGAAAATTAAGATAAGTTAACAACCATAAAAATGTTAGTTTTAATCATTCAAAAAGTGTTGAAAGGAGAAAGACATTCGGTTTTTATAATGTTTCTGATCTGATTGCAATGGGAAGCATTCCAAAATCTCGTATATTTCCAGCGGAACAATCAAAATGAACGTAAAAGAATGAAAGTTGCAAAAGCGAAATTATGCGAATTCACAGTGGCTTGCAAAATCTAATAGGCACTGTCAATCTACGGAGGTGATAAAATTCATCTTACTGTCTAAATTACAACAATCTCGCCATCTGATCATCTGATCGGTGTAAACATTCCCAAAGCATCGGCAATCGTGAATTCAAAATCTCACCGACAAATTTACAAGCGTTGATACAGGATCCTACGAAAATACGTGGTCAAATAATATTATATACCTACTAGGAAACGACTTATTCGTTATAATAAGGAACTCCAGTGAAAAATATTATGGCTTTAAAAAAGTATATTCATATAGACCAATAAACGCTGATTCTGAATATATAAGTTTTATTAAATAATATTAAACGTAGAGTTTTAAAAAAAATATTAAAAATTTCATTTTAAAACGTGTCATTAAAACACCCTGTCAAGTTGGTATTGCTGGATTTTGGCGGCGTGACGTCACCGCGCCGCGTCACCTGGGTCAAAATTGTATAGAAATGTAAGACGCAAGCCGTTCGACATTCCGTGTTATTGGTATAAACCTCTATAAAGAGATTTGGACATATAATAGTTTTTGTTTTTATTGAAACATTATTTAGGCCTAAATAATTCAGTATCAAAAATAAAGTATCTCTATTAGTTTATCTATATTATTTAAAATATTCAAAAACTCTAACTGTACAAAAAACGACCATAATGCCCAGTAAAACGCTCCAATGCTGAAATTCAAAATGGCGGGAGTCGAACAGCTGATTCCAGTTCCATACAAAATTCATACTTCGGTTGATCATGATGACGTCACACTAGATGCGGTGGTTTTCGGGGGATCTTGAAAATTTAAAACTTTGAAATTTATAACTATAAGTTTTATATAAATTTTTAACTATTAAAACTATAAAAATAAAAATAAATATGCAGTTATTTAAGTTAGAAGGTTCATAAAAATTTTTTAAAAAATTGGACTGGAGTTCTCTATTGCAAAACCTGCTCTTAACATGGGTATTGCAATCTTGAGAGCACAGGCATCAGGTAGGTATGGTGTCCTTGTTCTACCGGTATTACAATGGAAGATACTCCGAGGAACTAGCGTCATTGATCCCTTCGGCAAAAGTGCTTAGCCGGGAAACACGACAAACGCGCACCGAACGTATGTACACGGTTGGCATTTGTCACATGACAAAGGGTCGCTTCTATAACTCGTCATTGAGTTCAAAAGCTCGGCTGTGGAATGATTTGCCAACCTCTATGTTTCCTCCCTCCTACAACATGGGTCTCTTCAAGAGCCATGTTCACCCCTTCTTCTTGCCAAAAAAACCCTCCACGCAGCATTTTCAAAGATGACATAGGCCCTGAGGTAAATTATTTTTCTCAGGGCCTCCTGTACGAAGTTAATGTAAAAAAAAACATATTCTGTTTTTCTTATTAAACAATAATGGAAAAATATGTAACACACAAAGTTAATTCAATATATTTCAAATCTCCATACTTATGATGGAAATCAAGTTGCGATGGCCGAGAAACTGCCAACAGAATAAATAATAATCGACCCGTAATAAAAAAATTAGTTAACTATAATCCATAACACAACTATGTATTTTCAATTTTCGGGCCATCTCTTGGACCAGCTAGTGGTCAATTTCAGAAAAGTGCGTGTGTGTGTGCGCGTGTGTGTGCGTGAGAGTCAACAAAAGTTGATAGAACGCATTGTCATCGACAAGTCTATCTGCCGAGTTTGAGCTCGATCGACAGTCGGGTTAATTTCCACTTCCAAGATTTATATTCATTCATTTACGAAAACAAAATCGAAATTCAAATAGATGTGTTTAAAAACCGTTCAAATTTCACAATGCCAATACTCAACGTGCAAAAAGGAGAAGAGATTTTCAGTCAAGATGCAACTATTACTAACGTGTAACTGGAAAACGGACTACAAAATGGTCGACGAAAATTTGGAAAACATTTCCAAATCAATTCGGTTTTCGGTGGGTATTTTAAAGCTGATGCATGGAATCAATGAAAAAAGGTTGGAAAGGATTTGGCCAAACAGATCTAGTCACCAAACACAGCTAAATCCATTTCAAGCAAGATTTTATTCTGAATGGCGAACAGAGAGTATTTACCAATTTCATAAAATAATAAATTGTCAGGTATTTTTGGTGCATCCTATATTTTTTAATAAGAGTTAAAAACACCTCACAATGCAACAATTAAGCCCGAGTTACACAAGCACGTGGATCCCAGACACAGACACGACCAACGGCCGGACAATGCTACACATCTGATAGAGACATTAATACACTAATTGCCCAATTGTTCCCTATTTGGTAACTACACAATATCTAAAGGCTTGTCACTCCGGTACCTACCTGCTAACTGCCTACCTGCCTACCTAACTCGGAGGGGGGACACAATGGCTGATTGTAAAGGTAAGGTCACACTTAAAATATATGATTTTTAAGACAAATAATTTAAAAGAAATTTTCAGGCACGTATAAGCCATAGCATTCCAAGAGGAATGGGCCTGTCAATATAGTTATGGATTATGTTAAAACTAAGAATTGCAAAATTTGCATAACATCTAGTTTCTAAGCTAAATCTATTTGTGGCCTCAAGTAACTCTATATGGTACATGAACCTCGGATAAGTTCCATGCATCCGCATATAGACATAAAATAATACCTAAGGATTTTTTTCTGGATTTGTTCCAGCATATTAATATATTTAGTTTGGTGCGGAGTCCGCACGCCACTAGCATACTCCAGCTTACTTCTTATGACGCCACCGAATATGGCTATCATTGCGTCTGGGTCTTCAAATTGCTTACATATTCTGATGATAAAACCCAGAAGCTGGAAATTCTAATCTGAAAACCTTATTGTCTTTTGAAAGACCGAATAAAATTGATTTCTAAGGATGGGTTGTTTCAAAAAATTTGACGAATTCGTCAAATATTTGACGTTAATTTTCACGTTCTGTGTAAGTTCTATTCAAGTTCTGTGGTGATTTCAGTTTTGTCAAGCAGCTGGCCTATGATGATAAAAAAACAGAACTCGAAAAGAACTTACACAGAACCTGAAAATTAACTTCAAATATTTGATGAACTCATCAAATTTTTTGAAACAACCCGTCCTAAGACACTGTCTATTTGACGGTTCCATGTCAACTCGGAATCATGCAATTTCGACCACCTTTGAAGTCATTAAAAGTTATGAAAAAAAAATTAAAAATAGCCCACAACCTAACCTAACGTAATCAATTTAACCATTTTTTTCATGACTTTTCAAAGGAGGTGTTGAAGTTGTATGATTCTGAGTTGTCCGGTCACCCTATTAGACACCTATTTCAATACAAGTAGTGCAAAAATCTTGACAGTTCCGTGTTTTGCTATGAAATCTTTGTTACAGACTAAAAACATCGTTGTAGGTGGTATTAATACGGTTTCTATTGGCCGTTTTCACCAATCAATCTCATTGGGCGCCATGTTAACATTTGGGACAGACGTGCAATCTTGCGGCCGTTGTTTCCAACTTTTCAGTCGATCAATCTGAGTCTCCGATCAGCCAAGTGATTTGTTTAGTAACGTTCGATTCCCCTTTTGGTCGGAGAATTGTGTTGGAAAGAGCGTATTTGTGCATTTGAGGAGTGCTAAGCCAAAATTTCGGCTCAACAGTTGATCAGTAGGATTGGAAACAACATCCGTTGTGTCACTAATAATAGTTGATTAATTTGTAATAATTATCGCACGCAGGTAATCGCAATTTGTCGCTTGTTTCATTAAGGATTTACAGGAGCAGCTGATCAAGAACTCAGTTTGGAGGTTGTTCCACAAGACACTACTCTTCTGATCTTGCTTCCTCAGATGTTACATATAATGACGACTTCTTCGCCTATAGACTGTCCTTAGACTGTTAGGCGAATGAATATTTTATTTTTTCAAAATTCGCAAATTCACTTTGTGGCGTCATTATTAATTTAATGAAAACAAATAACTTTGTGTACACCACTATTTAATTAACAATATCAACATGTTTCGAAAACTATGTTTTCTTCGTCAGGATAATAAGTTGATATAAAATAACAAAAGACCAACAAGTATAGACAAATTAGAACATAGACAAAATATTAGAAAGGAGAGGTTTGACATTCACGTAAAAATAATAAATTTAAACATATTAGTCTATACTTGATGATTAATTTTTTGTACATTTTTGCTTTTGTAGCCGTACTTGCTATAATTATTTCTTCAAAATTCGCAAATTCACTTTGTGGCGTCATTATTAATTTAATGAAAACAAATAATTTTGTGTACAGAATATTTTATTGACTAGTTTATAATATTTGGTGGTTTAATGAAAAAAAGCTACCATCAAGAATGGATCAATCCAGTAAATAAAAATCAATAAAGAAACGTTCTATTTTTATCAAAAACAAATGTAGTTCCTGATTTCACCGTTGTCAATCTCCCGATGGCTGAATTAGTGAACGTAAATTCCTATTAGTGGATTACACCAAGCAAGAATGAGTCTAGTAACTAGTAATGTATGGCTGTATGGTCACTAGCGTGTGTTCGATTGGAACCCTAATGGCCGCGATTAAAACGCCATTTGAAACAGGGAAAAAGCTAAACGTGCGAACAACTCGTGATAACGATCCGACTCTTTGTAGAAAAAACACCGGATTTCGTGTCGATATAGATTTGTATTCATAAAAAAGGGAAAGAAAGAATAATAATTTATGTGGCAATCGTGGAGAATCACGACCTGACAATAATTCGGTGTTTTAAATGCACTGGAGATAGTATTATTTCTTAGTATCTGTATTGATTTACTTGTATATCTGAGGTCGGCATTTTCATCCAAATAATAAAAGCATGTTTTCCGTTACTAAGCTAGTAATAAAAAGCCAAATGCACGTAAGAGGAATACATTCATGACAAAGAGTCATTGCTAATAATTAATAATTAGTATTCTAGTAGACCACGCGTCCAAAAAAAGTATACATATTTGTTATTTTCCCTCATTGTATATTAATAAATTAAAATTAAATTCAATTTTTTATGAGAAAAACTCTCTTTTTATAACTTTTGAAGGTTATTCCCATCAACGTAATATATCATTGAAGAAGAAGATAACACTTATAATCTAAATGAAAATATGAAAGAAAACAAGACACAGAAAAACAGAAAAAAAAAAGAACTAGTTGAAGATAATATTAATGATTATAAATATTTGAAATATGAGATTGACAAATATGACGGTTTGACAGAAGGTGGCAATAGCGAAATTGGAAAAACGCGCACGTCCCGGTTAGACGAGAGGTCTGGGTTCGAGTCCCAGTTGCGACCATTGTTTTTTTTCTGTTTTTCTGTGTCTTGTTTTCTTTCATATTTTCATTTAGATTATAAGTGTTATCTTCTTCTTCAATGATAAAATTAAATTACTTCCGAAATCATAAGATTTGTAAGCAGGTACTTAAAAAGACGCCTACTTAATTATAAACCACACATTTTATGTAACATTATTTTATTTCAAACTAGCGAATACCCGGCATGCGTTGCATACCACTCAAAGAAATAAAGTGTTTGTTTTAATTCTGTAGTGCTTATGAAAACCTAATACTTTTTGTTTTTTCCGTCAGGTGCGCACACGAATAAATCAGAAGGTTTTTCGATGCGTGAGGAGGCCACATTCAGCTGTCCGTGTGAGAAGCATGAATTTTCCGAATTTACCCCTACCACCACTATGTCTCCTTGCAATCTTGTATCCCTCCTTCGTTCCCATAACAAAAAAATCATCAAAGTTTCATCGCAATCGGATGAATGGTATAGGAAGTAATTTCATAATGCTAGCGCTCACCATTTTATATAGAAACATTCGCGGGGATGCGTACAACAAAACACCAAAGTTTCACAGCAATCGGATGGATGGTGTAGGAACGCATACGGGACAAACAAAGAAACATTAATTTTTGCACATAAAGAAGAAGATAAGGAATTATACAATTTGTCCAAAGACAAAGCTGAGCAATACAAGAAAATTACTTATGCACAAAGACGTGGACTGCTACAAGCAATCAATATCGGCAGCTTCAAACAGTGACTGCATAGTTCTCATATTAAAAAAAAAAACATTACAAAACAATATAGCAAGGACTAGCGTTTACTGGGAGAAAGGTAGCAATAATTAAGAAAAGTAGCAAAGTTGCAAAGATTTTCATAGAAGCTTTTCCAACAAAACATTTTATTTAAGAATTTATGTGCATACCGCAGGTTAGTTTTGAAAAAATGCTTTCAAATTGTATCACATCTATTTAAGGACAACTTTACTTTTGAAAAGAAGAGTTTTGTATTTTGTTTATCAGAGTGCTTGTTTGAAGCTTCGGATCTATTTATTATTCCGAAAGCTTTATGAAGCTTTGGCAAATAGAAAATAAATTACATTATTTTATCAATTCTCATGCAGTAGGTTTTTTCGCATTTTCTTATCGAAGCAGTTTGTAGTGCAGCGTGTGATGAATCGTAATGCCTACCTACACCTACGCTATGGGAGGAAAGAACATTTTCACGTTCAAGAGGGCCTGCAAAGTTTTTTTCTTAATATCGTGTAAATTATGGGTACATCCAATAACGCCTAATAATCAAAACAAGAGACACGTGAACTTTTATCACGATGGGCGACCTTCATTTTCGTTCCCACAGGAATTAAAGTTGAACGAACTTTATTTTAAACAGAATCAAAGACAAAGAAATGAATGTTTATTGGCCCTGAAGAGTGTTTATATAAGTGACATTGGAAACATGAGTTTCTTTGGGCGCCGTTAGTCTAATCAAAACAAAAAAATTAAGGCGTAAGTACATGTTTGGTTTAACACATCAGACATAGAAGTTTACTTTAGAGAAAACCGATTATATTTGACAGTGCGGCCATTAAAATTGAATTACAACCAAGTACGTAAAAATTCTAATATAAACAGAATTCAATTAATGAAGATTTATTTCAAAATATTTTAAACATAAGAAGGCGTTTAACAAGTTTGAACAGGAATAATCCGGCCCTTGTCGTCAGTTGGGTGAGAGTTAGCAGCAGAGACGGTCTGGAGAGAGTTGAATCGTGAACGATTCGGTGTATTCTTTTATAACCTTAATCAAAGTGTAAAATTCAGTGAATTTAATAATAATAATGATAATATTTGGATGATTTGAATTTATATTCGGTGTTTCCGTACGACTTAAAGATAATTGGAGAGTGGTCTTTAAACACTATAGAAATTCAGTGTCACAAAGTGTATTAACAAAATATTAAACAATTAAAACTTGGTTTTAAAACGAATAAAATAACATCAGTGAAATAAATAAATAATAATAACGAATTGCTCGAAAGCGATAGTGATTTAATAAGATGGTCAAATTTAAAAACAATTAAAACTTGGTTTTAAAACGAATAAAATAACTTCAGTGAAATAAATAAATAATAATAACGAATTGCTCGAAAGCGATAGTGATTTAATAAGATGGTCAAATTTTAAAAATTAAAACTTTGGTTTTAAAACAAATAAAATAACATCAATGAGATAAATAAATAATAATAACGGATTTATTATGAGTGATTAAAATGATTTAAACTAAAAGAGGGAGAGGATCAAAGGGTTTTAACATAATCTAATAATACTCAAGTGAAAATTTAAATAGAATTGTTTTTTTTTTATATAATTCAACAATAGCAGAAGGTTTTAGACATAGTCTAAAATATCCAAGTAAAAGATTTTTTTTTGTATCGATTCTTTTTATAATGGGAAAATCTAATATTGAAGAATGCGATTAAAATCCTTGAACACCAAATAAACAAATCGCAGTAGTAAATAAATCAAATCTTTCTAAAATAAATAAGTAAAAAGGGAATCACGTTTGAGATTTTAACTCTTTGCCCAATGGAAACAATGAGAAATTAGCACTACGGAAAAACGGAATATTACGAATATAGGAAGGATGAATTATTCATATTATATGATCATAATTATTGTACTTTAAAAGCAGGGTTAGAGTTTTATCCATTTAACACTAGGGGGAAGCAGAGGTGATCAGATATGCGATAGAAAAAATAGGAAGCGGAAGGAGTTTGGGTGAGTATATTCCATATTGAGGTGGGAATTATTACAATGTGAAAAACGGGAGACCTGATTACAACATCGTGGAGAGCCCAATTGGAATTGTTGAAAACGTATCATGGCACATGTAAGTTTATCAAAATTATTTTTATTATTTTCAGAGATTGGGAAGCTGTTAGCTGCTGATCAATTCACCGAATTTTAACAACCTTACTAACAAACACTGTTACTAACCCAAAAAAAAATTATATTATATTCCCCATGTGATTATCATTCCTACAAAAAAACTAGGCCAATAAAAATAATACGTATGTTAGGCACTAGGTCATCCAGGCAAACCCTTTAGAAGTAAGCTATTACCTATTTAAACGGTTATATTTAGCAAAATTAGGCCATTCAGGTAAACTCCTTAATAGAATACCTACTAAAACGATCTATTTGGGCAAGACCTAAGTCAATTAAAATTACCAACCATAACGAATAAAAAAAATGGATCGAGGATTGAAAGATCAATGATCGTAAATGTAAACAATCTTTAAAGGTGGGTCACTGTGCCAAGGGACGTCTGTGTGGGCACATTAGTCATAACAATAATATAGCTTCGTTTATTGCGTTCAAATATTGATAACACGTTAAAAATTAGAAACCACATGGTTTAATTTAGATGTACTTTACGAACAACTTTAGGTATACATGGAAATTCGTATTTGCGGTTATCTCGGCGTATTTGTAAAAACAAATACCTACCGCTCCCTTCACTAACAAAATTAGGGTTTATTTATGTTACCTTCGATTGTGGTATTTATTTAATGTCAATGTTAATGACCAAATGTTAATGTTAATAACCAGGCGATCTACATATGAATCAGTATATAACAAATGTACTGGACTAGGGGCAAGCTTATTAATTATAGTTTTGCGATAGACTTTCGGTCGATATGTGAAAATTAATATGTGCAATTTTAAAGCAATAATCAACAAGCATAAAATCAAGGGACAAGTTTATCAATTATGGTCTGAAAATTTAAAATTCAATTTTATCAAAATTGAAATTAGAACTTTGTGCATGACAGTGCCCTTCTAGTTATCTAGGAGAATACTTACTACTTCATGAGGAGGGCTTCCTCAATAAAAACAAAGCCAAACCAAAACTCACTTTTCCATTTATACCTACCTAATAGGATAGGTATCCCTTATCCTTTCATACCTAAACACGTGGACTCAGTGACCACATTAAAAAGCACTGGTAGTGAATGAAGACATACAGTCCAAATCCAAAAACTTTACCCACGCAGTAAACTTCAGGATTGTTGTATGCAATTATGTGTCTCTGGGGAAGGTTAGTGTCAAACGTTCCCTGAGGGAGAGAGAAACTTTAGGCCCTGTGACGGTATTGCCAAGGAGGAGGCATGCGGAGGCTGGAGGAGACGTATGCGTGGAATACGCTGGCGCGGCGCTTAAAGAAAACTCTAAGTCATTTGCATATCGTAGTCTTGTCGACCTTCGATTTGATGCGAGCCAACTGGAACGCTCCCTTGGCGCAATCGCAGCAGGTCTAAGAGGTGGCAGGAGTGCGATTCTGTCGGATCACGTGGGAGATGGATACGACAAAAACAGTCGCACACCACATTCAACGCGAGTAGAGTCGTGATAAGGGATGCAATGAAATACCCCTTCTAGAATCAGTCGAGTTAAACTACCTGGAGGTGAGGAGGTTGGGATAGTTCTGGGATACGATGGAAGACCTGGTACTTATCTCTGGTACGTAAAGCTCCTATCGAAGCAAGGAATCCCGCAGAAGAGGGTAAAATCCGGTCTTTAGGTATGTGTAGCCGTGCATTGACAAAGGCCTTTTCGGAAGTCGGTCACCAGAATCTATTTGGTTAGTGGAGGAGCCAACCTTTGCAGAAAACATTTTTTTTTATCCTTGACCCAATCCCTACACACGTCCCTTCCCCAAACAATCTAGTGTTTACTAACCATGAAAATTAAAACTCATGTTAGGTGGAGGCTTGCAGACTTCAGGTGAAAAACTGAGAACTAGAATTAGGTCATATCACGCAGGTAAAGTACATACTTTTCATGAAATGTTTGTTATAAATTGATAACTGTTATTTTCTTTTGTTTGTATTTTAAATAAAGCTGTGCTAGGGAGGAA